>CM070708.1:4287063-5487063 GCA_036346265.1 Melocanna baccifera
TTGCTAAACGCAAAATTGGGATGTTACATGGTGTGATAGGTTAAGTTCCATAATGGAGAAGTTTAGGAAGCTATCATAATTAGTTGATGATCATCAAGTTAAGAGCTCGGCTCAGTTATCTCGCCGTACCGGCATGGCACGAAATAGTCCGAAGCACGGTGGGCCTAGATCGTGCTGGCGCGGCACGACCCAACTCCTAACTCTACTATAGACACGGAAGGCCTTAACATGCATATATATTACAAAATTGTGAAACTTGTTCAAAACAAAGGTATATAGAACATGCTGCCGATATACAAATGTCTACATATTTTTCGGGCTTTTGAACTAAATAGTACACCTTCTAGTTGGTTGACGTGTTGGACCCTTTGCTGACTAAGTATATTTTAGGATGACCGGGTGGCTCCTCGTTGGTTGCATGCAGCTGGTCAAGCTGATCATGGCTGTGCAGTTGGCTGTGATAGTCATCCTTAAGTCTTAACAACCAGTCGGTCATGTGATCATGCAAATTCCGGTTCTCCTAGTCGGCTTAGTCCCACCCTCCCGCTGGCCAGTATCTCGTTGCCATGCAGGCAGGCGCTGTTGCGGCCTTCTCTCTTTTGCTCTCAAAGCCGAAGAGTGATGCTTTATTAAAAGATGTAAATGCAGAGTTAGTTTACGGGGCATGCGCAGAGAGATCCCCGTTTTGTGTATAAGAGAATAGAAGTCAATAAGAGAATAGAAACAAAAGTGCCCTTTATTTCATTATCACAGTTTACAAATATATATGTAGCAACAGGACAATAGGACAATATTTGTGCATTACATGCGAATGCAATTAGGGCATCAGTCACATTATTCTCATACTAATGAATGATATCTATGGCTTTCTTCCAGCACCACCGCCATATCCAGATCCATAGCCTGAGCCACTGCCAGACCCACCACCCTGGCCACCATCTCTGCCACCTCCTCCACCCTGTCCATAACCTCCACCAGAAGCACCACCTCCCTGACCATAACCAGATCCATAACCGGACCCATAGCCAGATCCATTACCACCACCTTGTCCTCCACCACCACCTCCACCGCCACCTTGCCCGTAGCCTCCGCCAGAAGCTCCACCACCTTGACTATAGCCAGATCCATAACCAGAACCATAACCAGATCCGCTCCCACCACCTTGTCCTCCACCACCACCACCACCTCCTCCTTGACCATAGCCTCCTCCAGAAGCTCCACCACCTTGACCATAGCCAGATCCATAGCCAGAACCATAACCGGATCCACTCCCACCACCTTGGCCTCCACCACTGCCACCGCCGCCACCTTGCCCGTAGCCTCCACCAGAAGCCCCACCACCTTGGCCATAGCCAGAACCATATCCGGATCCATACCCATATCCGCCACCGCCACCTTCACCCCCTCCACCACCGCCACCTTCACCACCACCACCTCCACCTCCCTCGGTAGCATATCTAGCAACTCTTGCAGCATTAGATAGACCAATGCTCAAGAGTAGAACAAAGGCAAGAGCTGCTATCTTCCTAGCCATTGTGTTACTCTTAGAAAGATGAGATGAGTACCGAGTACTAGAATGCATGTGTATTTATAGGGAAGCTTGGAGCGACTGTAAAGCCAGCTAGCCATGCATTGTGGGCATGCAAGTGGACTAGTCAGGCAAGCTGTTGCTGTGTAGTATGCAAGTCTTCCACACCGGCATATTGGTTTCGGTCATAGTCGGCAGCTTGGTATTATCTGGTAAAACTCTTGTAGCGTCGACCTCAAATGGCGCAACTTGGAGAGGTTACTTGTAGAAGAAAACAATAGTGAAGTCAAAAACGATTGTCGAGTAACTTAATTAAATCAATTTTTAGATAATCTCTAATTAAGTTCTAAAGATTGGTTGCTTGTATTTAGCTCGTCACAACTCGCCGAGGACTCTATAACACCACAACTGTTAACATTGCTTAGCGGTCACTAATTCAACCAAATACCACATGGTGAGAGTTGCTAGGGTTTAAGAGTCATGTAGGAGACACTTGGGGAAGGTTAACCGTGGTTTCGGGTTTAATTAGAACTAAGCAAATGACGACATGTTTATCAAGTCAAGAACAATGGCGATGCATGCATATTGCTCTGGCCATTCTGACTCTGCACAGCCATGTAGTCTACAACCTAGCTAGTTGGGTCATGTTTTTCCATACGATGGACTAAAATGCTCACTTCAGTTTTTCGATGCACAAAGTGATGATGATGTGTATCTTTGTGTGCACTAAGTTCTAATAATTCGAGTCTACCTTGTTGATATTCTTGAGCTGCTCAACTTTGGCAAAACAACGGCGCTATGTATACATATGATTCTGGTACAGCGGGATAGAGGGGCACCAATATACGTGAATACAAATTTTAGCCCGTGGGTATCGTGTCGTGGGGCAAAAAATTCCATCCGCTCGTTTACATCCAGTCATCCACGAAAGGAAGGCTGCAACCAAGCATGCATATCTCTTGTTTCAGCTTTCAACAATTGAAAACTTCAATATTAATGATACATACTCCCTCTTGTCACAAAAGTGTGAACGTTTAAGAATTTTATAAACATTTACTATCAATATTTCTATGAATATTTTGATCGGACATATAAAAATGATATGTATAGATTTTTATTTCAAAAAAGTACATTCATAGTATTATAATACTATCATATTTTATAATTATATTACAATAGAAATTAGTAGTTAAAGTTGTGTTTTTTTGGACCGTGACGATGTCCAAATCGTCACTCCTTTGTAACTAGGGGAGTTCTTGGAGGAGTAAATTTTGCTCGATATTAACTAATATTAATTGTCAATATTGTCCCTTCGTCTTATTTTTCTCTTGCGACGTGCTTATCATATGTATGTTGTGCTGTGTTTTTCCCACACCTTGTACCACACAAATGGTCAAGCTATTATTCTATGTAAGCTAGCTACCAGAACCTTAAGGCCCCGTTCGTTTCAGCTTTTTTCAGTTTTAGCTTTTAGCTTCAGTTTTTTTTCACTATTCAGTAATTCGTTTTTTTCTGAATTTTTTTAGATTTTTTAGGCTTTTTTACATTTTTCTTTTTTTCTCGTGTTCCTTTGCATTATCCGTGATGGGCTAACACATTTTTTCTATTTTTACATTTTTTTAAATTTAATTATGCCGAAAAAGCCAAATCAGCTACAGTAAAAAAAGCTAGTTACAGTGAAATTTCAGCCAAAAGTCAAAAGCCATCGCTAAAACGATCACCCCCTAATTATCATCACGGTGTTTGGATAGGGTGATCTCTTTCGGAATTTGAAATATATCCTATCTTATTTTTCCCGCATTAAATGGATATATACATCTCTGTACATAAATATATACCATTAGTCTTTAGTACGTGAGACGAAATTAATTAAGTCCTACCACTAGCTCACACTACTACAGCTGAAAGTAGGATATTCTTGGATTGATTACGACGGCGGCGGTGCTGGTCGAGCACTCCTGCCTACCTTGTTTGGAAATTTGGGACACAGCTGGGGCCGAATAATCTAACGCTGGCAGTCAGGCATACAGGCATCAGTCAAAACCATCATGTGTTAGCATATAGTAATACGCGCGTATCTCTTTCACTTGTTTAGGTAAGGCTTTTAACTT
Source organism: Melocanna baccifera (assembly GCA_036346265.1). Classification (NCBI taxonomy): domain Eukaryota; kingdom Viridiplantae; phylum Streptophyta; class Magnoliopsida; order Poales; family Poaceae; genus Melocanna; species Melocanna baccifera. Next base: position 4,290,703 of record CM070708.1, read on the forward strand.
AATTTCTCATGCATGCAGGTCTAGCTTAGGTCGTTGTGCTTGTCACCGTGTGTAGGCAACGACGTATTTGCATGTATTCCGGTGGCGGGGCCAATTAATAGTCGGCATATGCACTTGCACGTCGAAGTCACCTACATAGGCCTTAGCATGCGTATAATCAATTACATTGAGAAACTCCATTTCGGACCCATTTGACAATTAGAGGAGATGAATGATGTCTTCAAATACAAGTCCAAATGATATAAAATTTTGCACATACTTTGTTAAGAATATTAGTGTAACATCCTAGATTCTAGAAAATGCAAAAATAAGAGAAATTTAAAACTTTTTGCATGCATATTATTTTCTTGGTTTTCATTGGAGTTTCCTTGGAAAAGTAACTTGCAAACACAAATTTTTTTGGAAAGAAATGTACATTGGAAAGAACTCAATTTGAATTCAAAATCAAATTTAAAAAGATGACCATAAAATGACCTAAAAGAATTTACAGTAGAAATCATCTCAAAAACTCATAAATATATTCATGGCATTGGACAAAGCCACACCAGCTAAGGGTGAAAACGGATCGAATACAGATTAGATAGTGTTCAAACCGTATTCGCATCCATATTTTTATTCTCAGATTCGAATACGAATCGAACAAACGTTGGATACGAATATGGACCAGACAAATGTCAGATATGAATTCGAATCGAATATCTACTCAATTTGGTCATATCGAGATATCCTCATAACTTAAGTGGTATGAGAACATTAATTATATTTTATCCTCGGACAATCACGCTTAATCATTCTAATTCAATTACTTCACATAAAGAAACACAAATTTACGTTTAATTAAAAAAACTTATCCAATTGATATGGCTCTTCTTCTTCAACTAAGTAACAGTAGGTATAAAGCCATGAGTACATTAGTACTCAGCAAGTCGTTTGTAATGTAATATAATATGCAAGGCTTCCCGATGGATGACTGAAAGGTTATTTTATAGAAAGTAATATTTAAAGTAAGTACAGTAAATAGATTGAAAGTTATCTTTAAAGAAAATAATAATAAATTAATAACCAAAAGAATTAAATGAACCATAAGTGAACTAACCGTCCACCCAATGAACCACTCATGAACTAACTATTCACTTTTCAAAGTTATCTCAACCAAGTTTTAAAAAATATCTACCCTTCGTATGAAATCACCGATCATTATCCATAACCGGGGACATAATTATTCAAATAGTTTTATACTCTATAGAGGTTGCACAACTGTATGCACACGATGTGATCATCATCACGTTAAAGAAAACCACAATAATGCCTTTACAATGCTCAACCTTAACTCAATCCCCACGTTAGGGTTTCGCATTACCCCCCGCCCGCGCCACAAGAAAATCAGCAACCATGTTCATCATAATGGCAAGATTGAAATTGAAATATTACAAATTAATCGCTAGGTCTATCCCATATTAGACATGTGGTTTGCATGGTAAGGTTCAGATAAATGGCGTACAAAGTTAAGTCCTTAAACAGTATCCAGGCGAGACTTTCATATTCCTCGAAGTGAATGCACACTTTTCCCTTTACTACACCATCACTCGTCCAACTGAAAACCAAATTTGTATCACCAACACCAATAACACACCAATGTCATAGTACACAAATTTTATAACTGTGTCTACAACCACGATTCAATATCTCATTAAGTATAATTAATTAATTGATCACATGTGATAATAACCCCAACAGGACTATAAGCATGGCTAAGCATATTAATATACAACCTATATGCAAACTAATATTGCATCACTAAATAATTTCTTATCTCATGGCGACAATGGAATCATCGCATGCAAATTATCAAATGGGGGATTAAAGCAAATTGGACAATTACTAATATATACAAGGATTTGTAATAAAATAGCAATGCATGATAGTTTAAAACAAAATAAATAAATAATAGATTAAAAATTAGGTTCAACATGATTAAAAGACACAACTTGCCTTGACCTTGCTCAGTTATGAATTCTCGATCTTCTCGTTGTGCTTCTACTCCTTCGAAGGCACAATCTAATGAGAGAGAAAACGAAAAAGACACAAAATAAATTCAAAATAAATTCAAATGAATTTCAAAAACTTCAAAACCAGAACCAAAATATGGGGGGTCATATGGAGCTAGAACGGAGAAGAACGGGCTCTTGAAAAAATTAAATCTAAAGAAAATACTGATAAATAAAAATAGTTACTGTGCTATAGACTCAGTTCACGAAAAGACTGATCTATGGTGAACTCGACTCACAGAATAGTACAAGGCGACTGGGCTTGCCGATGTGGCACTGGGATGGCTTGGCTGGCTGACGTAGTAGGACACGTGGCATCCACGTAGATGTTATCTCGGCGAGACTGCCGTGGTCGAAGTAGCTGCCATGGTCGTGGAATGCTCTATGGTCGTAGTCGAAGATGGCTGTAGTCGGAATGGTCGTGTGGCTGTGGTCGTAGCCGAATGGTCGAACGACCGTAGTTAGAAGGTTGGTGGTCGTGGGTAGTGGTCGTAGACGCCGCGATCGTAGCCGTGAGTGACCGTGGTCGGAAGGTTAGTGGTTATAGGTAGTGGTTGTAGATGCCACGACCGTAGCCGTGAGTGACCGTGGTCATGGCGAGGAAGGCGTGGTCGAAGCAAGGCAACGAGATCGGACGGCAGACGAAGAGGGATGGAGGCGGCGAATCTGGGACTCATCGGCGGAGAGGGCGGCTCAGCGAACTACGGCAGTCGGCGCATCGACGAGGACGGCAAACGGCGGTGCTCGGTAGTGGTGACAGCTACATCAAAGGTGCACGGGCGATACTTCACCTGTGGGGTGCGGAGATCAAGATGGGCGACGCGAATTTATGGGCGCGGACGCTGAGGTATCCGAGACAGACACGGGCGTCGGCGACGATGGCAAAATCCGTGTCGAACACAGCGGTGAGCTCTGGGAAAGATATAAACAGAGACGAGATTGGTGACGCATGGTAAAGGACAAGATCAAACGGCCGTCGCACATTGCACAAATGAATAGTAACTAATTCGGTAGATAGGCGACACGTGGCAACTAGGAGATCTAGCTGGCGGCCAATAGAATGCTCTGGCCGAATGGCCGACACGTGGCAAGGAAGGCATCTAACGACTGAGGTTTTACTGGCTGAAGGATTACTGATTTTCTGGCTTTTCTAATATCAGAAAATTCAACTAAATCCTTTTGATCTCCAGAAAATAGCAAATAAATCCGAAAAAATCATAGAAAATTTCAAAAAATTCTTTGAGACACAAGAACCCAAATAAAAAACTTTTAGTACACGTTAATATTTATTTTAGTCTTTTTAATTATTAAAATTTTAATTTAAGCTTGTATTAAATCCAAAAAATTCTAATGGTGAATTTTATTTTAAAAGTCTCAAATAAACTCTGAACATCAGGACGTTACATGTTGCCCTTCCACCAAAGTGTCTTTATCGAAGATCATTCTGAGCCATCTTCAGACGGCAGAATTATAGAAGCCTACATAACAGCATCTAATCTTGAGGAGATGTACTGAATATCCATACACACAATACCGCCGGATGCATCGCCCTCACTAGAGCCTACACCAGCCTCGTCTCTACTACTAGTTATGTCAGCATTCTTCTCCTTGTTAGAATGGCTTTCATCAGACGGACCACCCAAATATAGACAAGTGTGGAGCGACTATAAGGGTAGGTTCCGTTGCATTCATAGCTTATAGTTTATGCTATAGTAACTAGTTTTTAAACGGTGTGTTTTTTAAGAAAGGATCTACATGTAGATTATAGTATAAACTGTACCGAGTTTAGCTATACTGTCTAAAATTATATACGACTATTTTTCTGTGTATTGTCTCCTGTGAATAATCAAGAATTCAAAATTTTCAGCTATAAATCACAATAAATTAAAAAGAATCTACCCTAAAGCTGGCCGTACGTTGACTGCGGGCTGCATGCAGTGGGATAGTTCGGCAAGCTCTTGTCGCAGAGTACGAAGCTCTTTCACACCGGTTCAGTTAGTTTCAGTCATAGTCGGCGGCTAGCTCCCTGTTATCCGGTAAAAATCTCTTGGCGTCGACTTTATTTTGTCCTACTGTTATAAAAAGAAAAGGAGAGGCTTCTTACTAGTAGTAGAAGACGACAAAAGCGGAGTCAAAAACCTTGTCGGAAATTGTGACACACCTGGGGCCGAATAAATTAACGCCGACATGCATGGATCGGTCAAAACCTGCATACATGCAACGCATGGAGCATATACATAGCTAACTAGCCGAGCTGTCAGACGTATATCTCTTTCACTTGTTTAGGTAGGGTTTCTGACTTTCTCATGCATGCAGCTGGTCAAGCTCAGGTCAGTGCCTTTCTCATGCATGCAGCTGGTCAAGCTCAGATGTGATCATTCTCACGTTAAAACAAATCACAGCAAGACCTTTACAATGTTTAACCTTAACTCAATCCCCCTGTTAGGGTTTCGTATCACACCCCCTCCCCTTTACGCCTCAAGGAAATCAACAACTATGTTTATCATAATAGCGAGATTGAAAATGAAATATCATAAATTAATCAGTCAGGTCTATCCCATACTAGAGATGTGATTTGTATGGTAAGGCTCAGATCAATGACACACAATGTTAAGTCTTTAGACATTGCCTAGGTGAGACATTCACATCCCTCAAAGTCAATTCACACTCCTCCTTTACTGTACAATCACTCGTCTAAGTGAAAACCAAGTTTGTATCACTAGCACCAATGACACACCAGTATCATGATACACAAATTTTATAACTGTAGCTACAACCACGATTCAATATCTTATTAAGTCAAATTAATTAATTGATCACATGTGATGATAAGCCCAACAGGACTATAAGCATGACTAAGCATATTAACCGTACAACCCATTGACAACTAGTATTACATCACTAAATAATTTCTCATCCTACGGGGGATTAAGGAAAATTGGACAATAACTAGCATATACAAGGATTTGTAATAAAATAACAATGCATGATAGTTTAAAATAAAATAAATAAATAATAGATAGAAAATAACTTGCATTGGCCTTATTAAGTTATGAATTTTTGATCTTCTGATGGTGCTCTCTCTCCTTCGAAGGTGCAATAGAACGAGAAAGAAAATGAACAAGATACAAAATAAATTCAAATAAAATTAAAATGAACTCCAAAAACTCCAAAACCAGAATAAAAATATAGATCTCAATTTTAAATTAATTTAGAAAAAATGGGGGTCAAATGGAGCTAGGACGGAGAAGAACAAGCTTTTGAAAAAAAATTAAATCTAAAGAAAATACTGAAAATTAAAAATGGTTACTATGCTATGGACTCGGTTCACGAAAAGAATGGTCTATGGTGAACTCGGCTCATAGAATAGTACAAGGCAACTGGGCTTGCCGATGTAGCACTAGGATGGCTTGGCTGGCTGACGTGGTAAGACACATGACATCCACGTAGATGCTGACTAGGCAAGACGCCGTGGTTGAAACGGCTACCGTGGTCATGGAATACTCTGTAGTTGTAGTCAAATATGGCTGTAGTCTAAATGGTCAAGTGGTTGTGATCGTAGTCGAATATGACGTGGTCGGAGACGACCGAGTGGTCGAACAACCGTGGTCAGAAGATTGGTGGTCGTGGGTAGTAGTCACAGACATCGCGTCATAGCCATGAGCGACCATGGTTGGAAGGTTGGTGGTCATAGGTAGTGGTCGTAGATGCCACAGTCATAGCCGTGAGTGATCGTGGTTGTGGCGAAGGGAGGCGTGGTTGAAGCAAGGCGCCGAGATCGGACAGTAGACAAAGAGGGATGGAGGCAGTGGATTTGGGACTCACCGGCAGTGAGGGTGACTTGGCTAACTACGATAGTCGGCGCACCAATGAGGACAACGAATGGCGGCCAGAGCTGAAGACGCCGGTGCTCGGTAGTGGCTGCTGCGTCGAAAGTGCATAGGCGATACTTCAGCTGCGGGGTTCGAAGATCAAGTGGGATGGCATGAATTTATAGGTGTGGATACCGAGGTATCCAAGACGGACACATGCATCGACAGCAATGGCAAAATCCATGTCGAACATGGTGGCGAGCTCCGAGAAGGATATAAACAGTGACGAGATTGGTGACGCGTGGCAAAGGGCGAGATCAGACAGCCGTCGCACCATGCACAGATGAACAATAACTGATTTGGCGGATAGGCGACACTTGGCAACTAGGAGATTTGGTGGCCGATAGAATGCTCTGGCTGGATGGCCGACACGTGGCAAGGAAGGCATCTAACGGCTAAGGTTTTACTGGCCGAAGGATTACTAATTTTCTAGCTTTTCTATTTTCAGGAAATTCAACTAAATCCTTTTGAGCTCCAGAAAATAGTAAATAAATCCAAAAAAATCATAGAAAATTCCTTGAGATACAAGAAACCCAAATAAAATATTTTCAGCATATGTTAATATTTATTTTAGTCATATTAAATCTTTTTAATTATTAAAAATTTAATTGCTACTTGTATTAAATCCAGAAAATTTTAATGGTGAATTTTATTTTAAAAGTCTTAAATAAACTCTAAAAATCAGGATGTTACATGTTGCCCTTCCACCAAAGTGTCTTTGTCGAAAGATCATTCTGACCCATCTTCAGACGACAGAATTCGAGAAGCCAATGTAACAGCATCCAATCTTGAGGAGACGTACTCAATATCCATGCACGCAATACCTCTGGATGCATCGCCCTCACTAGAGCCTACACCAGCCTTGTCTCCACTACTAGCTATGTCAGCATTCTTCTCCTTGTTAGAATGGCTTTCATCAGACGAACCATCCAAATATAGACAAGCGTGGAGCGACAGTAAGGGTGGGTTCCATTGCACACATAGCTTATGACTTATGGCTTATATTACAATAACTAACTTTTGAACGGTGTATTTTTTAAGATATGGTCTACATGTAGATTATAGTACAAACTGTACCGAGTTCAGCTATACCGTCTAAAATCATATGCAACTATTTTTTCTCTATATATTGTCTCTTACGAACAATTCAGAATTTAAAAATTTCAGCTATATCACACAAAAAATTAAAAAGAACCTACCCTAAAGCTAGCCATGCATTGACTGCGAGCGTGCATGCAGTGGAATAGTTCGGCGAGCTCCTGTCGCAAGCTCTTTCAGTCATAGTCGGCGGCTAGCTCTCTATTATCCGGTAAAAATCGCTTGGCGTCGACCTACTGTTATAAAAGGAAAAGGAGAGGCTTCTTACTACTAGTAGAAGAAAACAAAAGCGGAGTCAAAAACCTTGTCGGAAATTGACACACCTGGGGCCGAATAAATTAACGCCGACGTGCATGGATCGGTCAAAACCTGCATACATGCATGGAGCATATACATTGCTAACTAGTCGAGCTGTCAGACGCGTATCTCTTTCACTTGTTTAGGTAGGATTTCTGACTTTCTCATGCATGCAGCTGGTACCTACGTATTTATGCATGGATTCCGGTTGCCCGGCCAATTATTAGTCGGCACTAGCCAAAAACACAAAGTGACACGTTACACAACGTAGTATGCTAGCTAGCTATAGACGCAGATGGCCGTAACATGCATATATAAAACAAAATTGTGAAACTTGTTCAAAACAAAGGTATATAGTAACTAGATTGTTAAAACATGCTGCCGATATACAAATGTCTACATATTTTTCGGGGTTTTGAACTAAACAGTACACCTTCTAGTTGGTTGACGTGTTGGACCCTTTGCTAAACAGTATATTTTAGGATGACCGCATGCAGCCCGCGCGCGCAGATTGCAAGTGCGTGCTGTTGCCTGTTGCCGCGAGCCCCGTGTTGCTCATCCCGGCGTAGCCTTACATGCCCGGACCGGACCGTTTCCCTGCACTGCCGGTGCATGGCCCGGCCGTCTCCACCAACCCGCAGCCGTGCGCGGTCTTAGCTTCCTCTCGTGTCGGCGCATAGGCGCCTCTTGGGAGTCGTACGTGACCAAGCAAATTGGAGTTGAAATCAACCGCGAATTGCATAGCCAAACAGATGAAGCCCACACCAAACTCCTCCATACATACGTCCATATGCAGGGGACATTTTGCCTGCAGAGTGAAAATGACGAGGGCTTGCTGAGCGCTTCAGCGGAGGCACGTGTGGGCACGGCGACGCAAAATGCCACGAGTTGCAGGCGAAGAGGTACCTGAACAAGTTGTTGCGGAATTTTGAGCTGCGGTGTAAGCTGTAAAGCCATGGAGGCCATGCCCATTTGCAAATTTTACCCCTTTGAAGATTCTATTATCAGTAATGTGGGTGGTAGTATAACTAAATACTAACTAATCTAAACAATTGGATTGCAAAGATTGAATAGCTCATATTCATTTTAAGGTACCATAAAAGAGCACATAAGATAATAGTTGTCAATTAGAAACAAAAGTGCCCTTTATTTCATTATCACAGTTTACAAATATATATGTAGCAACAGGACAATAGGACAATATTTGTGCATTACATGCGAATGCAATTAGGGCATCAGTCACATTATTCTCATACTAATGAATGATATCTATGGCTTTCCTCCAGCACCACCGCCATATCCAGATCCATAGCCTGAGCCACTGCCAGACCCACCACCTTGACCACCACCTCCGCCACCTCCTCCACCCTGTCCATAACCTCCACCAGAAGCACCACCTCCCTGACCATAACCAGATCCATAACCGGACCCATAGCCAGATCCATTACCACCACCTTGTCCTCCACCACCACCTCCACCGCCACCTTGCCCGTAGCCTCCGCCAGAAGCTCCACCACCTTGACCATAGCCAGATCCATAACCAGAACCATAACCAGATCCGCTCCCACCACCTTGTCCTCCACCACCACCACCACCTCCTCCTTGACCATAGCCTCCTCCAGAAGCTCCACCACCTTGACCATAACCAGATCCATAGCCAGAACCATAACCGGATCCACTCCCACCACCTTGGCCTCCACCACCGCCACCGCCGCCACCTTGCCCGTAGCCTCCACCAGAAGCCCCACCACCTTGGCCATAGCCAGAACCATATCCGGATCCATACCCAGATCCGCCACCACCACCTTCACCCCCTCCACCACCGCCACCTTCACCACCACCACCTCCACCTCCCTCGGTAGCATATCTAGCAACTCTTGCAGCATTGGATAGACCAATGCTCAAGAGCAGAACAAAGGCAAGAGCTGCTATCTTTCTAGCCATTTGTGCTACTCTTGAAAGATGAGATGAGTACCGAGTACTAGAATGCAAGTGTATTTATAGGGAAACTTGGAGCGACTATAAAACCAGCCATGCATTGTGGGCATGCAAGTGGACTAGTCAGGCAAGCTGTTGGTGTGTAGTATGCAAGTCTTCCACACCGGCATATTGGTTCCGGTCATTGTCGGCAGCTTGGTATTATCTGGTACAACTCTCGTAGCATCGACCTCAATTGGCGCAACTTGGAGGGGTTAGTTGTAGAAGAAAACAATAGTGAAGTCAAAAACGATTGTCGAGTAACTAAATTAAATCAATTTTTACATCATCTCTAATTAAGTTCTAAAGATTGGTTGCCTGCATTTAGCTGGTCACAACTCGCCGAGGACAATATAACACCACAACTGTTAACATTGCTTAACTGCCACTAATTCAACCAAATACCACATGGTGAGAGTTGCTAGCTAGGGTTTAAGAGTCATGTAGGAGACACTTGTGGGAGGTTAACCGTGGTTTCGGGTTTAATTAGAACTAAACAAATGACGACATGTGTGATCAAGTCAAGAACAATTAACAGCATATTGCTCTGGCCATTCTGACTGTGCACAGCCATGTAGTCTACAAGCTAGCAGCTAGTTGGGTCATGTTTTCCCACACGATGGACAAAAATGCTCACTTCAGTTTCCCGATGCATAAAGTGATGATGATGATGTGTATCTTTGTGTGCACTAAGTTCTAATTAATAATTCGAGTCTACCTTGTTGATATTCTTGAGCTGCTCAACTTTGGCAAAACAACGGCGCAATGTATACATATGATTCTGGTACAGCTGGACAATTCTGACTGTGCACCGCTAGCTAGCTAGTTGGGTCATGTTTTTCCACACGATGGACTAAAATGCTCACTTCAGCCCGTGGGTACAGCTGGATAGAGGAGCACCAATATACGTGAACACAAATTTTAGCCCGTTGGTATGGTGACCTGGGGCCAAAAAATCCATCCACTCGTTTACATCCAGTCATCCATGACAGGAATGCTGCAACCTAGCAAGCATATCTCTTGTTTCAGCTTTCAACAATTGAAAACATCAATATTAATTATGCATATACTCCCTCTAGTCACAAAAGTGTAAACGTTTTGGAATTTTATAAACTTTTGCTATCGATATTTCTGTGAATATTTTGATCAGACTTATGAAAATGATTCGTGTAGATTTTTATTTCAAAAAAAGTACTTTCATAATATTATAATTTTATCAAATTTTATAATTATATTATAATAAAAATTAGTAGTTAAAATTATGTTTTTTTGGAGCGTGACGATGTCCAAATCGTCACTCCTTTATGACTACAGGAGTACTTCGAGGAGTAAAATTTTCTCAATATTAACTAACATTAATTGTCAATCTTGTCCCTCCATCTTATTTTTCTCTTGCGAAGTGTTTATCATATGTATATTGTGATGTGTTTTTCCCACTTTGTGCCACACAAATGGTTAAGCTATTATTCTAAGTAAGAGTAAACATTGTAGTTCATTTTTTTCTGGGAAAACATTGTAGTTCATTAGTTTCGTCGTGTACCAAATAATTCACCTAAAATCTCGAATTATGAAAGGAATGAAAAACAATCCTACTCGATACTTCGGAAGTGTCCATCACCTCCAAGCTCGACCAAACGTCCATACGACATGGATTCAGCTTGCATTTATACTCTATTACTCTGGGACTGGGACCCTCCTAGGCAAGCTAACGTCCATACGACCAGAACCTTATCATCACGGTGTTTGGATAGGGTGTCTCTTTCGGAATTTGAAATATATCCTATCGATTTTTCCCGCATTAAATGGATATATATACATCTCTGTATATAAATATATACCAAGAGTCTTTACTACGTGAGATGAAATTAACTAAGTCCTATCACTAGCTTACACTACTACGGGTCTGTTCTTTTCAGCTTCTCAAAACGGCTTTTGGCTTTTGCTACAGTATCTAACTTTCAAACGGAGTATTTTTTTAAGATGGAGTTTGAAAGCCCCCACACCATCTATACTAACTAAGCTAGGCTAACTATGTTGTTCAACTCAATGTATATATTACATATGTACATAAAAGCTCTGGTTTTCTATACTTCAAGTATATGTATTATCGTCTACTCGTTTCGCTAGTCACTATATCGTTAGCAATTCGTGTTAACTTTGGTAAATATGGTATTTACCAATACCGCACCGAAATAATTTGGTATTTACCGAAACCAAACAGTACTTCTAAAAATACCGTATATAACCGAACTACTAACACCGTATATACCGTATATACCGAACCGATTAAACCGAAAAAACCGAACGCACAGCCCTATATGCACTTGCACGCGAAGTCACCTATATAGAAGAAGGCGTTAGCATGCATATAATCAATTGCATTGAGAAACTTCATTTAGGACCCATATGACAATTGGAGGAGGCAAATGGTGCCTTCAATTTCAATCTTGATAGATCGTATTTCAAAACCTTCACTCTATTAGTTATTAGAAGTTAGGAAGATCATATTAGACCACTACAAAGAACTCACATAAGTGTTAAAGCAAAACGAGTTTAACTCCTTAGGCTGGTAGTACCGCTGCCTTGCGGTATGACCGCAGATGGAATGTTGGTATGATCGGACACACGTAGTATCACGGGTCAAGGACGGTATGACTGCACTCCTATTCACATAATAGAAAATCAGCCTAAGTCTAAACAAAAAAGAGTGTAATCCTCAAACTACAAGTCCAAATGATGTGAAATTTTGCACACACTTTGCTAAAGATATTAGTGTAACATCCCAGATTCCAGGGGATGCAAAAATAAGGGAAATTTAAAACTTTTTACATGCATATTATTTTCTTGTCTTTCATTGGAGTTTTCTTGGAAAAGTAACTTGCAAATACAAATTTTTGGGAAGAAATGTACATTGGAAAGAACTCAATTTGAATTCAAAATCAAATTTGAAAAGATGATCCTAAATGACCTAGAATAATTCATAGTAGAAATCATCTCAAAAACTCATAAATATATTCATGGCACTGAAAATAAATATTTGAACATGTTCTTTAATGTATTAAAATCAAAATAATACTTGTTAAATAAAATAGAGTCATTCCAAGAGTTTTTTTTAGAAAAATCCAGAATATATGAAATTCTAAAAAAAACTATACAATGATCTGCACTATGTCAAGATCATACACAGTTCCTTTACTAGTACTAGGCTGCCTAAAGCATCCCCTCTAGTTGGAGCGTATAAGTCATACTCCAAGCCTATTCATGAGTATCTAGAGATCACCCAAATCTCATAGACTGTGACTAGTAGTCGAACTCATATAGGTGTGTTCCTTCTAAGATGTCCTGTAGGCCGACATCTCTGCTCTAAATAAGCCACTCGGATCACATTGAGGTAAAAAACCAACCTACCATACAGAATAGGAGAGAAGCGCATCATTGAAGAAATGAGCCCTGTAAAGGTCTCTCCTCCTAGTCAACTAACAGCTTGTTTCACCATCCTACTTCACGGGATCTCCGATTATGTAGAACAGGTTACCACTGTGATATGACTCATGTGGGTCTCAGGCCCATCTCACTCGATGCACTATCTATCACATTACGTGATAAACCCTTTGTAAATTGGTCGGCCAGATTTTTAGCTGTCTGGACATAGTCCTGCGCTATCACTCCCGAGTTTTTCAGCTTTCTGACAGACTTCAACCGCCTCTTAACATGCCTAGATGACTTCATGTTGTCCTTAGAACTGTTCACTTTGATAATTACAGTCTGATTATCACAGTTCATCAGGATAGCCGATATCGGTTTTTCAACCACCGGCAAATCCATAAGGAGTTCGTGAAGCCACTCAGCCTCAACAGTTGTGGTGTCTAACGCTGTGAGTTCTGCTTCCATGGTTGACCTCGTTAAGATGGTCTGCTTGCAAGACTTCTAGGAAACAGCACCACCTCCAAGTGTGAACACATATCCACTCGTGGCTTTTATCTCATCAGCATCAGAGATCCAGTTTGAATCACTGTAGCCCTCCAGTACCTTTGGGTACCCAGCATAATGAATACCATAGCTCACGGTCGCTTTTAAATAGCGCATTACTCTCTCAAGAGCATGCCAATGATCATCTCCCGGATTTGAAACAAATCGGCTTAGCTTGCTCACAGCAAACGAGATGTCAGGTCTCGTAGCACTAGCTAAATACATTAATGAGCCAATGATCTGGGAGTATCTCAATTGATCCCTTGTTATTCTTCGGTTTTTCCTCAATAACACACTAGGATCATAAGGAGTAGAAGCAGACTTGCAGTCACTATAACCAAAGCGACTCAAGACCTTCTCTACATAGTGAGATTGCACAAGTGTAATCCCACCATCACCTCCTCTCAGTAGCTTAATGTTAAGAATCACATCAGCCACTCCCAAATCTTTCATCTCAAAACTCTTGGACAGAAAATCCTTAACCTCCTCAACCACATTGAGGTTGGTCCCAAAAATCAGTATGTCATCAACATACAAGCACAAGATCACTCCTTCTCCCCCACCATAGCGATAGTACACACATCTGTCGGCTTCATTCACAACAAAGCCAGCAGATGTCAAAGTTCTGTTGAATTTCTCATGCCACTGCTTAGGTGCTTGCTTTAGGCCATACAAAGACTTTAACAACTTGCACACTTTTCCTTCTTGACCTTTTACCACAAACCCGTCTGGCTGATCCATATAAATCTCCTCCTCCAACTCTCCATTTAGGAAGGCTGTCTTAACGTCCATTTGATGAACGAGCAGACCATGAGAGGCAGCCAGGGCAAGTAGTACTCGAATTGTGGTCAATCGGGCAACAGGTGAATAAGTATCAAAGAAGTCCTCGCCTTCTTTCTGGGTATAACTCTTGGCCACAAGCCTTGCCTTGTACTTTTCAATTGTACCATCAGGCCTAAGCTTTTTCTTGAAAATCCATTTACATCCTACAGGTTTACACCCATAAGGATGGTCAACGACCTCCCAAGTTCCATTAGACATAATAGAGTCCATCTCACTCTGTACTGCTTCCTTCCAATAGTCAGCGACAGGAGAAGAATATGCTTCTTTCATGGTTCTTGGAGTGTCATCCACGAGGTATATAATGAAATCATCACCAAAGGACTTTGCAATCCTCTGTCTCTTACTCTTTCGAGTAACCTCATTGTTATCCTCCTCAGGATTTTCCATAGGTGTTTCCTCAGCATGTTCTATCGGCACAAAAGAATCAAGGGAAATTATAGGTTCTTGACTAGATGAGCTAGGTACATCACATTTCATAGGAAATTCATTCTCAAAAAATGTGGCGTCTCTGGACTCTATGATTGTACCAACACGCATGTCAGGTACTCCAGTTTTTATAATTAAAAACCTATAACCCACGCTGTGCATAGCATAACCAAGAAATACACAATCTATGATTTTTGGTCTAAGTTTGCGCTTCTTAACAATTGGCACGTTAACTTTGGCCAAACATCCCCAGGTGCGCAAGTATGAGAGAGACAATTTCTTCTTTTCCCATTCCTCGAATGGTGTTACTTCTTTATTCTTTGTAGGAACTCTATTCGTGACATGACACGCGGTCAATATAGCCTCACCTCACCATTCCTTAGAAAGTCCCGCAGTTGTCTAACATAGCGTTAACTAAATCGCTTAGAGTGCGGTTCTTTCTTTCGCAACCCCGCTTGATTCGGAGAATAGGAGGTGTCCTCTCATGAATAATTCCATGTTCCTCGCAGAATAAAATAAACTCATTCGAAAAATACTCTCCCCCATGATCAGACCTTACCCGCTTGATTTTTCTCTCAAGTTGGTTTTCTACCTCAGCTTTATAGATCTTAAAATAATTTAACGCTTCATCTTTTGTTTTCAATAAGTACACATAGCAAAATCTAGTGCAATCATCTATAAGCGTCATGAAATATTTCTTCCCACCTTTAGTCAACACGCCATTCATCTCGCACAAATCGGAATGAATGAGTTTTAACGGTGCCAAATTCCTCGCCTCTTTTGCTGCCTTGTGAGGCTTGCGAGGTTGTTTCGATTGAATACACGCATAACACTTAGAACCTTTGACCAAAGTGAATTTCGGGATTAAACTCATATTAGCTAAGCGCGTCATACACCCAAAATTAACATGACAAAGTCGCGAATGCCAAATATTAGATTCATCATCATCGTTGCACACATGGTTCACAAATTTATTATAGAAATTCATCAAAGAAAAACGGAACAAGCCTCCGCTCTCATAGCCTTTACCAACAAATGTTCCATACTTAGACACGACACATTTATTGGACTCAAATGCAAGCCTAAAACCATATCTACACAATAGAGATCCGCTGACGAGATTCTTCTTTATGGAGAGGACATGCTGCACATTATTCAGCTGCACGGTCTTTCCCGAAGTAAACTTCAGATCGACCGTACCAACACCATGAACAGCTGCATGCGATCCGTTTCCCATCAACAAGGAGGAACCTCGACAGACCTGATAAGATGAAAACAAGAAAATATTAGCACACACATGAATATTAGCACCAGTGTCAACCCACCACTCAGGTGATTGACAAACAGAAAGAACTGTAGGTAAATAATTACCGTACCCCGATGTTCCTCCAGCATCACTAATAACCATGTTGGCAGACTTCTTTTGCTTATCCTTGCGGTCTGGACAATCCTTAACCCAATGGCCAGAATCACCGCACACAAAGCAGCCGGCCTTTCCTTTGCTTTTCTTCTTAAACTCAGTAGTAGCCTTGGGCTTGACAATAGGCTTATTTTTCTTCTTATTGTGGAAAGCTTGAGGGTTCTTTTTCTGCACCAAATTGGCACTAGAACCTCCCTGTGAGACCCGGAGTAGAAACTCCTAGACCCCCTGTGTGTTACTGTACTAGTCCCAGAGATCAATGCTAGTACACACAGTTCAAACAGAAAAGATGATACATTGCCAACAACGCTTTATTACAATAGTATCTGAAGTTTTACAAAGGCCATTGCCTTACTAAGGTTCACAGAACCTTAAAACAAAAGAACATAACACAGCGGAAGCAAAAGATAACTTGATCGACCCATCAATCTGCCACAGGCAATTGACTGGGGAAACGAATCCTAGGCATCCGAGAATAATCCACCGCATCCACATTCGGCGCAGAAGTCATACTCTCCAGCTTGATCTTCTCCATTCTCTGCTTTTATATTTATAGAGCAACAGGTGAGTACAAAAATGTACTCCGCAAGTCTTGGGAAAATGCATAGATGTAAGGTTTCACAAAGGAAGGCTATATGGTTTATTTGCAAAAATCAGCATTTTATTTCAAATCTACATAATTAATTTAAAAGCCATTTTGTAAACAACTTGTTTTTAATAATCGAAATTGGATAAGTACTTTAGTGAAGGTTAAACTACCAACACTAATATCTCGCACCATCACACCAATTTTCAAAACCTCAGTTACACCCTCGATTCAACATCACGAGTTATACTACTCCCGAGTTTTTCTCCAATTCATTTTGTTTTGAAATCAAAACCAAAACTTCTACCATGTGTATGCATTCTTTGTTCGCCCTTGACCGTGGGCACGGCTATTCGAATAGTTTTACTCGCAGAGTTTGTACACTTTACCCACAAGAGATAAATTATCTTAATAGTCAACACGCTTCCTTTGGCATGAGACCCGGATAAATTATCACAAAGCCTTTCGCCTACTCCAAAGATAGTTTAAATACCACCCGCTAAGGTTTCACCACAACTCGAATCCACGAGTTGGAGCCCCTCTTGCGCCATATGAGTACAAGAACCCTGTCCCTCACTATGAGTAACCAAGACACCTCGGCACTCAATACACCACCGGTGATATCTAAACTACACTATTATAGGGTAGTTAGCTAGGTCGCACCCATATAGACTTGTGGTTGTACTGTTTTGCTCAGTTTGGACAAACACAAGCGCCGGTCCTTAAACCACTGTGGTGGCTCATTCACGATTCCAAACATTCTCGTGCTAATCGCACTCACCAAACCTTCCATCCACCCTTGTCAACTTTTCCCTTTGAAATCCATTTTTACTTTTAAATTATCGGTGATAACACCCATTACCACTTTTCAAACAAAGCATTTAACAATGGTAACATCCATTACCAATGTTCAAACAAATCATTCATCAAAACATTTGATAAACATGCTACTCATTTGAGTATTAATACATTAATTTGCTACGCTAAGCATTTGCTAGTATTTTAAACATTCAACCAATTTAATGCTAACTCATTATTGAGTAAAAGGGATATCCTAAGTTGACAATGGTACAAGGTAAACAATTTTCAATGGAAGGTATAACAAATTGGGTCTTTAACTAAATTTTCTAAATCAAATTATCACTTGATATAACATAAGCATGCATTAATTTAAAATAACTACCTAAACATTTTTCTAATCATTTGAGCAAGTTGACCAAAGGAAACTTGCAAAACATGGGAGCAAAATGTTCAAATGAGACTTGCCTTCCGTGCTGGGTTGAAATCTTCCCGAACTTGATCTTGAGGTTGCTCTGACAAATCGGTCTCTACACGTAAATCGAGAAATCCAAATAAATAAAATAAAATAAAAATTCAAAAATTGAAAATAAATATACCAATTGAAATATTGAAATTTTAGATGAATTTAGAAATTTGAATGGACCAATTTGGAGCTAAAATGAAAAGATATGGCTATTTGAAATTTTCAGATTTGATTAAATCCAGAAATTGAAATCTCGACATGTGGGGTCCATGGTCACGAGTTCATTTAAAATGAGACTCGACGTATGGGACCCATCGACTCGGACCCACTTGTCGCTGAATAGCGCAGGGTGGTCGCCGACGGTGGGACCCGTGTGCCGCGGATAAAACGGAGAAACTCAACCTCGCGCGAGCGGGCTCGAACGCGCCGAGGAGTGGAAGGGGGAAGAGAGCGGCGCTAGCCAAGTGAGCGGGAGGCACCGCCACCCCTTAAGGGTAGGTAATCCCCTTAAGGTTTGTCACGGAGGCCGGCGAGCAACGTGGCGCACACGTGGCTCGACGCGGCGCACACGCCGGACAGGTTTGACGTGGCGCCGAGGTGGCGGGTTGACGCGCGACGGCGCGGCCGTCGGTGGAGATGGATCGGACGGCCATGGGCTTGACGCGCGCGCGATCTCAGCGCCGCTCGACGGACGGCAGAGATAAGGCGCGGAGACGCTGGCAACCGGCGGATGAGCGCCGCGTGGCGCGGCTCTCCGCGAGGCGCCGCGACGCGAACGCGAACGCCGCGCGCGCGCGACGCGGCGGTGGGACCGAGGCGACGCGAGGTGGACGGCCGAGATGGAAACACGGCGCAATCCGGGCCGCCGGTGAACGGGCGGTGGGGATGACGCGTGCGCAGGCGGAGTCCGAGCGATTGGCGACGCGTGGGCCCGGCCAGCGCCGCGCGAGGCGCCGCGCGCGACGCGAGAGCGCGGCGCGGGCGCGACTCGCACGCGACCGAGGAGCGGTGTCGCGGCGCCGCGCCGGCGCGCGACCGAGGGGCGGCGCGGAGACGTTCGGCGGCGGCGAGGCTTACGGCGGCGGCGACGGCTCGCCGGCGACGGTGAATCACGGCGCGACTACGCACGCGAACGGAGAGAGAGGGAGAGTGCGAAGGGGAAGAGGGTCGTCCGACGTGCTTTATATGCGACGGAGGAGAAAACGGACGCGACGCTCGCCGGCGCGCACGGCGGCGGTTACCGACGCCGCGCGCGAAACGGGCGCTCTTCGCGAGGGAACGGCGGCGTTTAATGGCGCACAACGCGAGCGGTCTCTCCCGACGATTAACGCGGCGGAGCGGTCGGGAGGCGGAGAGGCGAGCTCGGCCGGCGGCGTGAATGGCGGCGGCCGCGGAGAGAAACGGTCGGGACGAAACGTCGGGACGACGACTCGGCAGTGGGACCACGGCGGTGAGTCCACGAAGACGATCCGACAGTGGGGCCCGCTTGTCGGCGCAACCCAAAAAAGAAACTCAACTCGCGCGAGCGGGCTCGAACTCGCGCCGAGGAGCGGGAAGGGAAGAGAGCGGCGGCGATAACGGCCGGGCGGGAGGCTCACCTACCCAATAAGGGCGATCAACCCTTTGAGCATTAGTCGGGATGGATGGCCGGCTTGCTTTGTCGGATGCGCGACACTTAGCGCCGCGAGAGAGGGGAGGCGGGATGAGGCGAGACGGCGGGATTAGCTCGGCCGGAGGGAGAGCGAACGGATGGGTGACAAGTGTCAACCCGAGGAAGAGTTTGATATTTAAATCTTTTATATATTTTTAAATCAGAGGAGACTTTAAAATACTCTAAAAATACCAAATAAATTCCAAAAATTCCAGAAAAATTCACATAATTCATCGATAATGTTTTAAACATATTAAAAATATTTCCAACTTATTTTGATATTAAATTTTCTTTTCAATGAAACTTTAAATTCTGAAAATTCCGATAATTGGAAATTATTAATTTAAAATTATTTCTTCAAAATAAAAGCAAAAATTGGGATGTTACAAACCTACCCCACTTAGAAGGAATCTCGACCCGAGATTGGAAGAACCGAGAAATAGATTAGGAAACTCGTCAAGATCCTCTTCGCTCCTGTGTTGCTTCGATTACGGACGGTTGCTCCATTGCACTTTACTGAATTTGATAGTCTTGTTTCTTGTGCAGCGCTCTGCCTCTTCTAAAATCTTGACAGAAAATTCAATATGTCAAGTCCTCTTTAAATCAACATCCTCAAAAGGTATCAATTCCTCCGTACTCTCAAACACTTTTTCAATCGTGATACATGAAATACATCATGTACACTGATAATCGAGGAGGAAGTTCTAGGCGATAAGTTTACTTCACCTCTTCTTGCTATAACTAGAAATGGTCCAATATACCTTGGGGCAAGCTTACCACTGACTTTGAATCGACGCATCCCTTTCATAGGTGACACTTTCAGATACACATGATCGCCTGGCGTAAATTCCAACATTCTTCGACGATTATCAGCATAACTCTTTTGTCTGGTCTGTGCTGTTTTCAATCGTTCTCGGATTAAGCGAACTTGATCTTCTGCTAACTTCAAGACATCCGGTCCGAATACTTGACTCTCTCCGGTCTCTGACCAATATAACGGTGTTCTACATTTTCTGCCATACAAGGCTTCAAACGGAGACATCTTTAGACTAGATTGATAACTATTATTATATGAGAATTCCGCATAGGGCAAACTTTTATCCCACTGGCTTTATTGGCTAAAGCACATGCTCTCAAAGATATCTTCCAATATCGATTTACCTGCTCTGTTCGACCATCTGTTTGAGGATGATAAGCAGTACTGAAATTTAAATTGGTGCCCAAAACTTCATGAAGCTTCTACCAAAATCTTGAGGTAAATTGTGTTCCTCTATCTGACACGATCCTCTTTGGAACTCCATGCAAATACACAATTTTTGACATATAAAGCTCTGCCAATCTATCTCCCGAATATGTAGTCTTCACTGGTATGAAATGAGCAACTTTTGTTAAACGGTCAACTATAACCCAAATTGAGTCATAACCTAACTTGGTTCTTGGTAGTCCCGTTATGAAATCCATTCCAATTTCCTCCCATTTCCATTCTGTATATGCAGAGGTTGCAAAAGACCAAAGAGTCTTTGATGCTCCGCTTTAACTCTTTGACATATGTCACACAAGGCTACATATTCTGCAATTTCCCTTTTCATACTGTTCCACCAGTAACTTTCCTTTAAATCCTGATACATTTTTGTACTTCCAGGATGAATCGAATATCCTGATTCATGAGCTTCTTTTAAGATTAAATCTTTTATTTCCTTTTTCTCGGGTACTAGTATTCTCTTTCCAAACCAAAGAGTCCCTTCTTCATCTTCTGAAAATCCAAGCGCTTTACCTTTCTTCATATTCTCTTTAATTTCTTTAACATATTCATCCTCTCGTTGGGCTGCCTTGATTTGATCTTCCAAGGTAGGGTGAACCTTCAATGCGCATGTAATACCTTCGTTAACTATTTCCAAATTTAATCGTTGAAATTCTTCATGGAGGGTTAACTGCTTATCTGGAATTGACAGATTATTCATATGACTCTTTCGACTCAAAGCATCGGCTACTACATTAGCTTTTCCGGGATGATAGTGTATTCCCACATCATAATCCTTTATCAATTCGAGCCACCTTCTTTGTCTCATATTAAGGTCAGGCTGGGTGAATATATACTTTAAACTTTTATGATTTGTATATATCTCACACCGACATCGATTAAGTAATGCCTCCATAACTTTAGAGCATGCACAACAAAGCAGACTAGTTCTAAATCATGAGTGGGATAATTTTCTTCATGCGGTCTTAATCGCTTTGATGCATAAGATACCACCCTTCCTTCTTGCATTAGTACACAACCAAGACCTTGTTTTGAAGCATCACAAAATATCTCAAAATCTTTTCAATATCGGGTAACCGCAGAACCAGTCTGAAGTTAACCTTTTCTTTAACTCTTGAAAGCTATCCTCACAGGATTTACTCCATTCAAATTTCTTCTCCTTCTTTAACAACTGGGTTAAAGGTCCGCAATCTTGGAAAAGCCTTCAATAAATCGACGATAGTAACGGCTAATCCCGTAAAACTTGGATCTCGGTTCATCGTCTTGGGTGGAGTCCAATTTAATACATCCTTAACTTTTCCAGATCTACAGATACTCCTTCCGCTGATATCACATGTCCCAAAAACTCAATTTCTTTTAACCAAAATGCACATTTGCTAAATTTGGCATATAAGCGGTGTTCACGAGTCTTTGCAACACTATCCTTAGATGACCTTCATGTTCTTTATTATTCTTGAATAGATAAGAATGTCATCTATGAAAACAACAACAAACTTATCTAAATAATCCATGAAGACTTTATTCATCAAGTTCATGAAGTATGCGGTGCATTTGTCAAACCAAAAGACATCACCGTATACTCATATAATCCATATCTTGTGGCTAAGGTCGTCTTTGGTATATCTTCGATCTAATCTTCAATCGATGATATCCTCGACCAAGATCAATCTTGGAAAAGACACTTGATCCTATGAGTTGGTCAAACAAATCATCGATCCGAGGTAAGGGATACTTATTCTTTATAGTGACTTCATTTAAAGCTCGATAATCAACGCACATCCGTTGACTACCATCCTTCTTCTTTACTAGGAGCACCGGGCTCCCAAGGCGAAGAACTTGGTCTGATGAATCCTTTCTCATACAATTCTTGGATCTGCCTCTTGACTTCTGCTAAATCATCGGCTGACATCCGATAAGGTCTCTTTGATATTGGAGCTGTACCAGGCACCAGATTTATAACAAATTCAACTTCTCGATCCGTGGTAATCTGGCAAATCTTCAGAAAACATCGGGTACTCGCGAACTATCGACACATCTTCCAAACTTTTCCTTTTAGATGGTTAACATACTGTCTTTCTTTGAGTGCATAACTGCCTCATGTCTTATCTGAATTCCATCAGAATTGGTAAGGATAATGGCACGATTGGCACAATCTATCTGTCCTTTATACTTGATCAACCAATCCATACCAAGTATTATATCTATGCCATCGGAGTCTATTATAATAAAGTTCGCTAGAACTTTACTCCATTTATAATTATGGTTGCACTAGGGCTAACCAAATTAGTCCTCAATTCTTTTCCAGGATTGACTATCATAAGGTCCTTTAGCAAACAAATTTTCCAATTATTCTTTTCAACAAAAGCCTTTGTTACGAAAGAATGTGTAGCTCCAGAATCAAATAATATAATTGCTGGTACTGAGTTCACTAGAAACTTACCCAGAACTACATCTCGTGCATATTCCGACGCTGCCTCTGCGGTAACATGGTTGATACGCCCTCGATTAATGTTTTGTGGAGTCTTGGGAGTTTGAGGGCTTCCACGACCTTGACCATTGGTTGGAGCTCTTGCCGAGTAGGGTCAAGATTGAAACGAACCGGGTTACCGCTGACGCTTCGTGGACGATTCTGTCGCATAGTGTCCCATATTCTTGCAATTGTAGCATTGCACTCCTGCGCTACATTGCTTTTCTTTGCGCATTGGGCTGCATTTCCAGTTCTAGGAGCTTGAGGTAAAGGACGAGGTGCGTAAATCGTATCCTTGTATGACTATGTACCGAGGTCGGTTGTACTTGTGGTGGCGTGAATCGTGAATCGCCGCAGATCGCTGAGCTTGGAACTTCCTCTTCCGGAGTCGAAGAGTTGGCGTTGAGCATCTTCTTGCAATAAAGCTTTATTCACTAGATGCTGAAAAGTAGGGTAGTCATTGGAGACTAATTGAACCTTGAGGTTGGGGTCTATCCTCCCATGAACCTCCAAATCTTTGCGGCATCGATCGCCACATCTTCAGGGCATATCTAGATAGTGAATGAATTTGCTTAAATAAGCGAAACGCTCAGTTTCCTCTGCAGATGATGGAACTCCTTCCTCTTCATTTCCATAATACTCATAGGAATATGAGCATTACGGAAGGCTTCCAAAATTCCGCCCAACCAATGTTACGGGCATCCCGGTGTGCAAGTGCAAAGAATTGTCCCACCAATTGGCAAGAACTCCTTGGAGTTGATGAGCAGCGTATATAACCTTCTCATGTTCAGCACATTGAGCTAGATTCAGCTTCCTTTCCACTTCCTTGATCCAATCATCCGCCTCCAACGGATCGGCAGATCTGCGAAGGTCGGAGGTCGGGTCCTCATGAATTCCCGAGCTTAGATCGGTGGTTGAATAGGTACTTGTTGAGCTTGATTGACTTGATTTTGGGCCAAAGCTCAAGAAGTTGAAGTTGCATGGCCATCATTTGTTACATGTTGGGAGCTTGGGTCATGGAGGTGGAATTGGGGCTTCATTGTTGTTGGTATTGGTTGTTGTTGATGTTGCTTCTCGTGTTCACCATCCAAGCTCCATCAAGAAAAGTACTGTAAAAGAGGGAAAAGCATAGATGAGAGACGGGCAATCTATCATCCCAAAACAACACACAAGATTAACACAACAGATTGAGAAAACTCAACTTTTGAAATTCAAATTAACTTTTGAAATGGCTGTACCACAAATGCACAAGACTCGGTACAATCCATTTTATTACATCATATCACTATAATAGCGTTCTAGTATCGATAAACAACTGAAAAAGGGGTAGTCTATCTAACATCTAATTGTCCTCAACGATGATACGCTCCTCTGGCTCCTCCTCGGGATCCTCCTCTCGAGTCCGACGAGTGACTCGCCCACAACCACGGCAGTTGTTCGCGAACGCGACCGTGATCGGCTCGCCGAAAGTAGGTGATCCGAACGGAAGCGCCGGCGTCCTCGACCGATCCGCCGATGTCGAGATCGGGTAGCGATCGGGCGTCGCACACTCTTCCTTGCAGTGAGCCTAGTGCGAGGTCCTGAGAGTGTGACCGGAGCAGCAACAGGAGCTGGTGGATTCGGTGTAGTGGTGGCAGCTCAAGACGCCCACCTCGCCTCGGCACTGTCCTCGCTGCATGGCGTCGGCGTGGCGGCCTCACTCTGGCGGTGTGCTCGGAGAGTGTCGGAGTGGTCGTAGCTCGACGCCGAAGCATCCGAGAAGTCCTATCTCCCGCCGAGCTCGCGTAAGTCACGGACGATGCTTGGGTGAATCGCACTGATGAGACAGCGTGGGTCGCCCACCACGATCCGAAAGCCTCGGGTGGGTCTGCCCCGCTCGTAGTCGGAAAGAAGCGTATGGGCGATCGTCGAACTCCTCCTTGTGCCTCTCGCACAACTCGCTATCGCCATCTTGGCTACATCCCGGATAGCGCCCGCACAAGTGGGTCCGAGGGTGCTCAATCTCGCGATGAGACGGGTCAAGCTGCCCATCCGAGCATAGATGAATACCTCCATGATCCATGAATCCATAGTCATCACTCTAGTGTTCCGCCCTCAAAATGGGTCGTTGATTATATTTCGATGCTGCATTAATCGTCGAGAAGAGTCGCAAAGCTCCCTCACTCTCGCCATGAGAATGGTGATCCCATGGGGCTGAAGACGACGAAGAACCTGCCATCTATAGGTTTGAGAATAAGGAGAGATCAGTAAAGATTTTTAAATAATGAGAGTAGGACAAGAACAAGATACTAAGTAAGAAAAGAGTAGAAACAAAAGAAACTTATATTTTTGTACATAAATTTTTATTAAATATAAATCCTTAAAGCTTCCCAAAATCTAGGGCTCGTCCTACAGTCAAGATGGCTCTGATACCACTTCTGTGAGACCCGGAGTAGAAACTCCTAGGCCCCCTGTGTGTTACTGTACTAGTCCCAGAGATCAATGCTAGTACACACAGTTCAAACAGAAAAGATGATACATTGCCAACAACGCTTTATTACAATAGTATCTGAAGTTTTACAAAGGCCATTGCCTTACTAAGGTTCACAGAACCTTAAAACAAAAGAACATAACACAGCGGAAGCAAAAGATAACTTGATCGACCCATCAATCTGCCACAGGCAATTGACTGGGGAAACGAATCCTAGGCATCCGAGAATAATCCACCGCATCCACATTCGGCGCAGAAGTCATACTCTCCAGCTTGATCTTCTCCATTCTCTCGCTTTTATATTTATAGAGCAACAGGTGAGTACAAAAATGTACTCCGCAAGTCTTGGGAAAAATGCATAGATGTAAGGTTTCACAAAGGAAGGCTATATGGTTTATTTGCAAAAATCAGCATTTTATTTCAAATCTACATAATTAATTTAAAAGCCATTTTGTAAACAACTTGTTTTTAATAATCGAAATTGGATAAGTACTTTAGTGAAGGTTAAACTACCAACACTAATATCTCAGACCATCACAGCCAATTTTCAAAAACCTCAGGTTACACCCCGATTCAACATCACGAGTTATACTACTCCCGAGTTTTTCTCCAATTCATTTTGTTTTGAAATCAAAACCAAAACTTCTACCATGTGTATGCATTCTTTGCCCGCCCTTGACCGTGGGCACGGCTATTCGAATAGTTTTACTCTGCAGAGTTTGTACACTTTACCCACAAGAGATAAATTATCTTAATAGTCAACACGCTTCCTTTGGCATGAGACCCGGATAAATTATCACAAAGCCTTTCGCCTACTCCAAAGATAGTTTAAATACCACCCGCTAAGGTTTCACCACAACTCGAATCCACGAGTTGGAGCCCCTCTTGCGCCATATGAGTACAAGAACCCTGTCCCTCACTATGAGTAACCAAGACACTCGGCACTCAATACACCACGGTGATATCTAAACTACACTATTATAGGGTAGTTAGCTAGGTCGCACTCCATATAGACTTGTGGTTGTACTGTTTTGCTCAGTTTGGACAAACACAAGCGCCGGTCCTTAAACGACTGTGGTGGCTCATTCACGATTCCAAACATTCTCGTGCTAATCGCACTCACCAAACCTTCCATCCACCCTTGTCAACTTTTCCTTTGAAATCCATTTTTACTTTTAAATTATCGGTGATAACACCCATTACCACTTTTCAAACAAAGCATTTAACAATGGTAACATCCATTACCAATGTTCAAACAAATCATTCATCAAAACATTTGATAAACATGCTACTCATTTGAGTATTAATACATTAATTTGCTACGCTAAGCATTTGCTAGTATTTTAAACATTCAACCAATTTAATGCTAACTCATTATTGAGTAAAGGGATATCCTAAGTTGACAATGGTACAAGGTAAACAATTTTCAATGGAAGGTATAACAAATTGGGTCTTTAACTAAATTTTCTAAATCAAATTATCACTTGATATAACATAAGCATGCATTAATTTAAAATAACTACCTAAACATTTTTCTAAATCATTTGAGCAAGTTGACCAAAGGAAACTTGCAAAACATGGGAGCAAAATGTTCAAAGGAGACTTGCCTTCCGTGCTGGGTTGAAATCTTCCTGAACTTGATCTTGAGGTTGCTCTGACAAATCGGTCTCTACACGTAAATCGAGAAATCCAAATAAATAAAATAAAATAAAAAATTCAAAAATTGAAAATAAATATACCAATTGAAAGATTGAAATTTTAGATGAATTTAGAAATTTGAATGGACCAATTTGGAGCTAAAATGAAAAGATATGGCTATTTGAAATTTTCGATTTGATTAAATCCAGAAATTCGAAATCTCGACATGTGGGGTCCATGGTCACGAGTTCATTTAAAATGAGACTCGACGTATGGGACCCACTGGACTCGGGACCCACTTGTCGCTGAATAGCGCAGAGGTGGTCGACGGGTGGGACCAGTGTCGGCGCGATAAAACGGAGAAACTCAACCTCGCGCGAGCGGGCTCGAACGCAGCGAGGAGTGGAAGGGGGAAGAGAGCGGCGCTAGCCAAGTGAGCGGCAGGCACCGCCACCCCTTAAGGGTAGGTAATCCCCTTAAGGTTTGTCTCACGGAGGCCGGCGAGCAACGTGGCGCACACGTGGCTCGACGCGTGGCGTACACGCGGATAGGTTTGACGTGGCGCCGAGGTGGCGGGTTGACACGCGACGGCGCGCATTGTCGGTGGAGATGGATCGGACGGCCATGGGCTTGACGCGCGCGCGATCTCAGCGCCGGCTCGACGGACGGCAGAGATAAGGCGGCGGAGACGCGGCAACCGGCGGATGGGCGCCGCGTGGCGCGGCTCTCCGCGCGAGGCGTCGCGTGACGCTAACGCCGCGCGCGCGCGGCGCGACGCGGCGGTGGGACCGAGGCGACGCGCGAGGTGGACGGCCGAGATGGAAACACGGCGCAGATCGGGCCGTCGGTGAACGGGCGGTGGGGATGACGCGTGCGAGGCGGAGTCCGAGCGCGAGCGGGCTCAACGCGCCGAGGAGCGGGAAGGGAAGAGAGCGGCGGCGATAA
Organism: Melocanna baccifera; assembly: GCA_036346265.1. Classification (NCBI taxonomy): domain Eukaryota; kingdom Viridiplantae; phylum Streptophyta; class Magnoliopsida; order Poales; family Poaceae; genus Melocanna; species Melocanna baccifera. Next base: position 4,318,935 of record CM070708.1, read on the forward strand.
CTGGATCGGGCGGGGAGGCTCAGCCTACCCAATAAGGGCGATCAACCCTTTTGAGCATTAGTCGCTGGGATGGCCGGGCTGCTGTCGGATGCGCGACACTTGGCGCCGCGAGAGAGAGGAGGCGGGATGAGCGCGAGCGGCGGGATTAGCTCGGCCGGAGGAGAGCGAACGGATGGGTGACAAGTGTCAACCCGAGGAAGAGTTTGGATATTTAAATCTTTTATATATTTTGAAATCAAGAGGAGACTTTAAAATACTTAAAAATACCAAATAAATTTCAAAATTCCAGAAAAATTCACATAATTCATCGATAATGTTTTAAACATATTAAAAATATTTCCAACTTATTTTGATATTAAATTTTCTTTTCAACAGAAACTTTAAATTCTGAAAATTCCAGATAATTGGAAATTATTAATTTAAAATTATTTCTTCAAAATAAAAGCAAAAATTGGGATGTTACACTCCCTCAGCAGCAACTTTCTTGCCACGAGTATCTTTTACCCTCGCCTTCTCTTCAACACCAAGAGAGCCAACGAGATCGCATATCTGAACTCCCCGCCTCTTGTGTTTTAGAGAGGTAGCAAAATCCGACCAAGAAGGTGGTAATTTGGCGATAATACCGCCATCCACAAACTTGTCCGGTAACTCGCACTTATTGTTCTCAAGCTCCTTTGCCAGCGCCTGAATCTCATAAGCTTGTTCTACTACAGAACGGTCATCAACCATCTTGTAGTCATAGAACTGCTCCATGACATACTGACTCACGCCAAAGATCGAAACTCGAACTTGGCCTCAAGTGCATTCCACATCTCTTTGCCCGTAGGCAAATGCATGTACAAATCTACAATGTTATTTGCCAGTATATTAACAAGTGCACCTCGAAACAAGTTATCCGCTACATTGAACTTGCGTTCGTCCTCAGCAGATAGAGGCTCAGCGGGCTTGCCTTGTGCAACATGAAAACATTCCATGGCAGTAAACCACAGGATCGCACGTGCACGCCATCTCTTAAAATTTGAACCATCAAACGGAGGGTGCGGCTTAAGCGACGCAGCAAAGTCAACTACCGAAAAAGACCTATCAAGTTTTTGTATTGATGAGGATCTAGTCAATTTTTGACATATTTTAACCCAGAAATTCAGTATATAAAACATGACATACAAAAGAATGAGTGATTGAACAATGATGTATTCATATTCGCTTACGAACAAGCTAACAGCAACACCTATTAACATATTCATAGCACACAGAAACAAATACACCAAAGAAGTTTTCAGGTTGTACCCTCGGGCGGGGCCAGTGTTGGTGACACCGGAAGTGCCGTTACCATCAGTCGACATGATGGTCTATTCGATGTAGTCGATCGAGGCGTGATGCAGGACGAGGCGTGATGCAGGAAGATATTCGCCATGCAGTCTCACGAACAGTTCACCACCAGGAAGTAGATGACGTCTGCGTACGCACCCGACACGCCTGTGCACACGCACCGCACCGCACCGCACCGCTCGGCGAGGCAAGGCGAGCGAGCGAGCGAGCGCGCGCGCGTATTGACTCTTTCCAATTCCACAAGGGGGTTACCACGTTCCACCTTTTAAAGTGGTGTAACTCCCATTCAACTCTCCATATGTGACTAAACAGTTTTTTCATGTGGGTTTAGGAATTTCATTTGATTAATTGCTAAATTAAATGAACCAAGCCCAATTAATCCAACAACCAGTTCCAAGTCTCGATGGCGACCAGCCAAAAGGACAAGGACAAGTGCTCCTCTGTAACACGGTTAGGTTGATGTAGTTCCTGTGCCGCTCTTGTTCTCGGTGTGGACTGTCAAAGTCCGAAACAATTTATATCTGTCAACAGAGCAAGTATTCAGATCGCAAAGAAAGTTTGGACGTTTGCACATATCAGGGTGTCCTAAATCCTGATGTCTCATTCACAAGCAAAACTCAATCCCATCCTTCTAAATTCTTGTACACAAACGCCCTCGATGGGGCTCCCTTGTGGAAAATATTTGGGCGCATGCAACGAATTGGTGTAACAATTGGTTTGCATCCACTACGCAATTCAAACAGCACGAATTATACTAGGACTCTGTTCCATCCAATGAACACCCATAAGAAATGCAAAATTTCTTAGTCAGAATATCGCGCACCTTAATTCGACACAATATTTATCTAGATAATTTTATTTTTGATTTAGCCGTCCATACATTCCATACAGTTCGGAAAAACAAGGGTTAAGTTGTTTCACTAACGGCAGAGGAGATTTGACGAGCAAAGGATGCAGGGCTTACCACTGGACCTAACAGATGTAATTATTCAATCTACTACATAGTGCGATACAAGGAAAAGGTCAGATGCAATGCCAGTGTTTCTCCAGTCGAGCATGCTTTCCACCCATATGGGTTGTTGCCCAGCTTCACTGTAACATGACCCACCAATTATTTACAGCATCTTCAACTGTGCAGTTATTGACTTATATTCACCAATTTAGTTGATTTGATTAATAGGCCCAGTGCAGGGAGCCCTACCTACTGGTTGTATCAGCCAAACAAAGTCGACCGTTGACATGATCCGCGATGAGATAATGCATAATGATCTTTCTTAATATGTTGTGTACCAAGTTGAAAATTATATGATTTCTTATTCTTTGACATATATGTATCCCCATTTTGGTATGATGCAATATCCATGTGTTTTTATCACCATCAAGACATAACCATGCTAGGCAGCAAACTTGTAGTTGAGCAACTTCTGACGCCCGATAACTCGAGTGGGCTGGTTGGTTGGGCTGGGCCGGCTAACTCCTGTTCATTTTCTGGTTACTGGTAGTAGCCAGCCCAACACGAGTGGGCTGGTAGCTGCAGCAGCAGTAGTGTCAGCAGTTGTAGCAGCAGCAGCCAACTAGTCAATGACTACTCGATCAACTAGTCATCCAGTCAGTCTCTTGGCGACTCGACTCAACTAGCTGACATGATAACCTTGGCCAGGGTTCAATTTATCGGTTCTGATAATCACAAACCCCCACCAGGAGACCAGTAACTGCCTGGTTTCCCAATGGATACCAGTAAGGTGCCTTTACTTTAAAAAAATGCTGTTTCTTTGACCTTGAAATAGTATAAGATCCTAAATTTGTCCAAAACAGTATATATTATCTCCGAAACCTACCAGTATTACAAATATCGAAGAAAGGCAGGATCTCCGGCTGGGATTTGGATTTTGGAACCCTGCTGGTAGCATGTTCATGAGCTATATAATCACAAGATAGTGCAAAGCTCTCTGTCGATGATCAACTTGCCGTCTTACGAATAATATGAGAAAAGAGGCTAGATCCCTTAGAGGCATTCAATAAGAGAAAGTGGATGATCTTTATTGCTATGAATTAGTTACAAAAGGAGACATAACTAGCCCTAATATATAATTTCCCAGTACTCGGAAGATTATAGTTGTCTTGACCATGGTTGTCACGGTGACCTTGGCAACCACAGCGTATAAGGGGCGCCAGGACGTCTAGTCGTCTAGGCGGGCGCCTAGTTGTCCTTTAGGCGATGTTAGGTGAGCTAAGGCGGTTCACTTGACGAGTACCTAACTACTTAACTAAAACAACAATTTAGAGAGGTTAACAATTACATCAATAACAATTACATACCTAAAACCTTGATGAGTCTGCCATTCTTTTGCTCTTTTTTTCTAGGTAGCCAAGCACCCCCATCCAAGATGAAGTTGTAGAGAGAAACAATAGAGAGTGGCTTCAGAAGAATAAGATCAAAGCCATTGAAGCCATATGTTCCTGCCATTAAGAAAGATAGCAAATATTATAATGTAAAGTTGTAAAATGGTTACCGAATATTGGGCAATTGAGCATTGACTATTGTAATTTCATATTTGTAAACTTGAAATGATGAAATAAAATAAGCTTTTGAGTTGACACGATGAAACTGAGAGCAAAAACTAGCACAATATTGCCACTTTGCTAGGAATACTGCATAGCGCATCATAGAGTTCAAGACAAAGAGTCAAAGACAAACAAAGTTACAAAACAACTACAACTCTCCATCAAGGCATCAACAATCATAATCTGAAGTTGCATCATCTTCCCTATGGCCCGCACCACCACTTTGTGCATTGTCATGAGTAGGAGTAGGAGGAGATTTGCCGTAGTCATCCTCAATCTCTTCATCATTCATCTCAAAATCTTTATCAAGCTCGTCACCCCTCTTGCATCCTTCCTCTTCAGCCGGCCTTAAGCTTGAACCTGTAGCACCACCATGGCGTCGTCGATGATAAGACAAAACAACGCTCCCAATCCCAATAGTTGTGGCATGGGCTTGCCTAGGTAGATTGCGACCATGGAGTGCACTTGATGCACCCACAACCTCGTCAACAAGTGCCCAATCTAGATTTTTCGGCTCTGTCTCATGCACATCTTCAGCACCAGCATCAATCCAGTCAGTGTTCCACTCATACTCATCAAAGATCAATGGGTTAAAGTAGCTCTCCTCTACATGTATCTTTTGAAATATTTCAGCAATCTTTTGGTTACATTTGATATGAACCAAATCATTCAACCTTTGATGCTCCAACTGGTTCCTTTTCTTTGTATGTATCTAAAAGGAATAATAATAAAAACTCAATTAGATAATTATTAATTTATTATTATACATTATTTAGTACTGGACTACTAGTTAGTAACTACTTACAAATTCAAAGGTGCACCAATTACGCTCACACCCGGAAGACGAAGCACAAAGACCAAGAAGACACTTTGCAAATTGTTAAAGGTCTGATGCGTCGCCACCATATGCATCCTACCAATCAACTACATTAATGGAAATTGGAAAAGGCATGATAAATGACGCAATAAAATTGAATATGCCAAATTGAAATGAAATTGACTAATTGACTACTTACGTGGGCTCATTTTTCCTTGGCTTGATATTGCTAGTACCTTTCCAAAGCAAGCTCGATTTTTCTCATAATGATTAGCTTGGGTAGATATCTTTGTGGCAAGTTCCTTGTTGTCATGACCAACCATCTTCGAAAGAACGTCATTGAAATTGTCTCTTAGTTTTTGAGCACGTGTACTATCTTTCTCCTTAAATGCATAAAATTTATTTAGATTCAAGTACAGTGCAGTCTCATATAGCTTCACTTCCATTTGTTCTGTCCACCGCCTCTCAATAATGTCAATCACACGTTCAAGGAGAGCCTTGTCCTGCAAGGCTTCCTTTATTTTCTCCTTGGCAACGTCCATAGTTACCATAACCTCTGGCATCGCTGGGTTCTCATCACCATCAACAATCCTCAACACAGTAACTAGTGGTTGTGTAGTTCTTTTCAAGCATTGCACAACATTCCAAAAATTAGTAGAGAGCACAATTTCAGCTACATTCTTCCCCACTTATGACTTGGCCAATTTGCATCTATTCCAATCCTCATCCACAAATAGATTTCTCAATGCAGCCCTATGTTTGAACAAACACTGGAAGGTTAGGAACGATGTGGCGAATTGAGTGGCTGCTGGCCTCACAAGATTATAGCCTTCTGCCTTACCCCTCACTGCGTCAAGAAGCTTCCCATGAATATAGATAAAAGTGGTGACACATTTGGTTTTGGTAATGCAACTTTTGAACTCAGGTATCTTATCAATTTCCTCCAATATGAGGTCTATGCAATGGGCAGCACATGGGATCCAAAATGTTGTCCTCTTTTATCAGTCCATCCATCTATCATGATAGTGCAACTATACTTCTTCCAAGCTAACTCATGTGTCTTCCTCAGAAGGTCTATCTTCTTCTTTGCCTTTTGCAACTTTGGTTTCCTCAACATGATAACTTGGACCAATATGACCGGGTCCAATTTGCCCAAGGGCCTCAACCATAACCTCAAAGGATCTTGACTTGGCGACATTGAAGGGTATACCATTCGAGTAGAAAAAATCGCATATGTACTCATTGCATCTCTCTCTCTTCCTTGGTGACCTTAGAGTTGAACTGCTCCATGCATGTTTGCTTCCCCCTTGCATGTCTTTCCTCAACCACCTCATGGGGAAGCTTTCGAAGCATACTAATAACAGATTTAGTTCCATTCGAAGGCGCCGGAGAAGGCTTCTTGGCATTCTTAGATTGAAGAGCTGCAGCTGCTAGTTTCCTGTTCATAGCTATCCCAGAACTTGGAGTTAGCTTTTGTACTATGGTGGATGCCCGAAGAGAGGGCCAAGAGCCTTTTGATAAATGTGTTGCTTCTCTTTGTGGTTGATCGACTTCCTCGATCTCTTGTGCTTCCTCTTGTGGCGCTTGTACATCATCATCATCATCATCATCATCATCATCATCATAATTGACTACACTTCATCACGTCTACGCTGCTTTCTGTTCTTCATCAAGCCCAACAGTAAGTCGTTCGCGCGTTCGATCGACTTTCATACTATACTTCTCTTGCGTATTTTATGAAATATAATGAGCAGCCTGCTGTTAGTTGTGAGTTTTGCATAACTAGTTTTATATTGTATTTGTCTCCTAGTAAAACTTAGAATTAAAATATTACGTACATTTTCAATACTTTTGTAGACACATTTATGTACATCATTTTTATGTGCCCACTCTAAATATTCATAAACATATCAATAGTCAGAGTTTAGAAAGTTTAACTAGATATATTTCAAAACATCATTATCTTGTGAGAAGGGAGTATATGTTCCTGTTCATATTAGCTTTTGATTTTGGTTTTTGCTTGAGGATAGCTAATATGAACACCCAGTTCCCCGAAGTGGCTTACCCGTTCCTCTCGCTTCAGAGAAAAGACAGAAGGTCACAGGCGCATCACGCACCCCACTCTCCTCGCTCCTGTCTCACGCACGCATCTCTCCCTTACTTCCCCACTACTCGCACCTTCATATACTTCTTTCAGGTACTATTATTCATTTCAGCCAGTCAATATAAACATGCCAAGTATATAACACACAAGGTAGCAAAGCCCATTGAAGGTCACCCTTTTGTACACTGACGAGTGACTAGTCAGACTGTCAAAGTTCCATGCAAGCATGTTGATCCGGCAAGTATAAGACGACGGCAATCGATGCTTCTCTTGTCGCCCTCTCAGCAGCTGGTTTGGGAAAGAAAACTTAGCCTCTTTTCTTTCATGCCGACACGTGAAGACTTTTTTTTTTTTGAAAGACCGACATGCGCATGACTGCATAACTCATCAAGTCAAAACCAACGTATACCGTATCTCTTTCACTCTTTATCTTCAGGTTCTGACTTCTCATGCCGGCCTAAGTCTCTTATTATTTAGGCCACTGTCAGAGTTTTCCTAAGTAGCTAGTCTTCAGGTTGACTTGTAAGCCGGTCTATCTATGTTAGATTTTGGGCCCTGCTCTACGAATTTTATAGAAAATAATTTAATTCAAAAAAAATCTAAAAACCGGTACTTCAAACGAGGCCATAGTGCATAAATTAAAAGAGTTCATTAGGCTATTTTTTCGATATATATATATATATATTGATAATCACGAAATAATTATTCACAAACTGATAACCTCTGGATCATATGTCTTAGTGTCTATGATTTCCTCTATATAGCGACAAATATAAAATCCACATACATTGCTCTGTAGCTGCTGTGGCACTGCAAAAATAGAATTTCATACATAGTTATTATCAGTTCTTGATGTATTATAACGAATTATGATATAGAATTGTTGTGTTGTAGAAGGTACAGAAAATCACATCCTGTGTCGCAGTGTGGCACTGGATTCCTTGTGTCTCTCTTCTTAGACAACGTAAATGCTGAATGACCTGTATGATTTTAAAAAGTTAGTCTCGACCCCCCATGCTTTGTGTGGATGAGCCTCTACCGGGAGGCTGCCTCCGCAGCCCTCGCGCGTAGATTGCAAGTTCGTGCTGTTGCCTATTGCCGCCAGCCCTGTGTTGCTCATCCCGGCGTAGCCTTACATGCCCGGACCGTTTCCCTGCACTACCGGTGCATGGCCTGGCCATCTCCACCAACCCGCAGCGGTGCACGATCTTAGCTTCCGTAGCCATGCTCAGATGCTCTCGTGTTGGTGCATAGCCTCTTAGGAGTCGTAGGTGACCGAGCAAATTGGAGTTGAAATCAACCGCGAGTTGCAATCGGTAGTACGGACTATGGTGCGCAACAGCCGCATATCACTACTACAGAAATCATCATCATAGACAGTTCAAAAACGTCATCACAAACGGTTTTCTGAACCATATGAATTTATGGGTCAATAATAATCGAAGATTATCACAGACAGTTTTTGAGCCGTATGTGATAAATACAATACAGATGGTTTGTAAGTTGAACCGTCTGTGAAAAACACTATCACAGACAGTTCTAGTTTTGAACCATCTGTGATACTCACACATCACAGACAGTTCTAGTTTAGAACCGGCTATGATGTGTGAGTATCACAGACGATTTTTTGTTTAGAACTGTCTGTGATAGTGAATCACAGACGATTTATACTACAAAACCGTTTATGATAGTTCATTCTATACCTAAAAGTTTTTCTATTTTTCAGTTAGCCTTAGAAAATGTTAGCTATGCCTTTTGAAAACAATCAAATACGATATCAAACATAGCGGAGAATATTTTATTTCCATTACAATCCACCATTACAATATCACAAGATTACAATATACCATTACAATATCACAAGAAAATATAGCAGAGAATGTTTTATTTACATTACAAACTGAGCAGTCCTAACCTCACAAAATAGCTCGAGTAGACCTTCTTTGTGGCTGTCTCACTATAAGCTCCTGGGCAGCCCTAAATGCCAGAAAGTAGTAACAGAATCATCATAGTTCCAGAATCGAATACTAGAAGAAACAATGGAGGGAGGTGCTGGCTGGCTGACCTGGTATGCAACCTTCAAATCGTCTGCACTCGTTTCCATCAGGTCGATTGAGGAGGAGGAGCCTATAGAGATTTTGAGCGCATAAAGGGTAGAGTATGGATTCAGTTGAGTATTTATAGGGAAGGGAGAGGTGGGATGATCTGTGGGGTGTGGGTTGATCGGTTTCTATTGATTGGAATTGGGTTTGGGAGGATTGACAAACCCAATGATCAGAGACCAATTTATCACAGACGGTTCTTACCACGAACTGTCTGTAAAAACATCACAGACGGTTCAATAAGAACCGTCTGGGATATTGGATATATATACCAATACAATATAAATAACTAGTCACAAAATATAAAATAACAAAGTTCTGTATGGCTTATATATACTCATTTGAAATATTTCAACGATATCTACAACTTTGCAGTTGAGACAAACCCCAAATTTCGAAGGGAAGATCAAAAATTTTGGCAAAAACAGAAATAAAAAACTTGCAATGCAAATTTGAGGCTAAATATGGTCGATTTTGGGGGTTTTGAGGGTGACTAGCACAAGCCGATCATTTTTTTCTGGATCGGGTTCGTTGTTAGCTTTCCAAGGAGTACAAGAACATCGAAAACGGATACCGTATGCAAAAGTTATGCCTGTTTTACTGAAAATATGTCAAAACGGACACTCAGGTGGGAAATTATGAAATTTTAGAGATGTGCGAGGCGGGAAACATATCATAGACGGATGTTGATGGGAAGGCGGGGGTGGGGCGACACAGGAGGGGGAGCCGGGGAGACCAAGAAGGTTGCGACCGTGGGCGCTGGCTTTTCGGCCGTGCTGGCAGTGCTCATCGAGGCTCGCGAACTATTCAAGTTTGGCTCGTTCTAGGCTCGATTTGAACTCGACTCGAGCTTTAAACAAGCCGAACTCGAGCTTGATTTCGAGCTCGCGAGCTTCACTGAGCCGAACTCAAATAATTCACGAGGTTCAATTCGAGCTTAAATAGTGATACATATTAACCCCTACCGAGATTACCTGAGCCGAACTCGAGATCGAGCTTTTTTTATTGTTGAAAATTAATATATATTTGAATTATTTTAACGGTTATCAAGCTTACTCGAGCTGAGCTCGAACTTGAATCTTTCTTATTTTTGAAAATTAGTGCGTAATAAATTATTTTAATTGTTATCGAGCTTCAACGAGCCGAGCTCGAGCCTACTCAAGCTTAGACCGAGCCGAGCTCGAGCCCAGGTTCAGGCTCGGACCCGAAATCGAGCTCGGCTCGAGTTTCTATCGAGCTCAAGCCTAGAAGGCTAAGCTCACTCGAGCTTAGCTTGTTTACAGCCTTAGCCGTGCCGTGCCAGTGCCGCCTAATGGGCCAGCTTTCTAGGTTCGACCCAGCCCGTCATTCGTGCCGTGCCAGCACGGCACATCACATGGTGTGCCTGTGCCATACTTAGGCCATGCTGGACCAGTTGGACCTCGAGCTGGCATGGATCAGTTTGACCCAATTCTCAGCTCTAGTCTATAGCTAACTAGCATACTACGGTGTGTAACGTGTCAGTTTTGTGTTTTTGGCTAGTGTCGACTAATAATTGGCCGAGCAACCGGAATCCATGCATAAATACATAGGCACTCGCCACACACGTGATGTGCATGCACTGAAGCTTGACCGGTGCATGCATGAGAAAGTCAGAAACCCTACCTAAACAAGTGAAAGAGATACGCGTCTGACAGCTCGACTAGCTAGCAATGTATATGCTCCATGCATGTATGTAGGTTTTGACCGGTCCATGCATGTCAGCGTTAATTTATAGTCGCACGCGCGTATCTCTTTCACTTGTTTAATTAGGTAAGGCTTCTGACTTAATTTCTCATGCATGCAGGTCTAGCTTCGGTAGTTGTACTTGTATTCCGCTGGCAGGGCCAATTAATAGTCGGCATATGCACTTGCACGTCGAAGTCACATACACGTACAGGCCTTAGCATGCATCTAATCAATTGCATTGAGAAACTCCATTTAGTACACATATGGGGTGTTCTTTGCGGCTCTAGAAGCGGCTTTTGATTTTTGTTACAGTAACTAACTTTTAAACGGAATATTTTTTTAAGATAGGGTCTATAAGTTAATTGTAGTACACGTTAAAAAACTAATATCTGTATCATCAAAAATCGCAAGCGAGTATCTCTCTTTCCGCAACTGCCGCATAAATGTACCAAAAGCCATCACGCAAACGCAAAGAACAGGCCCATGATAATTAGAGGAGATGAATGATACCTTCAATTTTAATCGCCACAGATCGTATGTCAAAACCTTAACTCCGTTAGTTATTGGAAGCTAAAAAAAACAGATTAGGTCACCTACAAAGAACTACACAAGTGCAGAAGCAAAATGAGTTCAACTCCTTAGACCGTTACTACTGCAGTATAATGACCATGTCGGACCCTAGAGCAACGATCTCTGGATCCTTTGTGTAAATCGCACTAGTCCAAGATCAAGCTAGTACACACAGCGGATCGATAACAAAGATTCATATCATGCATGATGACAATTATTCATTAACTAAATATGGACCTGATGGCCAAAGTTTACATCAATGATTCATAAACCAAAAATAAATATAAGCAACAGAAGAAGAACAATAAAGCAGTAGCCCATCCTGCCTGCTCACAGGCGAATGACTGTAAGACGTGGCTTACTCGTCGTTATTTTCACCGAAGTTGATGGCGTCCTTATCTGAAAATAGTGAATAAAACAACATGAATACATAAAGTACTCTACAAGCTACACCATGTGGTTTAACAGAGTTCATGTATGCATAAGGATTGACAATGGAAGGCATAATAGGTTATTTGTGCGAAAAAGCAGAATTAAAGTAAATACAGTAAGTAGATTCAAAAGCTGAATTTGATACAATAGAGAGAAATAGCAATTTAATAAAATAACATTGTTAGTGCAGGCTCTGAAGAAACACTAATCTATCCACAGGTATCCCACCTAGTCCATCTTTCTGAAAGATTTCACATAGATTCCATTCATCCACAAGCTTTTTAAAACCCTTGTGGATTCCATCCATCTATAAGCATTTTTAGAAACTATTTTGAAAATCAAAAACTAATTCATGAAAAACTTTACTCAGCTTAACCATGACCGTGAGCACGACTATCCAGGATAGATCATATACTCTGTAAATGTTGTACAGCTTTACCCACAAGACATGATCATCCCATATTACCACCGGATAAACACACTTCCTTTGGTGTGCGGCGAGAAGATCATGATAAGGCCTTTACAATGTTAAGCCTTCAACCTAGTCATGCCGCCACTAAGGTTTCATCACAACTTGAATTCACAAGTTGGAGCCCCCTCTTGTGCTGTGTGAGACTTTTCATGGCCTACGCCACGCTCACATTCAACCTATAGTGAGACCAAAGTTGAGACTTCAAAAATTACTCAGCCAAGACTATCCCATACCAGCCTTGTGGTAGTACGATATGGTTTTGCAATAGTAGCTCACAGACTGATCCTTAACTTGACTTATGCTCAAACCACATACCATTTGTGCCTGAAAATCAACATTGTGTCACCGAACAATAATGCATGCTAGCACCCATCACCTAACCATTAGCCTAGGTCCAAACCAAGTTTTATATTTTATTTTAAAACATTTCATATATCTTCTTGACTCATCGAAGTCAAGAATACATTTTAGAAAATCATTATTCTGAAGTGAAACAAATATTCCCGCTTAAATCATTCTAAGCATGGTGTAACATCTTGTTTTTATGGAGTTCTTAAAGCCTGAAATTTAAAAATTAATTTTTAGAATTTTTTTGAATTTTAATCAAGCTTAAAGTGAATTTTTAGAATTTAATATGATTAAAATAAACTTTAACATAAGTTGAAAATATTTTATTTGAGTTCCTTGTATCTTAAGGAATTTTCTGGTATTTTTGATGAATTTTTGGGATTTATTTGCTATTTTCTAGAGCTCTTAGTATTTTATTAGAATTTTCTGGAAAGAAAGAAAAGAAAGGAAAAACCCAAAACCCTCCCCGCTTGCCGCGTGTCAACCCGGCCCCGCCCTCAGCCCGCTCACCCGGCGCACCTTCACCTCGGCCCGGTCTACACCCGCGCTGCCTAACCCTAGCGCCTCGTCCCTCGCCCGGACCGTCTCGCAGCCGTTCGATGGGGCGCGTGCATAAAACCTGCCGCCACCCTCGGTTCTCATGTCCTCTGCTGCCTCCACTCAACCGTGCCGCCACCTATCGTCGCATCGTGCCCATGCCCGTGCCGCCGCCGGACTCGAACTTGCCGGCGACCCATCCTTGCCTCTCCGCCGCCGTCGGAGCCGACCACGCCGCCATCGTCTTCATCCTCCGATGAGTTCCATGCCGACCCCACCGTCCTGGACCCCCTCCGCCGCTCACCGGAGACCGCCCCGTCACCACCATCGCCACACCCGCAGCGCCGCCCCACGGGCCGCATGCCCATGCCCCTGCCTTGGTCGCCATGCCTGCGTCCGCCCCGCCTCGCCCTCGATCACGACCGTCCCTCCAGATCCGAATCCACGGCCAGGATTGCGCCACGTGGACACCTCCCGAGCCATCCGATTCCGCCGCGGCGCCGCTACACCCGACCGCCACGTCAGCCCTAGTGCCATGTGGCTGGCCACGTGTCCTGCCACATCAGCCAAACCCGTCCCCAGGTGCCACGTCATCGGCCACGTCAGCATGCCACGTCAGCAAGAGACACGTGTCAGCCCCTCGGCTAGCCACGTCAGCCCTAGGCCGCCGCGTCAGCACCGCGCCGCCCGCGCGTACTGTTTCATGCGCCGGGTCCACGGAAGACTTGTTCTTCCGTGCGCTAAGTCCACAGCACAGTGTCTTTTTCGAATTTCAGCATTTTCCTTTAGGGTTTATTTTCCCGAGAGCCCGTTCTCCTCCATCCTAGCTCCGATTGATCCCATTCTTTTTCTAAATTCATCTAAAATCGAGATCTAGCTTTTGGTTCTGGTTTCATAATTTTTGGAGTTCATTTACTTATCATTTTATGTGTTTTTGTTGTTTTGATTGTTTTCTCCCTCGTTAGATTCCGATTCTGTAGGAGCAGGAGCTACGCTAGAAGATCCCGAGTACCCCACTGAGCATAACCAAGGCAAGTCGTGTCCTTTGAACATGTTGAACCCAGTTTGTAATCTATTATTTAATTATTTTATTTTAAATTACATTGCATCGCTATTTAATTACAAACTTTGAATATGGTAGTTATTGTTCTAATTGATTACTCCATCCTTGATATTTTAAAATGCCATGATGTCGTTGTCACTATAGGTTAGGACATATACTAGTGATGCTACGATATTTGTCACATGGGTTGTACGATTAGCATGCTTAGCCTCGCTTAATTTACGATCGACTTTATCATCACATGTGAATCTTTAAATTGACTTAATGAGATGTGGAAGCATGGTTGGTGCCACGTTTATTAAAAATTTGTGCCATGATATTGGTGTATCACTGGCGTGGTTATACAAACCTGGTTTTGCACTCGGGCGAGTGATCGTGCAGTAAAGGGGGAAGTGCAGGTTCACTTCGGGGGATGTGGTAGCCTCACCAGGGTAAAGGGCTTAACTTTGTGCACCATTGATCTGACATTTAACGTCCAAACCACATGTCTAGTATGGGATAGATCTGGCTGACTAATTTGGGATGTTTCAACTTTAATCTTGCCATTGAAATGAACATAGTTGCTGATTTCCATGTGGCGTAAGGGGGGGTGTGATGCGAAACCCTAGCGGGCAGGGTTAGGTTAGAATTGAATTTTGTAAAGGCCTTGTTGTGCTTTCTTGAGATCGAGGCTAATCACATCATGTGGGTACAGTTGTGCAATCTCTGTAGAGTGTAGAACTATTCAAATAGCCACGTCCTCGGTCATGGACAATGCTCGATGATTTCACACGAGGGGTAGGGATTCCATTTTAAACTTGATGGTTTATGTTGGAAGTGAACAGGTAGTTCACTGTTGGTTTAGCTTGTGGATGGGAGTATGGTTGGCAACGGGGCGAGGGGTCGCGGGGGAAGCCCCCGCCGCCCCACCCCGCCCCCCGCCAGCCCGCCCCCGCCCCGCCCCGTTAGGCCTCGCGGGGCGATGGCCCCCGCCCGCCCCTCGCTGGGACCCACCCCACGGGGTCCCGCGGGCAAAAACACACAGCCGGATAATCAAACCCGTGATCACTGACATTGAACCCGCAGGGGATAAAAACGCAAGCACAGAAACAGCTCTGGACACCTATTCAGTTTTAAGTTTTAACACAGCACATCAAGAAACAGAAGAACATTCAGATACACAAATGTTCCGGGCACTGGCAGACTATCACAAGACAGCATGAAATAATACAATAACTAGAAGCACAAATACACATCACTAATACAATAAATAGAAGCACAAATTCTGGATTCTAGAAGCACAAATGCACAGCAGTCATCCCATATTCGTTATCACACATCAGTGACAATAGAATCATCGTCCTCCTAAAAATGGTAATTCAAAGGATAAGAAATTAAGAACTAAAACTTTGATATTATGATCTTATTGTTATATGTCACTTATATGCATAAGAAGGAACCTAGGTACCATCATTTCTTCATCTTCCTGAAGACAAGTCGACAATGTTTGATTGGGAATGCCTTCCCCTAATATTGAAGAGTAATCAACAACAAATTTAGAGATGGATAAAACAAAATAGAAAACAAGGTTAAACAAACGGATGTGTATTATTTACCTAACATGTCCGCACGAGACCAAGCTTGCATACACATCAATGCTTCAACCATTTTTGGTGCAAGTCGACTACGATGTGCACTGAGTATTCTTCCACTAGTACTAAAGGCTGATTCAAGCCACGCCAGACAGAATAGGCAAAATGTCATGAGCAATCTTTTGCAAAGTAGGATACTTAATCCCTCCAAACTTCCACCAATTAATGATATCTAGCTCTTGTGTTCTAGGGAGAGGTGCCTCTTCCAAGTATAAATCCAATTCTGTGTGCAGTTGGGAAGAAGAAAAGGCTTGCTGAGAGGACATGTATTGATCAAATATGTCGAAAACTTCATCTTCTCCTTGCCCTTGGGCAGCAATGGTAGTACTATCTGATGTAGCCACACTCTCCATAGAATGCTCTTGATATTGAAGCAATAAATCATACAATAATGTCCGTACTTTTGCAACTTCAGTAGTTGCATGTTCATAGCCATAGATAGAACCAAAAAGAGCTTGCAACAAATGAAGCTTATATCTTGGATCAAGAACAGTTGCAATAGACATAAGACCATGCACTTCAGTCCAATACTTCTCAAATTTCTTTATCATTTTGTCAGACATTTGTTCTATAGCTTCATTGCCACTTAAAATACAAGATTCATGTGATTAGCTTCATTGTCAGACATATGCAATATAGTAAGGAGTAAATGAATACAAAATGATAGTAAGGAGTAAATGAATACCTAGATTTCCATTTCCGCATTTCCAACCGAATGCCACATATTTTAGGAAAAAATAGATTAGCTGTGACATAACTAGTTCCTGATAGTAACTCAGTGATATCATAGAATGTTTTTAATCTATCACAAATATCCTTTGCAAACTTCCAATCTTCATCGGTTGGACAAGAAGTAAATAGCCTTTCACGTGGCTTAAGATGCTCAAAAATTTCTTTGTACTCGATTGCAATGCTTAGCATGATATAGGTTGAATTCCATCTAGTTTTACAATCAAGAGCAAGCCGTTTCTTGTAAGGGATGTTTAATAGGTTTGCCATATTTTCAAACCTCTCATGTCTTTTCGGTGTGGCTGACCAAAAAGAAACACTATCACGGACTCTCTCAATATGATCATCTAAGACAGACAACCCATCTTTCACAATCAGATTCAATATGTGGGCACAACAACGCATATGCAACAATGTCCCACCCAACATAAGAGATCTAGGATCCAACTTATCTTGCAAAATGTCAATAAGACAATCATTTGTGGAACAATTATCCAGTGTCAATGTGGATAATTTCCTCTCAAGGTGCCACTCAACGAAACACTCATGCAAGGCATGACATATAACCTCAGCGGTATGTGGGCATGGCACATAAATTAACCTGAAATGTGACAACAAAATGTAACCTCAATCAACATGAATGACAACAAATGTAATAACTTGAATTTTACCTAAGAAGGAAGCTTTTCAGGTTCCAAGAACCATCAATAAAATGTGCAGTTACTGCCATGTATCCTCGCTTTTGATGGTCCGCAGTCCACATATCCGTAGTGACGGCGACTCGGTTATTGAATTTTGCAAAGTACCTCACCATCATATTCTTTTGAACCTCATACATACCTAGAATATCCTTCCTAATTGTATTTCTAACCACCATCTTGAACATTGGTTGTAATGAAGAGCAAAATCTTCGGAAGCCAGCATGCTCAACCATAGCTAAAGGGTACTCATGGACGCACATCATTAATGCAAGTTCTTTTCTAGCAACTTCTTGGTCAAACATATAATTCTCCACACTAACTTTCCCATCATCCGCATTCTTTGATAATCTTAATTGTGCTTGTTTTGGCCCTTTTGTTGGTTGACGAACATCACAACATGCAAGGTGATCATGCAAGTGTTTTGTGCCATTTTTTGTCTCTCCTCCAAGCTTATAATGGCACCACATACACTCAGCTTTCCATTTTCCCCCAATTTGTACTCTTTTAAATTCAAGCCACACTGAAGATGTAAGTTTTCTTTTAACACCAGCTAACTTATGTGCATCCTGCTCTTCAACTTGTTCAGCCTGTGTACCTTGTGATGATGGTGGAGTTGAATCAACATTGGGAGCTACGCTTTGTGCTGCTATTGATGAGCTAGATGCTGGAGCCGACATTTCAATATCTAGCCATATGAAGAGATAGAACTGAGCAGCCTATAACAAATATGATGTAAAATTACTAAGCAGAATTCTCAAATGCTAAACAAGATAGCCTGCCTGCTGAAGTGTTGATGCCTTGGGGACTGGGATTGGGGACGACCGGACGACAGGGGCACCCACTGGTGCGGGACTGCGGGGGCTCAGATCGGCGGAGAGAGGAGGATGAGAAGTTGAAGACGACGACCACTGATGCGGGAGCGGGATGTCGACGGGCGACGCCGGATGCGGGAGCGGGATGCCGACGGGCGACGCCGAATGCGGGAGCGAGACGCCGACGGGCGATTTGGGGCCGGGGACGCTGACGCGAATGGGCGATTTGGGGAGTGGGGACACCGATTAGGGTTGAGGATTGAGGAGGAAACCAGATGCGGAGGCGGCGGTGTGCTTTATATCTGCGCTCGCCTCTCTGTCTCGGTTTTCTCGCGGGCCATCTTGGGCCACCGCGCACCGCAGGCGCAACCGGCCCGGCCTGCACAGACTGCAATATCTCGGGCCCCCATGGGGCGCGATGCCCCCTGCCCCTGCTCCGACACAGTGTCAGGTCCCCGCCCCGTTAGCCCCATGGGGGGATAAGTCACCCCGGCCCTGCCCCCCATGGGGATTTTCCCCGCAGGGCCCCGTCCCTGTGGGGGAAATTGCCACCCATAGATGGGAGGTTCACAAGTGGTTTATTTCAATCCCTTTTATTACTTATTCATTATAGTCTTACTTAAAGTGCACCTTCAATCTATTTATTATATTTACCTTTAAATATTGTTTCATGCAAAATAACATTTCAGCCTTCTATTGGTAAGCCTTGCATATTATATTGCATTCACTTGTTACAAACGACTTGCTGAATACCAATGTACTCACGGCTTTACGAAGAAGGAGAGTATTTCGATGACTTCACGGATTAGGTTTCGTTCTCCACTCGATAGCCTGTGGGCTTGTCGAATGGCCGCTACGCTTTACTTTGGATTTTTCGCTGCTAGTTTTAAAGCCCTTCCGGCTAGAGATATTGTAATCTTGGCCATAAGGTCGTACCTTTGAGATTTATTATTATTTGAGGTCCCCCTTTAATTTAGCGTGTGTATGGTTGTGGTTATATCTATGTTCGACTGTGTGCACTAGTATGATCCTGGACTAGTGCAGTTTATACAGAGAGTCTAAATTTGCATATTCAAGTCTCGACACATGGCTAAGCAATTCTGTAAAATTTTTAGTCAATACTATTGTACTAACTAGGTTTTCATCTAAGGTGACAAGTTATAAGAAAGTTCAATATCAAATTTGGCGATACACAAAGGATTTAGGTATAACTAGAATTTAAATTAAATTTAAATTATATTTGAATAAAATTAGCATGCATAATAATTTTAAAAACAACATAAGTAATTTAAATTACTGGGAGCAATATGATCAATGTGTAACTTACCTTGCTTCGAAATTTACTGAGGTTCACTGAAGTTATACTCTCCAGACTAGTAGTAGTCTATACATTAAAAGCCAGAATAACTAAACTCAAATAAAATTCAAAAATTATAAAATATATACTGAGACACAGAATATGAATTTAGATGAATTTAGGAATTTGAATGGGTCCAATCAGAGTTAGGATGAAGAAGAATGACTTCTGGTAGTTTGAATTCTAAAGAAATGAATAAAAAGAATTCTTGGAAGTCTTTTCTTCGTGAAGGAAAAGTGGTTGGAAGCTACAATATTTGTATATGGTTGAAACCATGATCGAAGGCGTAGTCAAAGCCATGATTCAAAGCTCTAGAGAGTGGTCGGAAGTAGTCAGGGGCTAACATGACACATGGCTCTGTCATGGCTGCCACATTGGTTGGGTACGGATATAACTTGCCAAGTGGGTGCGGACGGTGATGATGCACGGAGAAGTTTAGACCATCTGAAAGTTTAGAGGAGTTTGGATAGTTCGATTGGTCCTAGGGGACGTTCGGACCATCCAAACGGTGACAGGTAGGGACGGCGATGTGGCGCACAAAACTCATGGGCTCACTTGCGGTGTGGAGCATGGTGGCGGTTGGCGAGGGCCACAAAAGAGAGAGCGGATTCTGAGGAGTGCATTGGTGCTCGTGTGCATTACCGCAAGTGGCTGAAAAGTTGTTGGCGGTGAGGTGAAGTGGTGGCGCAACTCGGGTAGTGGTGCCGATAGTGTTCCAGCGCTGAGGAGACTCAGCCAAGGGGCGCCGGTGAATATTCTGGAAAATGGGTCAGAAATTGGCGGGTCAGAAAATTCTGGAAAAAGGAAAAATCAAGAATATTCCTGGAATATTCTGTGTGAATAGTAAATATTGAGCAAGTTTTGCTGTTTTGGCCGTGGCGCCGGTGAGGAAAAACACGGGAGGTGAAGCCAACTAGCAAAATGGGTTTCTAGGGACACCAAGAACACATAGAAAGTGGTGGCACGTCAAACGGAGCACGGTGACGACGTGAACGACGACAACGACACAAGGCTAGAGAGAGGAATAGTTTTTCAGGCATGGAACATAGGGAAGTAAGGTGAGCATAGCCTAGAACGCGGTGAGGCGACGCTAGAAAAATTATCGGCTAAGCAAAAAACTCACCGAAGGTGATGCAATCGTCGTTTGAACGACAACGGTATCGAGAAACAAAAAAACTCAATATTTTGGAGCTCGGTGGAGCGAATCCAAAACCGTTCGGATGGTAGCTACCCAGGATGGTTTGGCATGGGGAACATGATGCTCACATTGGTTGTGGTCGGACACGCATGGTCGTTTGGTGGCTACGCGAGAAACGGCAATCCGATTTGGCTCACGGTGGCGACGATGCTCCAGCGAAGTTTCGGCGAAGGCGAGGGGAGCATCACGTAGAACGCGTTGAGACGAAGTCGGGGATGTGGTCAAAAGTGGCGGGGCTCCACTATAGGCGATGCAATAAGCCGAAGAACGACGCTCGGAAGACAAAAGAAAAACTTCAATTGCACCCAAGAGGAAGGGAGTTAGGACTTGTTATTTTCGGGGGTGAGTGAGGATAAGGAGGGGCTCCCGGTGCTCCCTTTTATAGGGGTTGAGGAGGTCCGAGAAGGGAGATCAACCAACCATGTCAATTCATGGCATGAGTTAATTCTCGCGAAAATGCTCATGAAGGAGAGTGAAAACGGTTGGGAATGAAGGAGTCTTGATGAGGGGAAGTGAATGGACTTGATTGCATGAAAAATAGTAGAGGAAATCAATGGTTTGAGGATCTTGATGAGGCACCCATGGCGGATGCGCACGCACAACAAAGACAACGTTCTAGAGGAAGAAGAGAATAGATAGGAGAGAGAAAGAAAGAAAGGAAAAAAGAAAAAAAATTCTGGAAAAAAGAGAATTTCAAGAAAATTCCACAAAAATTCTTGGAGCCTAAAAAGACCAAAAAATTTTTGGATTTAATTGAACTTTATTTTAATTTTTAAAAATATTTTTCTTTTCTAGTTTTAAAATAATACAACAAATTACAAACAAAGCTTAAAAATCTTTGAAAACATTATAGAGGTTTCTAAAGCTATTTTGAACTTTTAAAAATATTTCTAACTAACATTTAAATATTTTTCTTTATAAAATATTTTTAAGAGAAAGGACCTTTTTTTAAAGTAGAAAATCTGGATAGCTAAAATTTTAAAAATTTAAGCAACCAAATAACTTTGATTTTTTAAACTAACTTAATTATTATTTTATTTTATTTTATTTTTTTAAAAAAAACTTAGATTGTTACAGACTAGTAGTACCGCTGCCTTGCGATATGACCGCAAATGCAATGTCGGTATGAGGGGACACAAGTAGTACCACGGGATAAGGATGGTATGACCGCACCCCAAAATGTTTTCATTGGAGTTTCCATGGAAAAGTAACTTGAAAACACAAATTTTTTGGAAATAAATGTGTGTTCGAATGAACTCAATTTGATTTCAAAATCAAATATGAAAAGACGATCCTAAAATGACCTAAAAGAATTCACAGCAGAAATCATCTCAAAAACTCATAAATATATTCATGGCACTAGACAAAGCCACCCCAACTAGGGGTGAAAATGGATCGAATACGGATTAGATAGTGTTCAAACCATATTCGCGTCCATATTTTTTTTTTCTCGAATTCAAATATGAATCGAACAAACGTTGGATATGAATACAGACCAGACAAATGTCAGATATGAATTTGAATTGAATATTGACTCAATTTGGTCATATCGAGATATCCTCATAACTTACATGGTATGAGGACATTAATGATATTTTAAGCTCGTACAATCACGCTTAATCATTATAATTCATTTACTTCACATAAAGAAAAATGAATTTATGTTTAATTAAAAAACTTGTCCAACTGATATGGTTCTTCTTCTTCAACTGAGCAATAGTTGGCATTAATCCATAAGTACATTAGTACTTAGCAAGTCATTTGTAACGCAATACAATATGCAAGGCTTACTAACGGATGGTTGAAAGGTTATTTTGCAGAAAGCAATATTTAAAGTAAGTACAGTAAATAGATTGAAAGTAATCTTTAAATAAAATAATAATAAATAAATAACCAAAAGAATTAAATGAACCATAAGTGAACTAACTGTCCACCCAATAAACCACTCATGAACTAACCATTCACCTTTCAAATTTATCCAAACCAAGTTTTATGAAACATTTACCTTTCGTGTGAAATCACCTAGCATTGTCCATAACCAGAGACATGGCTATTCGAATAGTTTTATACTCTGTAGAGGTTACATAACAGTACCCATACGATGTAAACATCCTTACATTAAAGAAAATCACAATAATACCTTTACGATACTCAACCTTAACTCAATCGCCCCTGCTAGAGTTTTGCATACACCCCCCTTACGCCTCAAGGAAATCAGCAACTATGTTCATTACAATGGCGAGATTGAAATTAAAATATCACAAATTAATCAGTTAGGTCTATCCCATACTAGACATGTGGTTTGCATGGTAAGGATCAGATCAATGGCGCACAAAATTAAATCCTTAAACATTACCCAGGTGAGACTTTCACATCACTCAAAGTGAATCCACACTTCTCCCTTTACTGCACGATCACTCGCCTAAGTGAAAACCAAGTTTGTA
This sequence comes from Melocanna baccifera, assembly GCA_036346265.1. Taxonomy (NCBI): domain Eukaryota; kingdom Viridiplantae; phylum Streptophyta; class Magnoliopsida; order Poales; family Poaceae; genus Melocanna; species Melocanna baccifera. The sequence goes on from CM070708.1 coordinate 4,341,853, forward strand.
TCGCCAACACCAATGACACACCAATGTCATGGGACAAAATTTTATAACTGTGGTTACAACCATGATTCAATATTTCATTAAGTCAAATTAATTAATTAATCACATATGATGATAAGCATGGTTAAGCATATTAACCGTACAACCCATGTGACAACTAGTATTGCATCACTAAATAATTTCTTATCTTATGGTGACAATAGAATCATGTCATTTAAATTATCAAATAGAGGATTAAGGCAAATTAGACAATAACTACAATATATAAGGATTTGTAATAAAATATCAATGCATGATAGTTTAAAATAAAATAAATAAAAAATAGATTAAAAATTAGGTTCAACATGATCAATGGACACGATGTCCTTTGGCCTTGCTCAATTATGAATTTTTGATCTTTTGGGGGTGCTTCCACGCCTTCGAAGGCACAATCTAACAAGAGAGAAAACAAATGAGACACAAAATAAATTCAAATAAAATTCAAATGAACTCCAAATACGTTAAAACCAAAATCAATCTATAGATCTCGATTTTAGATGAATTTAGAAAAAAAAATGGGGACAAATAGAGCTAGGACAGAGAAGGACGGGCTCTTATAAAAATTAAATCTAAAGAAAATACTGAAAAATAAAAAAGGTTACTATGCTATGGACTTGGCACACAAAAAGACTAGTCGACGGTGAACTCGGATCATGAAATAGTACAACACGACTTGCCGACGTGGTGGTGGGATGGCTTGGCTGGCTGATGTGGCAGGACATTTGGTCAGAATAGTCTAGTGGTTGTGGTCGTAGTCGAATACGATATGGTCGGAAATGGCCAAGTGGTCGAACGACCGTGGTCAGAAGGTTGGTGGTCATGGGTAGTGGTTGTAGACGCCGCAGTCATAACCATGAGCGACCATGGTCGAAATGTTGGTGTCGTGGGTAGTGGTCGTAGATGCCGCGGTCATAGTCGTGAGTGACCGTGGTCGTGGCAAAGGAAAGCATGGTCGAAGCAAGGCGGCGACATCAGACGACAGACAAAGAGGGAAAGAGGCAACGGATCTAGGACTCACCGGCGGTGAGGGCGGCTCAGCGAACTAGGCAGTCGGTGCACCGACGAGGATAGCGAGCGGTGGCTAGAGCTGAAGACGGTGGCGCTCGGTAGTGGCGACGGCTACATCGAAGGTGCACAAGCGATACTTTAGCTGTGAGGTGTAGAGATCAAGAGGGTCGGTGTGAATTTATAGGCGTGAACACCAAGGTTCTGGGATGGACACGGGTGTCGACAGTGATGGCAAAATCCACATCAAACACGGCAGCAAGCTCTGGGAAGGATATAAACAGTGACGAGATTGGCGACGTATTGCAGAGGGTGAGATCAGGCAGTCATCGCACCGCGCACATATGAACATTAACTGATTTCGCAGATAGGCGACAAGTGGCAACTAGGAGATCTTACAACCGATAGAATGCTCTAGCCGAAATGCCGACACATGGCAAGGAAGGCATCTAATAGCTGAGGTTTTACTGGTTGAAGGATTACTGATTTTCTGGCTTTTCTAATTTCAAGAAATTCAACTAAATCCTTGAGCTCTAGAAAATAGTAAATAAATCCGAACAAATCACAGAAAATTCCTTGAGACACAAGTAACCTAAATAAAATATTTTTAGCATATGTTAATGTTTATTTTAGTCATATTAAATCTTTTTAATTATTAAAAATTTAATTTAAGCTTGTATTAAATCAAAAAAATTCCAATGGTGAATTTTATTTTAAAAGTCTCAAATAAACTCTAAAAATCAGGATGTTATATATTGCCAATGTGTTTGTCAAAAGATCATTCCGACCCATCTTTAGACGGCAGAATTAGAGAAGCCAACGTAACACCATCCAATCTTGAGGAGACGTACTCAATATCCATGCACACAATACCGCCGGATGCACCGCCCTCACTAGAGCCTACACCAACCTTATCTCCACTACTACCTATGTCAGTATTCTTCTCCTTGTTAGAATGGCTTTCATTAGACGGACCATCCAAATGTAGACAAGCGTGGAGCGACTGTAAGGGTGGGTTCCGTTGAACTCATAGCTTATGACTTATGGTTTATGCTATAGTAATTAGTTTTTAAACGATGTGTTTTTTAAGATATAGTTTATACGTAGATTATAGTATAAGCTGTACTAAATTCAGCTATGCCGTCTAAAATCATATACAACTATTTTTCTCTATATATTGTCTTTTGCGAACAATTCAAAATTCAAAAATTTCAGCTATATAGCACAATAAATTAAAAAGGACCTACCCTAAAGCTAGCCATACATTGCCTGCGGGCGTGCATGCAGTGGAATAGTGCGGCGAGCTCTTGTCGCAGAGTATGAAGCTCTTTCTCACCGGTTCAGTTGGTTTCGGTCATAGTCGGCGGCTAGCTCTCTCTGTTATCCGGTAAAAATCTCTTGGCGTCGACTTTATTTTGTGCAACTAGGAGGCTTCCTACTGTTATAAAAGGAAAAGGAGAGGCTTCTTACTACTAGTAGAAGAAAACAAAAGCGGAGTCAAAAACCTTGTCGAAAATTGACACACCTGGGGCCGAATAAATTAACGCCGACATGCATGGATCGGTCAAAAGCTACATACATGCATGGAGCATATACATTGCTAGCTAGTCGAGCTGTCAGACGCGTATCTCTTTCACTTGTCTAGGTAGGGTTTCTGACTTTCTCATGCATGCAGCTGGTCAAGCTCAGGTCTGTGCCTGTCACCGTGTGTAGGTGAGTGCCTACTTATTTATGCTTATTTATGCATGGATTCCGGTTGCCCGACCAATTATTACTCGGCACTAGCCAAAAACACAAAATGACACGTTACACACCGTAGTATGCTAGCTAGCTATAAACTAGAGCTGGGAATTGGGCCGAACTAATCCACGCCAGCTCGAGGCCCGACTAACCCAGTATGGACACGCCATGTGATGGGCCATGCCGGTACGACACGAATGGCGGGCCGGGTCGAGCCTGAAAAGCTGGCCCGTTGGGCGACACTACTTAGCATGGCTAGAGCTGTAAACGAGCCAAGCTCGAGTGAGCTTGGCTTTTTAGGCTCGAGCTCGGTAGAAGCTTGAGCCGAGCTTGAGTTGGGGTCTGAGTCTGAACTTAGGCTCGAGCTCGGCTCGGTCTAAGTTCGAGTAGGCTCGAGCTCGGCTCGTTGAAGCTCGATAATAATTAAAATAATTTATTATGCACTAATTTTCAAAAATAAGAAAGATTCGAGTTCGAGCTCAGCTCGAGTAAGCTCGATAACAGTCAGAATAATTCAAATATACATTAATTTTCAACAATAAGAAAAGCTCAAAGTTCGGCTTGGGTAAACTCGGTAAGAGTTAATATGTATCACTTTTTAAGCTCGAATTGAGGCTCGCGAACTATTCAAGCTCGGCTCGGTGAAGCTTGTGAGCTCGAAATCAAGCTCGAGTTCGGCTCATTTAAAACTTGAGCCGAGCTCAAGTCGAGTCTAGAATGAGCTGAACTTGAGTAGCTCGGGAGCCATAAGCTTTTTTTACAGCCTTAGGCACGGCACGACATATCGAGTTGTGCTTGGGCCGGCTCGGCTTGACGAGCACGGCCAGCATGGGGGGCATGGTCGGCAAGCCAACGCCCGCGGATGCAGCCTCCTTGGGCTCCCCGGCTCCCCCTCCCGCATCACCTCACCCCCGCCTTCCCGTCGACATCCCATCAATCGACACCCCACAAGCAATCACAAAGTAGAGAGAATAGAGTAGAGTGGAGGGTAAGGAGCGTACTCGAGCACAGAGCCACAGACTGCACGGTGTAGCGCCTTAGAGACTCGGAGTTGTGCTGAGCAGCTGAGGTAGTGCTGCCCTGATTTGTTTGCGGCTCGTGGCACTTTGCGAGCTGGAGCCGTTAGGCGGGCACCCCGTTGCCTCCCTCGTCCACTGTCATGAGTCTTTACCTTTTGCTGTTCCGCATGAGCTCCTAGATTCTAGAACGACTTGGTCCGCGGCACGGAGATGAGCTATAGCGACCGAGGGAGGGGGAGGGGCCGAGGGAGGTGAAGGGGACCGGGGGAGGAGGCGACGGTCGGGGGAGGCGGCAGTGGCCAAGGGAGGAGGTAGAGGGCCGGGGAAGGTGGAGGTGGCCAGGGAAGGAGAGGGGCCGTGGGAGGCGGAGGGGGTCAGGGGAGGCGACGAAGGTCGGGAGAGGAGGTGGGGGCCGGGGGAGCCAGAGGCAGCCAGGGGGTGGAGGGGCCGGGGGTTGGGGGAGGAACCAGAGGGGGTCGGGGGAGGAGGCGGTCGGGGCAGGTGGCGGTGGCCGGGGGAGGAGGTAGAGGGCCGGGGGAGGTGGAGCTGGCCAGGGGAGGAGGAGGGGCCGGGGGAGGCGGGGGCGGAGGGGACCGGGGAAGGGGAGGAGCCGGAGGGGCCGGGAGAGGTGGAGGGGCTAGGGGAGGAGGCAACGGAGGACGGGACCGGGGAGGAGGGGTTGGGAGGCAGGAGGGGCTGGGGAAGGAGGAGGTGGTGGAGGAGGAGGAGGAGGGAGGAGGAGTGGGTGACGGAGGAGGGGCCGGGGAGGAGGAGGCGACGGAGGAGGGGGCCGGGGAGGAGGAGGGGGGAAGAAAAAAGGAAGGCGGAGGGGGCCGGGCGGGGAGGGAGGCAATGGGGGTGAAGGAGGGAGGCGAAGGGGGCCAAGTGAGGAGGAGAGGGCCGGGGGAGGAGGCAGTGGCTGGGGGAGGTGAAGGGGCCAGGAGAGGAGGGAGGCGGAGGAGGCCGGGCGAGGAGGGAGGCGATGGGGGCGGAGGAAGGAGATGAAGGGAGGCGATGGGGGCGGAGGAAGGAGACGAAGGGAGGCGATAGGGGAGGAGGGAGGCAGAGGGGCGCCTGGGGGAGGGAGTCGGGGTTAGGTGCCGTGGAATGGAAGGGAGGGGGCTGGGTGACAGGGGAGGTGGAGGGGTTAGGTGGAGCAGAGTGTGGAAAAAGGACGGCCAGAGGGGGAAGACCGGAAGAAGAGGGAGGGGGATGGGCGGAGGGGGCCAGGGGAAGGGGGATGGGTCGGCTGTGTTATCAGTAATCAGTCTAATCAATCTATCACAACACAATGTCTATATTTTACGAAAGTAACATTTGGAATGAATATTCGGGACATACAACGGTCGAGTAACACTCATTTTTTTGTGATGCTTATAAATTAACTCCACTTCTCATTCCTTCACAACTCACAAGCTATTCAATCTTTTATTTTTTTCAAGAGCTTTTTATACTCTCCAATCTCCATTTCTTCAACATCTCTCTACACTCTATTTCTTCAACATCCCTCTACTACACTCCCCATTTATTTACCATTCATCCACTATGCTACCAAGAAGTCGGAGTACCAAGGAGCTCTCGAGCAGTATGTAGAGGAGTTGAAGTACGAAAAGGGCAGTAGGGTGACTTAGTACAAGCTCCTATCGTCGCTCTCCTAGTCTTCCTTCAGCTCTAACTCCCATTGATGCTCATCGGCTCTCGTCAAGCATGCAAGACTACGACATAGATGGCAGTCATATGAACAGTACAGAGGGCTACGAAGAGTACAAGGGCGGTCAGGGGCCAATGGAGAGTCCAGAGTACCCTCGCTAGCCTGCGGACGACAACATTGGTGGGTCTAGAGGGCGAATTGCAGGAAACACATGACCTAGATCCAAGAAATCCTAGATGGTGAAATGGTAGAAATCTCAACTTATAATTGTTGCAATGCTAAATTAACTACTCGTATAGCTATAGGTACAGGACACCTGAACCGACACTATAAAGCATGCTTATGCAAGATGGCGGTATAGGGCCGAGGGGGAGGAGGAGGAGGAGTACAAACGCAACTGAACTTCGAGGCCGATGGCTCTGTAAGTATTTGGATATACAACCTGCTTTCTGCTTGTGAGGAAATTGCTAGATATATTATTTCAGATGATCAACTGATTAGGATAGGTGAAAGTCGCACATTTGAAAGAATGATCCAATGCGTTTTTTACCCAAAATACCAACACGTTAGTAGGAGAACTATTACATCTGATATTTTACGAATGTGTCAAAAGGAACTAGCAGAGCTGAATGAATAATTCCAGCAAGTTCAGTTTTCTTTTGCTATAACCTCAGATATTTGGACATCATCACACCAGAGAAGTGCCTATCTTAGTGTTGTAGCACATTATTTAGACGATAATTATAAGCTAAATGAGAGAGTCATATGATTTAAAGTAATAAATAAATCACATACGGGAGAGGCTATTGTCAAGCATATACTACACGTACTTGATGATTTTAAGATAAATAATAAAATTATTTCTATAACTCTTGATAACGCATCGACAAACACAACAGCTATGAACATCCTCACCCCTAGGTTGCAAACATATATTGGTGGTTATGTCCTCTACCAGAGATTTATATGTCACATCTTGAATCTTATTGTTCAAGATGATATGCAAGCAATTGGTGCATATTTAAATAGTATTTGTAATGCCATTCGTTATCTCATAAGTTCTCCACAAGTGGTAGCCAGGTTCGCGGAGTACTGCACAGCCAATGGAAAAGAGCCAAGAAAATTCGGTCTTGATACGAAGGTAAGGTGGAACTTGACATATACCATGTTAAGGAAGTTATAAGGTTACGAACATTTTATATCTATTTTTGTCAATGCTAACTCTGAAAATAATGAATTGATAGTTACTAATTCTAATTGGTAGATTGCTAGTCAATTTCAAGAGTTTTTAAGACCTTTTTATAAAGCAACAAATGTTTTATCTGGTATTTATTATTCTACCTCTTATTTAGTTATAGAATTTATTTGGTTAATTGCAGACAAAATTGCCAAATTTAGGGAGGATCCCTTTTTAGGCCATGCCGTCGTAGTAATAGAGAAAATATTTATTAAATATTTTTATTCTATTTCACATTTGTATTGCTTTACTATCATTTTTTATCCTACGAAAAAGTTGATAGGTTTACAGGTTGGCATAGAGTGAATGGTGAATGCCTTGGCCTTGATTATTCGGAAGCTTTCGCACATATCAAAGATGAGCTTTTTCATGTTTTCCTTATGCATCATAACAAGTTTTGCAATGTTTTCCTTATGCATCATAATAAGTTTTGCAGCAGCGCAAGATCGGAGGCCTCACAGCAGACGCAACAAGGAAAGACAAGCTTGACATCACACTGAAACTAAAGGGCAAGTCTACTTCTTCGTCCTCTCAACCTCAAGCGGTCTCCAAGTGAAATTTTGTCTTAGAGCTGAACCACTAATTAGAGCATAATTTTACAAATATTGATCTTAATATTACTGGTGGAGGTAAGATAGACTTGCTAAAGTGGTAGAAGAATAATAAGCGGATATTTTCTATGCTGTCACATTTCACACGGGATGTTCTCCTGGTGCCAGTGTCTACCATCTCTTCAGAAGCGACGTTCAGTATAGTAGGAAGAATAATCGAAAAAAGGAGATCATCCCTCACATCGAGGATGATAGAGGCAATCACATGTGCCAAAGACTGAAAATTAGCTAAAGAGCGGCAACAGTATCAATTGGAGGATCTTGAAATCGTGCAGGAGTATGATGACCTCAAACGTATGAACGACCTAGACATTGATGAGTAGATACTATGTATATATATTGTTATGTTGTTATAAATAGTATGTACATAAATTATTACTGTACTCTTTTTCTTACTCGGGAAACCCCACTCTGGAGCGCAAGGTTTTTAATAAGGCAGTAAAATTGTATTTTAAAATATCAATGAAATTTCACTTTTTTTCTAAAATATTTATGTCATTGCGTAGCCATGTTTTTATACAACTAATTCAATTTTAACTAATTTTTAATGAGGCAGGTACGAGAGAAAGGAAGATGGTGGCCGCCACAATTGTCGCCGCCACCTTTATCGTATATAGTTGCTTCGGGCTAGGTTTGGACTGGCACGACATGAACGTCGGCACAACAGGCTTTAGACCATGTTTGGGCCTGGCCAGAGGCCAACTGGATGTATGGGAATAACAATTTCTATGAGATGGTGTGATAGGTTAAGTTCCATAATGGAGAAGTTAAGGAAGCTATCATAATTAGTTGATGATCATCAAGTTAAGGGCTTGGCTCAGTTATCTCACCATACCGGCATGGCATGAAATAGCCTGAAGCACGGTGGGTCTAGGCCGTGCTGGCACGGTACGGCCCAACTCCTAACTCTACTATAGACGTGGAAGGCCTTAACATGCATATATATTACAAAATTGTGAAACTTGTTCAAAACAAAGGTATATAGAGCTAGATTGTTAAAACATGCTGCCGATATACAAATGTCTACATATTTTTCGGGCTTTTGAACTAAATAGTACACCTTCTAGTTGGTTGACGTATTGGACCCTTTGCTGACTAAGTATATTTTAGGATGACCGGGTGGCTCCTCGTTGGTTGCATGCAGCTGGTCAAGCTGATCATGGCTGTGCAGTTGGCTGTGATAGTCATCCTTAAGTCTTAACAACCAGTCGGTCATGTGATCATGCAAATTCCGGTTCTCCTAGTCGGCTTAGTCCTCCCCTCCCGCTGGCCAGTATCTCGTTGCCATGCAGGCAGGCGCTGTTGCGGCCTTCTCTCTTTTGCTCTCAAAGCCGAAGAGTGATGCTTTATTAAAAGATGTAAATGCAGAGTTAGTTTACGGGGCATGCGCAGAGAGATCCCCGTTTTGTGTATAAGAGAATAGAAGTCAATTAGAAACAAAAGTACCCTTTATTTCATTATCACAGTTTACAAATATATATATGTAGTGACAGGACGATAGGACAATACTTGTGCCGAAAGCACCAGTTACATTATTCTCATGATAAAGATTGACATCTATGGCTTTCCTCCGGCACCACCACCATATCCAGATCCATAGCCTGAGCCACTGCCAGACCCACCACCTTGGCCACCACCTCCGCCACCTCCTCCACCCAGTCCAAAACCTCCACCGGAAGCACCACCTCCCTGACCATAACCAGATCCATAACCGGACCCATAGCCAGATCCATTACCACCACCTTGTCCTCCACCACCGCCTCCGCCGCCACCTTGCCCGTAGCCTCCGCCAGAAGCTCCACCACCTTGACCATAGCCAGATCCATAACCAGAACCATAACCAGATCCACTCCCACCACCTTGTCCTCCACCACCACCGCCGCCTCCTCCTTGACCATAGCCTCCTCCAGAAGCTCCACCACCCTGACCATAGCCAGATCCGGACCCAGATCCATAACCAGATCCACTCCCACCACCTTGGCCTCCACCACCACCACCGCCGCCACCTTGCCCGTAGCCTCCACCAGAAGCACCACCACCTTGACCGTAGCCAGAACCGTATCCGGATCCATACCCAGATCCGCCACCGCCACCTTCACCCCCTCCACCACCGCCACCTTCACCACCACCACCTCCACCTCCCTCGGTAGCATATCTAGCAACTCTTGCAGCATTGGATAGACCAATGCTTAAGAGTAGAACAAAGGCAAGAGCTGCTATCTTCCTAGCCATTGTGTTACTCTTGAAAGATGAGATGAGTACCGAGTACTAGAATGCAAGTGTATTTATAGGGAAACTTGGAGCGACTATAAAGCCAGCCATGCATTGTGGGCATGCAAGTGGACTAGTCAGGCAAGCTGTTGGTGTGTAGTATGCAAGTCTTCCACACCGGCATATTGGTTTCGGTCATAGTCGGCAGCTTGGTATTATCTGGTAAAACTCTTGTAGCGTCAACCTCAAATGGCGCAACTTGGAGAGGTTACTTGTAGAAGAAAACAATAGTGAAGTCAAAAACGATTGTCGAGTAACTTAATTAAATCAATTTTTAGATAATCTCTAATTAAGTTCTAAAGATTGGTTGCTTGTATTTAGCTTGTCACAACTCGCCGAGGACTCTATAACACCACAACTGTTAACATTGCTTAGCGGTCACTAATTCAACCAAATACCACATCGTGTAGGAGACACTTGGGGAAGGTTAACCGTGGTTTCGGGTTTAATTAGAACTAAGCAAATGACGACATGTTTATCAAGTCAAGAACAATGCCGATGCATGCATATTGCTCTGGCCATTCTGACTCTGCACAGCCATGTAGTCTACAACCTAGCTAGTTGGGTCATGTTTTTCCATACGATGGACTAAAATGCTCACTTCAGTTTTTCGATGCACAAAGTGATGATGATGTGTATCTTTGTGTGCACTAAGTTCTAATAATTCGAGTCTACCTTGTTGATATTCTTGAGCTGCTCAACTTTGGCAAAACAACGGCGCTATGTATACATATGATTCTGGTACAGCGGGATAGAGGGGCACTAATATACGTGAATACAAATTTTAGCCCGTGGGTATCGTGTCGTGGGGCCAAAAATTCCATCCGCTCGTTTACATCCAGTCATCCACGAAAGGAAGGCTGCAACCAAGCATGCATATCTCTTGTTTCAGCTTTCAACAATTGAAAACTTCAATATTAATGATACATACTCCCTCTTGTCACAAAAGTGTGAACGTTTTAGAATTTTATAAACATTTACTATCAATATTTCTATGAATATTTTGATCGGACATATAAAAATGATATGTATAGATTTTTATTTCAAAAAAATACATTCATAGTATTATAATACTATCAGATTTTATAATTATATTACAATAGAAATTAGTAGTTAAAGTTGTGTTTTTTTGGACCGTGATGATGTCCAAATCGTCACTCCTTTGTAACTAGGGGAGTTCTTGGAGGAGTAAATTTTGCTCGATATTAACTAATATTAATTGTCAATATTGTCCCTTCGTCTTATTTTTCTCTTGCGACGTGCTTATCATATGTATATTGTGCTGTGTTTTTCCCACACCTTGTACCACACAAATGGTCAAGCTATTATTCTATGTAAGCTAGCTACCAGAACCTTAATTATCATCACGGTATTTGGATAGGGTGATCTCTTTCGGAATTTGAAATATATCCTATCTTATTTTTCCCGCATTAAATGGATATATACATCTCTATACATAAATATATACCATTAGTCTTTAGTACGTGAGACGAAATTAATTAAGTCCTACCCCTAGCTCACACTACTACAGCTGAAAGTAAGACATTTTTGGATTGATTACGACGGCGGCGGTGCTGGTCGAGCACTCTTGCTGGACACAGCTGGGGCCGAATAATCTAACGCTGGCAGTCAGGCATACAGGCATCAGTCAAAACAATCATGTGTTAGCATATAGTAATACGCGCGTATCTCTTTCACTTGTTTAGGTAAGGCTTTTGACTTAATTTCTCATGCATGCAGGTCTAGATTAGGTCGTTGTGCTTGTCACCGTGTGTAGGCAACGACGTATTTGCATGTATTCCGGTGGCGGGGCCAATTAATAGTCGGCATATGCACTTGCACGTCGAAGTCACCTACATAGGTCTTAGTATGCGTATAATCAATTACATTGAGAAACTCCATTTCAGACCCATATGACAATTAGAGGAGATGAATGATGCCTTCAAATACAAGTCCAAATGATGTAAAATTTTGCACATACTTTGTTAAGGATATTGGTGTAACATCCTAGATTCTAGGAAATGCAAAAATAAGAGAAACTTAAAACTTTTTGCATGCATATTATTTTCTTGGTTTTCATTGGAGTTTCCTTGGAAAAGTAACTTGCAAACACAAATTTTTTTGGAAAGAAATGTACATTGGAAAGAACTCAATTTGAATTCAAAATCAAATTTAAAAAGATGATCATAAAATGACCTAAAAGAATTCACAGTAAAAATCATCTCAAAAACTCATAAATATATTCATGGCACTGGACAAAGCCACCCCAGCTAGGGGTGAAAATGGATCGAATACAGATTAGATAGTGTTCAAACCATATTCGCATCCACATTTTTATTCTCAGATTCGAATACGAATAGAACAAATGTTGGATACGAATATGGACCAGACAAATGTCAGATATGAATTCGAATCGAATATCTACTCAATTAGGTCATATCGAGATATCCTCATAACTTAAGTGGTATGAGAACATTAATGATATTTTATCCTCGGACAATCACGCTTAATCATTCTAATTCAATTACTTTACATAAAGAAACACAAATTTACGTTTAATTAAAAAACTTATCCAACTGATATGGTTCTTCTTCTTCAACTAAGTAACAGTAGGCATAAAGCCATAAGTACATTGGTACTCAGTAAGTTGTTTGTAATGCAATATAATATGCAAGGCTTTCTAATGGATGGCTGAAAGGTTATTTTATAGAAAGTAATATTTAAAGTAAGTACAGTAAATAGATTGAAAGTTATTTTTAAAGAAAATAATAATAAATTAATAACCAAAAGAATTAAATGAACCATAAGTGAACTAACCGTCCACCCAATGAACCACTCATGATCTAACTATTCACTTTTCAAAGTTATCACAACCAAGTTTTAAAAAACATCTACCACTGCTACAGACAGGCCTATCACAGATGGTTCGGAACCGTCATCACAGACGATTTTCGAACCGTCTGTTTTTATGTGTCAGTGATAATAGGTGGTTATCACAGACGGCTCTCGAGCCGTCTGTGATAACTCACATCATAGACGGTTTTTGCAAATAACCGTCTGTGATAGTCAACTTTCACAGACGGTTACACACAACAACCGTCTGTGATAGACACTATATCACAGACGGTTCCTATTTCGCACCGTCTGTGATACAGGCAATATCACAGACGGTTTGCAAATAAATGCTTCAAACAGGGGATTACAGGAAGATACCACAACACCTTAGCAGGAGGTCCTTGCTTTACCTCGATGCCCCTTCCATCATCAGAGTCATTTTTATGCTTGTATCGGAATGCTTTGCACACCGGACAAACATTTAAGCTAGCATACTCTTTACGGTACAGGATACAATCATTCGGACATGAATGTATTCTTTCTACTTCCATTCCTAATGGACAAAGAATCTTCTTGGCTTGGTAGGTGGTTCTAGCACTACTACAGAAACCATTATCACAGACGGTTCAAAAACGTCATCACAAACGGTTTTCTGAACCGTCTGACTTTATGGGTCAGTGATAATCGAAGGTTATCACAAACGGTTTTCAAACCGTCTGTGGAGTATATATCACAGACGGTTTGTAACTACAAACCGTCTGTGATATCTAGCATCACAGACGGTTTGTAAGACACAACCGCTCGTAGCTTTATAAATATCACGCACGGTTTGTAACCACAAACCGTCTGTGATATATCAGTATCACAGACGGTTTGTAGTTACAAACCGTCTGTGATATATCAATATCACAGACGGTTGTTTCTTACAAACCGTCTGTGATGCTACTATCACAGACGGTTTGTAGTTACAAACCGCTCGTGATATTCTTTCCTACCCTAGATCTATTTCTATTTATTGGCTAGCCTCAGAAATGCTAGCCATGCCCTCTCAAACAAGCAGATCAACATGTACATGCATGACAATTCACATCTCAATTCATTTTGAAACATATAACATCCAATTCATATCTCAATTCATTTCAGAAACATATAACATCCAATTCATATCTCAATTCATTTCACATACATATAACATCCAATTCATATCTCAATTCATTTCACATACATAAAACATCCATTTCGCAAATCAATTAATTGAAATGAAGTAAAATATCCATTAACAATACACAATTGCAAAAGATCTACATTGCATTTGCACTTAGATGGTAACATTGCATTTTTATTGCTCTGTCACTCGGAATCGAGGTCTCGAAGAAATAAACATATCCATAATCAGCGAACTTGTCGGTGCATAAGCATTACTTGGATGGTGCATGATTGCCATCCAAGTATTGCTTGTGCGACGACAAGTCGTTGATTATGGATCAATTCTTTGCGAGACCTCGATTCCGAGTGATAAGAGCAATAAAAATCATTGTGGGTTGTGGAACTCTCGATTGGTTGTAGGACTTTAGCCACCAAAAAGTAAGCGCCTTGCCCTAGAATTGCTTCAAAGTCGATTTGTTGCAATGCGCGGGATGGAAGCGCACTGTCGATAGGAATATCAATGTGCGTATATAATATAACTTGATAAGTATGAAGTAATTATGGGAATATTGACAAACCTTGTTATTGGGATTGGTGATCCTCGAGGAATCGAGGAGTAGTCTCATATGGTGGCAAACGTAGAATCCATACGTGTTGCCCGGTTGCTGCTGGTGGCACTGCAAAAAATAGAATGTGTTAATTCAAGAGGCATTAATACTACCAACTGTTGCATAGGATTAATTAATATGTAGTAGCGAATACCTTAAAGTTTCGATGATGTGTCAGGGGTTTGGCCCGTTGCGTGGGGAGCTGTGCCATTTTAACGTACGTTGCGAACGCCCTACGTGATTCGAAAAAGTTGACCTTAGTCAATCGGAAGGAAAGAAAGAGTACAAATATAAGTATGTATGGAGAAAATGTACTTACCTATCGATGAGTTGGCCGACAACTGTGTAGTCGGTTTTATTCTTACTTAGGGAATCAAGGTATATTACCTTGTTCCATTTTGGTATAATTACTATTAAAATCCAATGAAACTCCTGATTGTAGGGCATCAGTACATATTCCTTCTCGCGGTAAGCCCAGCGGTGATCTTTGTAATGTACCTCTCGACGACCTCGGCATTTCGTTGATGGTATAGCGGCGACCAAGCGTGGGTCCAAGAAACCAACCGATGATGTGGATTTTCTAACTTCAATCACCATGTGTATATATATACACACGAAAGCAACAAATTATAGATGATATTTATCGATGCGACATGAGCAGAGATCGTGATTGTACACACTTACAGCGGCCCAAAGATCGAGCGAGTGAGGCGTCGAGGCGTTGGCGTGAAAAGATCGAATAAATCATCGAAGGTCACCACGAAGACACCATCTTGAAACTCGTCTTGGAAATGATGATGCGTGAATTTGTGATGATACGTGCACCGTTCTTTCTCCGCTTATAGGATTGTTTCATATACCAATCGTGTAATGTCTTGCAACTCACCGATAGTTTTGGGAGGCGCTTCACCGGGTCGACCATCGGCTCGCCAAGCACGAATTTGCGGGCCAATGGCAGGTACGAGATATCATCAACGGTCTTCTTTGCTTTGCCCTTGCTGCCTCGGCTGTAGGTCGACTGTAAAGGTAGCACCGGTGGAAGTTGTTGCACTAGGAATAGCTCCCGTGGACTCATCACCGCACATGCAGTAGCGGTGGTGGAGGTAGAGCTTGTGGAGATAGCACTAGTGCAAGTCGCTCTGGTTCGTCTTGCCCTTGGGAACCTGCCACCGGTGAAGAAGCCTCCAGGCAGATGTCACTTTTGGGCTACTGGATGAAGGTTCCAATGGCTTGCTCTAGAGTCGTGATCTCGTCGTTGGGGGGCTTTGGTAGCGGGACGACATCGAAATTGGCATGCACACCATCCACACACACTTTTCCGAAGCCTGGAGCTAAAGGTGCACGATGCACCAAGGCCCCTTCACCGGACGGATATACCAGGCCCCAAGCAGCGCACAAGGCAACGGAGGCATATCTCACTTGGAGCTTGCACTCCGTAGCTTGCAAGATGTCGTCCACAGGAAATCTGCCATCGCATTCCGTCGTAGGATTGGACGCACAGCTACTCCGACGGTTGGGGGGGCTGGCTAGCACAGGAGCGGCGGCGGCCTGCTGATTTTCTTCTGTTTGTCTTCGCACCTCATCTCTGACGTAATCAGCAAGCTCCTCTCTAAGAGATGCCTTGATATCCTCTCATAGACGTGCGTCACGCTCGGCTTTGTTTCTTTTCCTACTCCGATACAATTCGGGGTTATCTGAGAAACCTTGATTCCAAGGAACATAAAACCCAAGGCCTCTCGTACGACCCGGGTGCTCCTTGTTTCCAGTCTTTGCAGAGTATATCTTTCTCCCTAATTGACTGGAATGATCCCTGGGCAGATTCGACACTCAGTGCATCCTGCAAGAGACCGACATGTCATTTAGTTTTCAAGGAAGTAGTGGAGTAATTACAAGCTACGTAGTTCGATATCTTACCAGGCGTTGGGACACTTCCTGGTCTGCAGGGTTCCGGAAGGAGATGTCTCCCGTCGATATGGTAGATGACCTCGCTCTAATCCAATTTCGAGCGCGCTCATCCGAGATCGTGGAAAATGGCGGGGCGGTGTTCTGCAGGATTGCCTGTTCGTCCTCCTGCCTCCACTACGGGATTTTACCCGCATATCCAGCTGTGCCGAGTCTGTGGGGATGTGTGTTTTTTGCCTGGAGGGCCTTGTGCGCCGCGCTTGCACTTCTGAAAGCTTCGGTCGTCTTCATCGCCTTAAACTCGTCCCAGTGTAGTTCCAGGAATGGATACCTGTGAAAGGGCGTTAGATCCTTCTGCACATGGTCCTTGACAAGCACGCTCTTGAAGTTCTTCCATGCTTTGCACGCCGCTGCCAATGCATGTCGTTGCACGGAGTCGTGGTGTTCTTCTGGGATCTCGAACGATGCTAAAATCTCTCGCCGACTCACGCTTCGAGTCTCACTCACGCTCTTCCACGAATCGATTGTGATCTCAATTCGTTCTCGTGCAACTATTCCGATCGTACTTCGAAATGCCCTTACTGCTTTGTTAGGAAGGAGAGGGGTCCCAGATCTATCGACCTCTGTGATGGTAAATCGGCCCTCGGGTTTTTTCGATAGTCCTCTTGTTTTGCGTGTTGATTTTGGAGTGGACGCTTCCGGCGATGATGTTGAAGAATGCGCGGATGACATGTTGGCCTTCTCACACACATATAAATAGTGCGGTATAAGCACATACTTAAATTTAATTCCAATATATGTATACATATATTCAAGTATACATATACATAACAGTAAGATTTAACAACAATAAGATCTTAAGCATATGCATATACAAGTAAGATTTAACAAGCAACATACAAGTAAGATTTAACAAGCAACTTAAGCATATGCATATACAAGTAAGATTTAACAACCAACACATGCATATACATAACAGTAAGATTTAACAACAATAAGATCTTAAGCATATGCATATACAAGTAAGATTTAATAAGCAACATACAAGTAAGATTTAACAAGCAACTTAAGCATATGCATATACAAGTAAGATTTAACAACCAACACATGCATATACATAACAGTAAGATTTAACAACAATAAGATCTTAAGCATATGCATATACAAGTAAGATTTAACAAGCAACATACAAGTAAGATTTAACAAACAACTTAAGCATATGCATATACAAGTAAGATTTAACAACCAACACATGCATATACATAACAGTAAGATTTAACAAGCAACATATATATACATATGCATATGAGAAGATTTAACAACAATAAGATCTTAAGCATATGCATATACAAGTAAGATTTAACAAGCAACATATATATACATATGCATAACAGTAAGATTTAACAAGCAACATATATATACATATGCATAACAGTAAGATTTAACAAGCAACATATATATACATATGCATATACAAGTAAGATTTAACAAGCAACATATATTTACGGGCTCCGGGGACGGCGATGGGCTCGGGGGCTCGACGGAGGCGGCTGGCGACGGGCTCGGGGCCGAGGCGGCCGCGACGGCTCGGGGCTCGACGGAGGCAGGTGGCGGCACGGCTCGGGCGGCGGCGGCCCGGGACGGCGGCGGGCTCGGGGCTCGGCGAGGCGGCGATGATGGGCTCGGGGACGCGAGCGGCGGCGACGGGCTCGGGGGATCGGGAGAGCGACTAAGTAGTGTATTGCGAATAACTGGCAGTGTACGCGCAAAACCCTAGCGGGGGTTTTTATATGAAGGCTTATTACAGACGGTTCTAATATTAGAACCGTCTGTGATAATACATATCACAGACGGTTCTGAGATAAGAACCGTCTGTGATATCTATGATATCACAGACGGTTCTTATCGCAGAACCGTCTGTGATATAATACATATCACAGACGGTTCTGAGTTTAGAACCGTCTGTGATATTTAGTATCACAGACGGTTCTGAGATTAGAACCGTCTGTGATATTTAGTATCACAGACGGTTCTGAGATTAGAACCGTCTGTGATAGTACTCACAGACGGTTTGGTACCAAAAACCGTCTGTAATAAGCCTTTGCCGGCTGTAGTTAATATAAGTACTGCACCAACCAGCATTCAATAAGCTAGCCTTGTCCAGCTGTAGTTATTTCTTTACAACAACCCAGTATATTTCTTTACAACAGCCCAATGAGCATAGAGATACATTTGTATGACTCATTCTCAAAATTCACCTATATATCACACATTTTCACTTATACATAAATGCAAATTCACAAATATATCACACACATGCATGCATTGTTATATACATAATTGCCAATTCACATATACATCCCATACATGCATTGTTATATACATTAATGCAAATGCCCACATATATGTCGCCATTCTCTCGTCTACTTGCTTATTTCCTTTAAAAATTAACCCTTCATGATGATCAATTCGTACGTAACTAGTTTCGTCACGTTGTTCGTCGTCGACCCTTATGCCATTTCCAAAAGGAGGTAACTCGTCAAATTGATTGTATTCTTCCTCGTCCACTACATTCTCTACTCCGATAATTCTCCTTTTTCCATGAAGAACTACATGGCGCTTCTTATTTGCCGGGTCGGTTACATAGAAAACTTGAAGAACTTGGTTGGCGAGTACGAATGGTTCGTCTTTGTACCCGACACGTTGGAGGTCCACGGTAGTAACACCGTACTTGTCAACCTTCACCTGTGGGAGATGCACCCAACGACAGCGAAATAAGGGGATCTTGAAAACCACGTAGTCGAGCTCCCAAATCTCTTCTATGAACCCATAGTACGAGTTTCTCACCCCATCTGTACTGAATGCATCTATGCGGACACCGCTGTTCTGGTTAGTGCTCTGTACATCCTGAGCCTGTGTGTAAAATGTGTACCCATTTATATCATATCCTTGCCATGTCACAACTGTAAATGTTGGCCCTTTTGCCAACCATGTCAGCATCTCACTTGACGAGCTCCTAGCGATTTGCTCCTTCAACCATTGGTTGAACCGACTGTTGTGTTGTCTCATGATCCAAACATCCGGCCGCTCCGGATTCATTCTTGAAGCACATCCTTGTCTTTGAGTCGACATAAGGGGCCACCAGGTCATACGTTGCAAGACCGTGAAATGGGCTTGCGACACGCGATCCATATCTGGAGTGATTGCTTTTCTTACTATAGTTCCGATACCCTTGAGCCTCCCCTCATGGCGAGATTGAGGAACACCTATCGGTTGAATCTGAGCCATATAATCGACACAAAACTCAATAACCTCTTCGCTTGCATAACCTTCGACGATACTGCCCTCCGGCCGAGATCGATTCCGTACATAGGATTTGAGAATTCCCATGAACCTCTCAAACGGGTACATGCTACGTAGGAATACGGGCCCACATATTTTTATTTCCCACACAACGTGAACAATGAGATGGACCATGATATCAAAAAATGAAGGAGGAAAATACATCTCAAGATGACATAGAGTCATCACCACCTCGTCCTGCAGAGCATCTAGTCCTTCGGGATCGATGACCTTCTGAGCAATTGTATTAAAGAAATAACATAGCCTCATGATTGTCTCTCGGACTTTGATCGGCAAAATATTCCGAATTGCAATAGGGAGCATCTGTGTCATCAGCACATGACAATCATGAGACTTCATTCCATTTAACTTCAAATCTTGCATCGAAACAAGTTTCTTCACATTGCGGAGTAACGGACGAACTTTGACACCATGCAAGCACAGGCACAGTTCTGTTTTCTCAGCCTTGGACAGAGTGTAACACGCAGAGGGAAGGTACGTTCGTCCATTATCTGTTGTTCTCGGTACTAACTCACACCTGATGTCCATATCAGCCAAGTCAAGCCGTGCATTGACGCCGTCCTTTGTTTTATCACGAATGTTCAGTAAGAGACCAATCAAGCTGTCACACACATTCTTTTCTACGTGCATGACGTCGATGCAGTGTCGAACATCTAGGTACTCCCAATAAGGTAAGTCCCAAAATACAGATCTCTTCTTCCAGATGTTCTTCTCATGACCCCTTAATTTACGTCCCTTTCCGAGGACAACATCTAAATCCTTAACCATATTATAAAACTCTTTTCCGCTTAAATGCCTTGGAGCTGAACCGTCCTCCTTCTCTCCGTCAAATTGTTTCTTCATCTTGCGGTATGGGTGAGCCCTCCGAAGGAATCGGCGGTGACGTATGTACATGGTTTTGCGTGAGTGTTTCAGCCACACACTCTCGGTACCATCTAAGCAGTGAGTACAAGCTTTGGCACCTTTTGTACTCTGGCCCGACAGTTAGCGAGCGGGATAATCATTTATGGTGCAAAACAATAAGGAACGCAAAGTGAAGTTCTCTCGTTTGTATGCATCCCATACCTGTACCCCTTCGTCCCACAGTACTTTTAGATCTTCAACCAACGGCGCTAGGTATACATTAATATCATTCCCAGGTTGCTTTGGCCCTTGGATAAGTATCGACAGCAAAATATACTTTCGCTTCATACACAACCAAAGAGGAAGGTTATAGATGCAAAGAGTCACAGGCCAAGTGCTATGTCGGCTGCTCATGCTACTGAAAGGATTCATTCCATCTGTGCTCAATCCAAACCTTATATTCCTCGGTTCTGCACCGAATTCTGCAAAGCACGTATCGATGTTTCTCCACTGGGTGGAATCAGTAAGGTGTCTCAGCATTCCATCCTTCTTACGCTCCTCCGAGTGCTATCGCAGCAGTTTTGCCTCCTTTGGATTTGCAAATAACCGCTTCAAACGGGGAATTATAGGAAGATACCATGCCACCTTTCCAGGAGGTCCTCTCTTCACCTCTGTTCCCTTGCCATCATCATCGATTGATTGTAACGTTTGTATCGGGATCGTTGCACACGGACGGACATGCATGTTTGCATACTCTTTACGGTAGAGGATCTGATCGTTCGGACATGCATGTATTCTTTCTACTTCCATTCCCAATGGGCAAAGAACCTTCTTGGCTTTATACGTGGTTTTAGGCAACTCATTTCCCTCCGGAAGCATGTCCGCTAAAAGACCTAGCAGCGCCGTGAAACTCTTGTCGGACCAACCGTTGCTTGCCTTCAATTTCAACAGTTCAAGCACGGTGACAACCGTGTACTTTGACTGCAAAGACGTGAACAAAGGTTTCTCCGAGTCCTCCATCAAGCCTCGGAATTTAATATACTCTCTCTTATCATAGTTCTCTTCTACATCACGAAGCATCTGATCCAGATTGTCATCGTGCAGCCTATCCGAAGCCGAATTACCACAATCATCATCCGGCAGCATATCATTGACTTCACCGCGATGTCATCCGCGACATATTATTGACTTCACGGCGATGTCATCCGCGGCATATCATTGACCGTCGTGGATGGTCCAACACGTATACCCCCTTTGAAACCCCTCCGAATCAAGTGCGCTTCAATCGCTCTCGATTCTTAAACATCTTTAAATTCTCGATCGATTGCATGGACAATACATATATTCCACCCCTTATTCAACATATCCTCCTCGCAGCTCTTGTAAGCGGACACGCCATTAATGTACTCTTCACTCACACGGTTTGCGGTATACATCCAGCTTCGATCCTATATTATGCACATATATATAAAACAACTTAGTATTAAAATTAATTTAATTAATTATTACTACATATATACCACATGCATTGAGGCTAGCTAGCTACATCTAAATTAGCTAGATCTTCAAAGTATATATATAACAGTTCAGAAAATTAATTAGCTAGCTAGATCAAACTTATTTTGATATGCAACCAAAAACAAATTTCATTACTAACCATATCTAGGGCATCCACACGAACTCAAAGAATCTCCTGCCAAATAAGTATCCTTCCACCAAATAATGGCCTGAAAGCCTTACCGCCTCCAGCTGCAGCACCGGCTAGATCTGGATCGAAATGAAGACAGATGCGATGCGGCGGCGCAACAAATACATAGCGGCATTATCACAGGCGGTTTTAAACAAAACCCGTGCGCGATAGTCAATATCATAGACGGTTTTGTAGTAAAACCGTCGTGATAATTGGGACTATCCTGAGCGATTTTTACTACAAAACCGTCGTGATAATTGACTATCGCGAGACGGGTTTTGTTTAAAAACCGTGCGTGATAGTCCCAATTATCACGAGCGGTTCTTAACAATGAACCGCGTAATAAGGAAATATCACGGGACGGTTCATTGGTAAGAACGATGCAGCGATATTCGTTTTCTCCGACGCCATCAACACGCAGGCGGTGTCCAAATAAAACCGCCTGCGTGTTAATATCGGTCCGCGACGGTTTTGTGAAACCGCCTCGTGATTTGGCGTCTAGTATTAGGCTTTCTGTAGTAGTGTAGGCAACACATTTCCCTCTAGAAGCATGTCCGCTAGGAGACTTAACAATGCCGTGAAACTCTTGTCGGACCAACCATTGCTTGCCTTCAATTTCAGTAGTTCTAGAACTGATGACAACCTCGTGTATTGCGGCTTGCATCCCGAGAACAAAGGTTTCTCCGAGTCCTCCATCAAGCCCTCGAATTTACGAAACTCTCTCTCACTGTAGTTCCCTTCTGCATCACGTAACATCTGATCCAGATTGTCATCCTGCGATCCATCCGCGGCCTCATGATCAAAAGCACAGTCCACAACTGGCATATCGTTGTCCCCATCGACTATGTCATAACTACCAGCTTCTTGTGTACACTTCACTTCACCGTGACTGGTCCAACATTCGTACCCTTTTCTGAAACCCCTTCGAATCAAGTGAGCTTCGATCTGCGCTGAGTTGCTAAACATCTTGAGATTATCACAGTCAATACATCGATAGTACATATATTTTATCCTCTTCTTTAACATATCCAGCTCGGCCGCTCTTCTAAAAACAGACATGCCAATAATGTACTCTTCACTCACACGGTTCTCAATGTACATCCAGCTTCGATCCATTTCCGCTAGCTACACAAGTAACAAATGGTTGCCAAAAATGATTATTACCGCAACTAAGAAGATCCAATATCATCTCTAAACCTTCCATTACAAAAACATATATGCATAATTAAAAGTAATTGAGTACTAACCTCTGATTAGATCACTAAGAAGATGGCGATATATTTTCACCCCCGAACTCCCAAAAGCCGGCCGCCTTGCTCCACCGACGCAGCGCATGCAATAAAAAAACAAATCTGTCGACACCGTCCAAG
This sequence comes from Melocanna baccifera, assembly GCA_036346265.1. Taxonomy (NCBI): domain Eukaryota; kingdom Viridiplantae; phylum Streptophyta; class Magnoliopsida; order Poales; family Poaceae; genus Melocanna; species Melocanna baccifera. Next base: position 4,365,180 of record CM070708.1, read on the forward strand.
TCCAAGTATTAATAGGGCAATTATCACAGACGGTTATTAACACGTACCGTCTGTGAAAATTCATATCAAAGACGGTTTGTTGTACGAACCGTCTGTGTTAGTAGAGACATCACAGACGGTTAGTGTTAATAACCGTCTGTGACACTTCACAGACGGTTATTAACACTAACCGTCTGTGATGTCTCTACTATCACAGACGGTTCGTATAACAAACCGTCTGTGAACTATCACAGAAGGTTATTAACACGAACCGTCTTTGATGTCTATATTATCACGGACGGGTCGTGTTAATAACCGTCCGTGATAGTATCACAGCCGGGTGGCAGTATGAGCCGTCTGTGATAGTCAGGCACAGACGGTTCCGTATGAACCGTCTGTGATTTACCCGTCCAGTATAGCCTGTTTTGTAGTAGTGTACCCTTCGTATGAAATTACCGATCATTGTCTATAACAGGGGACATACCTATTCGAATAGTTTTTATACTCTGTAGAGATTACATAACTGTACCCACACGATGTGATCATCATCACGTTAAAGAAAACCATAACAAGACCTTTACAAGGCTCAACTTTAACTCAATCCCTCCGCTAGGGTTTCGCATCACCCCCCCCCCCCCCCGCGCGCCTCAAGGAAATCAGCAACCATGTTCATCACAAATGACGAGATTGAAATTGAAATATTACAAATTAATCGCCAGGTCTATCTCATACTAGACATGTGGTTTGCATGGTAAGGCTCAAATCAATGGTGCACAAATTTAAGTCCTTATACAGTACTCAGGCGAGACTTTCATATCCCTCGAAGTGAATGCACACTTTCCTCTTTACTACACCATCACTCGTCCAAGTGAAAACTAAGTTTGTATCACCAACACCAATAACACACCAATGTCATAGTACATAAAATTTATAACTGTATTTACAACCACAATTCAATATCTCATTAAGTAAAATTAATTAATTGATCACATGTGATGATAACCCCGACAGGATTATAAGCACGGCTAAGCATATTAACTATACAACCTATATGCAAACTAATATTGCATCACTAAATAATTTCTTATCTCATGGTGACAATGGAATCATCGCATTCAAATTATCAAATGGGGGATTAATGCAAATTAGATAATAACTAATATATACAAGGATTTGTAATAAAATGGCAATACATGATAGTTTAAAATAAATAAATAAATAATAGATTAAAAAGTAGGTTCAACATGATCAAAAGACACAACTTACCTTGGCCTTGCTTAGTTATGAATTCTTGATCTTCTCGTGGTGCTCCCACTCCTTCGAAGGCATAATCTAACGAGAGAGAAAACGAATAAGACAAAATAAATTCAAATGAACTTCAAAAACTTCAAAACCAGAACCAAAATATAGAGCTCAATTTTAGATGAATTTAGAAAAAAGAATGAGGGTCAAATGGAGCTAGGACGGAGAAGAACGAGCTCTTGGAAAAATTAAATCTAAAGAAAATACTGATAAATAAAAATGGTTACTGTGCTATGGACTCGATTCACGAAAAGACTGATCTATGGTGAACTCGACTCACAGAATAGTACAAGGTGACTGGGCTTGCCGATGTGGCACTGGGATGGCTTGGCTGGATGATGTGGCAGGACACGTGGCATCCACGTAGATGTTATTTCGGCGAGACTGCCGTGGTCGAAGTAGCTGCCATGGTCATGGAATGCTCTATGGTCGTAGTCGAAGATGGCTATAGTCGGAATGGTCGAGTGGCTGTGGTTGTAGTCGAATATGACGTGGTCGGAGACAGCCGAATGGTCGAACGACCGTGGTTAGAAGGTTGGTGGTCGTGGGTAGTGGTCGTAGAAGCCGTGATCGTAGCCGTGAGTGACCGTGGTCGGAAGGTTAGTGGTCATAGGTAGTGGTTGTAGAAGCCACGACCGTAGCCGTGAGTGATCGTGGTCATGGCAAGGAAGGCATGGTCGAAGCAAGGCAACGAGATCGGATGACAGACGAAGAGGGATGGAGGCGGCGAATCTGGGACTCACCGGCGGAGAGGGCGGCTCGGCGAACTACGGCAGTCGGCGCATCGACGAGGACGGTGAACGGCGGTGCTTGGTAGTGGTGACAGCTACATCAAAGGTGCACAGACGATACTTCACCTGTGGGTTGCGGAGATCAAGATGGGCGACGCGAATTTATAGGTGCGAACGCTGAGGTATCCGGGATAGACACGGGCGTCGGCGGCGACGGCAAAATCCGTGTCGAACACGGCGGTGAGCTCCGGGAAGGATATAAAGAGAGACGAGATTGGTGACGCATGGTAAAGGGTAAGATCAAACGACCGTCGCACATTGCACAGATGAACAGTAACTGATTCGATAGATAGGCGACATGTGGCAACTAGGAGATCTAGCTAGCGGCCAACAGAATGCTCTGGCCGAATGGCCGACACATGGCAAGGAAGGCATCTAATGACTGAGGTTTTACTCGCCGGAGGATTACTGATTTTCTGGCTTTTCTAATATCAGAAAATTCAACTAAATCCTCTTGATCTCCAAAAAAATAGCAAATAAATCCGAAAAAATCATAGAAAATTTTAGAAAATTCCTTGAGACACAAGAACCCAAATAAAATATTTTTAGTATATGTTAATATTTATTTTAGTCTTTTAATTATTAAAACTTTAATTTAAGCTTGTATTAAATCCAAAAAATTCTAATGGTGAATTTTATTTTAAAAGTCTCAAATAAACTCTGAATATTAGGATGTTACATGTTGCCCTTCCACCAAAGTGTCTTTATCGAAGATCATTCTGAGCCATCTTCAGATGGTAGAATTATAGAAGCCTACATAACAGCATCTAATCTTGAAGAGACGTACTCAATATCCATACACACAATACCGCCGGATGCATCGCCCTCACTAGAGCCTACACCAGCCTCATCTCCACTACTAGTTATGTCAGCATTCTTCTCCTTGTTAGAATGGCTTTCATCAGACGGACCACCCAAATATAGACAAGCGTGGAGCGACTGTAAGGGTAGGTTCCGTTGCACTCATAGCTTATATGACTTATAGCTTATGCTACAGTAACTAGTTTTTAAACGGTGTGTTTTTGAAGAAAGGGTCTACATGTAGATTATAGTATAAACTGTACCGAGTTTAGCTATACCGTCTAAAATTATATGCGACTATTTTTCTCTGCGTATTGTCTTCTGTGAATAATCAAGAATTTAAAATTTTCAGCTAGAAAACACAATAAATTAAAAAGAACCTACCCTAATGCTAACCGTACATTGACTGCGGGCGTGCATGCAGTGGGATAGTTCGGCAAGCTCTTGTCGCAGAGTACGAAGCTCTTTCACACCCGTTCAGTTAGTTTCAGTCATAGTCGGCGGCTAGCTCTCTGTTATCCGGTAAAAATCTCTTGGCGTCGACTTTATTTTGACCTATTGTTATAAAAAGAAAAGGAGAGGCTTCTTACTAGTAGTAGAAGACGACAAAAGCGGAGTCAAAAACCTTATCGGAAATTGTGACACACCTGGGGCCGAATAAATTAACGCCGACATGCATGGATCGGTCAAAACCTGCATACATGCAACGCATGGAGCATATACATTGCTTACTAGCCGAGCTGTCAGACGTATATCTCTTTCACTTGCTTAGGTAGGGTTTCTGACTTTCTCATGCATGCAGCTGGTCCAAGCTCAGGTCTGTGCCTGTCACCGTGTCTATTGCCCGGCCAATTATTAGTCGGTACTAGCCAAAAACACAGAAGGTCGTAACATGCATACAGGGATGCAAACGGAGCGGATATTTTTCGATCGTCCGTCCGTCCGTTTTAATTTGGATAGAATTCGGAGTAAATTTTCAGATATCCGGATGTTTTGTCAGATACGGATACGGATTCGAATATTTTTTGCCGGATACGGAAACGGATTCGGAATAAACATTATCTGACGGATACGGAACTATCCAGATATTTTTTCGGATAGTTACCGGATATTTTTTCGGATAGTTACCGGATTCAAATTCGGATTTAACTCAGAACTAAATTCGGATTCGGATTCGGATCGGGACAGCCCAACAGGCACTTACTAAAAAGACCATAACTTTCACAAACGGAGTCCGATTTGAGTGTTCTTATACTCGTTGGAAAGCTTATTTCAAAACCTATGCAATAAATAAGGTCTCATCTTCAAATACATCATAAATCATCTGCTATGACCAAAATAATGTGACGGCTGTAAAATCTAGTTTCCTTTTTGTGTGAGTTCGAGTCTAAAACAGTATAGGGTTGAGTTGTATTCGGTTTGGGGATCATATGGACATCCCAAGGGGTTATATAAGTCTTGTAATAGTAGCTTTTAGGGCTCAGACTACCTTTAGGGTTATATGTAGCTAGTTAGCTATTATTTGTTTAACTAGTTTCTATCATTTACATGCTACTTTGCTAACTAGAATTTACTGGTTGCTTAACTTGTCTATTTCATCATGTGAAATTTACTTGTTAAGCTACTAATGTAGTTCCATTATGGATATTTACTATGGTGATTCATCCTTACACATGTGATATATATGATTTTTGTTTACGCGTATTATCCGACTAAATATTCGTGACCGAGACTAACCGTATTCGGAGCGTTCTGTATTCGCTCCGTATTCGTGACCGAGAATATCCATACTCGTATTCGTATCCGGCACTATCCGTGTCCGATTCCGACTCCGACAAAAAATATGGAAACGGATACGGAATAAGCAGTATCCGTCTGTATCTGATCCGTTTGCACCCCTACATGCATATATAAAACAAAATTGTGAAACTTGTTCAAAACAAAGGTATATAGTAACTAGATTGTTAAAATATGCTGCTGATATACAAATGTCTACATATTTTTCGGGGTTTTGAACTAAACAGTACACCTTCTAGTTGGTTGACGTGTTGGACCCTTTGCTGACTAAGTATATTTTAGGATGACCGCAGCCTGTTGCCGCGAGCCCCGTGTTGCTCATCCCGGCGTAGCCTTACATGCCCGGACCGGACCGTTTCCCTGCACTGCCGGTGCATGGCCCGGCCGTCTCCACCAACCCGCAGCCGTGCGCGGTCTTAGCTTCCTCTCGTGTCGGCGCATAGGCGCCTCTTGGGAGTCGTACGTGACCAAGCAAATTGGAGTTGAAATCAACCGCGAATTGCATAGCCAAACAGATGAAGCCCACACCAAACTCCTCCATACATACGTCCATATGCAGGGGACATTTTGCCTGCAGAGTGAAAATGACGAGGGCTTGCTGAGCGCTTCAGCGGAGGCACGTGTGGGCACGGCGACGCAAAATGCCACGAGTTGCAGGCGAAGAGGTACCTGAACAAGTTGGAAATTTGGACACATATAGTTTGTTTATTCCCCGAAATTCCAAAAATAGCTCTCAGATCATCGTAATTCCAAAACTAGCCCCCTTCCTGACCGCGGAACAACGCGGGAGCAACACGTGGGCCGGTGGTGCGCCCGGGGGCCGCACCACCCACTGTAGCTCGAACTGGTGGTGCGCCCCCCGGCCGCACCACCCACTGTTCACGTGCGGTGGTGCGGCCCCCAGGCGCACCACCCACTATTCATCCGGTTTTTGCTATTCCCCTCTCCTGAAATTCATTCTCCACCCAAAATATATATTTACTTATACATATATAAAGTAATTATTTAAAAAAATTATGTGCATATATAAAATGAGTGGAAAAATATAAATTTGAAGTGGAGTCCATCTGAATAGTTGTGTTAATTTTTGTGCAATTTTGAAAATTTAAAATATTGTTTGGTAGAGTCTGAACGAAATTTGTGTGAAGTAACGATTAGTGTATTTGTGATTTTCATATATTCTTGACCGTGAAAATGTCTTTGAAGTGACAATAACAAATTTCAATCATGGTATGTTGTTTTATTAGAAGCAATTTAATGAAAAAAATTTTGAGTACAAATGTGATATGAACAATTGGACGAAATGAATGAAAGTGATATTGAACACGTGGGAATGAGTGCAGGAACTGTAATGATTATAAGTTTTGTTAATTTTGTAGTTGTGAAACAGAAAAAAATCTGTTAAAATTGTAAAACAAGTTTATGTTGATTGGCTCATTGTAGATGCATAAAAAAGTATGGTAATTTTTTTTTAGGAACGATTGTGCGTAGAACGATCGATATATAAAGTGGTAAGTGACTTTTAGGGTTTGGTATGTTTTAAGGGTTTGCAATCCGCGTGATGTTTGTATGTTTTGTCAATTTTGTAGTTATAAACTGCGAGAAAATAAGATAAAGTTGTAATAGAAGTTTATGTTCAATGTAAGTTGTAGATGCATAAAAAAATTGGGTAAATTTTTTTAGGAACGATTCGATACATAAAGTGGTAAGTGATGTGACCATTGGCATGTGGCATGTGTGGAACTCTCCACCACTAGTCCTAACATGCATGCCTTAGGGAAAATAACTTGCTGGGTCTATTACATTTCGTCTACTGGGTGTAGCGTGGTTGTTTCCCCTTTTTGTCGCGCCCTGAAGATGGCTCCGCTGCATCCTTCTTCCTGTCACGCTTGGTCTTGAGAGCTGCCTCACGAGCTTGAAGCTCTTCCTCCTGACGCTTGATAGCTGCCTCACGCAGACTTAACTGCTCCCGCCTCCTTTGCAGCTCATCCTCCTTGCCCTTGAGACGGATTTGGTCCACCCTCACGTGGCGCTCTTGCTCAAGCCGCATCTGTCGTTCCACCTCGCGAGCCTGAGTCATCTTGACAAAGTATTGTCCTTTGTTTTCCACCTGCACTGCCCGGTTATCTGGCCATACCGGCGACACCCGATCCACCCATTCGATGAATGTGCAAGCCTATGTGTGGCGTGGTAGATGTCATGGATCAAGTTGAAAAACAATAACGAGAAACAAATGATTTAGTTGTTGTCGTTACCACGAAGTCTTCATCCAGGTCTGGACACTTGAAGAACCTACGGCCGTATTTGGCTCGTTGTACTCGATCCGTCCAGACTTGCAACATCGTCCTAAAGCCGCAATGGCACTTCGGGCGGTCATGCCACTCCGGCACTCCAAATGGGTCGGACCTCCAGGAAGACATTGTTGTGTAGTAGTATTTGTGATGGCTTGAGGAGGAGATGTGGTATGGAAGACATAGGAGGCCTTTATGTAGGCAGGTTATCTGGTGCAGTGGGCATAGTCCATGGAGAGGACGACATGGGAAGATTTTGAGGATAGTCAGGATAGCAGTGTAGCAATAAATGTCCCTATGAAGGCTTGTCAGAGCCTGCAAATTTTACTCTTTTCTCATGTCACTGCGGAAAGCTGGACTCTTTTGTAATGTCACTGCGGAAAGCTGGCCTGTTTTGTCGAGTCACTAGGCAAAGCTGCCTCGTACCTACACATGCCTCGTACCACGACATTATCTACACTACAATAAAGCATGCATCATATGTGAATTTGTATCTACACATACGCACTGTATGACACATTGGCTTATAATACGTATGTTCACATAAAGATTACGTACAAATACATAACGTACCAAATATTGATTTGATGTGAATTTATGTTTTCGAATTTGGTACTACTACGTTGTATTGTAACTGAAACGTAAAAAGATATTTGAAACATATTGAACATATGGAGATTGATACTAAATCATTCATCTTAATGTCGTCATAAAAAAATAAAATGGGTACATGTGAGCAATTATAGAGTTTGATTACTTATTTGATAAGATATTTGAAAATGTTACTCCTGATAGTTTATTTGAAAGCTTGGACATTCCATGTAAGCGCAGAATATTTGGTTTTTGCATTCCAAATGAGTATTACTAGCTAGTTGAAGAAATGAGTTAGAAGAGTCCAAAAATTATGAAAAAAATTGTACATATAGACCAATATTTGAGGATGAAAAGTCATAATTATGCGTATGTCATATTACGATCACATTAAAAGGTATGAAAATGTGAAAAGTGCTCAAAACTATGTGAAAGTTTGTGCATTACAATTGAGCTTAAAAAGCTAGCTGAAAAAATAATTTACAAGAGTCTATTAATTATGATGAAATTTATCCACATAGCCAAATCTGTGACGATCAAAAGTCATAATTACGCGTATCTCAAATTACGAGCACATTAAAAGATATGAAAGTCACAAATATGCTTAAAACTGTGAAAAGATCTTAAAATTTAGCAATTTGTAAAAATGAGAAAAGTACAGAACTTTCTCAAAAGAAGATGAAATGCTTTGGAATACATATTTAAGTCCTTTCATTTAGATTTTCATAGATTTGGATATGTATGTCCTCATATCTCATATTATTTGAATGTGAAGGATATTATTTGGATATTTAGATATTGAGGATACGAAGAATTGAATGGGAAGCTAAGTGATAAACATGGAAATAACATAGCACACAAAGTTTGGTTACATGCGTTGCACGATAGAAAATAAACCGACATACTCCTACGATACATGTGCGCGTTGTTATGCGGACGAAAACAAACCGAACACACACACCTAATAACGGGGCCATTCACGGACCCGCGGAACAGCCCCACCTCTGCGTGGACCGGGGCCATTTTCCCTTCCTCACGACCTCTGCGTCGAACTCCTCGGCTGCCTCTTTTGCCTTGGCCACTAGCTCCCTCTTCCTTTCGCGCTCCCTTTCGCGAGCTTCGCACTCTCTACGCGTGCACGCCTCGAAATGAGCTTGCGTCTCCCGACATATACGGTCGGCCTGCTCGTCGTTCCGGCGCTCCGCCTCACGAGTCTCTGATGCCCTTCTGTCAACCCACTGCTGGAAGTCGAGAGTCCACTGGTCGTATGGGTGGATCTCTAGATCGATCCACTTGCGATACCCGCACAGCGGTTCCGGGGACTACGAGTACACAAGAAATGTTAGTGCGTACATGAAGAGAGAAGTAGTGGAGAGAAACACACTGTAAGCGGTTCTTACCAGCTGTCGATAGGTTCTCGTGTCCCAACGTCGGTCGGGATAGTCGCTTGAGTAGTTTGCGCAACCCCAGTAGCGCATACCCAAGCTGAGCGGGTGCTTCGACTTGAAGAACTTACATAGGTCTTGACACCAACAGAGGGGTGGTGTCTTGACACCCACCCTCATCTCGTCGCGTCATGGCTTGTCCTGTCACTGCAGAAAGCTGCGCCGTCTTGGGTTGTCACTGTGCAAAGCTGGCCCGTATTGTCTTGTCGCTGCGTAAAGCAGGCTACTCTTTCCCAGACTGCGAAAAGCTATCTAGTCATGTGCTGTCACTGCCCAAAGCCGGCCCGTCTCGTCTTGTCGCTGCTTAAAGTAGGCCCCTCATCCCGCTCGCTGCACAAAGCCGCCCAGTCTGCCGTACTCCCTGTCTACTCGTTGCGTAAAGTTGACATCGCTTCCCCTTACTGCAAAAAGGTGCGCAGTCCTATCTTTGCAGTCTTTGGTCATGTCGATGTGCAAAGGTGGCCTAGTCCAATCTTTGCAGTGGGTAGCCCTCACTCGGTTGGGTGGGCACGCGCAGAAAAAATGAACAAGCCATGAAATGACAAGATGACACCCATTGTGGGCCCATGAATGGGGTCGTGGTCCTCGACATAGAAATGTGGACTGAGGGCATAAGGGTGTACGGCACTGCGAAAGTCTGGCCTACCAACCGGGAAGTGCTCCTACGACCACAACTGAAGTAGAATGTAACACACGGCAAGGACTGGCTCGACGGCCACAGTACGCTGCGAGGCATCACACAAGCCTCGGTATGTGGCGCTAAGCACTGCAGACCCCCAACTGTATTCGGGCACCTGGTGTGGCAAGGCATACGCCAAGGACTCCGCAAGGTGTATGTAGCTAGGGTGAACGGAGTCCCCAGTGGTGGTAGGAAATAGGACCCACCAAAAGAAGAATAGCAGGTACACGAAGAAGTGAGTCCGCACCACGTCCTCAAGCGCATCCTCGGGGCAGGTCATGTACCGTCGAAGCCAAGAAAGAGGGACACGTGTTGCACTACGCGGGATCGCGATAGGGAACCGCTGACCCAGAAACTCCTTCCAGTCCCCTGGATGTCGGGGTGGCACTATTGCAGCACCACGTAGAGGTAGTCCAGTTATCATGCACACATCCTGAAGAGTGATCGTCATCTCACCCCACCGGAAGTGGAAGGTGTGAGTCTCTGGTCTCCAGCGATCAACAAGTGCGGACAACAACGCTGCATCGAACTGGAATGCATGTGGTACATTTACCATGAGGGCAATGGGCAGCAGACCAGTGTTCCGCAGAAGTGGGATGTACCGTTCGTCTAAAGGCCAGTACTCGCGGGGGCCCCTGAGGATGAAGGCTGGGGGGACCTCACCCGATATCCACGCCTGGCATCGGTGGTGCTCATCCCAACGGGGATCTACCATCTTGTAAGCCATGTCCTGCCATTGAAGCAAAAAATGTTAGTCCAAAATGATAACACAATGTGGAACAAACGTAACGACAGTGACATGTACCAAACATAGCAAGATATAAAATAAATATACGTACCAATATACCCATACGATGAAGTAAATAAAATACAAACGCAGCACCATAACGGCACGATAGCGAAATGTAACAAGTGTAGCCCCATACAAAATTGTAGAACATATCACTTGAGTATAGTACAACACACACAGAAAAACAACTAGCAAAAAACACTGCATAACTATGAACTCACTACGGCGGAGCATTGCTTGACGTCGGCCTGTTTGGGCACTGCCTCAACGAGTGCCCAATCGTCTTGCACAGTCTGCACCTCGGACGTCGACGCCGATCCCCACGCTGGCTGTCGTCCATGTCGTTGTGGATGCGACGGCTTTGCCGTCTTCCTCGGCCGACATGCTTCAATGCCTCGTTGGGCACCCATTTCACTTGCCCTAGCCATAGCTCCCTGTAGTGCATGTCCACCCCATACGAATGGAACTCCGTACTCCAGGTCTGATACAGGTGGTGAATATCGAAATACCTGGAGATGTAAGGAGTCGGTGCCTGGCGCCATACCGCGCATGCCGCGTATACATGGGAGCACGGCTTATGTAGAAGTTACGGCTTATTACAGGTGCAACATGCGTTGTCATCAATCGTGCAGACCTGCTTGCGATCCCCTCTTGTGTGACCCCTCATGTAGTTCTGTCTAAGACGTACCTCGAATTTTCTTCTAATGCCATCCATGGTACGAGCATTATGGCAACGAGCCTTCTCTATCTTTTTGTCCATATGTGCCTGGAAAACCTCAGAAAATTGTTTGCCCTCGTCTAGATGTTTTCTCGCCATCATGGCTCTGTTCACAAAATACCCCACAGAACGGTTCCAAGTCTCCTCCACGACCGCTGTGATGGGTAGGGATCTAACACCTTTCAACACACCGTTGTACACCTCGGACATGTTTGTCGTCATGATTCTGTACCTTGCTCCGCCGGTGTCATGCAGCAGGGACAACATCTCCAAGTCAGACGCGTTCGACTGAACCCACCGTGTAAACTCCCCGACTCTTGTAGAACCCCCTCCACGGGCGATTCACCCCGTCGAGGTTGTTGTGCATGCTTCTTTGGTCTCCTGATCAAACAGCCTCCACAATGTGTCAAACTTTCGCTTTTGGTTCTGCATGCAAAGCTTCTTGAATATCTTCATTAGTTCTTTGCTACGGAACCTTGTGTGAAAGTTCGCCGTGAGATGCCTCATGCACCAACGGTTCTTCAAATCATTCCACTGGAACGGGGGTTGTGTACCGGTCTGCATTGCGCGCAACGCGGACAACAAGCCTGCATTGCGGTCTGAGATGATACACACATCCAGTCGATCTTGCACCACGGCTTGCTTCACATTGACCAGGAACCAAAGCCAGCTATCAGTGTTCTCATTCTCCACAATTGCGAAGGCCACAGGGAGTAATTGGTCGTTTGCATCAGCTGCAACTGCAGTGAGGATCGTACCCTTGTACTTGCCAGCTAGAAATGTCCCGTCCATTGTTAGCACTGGACGGCACCACCTGAACCCTTCGATCGCCTATCGGAATGACCAGAACACTCTATCAAGGACATAACAATTCGGGCCCTGGTTGGGATGAACCCGCTCCTTCTTGTTGATATATGTTCCTGGGTTTGCTTCTGCAATCTGATGAAGCATTCTTGGGACCAGGTCGTGCGCCTCCTCGTACGTTCCAAACATACGCTCTAGCACCTTCCGTTTCGCCCGCCACACCTTTTTGTAGCTGACTTCGAACCCTACCATATTAGCCACTTCAGCCAACAGTAACTTGGGAGAAATACACACATCTGCCACCATGAGGTGGCTTATCAGCTCGGCAACATACGCCGACGTCATGTTGCGGTGCCTACGTAGCAGCGCTGCAAGCTCGCAACTGTGATCTTTCAGCACCGTAATCCAGAACTCCGAGGTTGTGCCCTTGAACCGCTGCGCACGGACCTTACCAGGACATGAGCCGTCAACACATTTCACAATGTAGGTGTCCGGGTTGGACCTATGCACCCGATAGTTCCGGCTAATGCCGACGGCATGTCTAGCAATAGCTTGCTGGGCGGCACTCTTGTCGCGAAAGCACTCCCCTAAAATGAGTGCGCCCTCATTGAACCCCCACTCCGCACCCTCTGCCTGTGGTAGGACTAGGCTTGCCGCTGCGATGTCGTCAAGTCTGGAGGAGACGTATGAAACGTCCGTGGTCACAACACCACCTACAACACCTCCCATTGAAGCCTCGTCATCTTCCTCCTCCCCAGAACTGGCTGTTTCCATATCCTCCTCGTCCTCCTCACTTTCAACTTCTTCCAAATGGTCCGCGAGGTACTCGTGACAATCAACACGGGCGGCCCACCACCTCCCAACACCTTCGGTCGCCTGGAAATCCTCCACACGCCTCTGCAGGCCTCCATCTCCCACTTGCTCGCCGAGATCTTCTTCCGCATCGGCATCTTCATGAGCGTCAGTGAGCCTCGGCGCTTCATCTCCGCCACCACCACCACAACCACTAGAACCACCAATGACGGATGACTCCGTCCCGTCCACGAAGTGAATGTACACCATTGGCCTGCCGTATATCGATGCGGCAGGTTGCATACGACCTCCATGTACCGGGCCCATGCAACATCACTGGTCACCTTTATAAGTTGCCACACAATCTCTCGGCCCCATCTCCGGAGTAGCATACAACGCCTCGATCCGCAACTTCTTCCGACCGGTCTCCGATCGAGCGCATAACGGACACACCTCCGAAGATCATGCAGGGTCATGGTGTTCAAACCGGGTGCATGGATCACAGTCCGATCACAATTTGACACGTCCGCCCCGCACGGCCCATCGCGTACGAGCCCACTCCCAAAGAACACGAGTAAGTCTTGAATGTTAGCCATGGGTACCTATGATTATTCCGTACAAAATACCTTAGTACACAACCAACGAAATTTAACAAAAAAAAATCATACAAAATTCTTTACGCTGCAATACTAATTCTCTATGCAACATATGTGTACAAAATAACTTCATACCAATGAATTTAACAAAAAAACACTGCACATATAGTACACAATCTACAAAAATTTTGCTAATTTAAGTGCAGTACTCCGATACAACGTACATAATTTTGTAATTTTTGCACAAATTTATCCGATATGAACATGATATAAGTTGTTACATATAACAAATGATTTCAAAAAATTATAAAAGTTTATGTGAACCCTTCCAACAGGGTCACCATGTTTTCAGGGCACCGTGATTATTAATATCAGTTTTACAATATAAATCCATCAATAACCTATCATAATGATATGCATACCTTTCAACATATATACTTGAAATAAATTTTCAGACTTTCATGGGACATGTCAAAATTAACACAGTACACATTGCATATTATTTATCATGTAACGTAAAATTTTTTTATTTGTACTAATGTTTCAAATTACTAAAATTTCTGGTAAAACTACTTAGTTTTCATCTAATAGTCTGTGTATTTTCAGCTAATAATGTTTCACATTTTTAGTTTTCTGGCTTTTAAATCCTATGTACAAAATAACATTCTAAATATTGCATAACAATCTAAATACCAAATAAAACTACTTGGTCTGCATGCAAACTCATTTAGCTAAATTTAAGTCATAGTGACTACTAACTAATTAATGATAATAATAACACTTGCTCTTCTACGTTTACTATGGGCACAGACCAACTACACAAGGCTAATACTATATTTCTACACTAAGAAGACATCATTCACTAACTACATACTAAAAATATTGCTAAAACTAAAATGACATGTCCAAAAAAATTATAGTTACACGGGGAAAAATAATTTACCTCTTCTAGAAGTCCACGAGACGATTTACAACTTTGCAACTACAAAAACTCTTAATTGAAACGAAAAAACTGTCAGTTTGCCTAATTACGTAATAATCACACGGAAAAAATATTAGTTACATTTGGACAAAAAAATTACCTCTTCTTGAAACCAACGAGACGATTTACACCTTTCGCAACTGCAAAAACTCCTAATTGCAAACGAACAAACTGAGAGTTTACCTAATTACTTACTAATCACACAAAAAAATTTTAATTACAGTGGCATAAAAAAATTACCTCCTCTTGAAGCCCACAAGACGATCTATAACTTTCTCAATTGCACAAACTCCTAATTGCACATGAAATTAATTGTGCACCACGATTAAACCTTGAGTTCCTTCACTCCTTCTCCCTCTCTCAGACGCAGCTCACTCTCTCAGACGCAGCGAAGGAAATGAACAACAGACTGAGAGCGATGAATTTATCGCATGCACCTCCTCTCCCCTCGTGATATAAAACAAGACAGCGACGCGACATAAAGAGTGAACAGTGACATAAAGCAGTGAAAGACAAGACATAAAGATACTGTAAATAGTTTACCACTGTGTGCTTTCGTTTTCATTTGCATGCATGCATCGATTCTTCACACGCGGGCGACAGACGCCAATTATTGAAGCATGCAGACGCGCGGGCTCTCACCAATTATCGGCAGCACGGAGTCGCGCGGGACGAGTGGGTGGTACGCCCGGGGGCCGCACCACTGCGCGTGAACAGTGGGTGGTGCGGCCGGGGGGCGCACCACCAGTTCGAGCTACAGTGGGTGGTGCGGCCCCTGGGCGCACCACCGGCCCACGTGTCGCTCCCGCGTTGTTCCGCGGTCGGGAAGGGGGCTAGTTTTGGAATTCCGGTGATCTGGGGGCTATTTTTGGAATTTTGGGGAATAAACAAGCCATATGTGTCCAAATTTCAACAAGTTGTTGCGGAATTTTGGGCTGCGGTGTAAGCTGTAAAGCCATGGAGGCCTTGCCCATTTGCAATTTTACCCCTTTGAAGATTCTATTACCAGTAATGTGGGTGGTAGTATAACTAAATACTAACTAATCTGAACAATTGGATTGCAAAGATTGAATAACTCATATTCATTTTAAGGTACCGTAAAAGAGCACATAAGATAATAGATGTCAATTAGAAACAAAAGTGCCCTTTATTTCATTATCACAGTTTACAAATATATATGTAGCAACAGGACAATATTTGTGCATTACATGCGAATGCAATTAGGGCATCAGTCACATTATTCTCATACTAATGAATGATATCTATGGCTTTCCTCCAGCACCACCGCCATATCCAGATCCATAGCCTGAGCCACTGCCAGACCCACCACCCTGACCACCACCTCCGCCACCTCCTCCACCCTGTCCATAACCTCCACCAGAAGCACCACCTCCCTGACCATAACCAGATCCATAACCGGACCCATAGCCAGATCCATTACCACCACCTTGTCCTCCACCACCACCTCCACCGCCACCTTGCCCGTAGCCTCCGCCAGAAGCTCCACCACCTTGACCAGAGCCAGATCCATAACCAGAACCATAACCAGATCCGCTCCCACCACCTTGTCCTCCACCACCACCGCCGCCTCCTCCTTGACCATAGCCTCCTCCAGAAGCTCCACCACCCTGACCATAGCCAGATCCGGACCCAGCTCCATAACCAGATCCACTCCCACCACCTTGGCCTCCACCACCGCCACCGCCGCCACCTTGCCCGTAGCCTCCACTAGAAGCACCACCACCCTGGCCGTAGCCAGAACCGTATCCGGATCCATACCCAGATCCGCCACCTTCACCCCCTCCACCACCGCCACCTTCACCACCACCACCTCCACCTCCCTCGGTAGCATATCTAGCAACTCTTGCAGCATTGGATAGACCAATGCTCAAGAGTAGAACAAAGGCAAGAGCTGCTATCTTCCTAGCCATTGTGTTACTCTTAGAAAGATGAGATGAGTACCGAGTACTAGAATGCATGTGTATTTATAGGGAAACTTGGAGCGACTGTAAAGCCAGCTAGCCATGCATTGTGGGCATGCAAGTGGACTAGTCAGGCAAGCTGTTGTTGTGTAGTATGCAAGTCTTCCACACCGGCATATTGGTTCCGGTCATAGTCGGCAGCTTGGTATTATCTGGTACAACTCTCGTAGCATCGACCTCAATTGGCGCAACTTGGAGGGGTTAGTTGTAGAAGAAAACAATAGTGAAGTCAAAAATGATTGTCGAGTAACTAAATTAAATCAATTTTTACATCATCTCTAATTAAGTTCTAAAGATTGGTTGCCTGCATTTAGCTGGTCACAACTCGCCGAGGACACTATAACACCACAACCAGATACCACATGGTGAGAGTTGCTAGCTAGGGTTTAAGAGTCATGTAGGAGACACTTGTGGGAGGTTAACCGTGGTTTCGGGTTTAGTTAGAACTAAGCAAATGACGATATGTGTATCAAGTCAAGAACAATTAACAGCATATTGCTCTGGCCATTCTGACTGTGCACAGCCATGTAGTCTACAAGCTAGCAGCTAGTTGGGTCATGTTTTCCCACACGATGGACAAAAATGCTCACTTCAGTTTCCCGATGCATAAAGTGATGATGATGATGTGTATCTTTGTGTGCACTAAGTTCTAATTAATAATTCGAGTCTACCTTGTTGATATTCTTGAGCTGCTCAACTTTGGCAAAACAACGGCGCAATGTATACATATGATTCTGGTACAGCTGGACAATTCTGACTGTGCACCGCTAGCTAGCTAGTTGGGTCATGTTTTTCCACACGATGGACTAAAATGCTCACTTCAGCCCGTGGGTACAGCTGGATAGAGGAGCACCAATATACGTGAATACAAATTTTAGCCCGTTGGTATCGTGACGTGGGGCCAAAAAATCCATCCACTCGTTTACATCCAGTCATCCATGACAGGAAGGCTGCAACCAAGCAAGCATATCTCTTGTTTCAGCTTTCAACAATTGAAAACATCAATATTAATATCTCTTGTTTCAGCTTTCAACAATTGAAAACATCAATATTAATTATGCATACTCCCTCTAGTCACAAAAGTGTAAACGTTTTGGAATTTTATAAACTTTTGTTATCGATATTTCTATGAATATATATATATTTTGATTGGACTTATATGAAAATGATATGGGTAGATTTTTATTTCAAAATAAGTATTTCCATAATATTATAATTCTATCAGATTTTATAATTATATTACAATAGAAATTAGTAGTTAAAGTTATGTTTTTTGGACCGTGACGATGTCCAAATCGTCACTCCTTTGTGACTACAGGAGTACTTCGAGGAGTAAAATTTGCTCAATATTAACTACATTAATTGTTAATGTTGTCCCTCCATCTTATTTTTCTCTTGCGAAGTGTTTATCATATGTATGTTGTGATGTGTTTTTCCCACTTTGTGTCACACAAATGGTTAAGCTATTATTCTAAGTAAGAGTAAACATTGTAGTTCATTTTTTTCTGGGAAAACATTGTAGTTCATTAGTTTCGTCGTGTACCAAATAATTCACCTAAAATCTCAAATTATGAAAGGAATGAAAAACAATCCTACTCGATACTTCGAAAGTGTCCATCACCTCCAAGCTCGACCAAACGCCCATACGACATGGATTCAGCTTGCATTTATACTCTATTACTCTGGGACTGGGACCCTCCTAGGCAAGCTAACGTCCATACGACCAGAACCTTATGATCACGGTGTTTGGATAGAGTGTCTCTTTCGGAATTTGAAATATATCCTATCGATTTTTCCCGCATTAAATGGATATATATACATCTCTGTATATAAATATATACCATGAGTCTTTACTACGTGAGATGAAATTAACTTCCTACCACTTGCTCACACTACTACAGCTCAAAGTAAGATATTTTTGGATTGATTACGACGGCTGCGGTGCTGGTCGAGCACTCTTGCCTACCTTTTTTGGAAATTTGGGGCCGAATAATATAACTCCGGCAGTCATGCATACCGGCATCAGTCAAAACCATCATATGTTAGCATATAGTCCTACGCGCGTATCTCTCTCACTTGTTTAGGTAAGGCTTTTGACTTAATTTCTCATGCATGCAAATCTAGCTTAGGTCGTTGTGCTTGTATTCGGGTGGCGGGGCCAATTAATAGTCGGCATATGCACTTGCACGCGAAGTCACCTATATAGAAGAAGGCGTTAGCATGCATATAATCAATTGCATTGAGAAACTTCATTTAGGACCCATATGACAATTGGAGGGGACGAATGGTGCCTTCAATTTCAATCTCCATATATCGTATTTCAAAACCTTCACTCCATTAGTTATTAGAAGTTAGGAAGATCAGATTAGGCCGCTTACAAAGAACTCACATAAGTGTTAAAGCAAAACAAGTTTAACTCCTTAGGCTGGTAATACCGTTGCCTTGCAGTATGACCGCAGTTGGAATATTGGTATGATCGGACACACGTAGTATCACGGGTCAAGAATGGTATGACTGCACTCCTATTCACATAATAGAAAATACATAATAGAAAATCAGCCTGAGTCTAAACAAAAAACAGTGTAATCCTCAAACTACAAGTCCAAATGATGTGAAATTTTGCACACATTTTGCTAAAGATATTAGTGTAACATCCTAGATTCGAGGGAATGCAAAAAATAAGGAAAATTTAAAACTTTTTGCATGCATACTATTTTCTTAGCTTTCATTGGAGTTTCCTTCGAAAAGCATCTTGCAAATACAAATTTTTGGAAAGAAATGTACATTGGAAAGAACTCAATTTGAATTCAAAATCAAATTTGAAAAGATGACCCTAAATGACCTAGAATAATTCATAGTAGAAATCATCTCAAAAACTCATAAATATATTCATGGCACTGGAAATAAATATTTGAACATGTTCTTTAATGTATTAAAATCAAAATAATGCTTGTTACATAAAATAGAGTCATTCCAAGAGTTTTTTTAGAAAAAATCCAGAATAGATGAAATTCTAAAAAAACATTATACAATGATCTGCACTATGTCAAGAGCATACACAAAAATTTTCATAATTTTTAGAGCTCATATGATGTGTCTAACAATTTCCCAAACTCTCAGCTCACATTAACTCTCTCACACTGCCATGTGGGGCCACCCATGAGGCCATCACCTCGGTCACATAAGTCCCGACACTGATGAGTGGGACCAGACCCCACCCATTTGTCTTCCTTGTCTTCACTTGCTGGCAAGCCAGCCGGCCCACAGGCAGGCTTCGTCTTCTAGCTTGTGCGCTCCGCACCAGCGCTGCTCCACCATAGTTGATGCTGCCAATTTTTTACGACTGAGCCCGTGGTTTCTAGCTCACCTGCTCGTCCTCACTTACCAGTCACATCGTCGCACTAAGTCCCCCCCTTTCTTGTATGTTTTGCATGTCATATGTCACTGAGAAGCATTGGGCGTTCATCTCGCTGCCGCACTCGTAAAATCTCATGTGTTCCTCTCAACTAGTGGTGCAAACGGAGTGGATATTTTTCGACCGACCGTTCGTCCGTTTTAATTCAGATATAATTCAGAGCATATTTTCAGATATCCGAAGGTTTTGCCGGATACGGAAACGGAGCCGGTTATTTTTTGTCGCATACAGAAACGGATTCAGAAAAGGTATTATCCGACGGATACGAAACTATCTGGATATTTACCGGATATTTTTTCAGATAGTTACCGGATTCAAACTTGGATTCAACTCAGAACTCAATTCGGATTCGGTTCAGGACAGCCCAACAAGTACTTACTGAAAAGGCCATAACTTTCACAAACGAAATCCGATTCGGGTGTTCTTGTACTCGTTGAAAAGCTTATTTTAAGACCTACGCAATGGATAAGGCCTCATATTCAAATACATCATGAATCATCTACTATAACTGAAAAAATGTGACGGCTGTAAAATCTAGTTTCCTTTTTATATGAGTTCGAGTCTAAAACAATATAGAGTTGAGTTGTATTCAGTTTGGGGACCATATAGAAATCCTAAGGGGTTATATAAGCCTTATAATCATAGTCTCTAGAGCTTAGACTACCTTTGAGAAAAATTAATCTACTAAAGTTTGTTCGAGCTCATCATTGCTGCCGAAATTTCATAGGAAATTAGGAGTGTTCTTTAATCAAGATTGTTCAGTCTTTCCGCTGGGAATTGGGTGAACGGCAGATCTTCGCTTGGTGGTCAGCAAAATCAACGCGACCGTGTTTTGGCGAATTAAAGAGTGTTCATCCCTTACACTGGCATTGGAGGATCATTACGATTCATCAAGACTCCCGCGAGTATCCATCCTACATCGAAAAGATCGAACAACCCCGTATCAAGTGATGTACTTGACTACTTAACTATGGATAATTCTTACTTTCGAACTATGTGGCATGTAACTAGTTAGCTACTACTTGTTTAACTAGTCTTTATCATTACTTGCTACTTTACTAACTAGAATTTACTAGTTGCTTAACTTATCCCTGTCATCGTGTAAAATTTGTTTGTTAAGCTACTAATGTAGTTCCATTATGGATATGTAGTATGGTGATTGATCCTTACACATGTGATATATATGGTTTTTGTTTTTGCACATTATCCGACTAAATATTCTTGATTGAGACTAACCGTATTCGGAACGGCATGTATTCGCTCCGTATTCGTGATCGAGAATATCCGTATTCATATTCGTTTCCGGCATTATCTGTGTCTGATTCCGACTTCGACAAAAAATATGGAAAAGGATACGGAATAAGTAATATCTATCTGTATCTGCTCTGTTTGCACCCCTAGTCTCAGTCGTCCTATGCCTACAAAGCCAATCCAATTGCGCCATCCTCTTCCTAATCTCACCCTTGCTTTATTCTCATGAAAACCCGAGCCTTTCCTTCCTCGCCACACCTGGAACACACCATCTTCCTCTGCGCCAATGAGCATGCTCCACCGAACACCTCGGTGGCTCGAGCTCTCTAGTGGACCCCTTGCTCCCCTAACCACGTCATCTTGTGTTCTATACCCTCTAAAGCTTTTCTCCTCAACAAATTACTTGATTCATGCAAGACCTCACCAGAATTGAGCCACTGTCTTCGCCTCTGGCTAGAAGCCACTGTCCGGTAAGGCTTAGTCCAATTCCTTGCTCTCCAAGCATCACCATTGCCTAAGAAAGCTAACCCGACCATGCTTTTGCCTTGTCTTCCACCACAATGGGCCGTCGCCATGCACGTCATCACCGCTGCTACTACTCACTATCAACCGGCCACCCCAGAGCTTCCTCAATGCTGCCAACCCCCTCGGTAGACTTCTTGTAGTCCCTAGATGCTCATGCACTAGTTTAATTTGGAAATGCATCACCGTAGCATATTCTTCACCAAAGTCGTAAGCTCCGATGACCTTTGGTCCCTAAGCCAATCCCAGATGCTTTGCGACATCTCTCTGAGCTAAATAGATTAGTCTTAACATGAATGCACGCCTCTTTCGGCCAGTCGTAGTTCATCAGAGAAACACCACCGCCTCTTACCGTCGCACGGCCACTACCGTCCACCAATCTGGGCGTCATCATTGCCCAAAGGTGCGCAATGATGCAACTATTCTATTTTGACCATGTTAACGCTGAACCGCAGCTCTCCTCACCGCCGGCGAGCTCACCAGAGCTTAGCTCTGCTGGGCTCTGTCTTCCTCCTATGACGTGTACAAACTTAATGTGTATATGACGCGTGGGCCTAAGCCGATTAGTTAATTAAAACTCTAATTAAAACTGTCTTTAAAGACTATGAGTACGACATGTAGGGCCTACATATAGATGAGGTTTTAAAACATGAGACTATGACAGGTGGGACCCACCTGTAAGAATGTTAATTAACTTTAGGAACAGATTTGAAGCTAATGAGTCTATGACAAGTGGCCTGGTCAAAGGTTTAAAAGACAATGCTAACAAGGTGGTCATTGGCAATGGCAACAAGGCAAAGTTTTGGTCTTCACGGTGGCTAAACGGAGAAGCTCCAAAAGACGTGGCTCCTAATTTATTCAGCTTGGTCAAGGGGAAAAAACAATTCGGTGGCAAAGGAACTATGCAGTGGGCGATGGATTAGAGCAGTTCGAAACCTATCCTCGCATCAGCAACTTACCGAATTCATACTATTACAGACTAAGTTACAGTATATTGCCCTTCAACCGAATGCCCCAGATTCGGTTATTTGGAGATGGACTACAAATGGTCAACATAGTGCAAAGACGGCGTACAACATCCAATTTGCTGGTTCCTTCTGTCGCTTCAGACCAGATTTGATTTTAAGGCTGAAAATAAATGTAAGTTTTTTGCTTGGTTGCTAGTGCTAAACAAAATTAACTCCGCGAGAACTTGGCAAAGAACGGTTGAACTCATCATGCTCTATGAGTGCTGTGTGATCAAGCACCGGAAACCGGAAAGCACATCACTCTGTCTTGCGTGTATGCTAGAGAGGTTTGGGAAAGCATTTCGAGATGGATTTCGTAGAATGACTTAAGGCCGACCAACCTCCTTGGTGATATTGACATTGTTGACTGAAGGAGAGGGACCGAAGGACTTTCCAAAATACTGCCCTCCAAACGTATCGGGTCGTCGAGCTCATCGAACAGGACGTTGCCTTAAGAGTGACCATCTCAGGCCCAGGGAAAACATTTTCTGCCCAAAATTCGGCACGATCGATCGCCGAAATTCGATCTTCTCAGTGGGGTCTGAAAAATGTTTAAATCGGTGTATTTTGGTTCAAAAGTTGAAGTTTAATTGAATTTCATAACCAATGCCAACTAAAAAGCATTTAGCTAGCCTAGTGGTAGGGGATGTGGTTGTTGATCATTATGTTGTGAGTTTGAACCCCAATACCAACACTTTTTGGTTTTCCATTTCCCCTCAAAAATTCAGATTTGAAGTTAAAAAGATTTGAAAGATTTTTTTGGAGATTTTCCAAATTTTTGAATTTCCGAATTTATCGGTGATGAAAACAACTTCCGGAGAAAGTTTTTGCTGCTCAGGCCTCACATAGCTTCTCTTGTGGTTGTTACTGTTGTTGTTTTGCCTTCCCTCCCTTTCTGTTTTTTTAATCTTGTTGCAATGACCGTCTAGGGCGATCCGCCTAGCAGGCTTCGTTGTATACTTTCTTTATCTCCTACTTAATTGATTGGCAGCGCTCCTGCCACGGTTTCAAAAAAAAAAATCACTTAACCTAGGGGTGTTTGGTAGGTTATGTCTAACACAACCTTGAATCATGGAGCTAGCAGTTTTCCATTAAGACAGTGAAATTTACTTTTATATACATAATAAGAATATAATACTAAGAAAGTATTTTTTGAGACACATTTATGTACATCATTTTCATGTGTCTACACTGAATATTTATAAATATATCGACTGCCAAAGTTTAGAAAGTTTAACTGATATATTCCGCAAGACAGTGGTGTATCTTTCTAGTTGTGAATACATCAGCAAGCGGCAAATGGTCTGATATTTTCCATAGCAACTCTTTACAGTAGTTGGTACCCCGCGCGTTGTTGTGGACACAACAACACCATAATAACAACTAGCCACATACGCCGCACTAGCCACCGTGTGAACTGAAGTAAAAGAGACGAAAATTCGCACCAAAAGGAAAGTGTAGGGGTTTTTTCACAAAAAATCGAGGGCTTTTTCAGAAGAAATAAGGGTCTATACGTAATTACAGAAAATCGTGGGTCGTTATCTAGCAAAAAAAGAACGCATGGGCTTTTACGTAAAAATTTAGGGACCTTTTTGCGAGAATCGAAGATCTATATGTAATTATCAAAACTTTATGGGTTGTTTTATGGGAGGCGACACGTGGGCATGCCCGAGGGACAGAGAGTCCACGGTTCTAATGTACGTAGTATGCATCTTCATAAACAAACTGATGCGACACACACAACATGGTCTGTTATACAATTTTTCATACTGAAGTGGCCATAGGCGTACCAAATTTTTTGGCTATACATTCTTTTCGGAATACATCACCATAGGCAAAGGTTTTGTTCAGGTGTCTGTTTCCGTCAATCTACAACTGAAAAGTATGTACGCTTCTTTTTTAAAAAAAAGGAAAAATTATGTAAGCATTTGAGTTTAGAGTATAGGCATAGTCTCAACACCCAGCTTCTGTCATCACAAGGTGGGGCAAATTAAATTAACGCAAAATAGTTGAACTCCCTAGAAATTTTCTTTTGAAATACTACCAAATTTAGCCTATGCGCAAGCCTTTCTAATGGATGTAATACTGGAATCTTTGAGTTTAGAGTAAAGAAAATTATTCAAACCTAATCAATTTTTATATTTTATATTTTTCTATATTTATTTGCTATTTTCTAGTTCTCAATTTCCTTTTGCTCATTATCTAAAATTACGAAAATCCCAAAAAACCAAAAAAACCTCGTGGCCCAATTTCCTTTTCACTCTCGGCTCGATCTCCTTCCCGGCTCAGCCTTCTTCCGTCCCAACCCCCTTTTTCTAGCCCGACCCATTTTCTCCTTTTGGCCTACTCCACAGCTCGCTTCGCGCAGCCCACCTCATTTAGCTGGCCCTACAGCCATCCCGCATCACTAGCCATTCGATCCGCCTAGTTACCACGCGTCCCACCGCCACCTGCCAACCTATTGCTTGCCCTTCTCTCTCACTGACTGGTGGACCCCGCTTCTCTGCTTGTGTCATCATCTTCTCTCGGGTCTGTTCTCCACGCCGTCTCTGCTCCAAAGTTCCTCGCCGTAGCCATGCAGGTCTCCTCCTCACCTCAGTCTTCTTGGCGTGTGTGCCATGGTCGCCCTAGCTTTAAATAGCGCCCCTCCCTCTGCCCTCTCCACCTTGAGCCACCCTTCCTCTCCCTTGTGCGCCATCGTTGAATGGAGCCGCTACCACCATCTAACTCTGGTGAGGAATTTCCTCACTACCGATAAGCCAATGACCTCACTGTCTTCTCCCTCAGCATCGTTGTGCTCTGTTCTCCCTGTTCAGCACCTTGCCGAAGTTGTTGTGCCACCGAAGCCCTGAACTCGCCGATGTTGGAGCCGATCAAAGATCTCGGCTTGGACCACGAGCAGACTCCGGTGGAACGCGGCAAGCGCGGTGTCAGACCGAACAAACACACACACACGAGAGGAGATGTATTTTTGGAGCTACTTGTACTTGTTTGGAAAAGGCACTGCTTCCTTCGATACTTGATGAGGCGCAACCTTGATGCATTATATAGGCTACAAATTGCACATGAATTGGATACGAATACGAGGCATGCGAGCCACGAATACGAGACTGACTTCGCTACATATACGTGACGTATTCTAGCTCCCTACGTGCCGTGAAGAGACTCTCTTCTGGACATACATGCAACTGGATTAGAAACAAACATTCACCCCCTTAATCTTATTGCACTTGAACAGTGCCCAGACACTGACGGAGCTCCACGAACTTCACCCGGCCAAGTGCCTTGGTCAGAATGTCTGCCAGCTGCCCTTCAGTGCCGACATGGTCAATGTCGAGTCTCCCTTCTTCATTGCACTCGCGAATGAAGTGGTACCAAGTGTCACTATGTTTGCTCCGATCATGATGAACTGGGTTCTTGCTGAGCTCAATCACCGACTTGTTGTCCACAAGCAGCTTGAACTTCTGAACACCAGCACCGGTAAGCTCCCCGATCAGCCTGCTCAGCCATACTCCTTGACTCACGGCTATAGCAACTGCGATGCATTCCACTTCACACGACGAGAGAGCCACCACCTTCTGCTTCTGGGACACCCAGGTGATGAGGTTCGAACCGAGGAAGAAAACCACGCCTGTTGTACTCTTGCGCTCGTCAATGTCCCCGGCATGATCACTATCGCTGTAGCCCACCAAGTCTTGATGCAGACCTCGCCCCTTCGTGTACCGGCAGCCGTAGCCGATCGTACCGGCCAAGTAACGGAGAATGCGTTTCACCGCCACCCAGTGCTGCTCCGACGATGCTTCCATGAATCGGCTCACCATCCCTACTGCGTGGGCAATGTTCGGTCTGGTGTTGACGAGGTAGCGGAGACTTTCGATGATGCTCCTGAACTTGGTTACGTCTACGGTGGTGGCACCGTCCCGCTTGCTGAGCCGTACTCGGTTCTCCATGGGTGTGTCGCAGGTGTTGCATCCTGCCAGTCCCGCCTGTTCGAGGATCTTTGCCGTGTATGCACCTTGGCACAGTGTGATCTCCCCGTTCTTCTACTTCACCTCGATCTCCAAGTAATAACTCAGGAGACCAAGATCGCTCATCTTGAAACACTTCATCATCTGTTGCTTGAAGATGGCGATGTCGTCATTGTTCGGCTCGCAGATGATCAAGTCGTCGACGTACACAACCACTAGAAGGAGAGAGTCATTGTCTCCCTTCTTGTATACAGCGTGCTCGAGTGTGCTCCGCTTGAAGTTGAGTTTAGCCAACTCCTAGTTCAGCCGCGTGTTCCACGCACGCAGGGCTTGACGTAGTCCATAGAGTGCCTTCTTCAACTTAAACACCTTGCCAGCTTGTTTGTCATCGATGAAACCCGGCGGCTGATGGACGTAGACCTGTTCACGGAGATCACCATTCAAGAAAGCCGTTTTAACGTCCATATGGTGTACCTCCCAGCCACCGTGCGTGGCGAGCGCCAGTAGCAACCGCACAGTCTCCATCCGTGCCACCGGTGCGAACACCTCGTCAAAGTCCACCCCCTAGCGCTGAGCATACCCTTTAGCGACCAGTCGAGCTTTGTACTTCATGATGTTGCCGGTTGGATCTCTCTTCACTTTGAACACCCACTTTAGCCCAATGACACGATGGCCACTTGGAAGCTCCGACGGTGTCTAAGTCTTGTTCTTGTGAATCGACTCCAGCTCGGCCTCCATTGCCTCCCGCCAGCACGGTTCTACTAGCGCATGCTCGACGCTGCTTGGTTCATCCGCGCCCAGCAAACACAAGCTGCTGTACTCGAAATCGTGGATTTCGTCAGTAGTGCTGTAAATATTCGATAGCGTTCGGTACCTGAGAGGCACATTCTCTGAATCTGCTGCTCCATCAGTCGGCGGGGTCGCCCACTCAATGCCTGATGACGTCGATGGTATTGTCTTTATGGGACTTGGTGCAGGTGTAGCTGGCGATCCCGGATTCGGCAACCCAGTCGAATGTGATGTGCCTAGGGTCTGAACTTCTCTTGCCTCCATCTCTTGAAGATCTTCAGTGTCGCCTGTTGTCGGACCACCAACAGTGGCCAGGATCTCGACATAGAACATCTCCACCACATCTTGCTCATCACCGGTGCTTCTCCAATCCCACGACCGATCCTCTTCGAACACCGCATCACGGCTAATGTGCAACTTCTTCGCCACTGGATCAAATACGCGGTACCCTTTTGTCCTTGCCTCATAACCGAGAAGTACCATCTTCTTGGACCTGTCCGTCAGCTTGCTCACGCGAGGACCTGTGTTCTTTACATGGACCACACACCCAAAGGTGCGCAGGTGATGAACACGGGGCTTCTTGCCAAACACGCTTCATATGGAGTGATGCCGTCGAGGCTCTTCGTTGGCGCACAGTTTAGTACGTAGACGGTAGTCACCACTGCTTTGCCCCAGAACTACGCCAGAACGCCCTTGCTCTTGAGCATGCACCGAGCCATCTCCACCACCGTCTGGTTTTGACTCTCCACCACACCGTTTTGCTATGGAGTATACGACGTGGTGGTGTAGTGCTTGATTTCGGACTCGTTGCAGAACACGACGAAGGCGTTGGAGTTGAACTCACCTCCACGATCCATCCTCAGTCCCTTCAGTCGCCGCCATGTTCAATCTCTACACCAGCCTTGATCTTCTTGATGTAGTGGAGTGCCTAATCTTTGGTACTCAGCAGCTCCACCCACATGAAACGACTGAAGTCGTCGACGATGAGTAAGAAGAAGAGCTTGCCTCCTGGCGTCGTTGGCGTAATCTGGCCGCAGAGATCCGCATGGAACAACTCCAGTCCACGCTATGCACGAAACGACATCGCCCGCGGGAATGGAGCTCGATGTTGCTTGCTGAGGGTGCAGCCGTCGCAGACCTGTTCAACTCGGTTTATCACCGGAATGCCGTCCACCATGCTCTTTGTGCCGAGGTCGCGGAGCGCCCTGAAGTTGAGATGCCCGTAACGGGCATGCTACAACCATGCCTCATCGTTGGCCTTTGACAGCAGGCACACCGGTGGAGCCACCACTAGCTTCACTGTTTATAGCCTATTGCCCGTGCGCAGAGCACTGATAAGCAAAGCACGTTCCCGGTCGAACACATAGAGCCTGCCGTTCTCTAACATGATCTTGCACCCCACCTCCTCCAATTGCCCTAGGCTCACAATGTTACTTCTCAACTTAGGTATAAAATAGACCTCAGTTAGTACCTTGTGCTCACGATAACGCCCTTCCATGATAATCGACCCAAGCCCACAGATATCCACGTGTGATCCATCACCAAAACGAACGGTGCCGCTCACGGTCTTGTCAAGATGTGCCAGCGCCAATCGCCTGCCCGTCATGTGGTTGCTGGCTCTGGAGTCCAGGTACCATGTATCGTCATCGCAATCGGTCGGGATCACTTGCCGCTCGTTGGGGTAGACGACTTGCGACGCCGCTCGAGCCGTGACATTCACTGAAGCCATCAATAGCGCCGGTTGCTCGACGTCGGCCTTGGCCAAGTGTGCCTCCTCACGGCGCCCCTTCTTGGGCCTCTTGCACTCCTAGGCCCAGTGTTCGTAGATGCCACAGTTGCGGCATTTACCCTTCCAGTGAGGGGTGCCCTCCGAGATCAATCTAACGGTGGTGTCGCGGCCCTCCGGCCGTGCTCTACCCTTGCTCCTCAAGTGGGAATTAGCATTGCCTCCTTCCTTGCTCGACGAGGATTCTGGCGTCAGCCGGTGCCTGTGTTTCGCCAGCCAGTCCTCCTCAGTGAGCATGAGCCGCTCGGTTCTATCCACGATCCGCTCGACGCTGGTCTCGAAATGGTCTTTCGCTGCGCGCAGCCTCCCAGCGAGTTCTTCGATCGAGAGTGTCTTGATGTCGCAGAACATCTTGATCGAGACCGCAACCTAGTTGTACTGCGAAGGGACCACGCGAAGGATTTTCTTGACGACACGTGTATCGTCGATGGACACACCGAGTGCTCGAAGATTACTGGCAAGGCTGGAAATTCGCATTACGAAATTGTCAACAGCCTCACCATCCTTGAACGCAATGTTCTCGAAATCCTTGAGCAGCTTCTGTGCATTGACCTCCTTGACATGCTCTACTCCAAGGCACATCGTCTTCACCGCCTCACATGCCTCCTTGGCGCTCTTCTTGGAGCCCAAGATGGAGTACATGTCGGATGGTACGCCCCGGATCAGTGCGGCCAGCGCGAGACGGTCCTCGCATCACTCCACCTTCCGGGCTCGATCGCCTCCCAGAGTCCCATCGCCTCCTTGTTGATTTGCATCAACAAGGCCCACTCATTGTAGTTTGTCCTCGTCAACATCGGGTACACCACCGACGCACTCGCCTCCTTTGCCATTCGCTGCAGCCCGACGTCGCTCGACTTGGTGTCACTGCTTCTATCGGTTGGCTTCTTGCCGGTCTCGAAGCGCGGCTTCTTAGGAGGTCAAGGTGGTGACGGCGGACTGCTACTGCCACTCTTCCGCTGCTGGAGACCACCTCAACCTTGCTCTGATACCACGTGTTGCAGCCGATCAAAGATCTCGGCTCGGACCACGAGTAGACTCCGGCGGAACGCGGCAAGCGCGATGCTCAGCCGTACAAACACACACACGAGAGGAGATGTATTTTTGGAGCTGCATGTACTTGTTTGCAAAAGGCACTGCTTCCTTCGATACTTGATGAGGCGTAGCCTTGATGCATTATATAGGTTACAAACAGCACATGAATCGGATACGAATACGAGGCATGCGATCCACGAATATGAGAATGACTTCGCTACGTATACGTGACGTATTCTAGCTTCTTACGTGCCGTGAAGAGACTCTCTTCTGGACATACATGCAATTGGATTAGAAACAAACAACCGAGAAGCCCTCTGCTCCGCTAATTCTCTCTCACCGTCAACCAACTCCTCCATTCTTTGGCCTCTGAGAGCTCGGAATTGAGTTTGCCCTCGCTTGTGTAGTTGATTTCAGGTCGGACCCCAAGTTTACTAACCTAGAACCCTCTGTGAAATACTGCACTATTCCCTGGATCAGTAGATAGTGCTCACAGATACAATGCTGCATCATTTCATACATGACAAAACCATACATTACAATACCAAAGTTTAAAATAAACCACGTCGGGCCGAGGTTACAGTAGGACCGTCAGGTCAAATGTCTTACGGTACATAAAGAGCGGAAACATACATAAGTGTAGGGGCACAACTCGCCACAGGAAAGTGACTGGGACCACTTGGGTACCACCGCTATTAACCATAGACCTAACTAATAACGGAGGCACCCACCAAAGCTAGTCTGGTCAACCGGACTGAAGCGAGAGGCAAAGCTACCGAGGCCTAATCTAATATCCACCATCTTCATTTCATTCGGCACCCTGGTCCTCGTAGAAGGTGTAGTGCTCTTGCTTTGCAGCTTCTGAATAGGGGGTTTAAGGGTGAGGGTGAGCACAATTCAACGTGCTCCGCGAGCCAACAGACAGAATGCAATAGTATAAAATGCTTTGCTTGACAATATATGGCTGGGGTTTATTTTAGTTGCACAAAGCGAGATTTGGCAAGTACATAATTAAAATCCTATGACTTAGCAGATTTGTGCTATTGCAAAGAAAACATTTGTAAATGTGCAATAAGTATGTTGTAGATGGTTCCATCCACCGATTTCATGGTTCCATCCACCAATGCTAGTTTTTGGCTACTGGGCTACATCCACCCTAATTACTGACGCTGGAGTACGTCCCTCCAGGGAAAATCCAACAAAGTAGAGTACTTCACTCCACTTAGTTTTTGGTTCCCACCTCAAAAGATTTTTGTAAATAGAACTAACTCAAGGAAGTTTTCATGTCTGCTCTTGACCGTGAGCACGGCTATTCGAATAGTTTTAGACTCTGCAGAGTTGCACAACTTTACCCACAAGAGACAACCCAATTGTTATATCCCACATGTTTCCTTAGACATGCAGATCAACCAGATTATCACATGACCTTTACAATGCATCTAGTAAAGAATAGCACTCGCTAATGTTTCGTCTACAAGAAAACCCCTTTCGGCCCCAGCTAGACCCCCTCTTGCGCTCGCCTCTATCCGGCGACATGATCCATCCAAGACGGTTTTGCGTCCAGCGATGAAAATCATGAGTTTCCCCCGAAGTGCTCCTCTTTACTGGCGAGTGCAAATTATTTAGTCATGCCTACACTTTGCTGGCTTGAGGTTTGTACTATTTTACATGGGGAGGTCGTCATAGGATTAAGTCCTTAAATTGTCCAAACGGCTTCCGCGACCCGATTGTTACATCCACCAGCCACTTTTACCATCCGCCCGGACAGGGAAGCAAGTTTTTAGGGTTTTGAGAATCATAAGATAAGCCTTTACACAAAATATCAATCATGTACCTCCCATGATTGCCCAAAACGACTTATTCGTTGAGAAGGTATGATCAAGGCATGCTAATGTCCTGAGAATTTACCACCAGACTTGCCTGGCAATTAATAATGTAGCTTATCTTAAAATTTCTTTTATTAGCATTACCTAAGGCGATAATGGTAAGGGTGTCAATGGTTTCAAGGAGTGGTTTAGCTACATAGCGCTAATAAAGCAGGGTGGTGAATTAACTAAGGAAAAACAGCAAGCTATTGTATGTAAAATAACGCATGCACTTTGAATAATTTAAAACAACATAATTGATTAAAACATAGGAATTCAACATGGTCAAAAGTGTTGACTCGCCTGGATCAAGAGCTTGGGGGTCGGGTGTTGCGTCGATCTGGAGCTCGTGCACGTCCTCGAATTCTACTCGGACGAAGGACCGGAAAAACAACAAAAGAGCGAGCACGGAATAAACACCAAATAAAATAAAAAAATTCAAATAAGCTCTAAACTGAACCAACATAGAACCATTGGATAGATCCTGATTTTATAAAAATTTAGAAACCGGTTTCATTAAGTTTGAAGTTATGGTTATGAAGTTATCACGTTCTAAACTTCAAAGTTTTGAAAACCAGAAAAATAAAAGGGGAGAAAGGGTATGAGGAGTTGACAAGTGGGGCCCAGGATAAAGTAATGGCCGGTTTGCTTCCTTACACCCATCGGTTATCCCGGTCCAGAGGAAAAACAAATCCCCAGCTCATCCCTCCTCTGACTCAATCCGGCCGCAAGGGAGGAGGAGTCAACCGACGGCGGAGGGGCCATGGCGGCGTGCCTGCGCCGACCAGGAGGGGCCACGCGGGCCGGCGTGCTCCTCGGGGAGGGGGGATTGGCCAGAGCCGACTAGGCGACAAGGGCGGTGAGCTGGGCGGCGGCCGGGACAGGGGAGCAAGGGCGCCGGTAGCTCGGGCAGTTCGGGCGCAATTCCTCGACAGGGGAGCTTCCCTGGACTTCAATGAGCTCACCTGTGGCGCCAATCACGGCCGAAGTGGAGCAGGGCGGGCCGACAGCGGGAGCGTGCTCGATGGCAAAGGTGGAGACGGCGGTGGCTTGCTGGGGAGGATGGCGGGGCCCGGTGAGGTGGGGAGAGTGCTCGCGAGGTCCCCGGGGTGCTCCTGGTGCAGTGAATCGGCCTGGGGCACTGCGGTGCTCCGGGGAGATCCCGACGCCGGAGTTGGTGAAGAGAGCGTCGCTGGCGGCCTGTGGGACAAGAGGGGACGATTAGCCCGGCCAGGAGGGAGAGGAGGTGAAGGCCAGTCCGCCGGTGGGTCAAGAGGGCCTCATCGTCCACCGGTGTGTGTTGGCGACGAAGGATGCCTGTCAGAGCACCTGCGGCAGAGGAGGCGGTGAACCAGCTCCGACGTGGGTTGGCAGTGAACCTCCGGTGCCCTTTTATAGAGGCCGGGGAGGAGTGAGGTGCCGAAGGGGGGGACAAGGCGGCATGGCGCCGTGCGCGCGGGAAGTCAGCGCCGTGCGGCCACAGTGTGGGCGCGGCGTGGAAGGCAAGGTGGAGCTACGGCCGACGGGACCGGCGGGGCCCGCGAAGGACTACGGCTGCTATGGCGGCGCAGCTCGGGGTGGGGGACGGCGAGCAGCGAGAGCTACCGGACGGTGCTGAAAAAGAGAAGGCGGGGAGGCATGTCCAGAGTCTACCGTGCGGCGCCAAGGCGAGGGGTGTCAAGACGAGGGGCGGTCGGCGTCATGTGCTGCCGCCGACGCGATTGGGGTGGAAGGGCAGCGGCCGCCTGGAGCGAGAGAAGGAGGGGCGCGCGGTCAACCAGGAAGGAGAGGGGCGTAGCAGCCAGGGAAAAGAAGGGGAGGAAGAAAGAAATGGGCGGCCAGGATTGAAGGGAGAAGGAGATGGGTGGCCAGGCAAACTGGAGGGGGTGTTAGCATTTAATTGGCACATACCTCCTCCTACCCTATTCTCCTATAAAAGATTCAACACCACTTTAAGCTAAACTTCTAGTTTTTGTAAGTAAAATTCTAAATTTAAAAGGTAACTTTGAATTACTACTTTGGAGACAAAACAAAGTTTTTGATATAAATTACTTTGGCATTTCATGAAATTACACACAAAGGATGGCCAAGCTGGGGATATAGCCTTAAGAACATTAACACAAACTTGAAATCTTACATACTTGCTATGATGAGAAAATGGGGTGTTACATTTCACCAAGTCATTGAGCCGGAGATGCTCCCGAACATCGATGACAACATCACCAAAGAAGCTCGCAGGAAAAAGCCTTGCTATAATGCTCTACCGTGACGTGGCAATGCCACCTTAGCGGCATGAGCTAACATGGATGCCACGTCGCAGCCATGCTTGCACCGAATAAGCTCTAGGTTGCTAGCTCATAGCACCACACCGCCTTACCACGTAACCTACCACATTGTCCCTACCTCGACATCTTTTGCCCACTTGTCTGACACGTGTCATCCAATTAGAGCCACATTAGCCCTAGCCCATAGTCCAGTGCACTGTTTTGTACATCGTGTCTACCATAGACTAAATCTATTCTATAGACCTAGTCCATAGACCATGGGGTCCACTTGTTAGCCTCTAAGTCTTTTCTAGAATATTTTTTATTTAGTCATAGGTTTATCTTTCCTCTATTAATTTTCAATATTTTCTCCGCTATTCAATCTTCCAAGAGTCTGTTCTTCTCCGTTCAAACTCTGATTGACTCGATTCTTCCTCCTAAATTTATCTAATATTGAGCTCTATCTTTTGGTTCTGATTTTGTAGTTTTTAGATTTTATTTGTATTTATTTGTGTTTTATTCATTGTCTCTCTCGTTAGGTAATGTCTTCAAAAGAGTAGAAGCAGGACCTGAAGTTCAAGAATTGGTAACTGAGCAAAGTCAAGGTAAGTTGTGGCATTGGATCATATTGAACCTATTGTTTTAAATCTAATCATTATTATTTTATTTTAAATTATCATGTATTGCTAATTTAATACAAATCTTTGTACTTGGTAGTTATTAAATAATTTTGATTAATCCCCCACTTGATAATTTAAATGCTATGATTCTATTTTCACCATAGGATGGGTAACTATCTAGCGATGCAATACCAGTATCCACTTGGGTTGTACGTCTACTATGCTTAGTCATACTTATTGTTATGTTAGGCTCATCATCATATGTTGATTAGTTACTTAATTTTGACTTAATAAGATATTAAATCATGGTTGCAGCAACAGTTATAAAATTTGTGTACCATGACCTGGATATGTCATTGGTCTTGGTTAAACCAAAATAGTTTTCACTTAGATGAGTGAGTGTACAGTAAAGGAGGAAGTGTGGTTAGCACTTTTAAGATATAAATGTCTCACCTTGGTAATGCCTACAGACTTAACTTTGTGCGTCATTGATTTGAGCCTCACCGTACAATTAATTTGTGATGTTTCAATCTTGATTTCGTGATTGAGATGATGTGGATGGTTAGTTCGTTTTTGGGAAATTTTTCACATGGCACAAGAGGAGGCTTTTTTGACTAGGTGGTTAGCCTACTCGGTAGTGAAATTTTAGCAAATAAGATCAGTTTGAGATTGAGCATTGTAGAGGCTTTGTCATGAACTCTCTACTGCACACCAAGAGAAGTGTGCTAATCTAGTTGCACTATGAGATGATCATGTCTTGTGGGTAAAGGTGTACAACCTTTGCAGAGTATAAAACTATTCGAAAAGTCGTATCCCTAGTTATTGACGATGCTCGGTGATTTCACATGAGGGTTTGGTTTTTCCTAAAATAATGGCTTGGTCAGAAAGTACGTTGGTTGGGAATTGAATGGTTAATTGACTTGTGATTTATTCAATCCTTTGATTCATTAATTATTTATTTATGTCATCTCCAAAAATGCACTTTTAATCTATTTATTGTATTCACTCTAAATTATTGCTTTCTGCAAAGCAACCATTCAGCGTACCTTTGATAAGCCTTGCATCATTATATATTTTATTTTATTACAAATGACTTGTTGAGTACTCTGTGTAATCACAACTATATCCATTGTTGCTCAGTTGCTAAAGGAGAACCATATCAATATCCAAGCTTGTAATAATCAAACGCATACCAATCTATTCAAAGAATTTGAGTAATATTTTTTTGTCTTTTTTTCAGTTAGTGTTATAGTTCAGGACTCTTTCTCACATAGGATTAATGTGGGGTTTCTAAAGAAACCTCGAAGTTAGTGTATAGCACAACTTACTATATTGCATATGCATTTAATGGGGATGCATACAATGCTTTTATTTATTACATATATAGATTTCTTTTGTTAATGATTGAGCTCTATGGATTTCTACTAGCACCACCACCATGCCCAAATCAATAACTTGAGCCATCACCTCCACCACCTTGACCATAGCCATATCCATATCCATATCCAGATCCACTTCCACCACCTAGTCCACCACCACCACCTCCTCCACCCTGTCCATGCCCTCCACTATTCCCTTGACCATAACCGTATCCATACCCGGATCCATTACCATTGTCGCTGCCACCACCACCTCCTCCGCCTCCTCCTCCTTGCCCTTGCCCTCCACCATTTTTTCCACCTCCTTGACCATAACCATATCCATATCCAGATCCACTACCTTCACCTGCTCCACCTCCACTGCCGCCGCCACCTCCCCCGCTAGAAGCGTATAGGGATCTATATCCAGATCCACCACCACCTCCTTCACCCCCTTCGCCACCGCCAACTTCACCACCACCTCCACCTCCCACGGTAGCATATCTAGCTACTCTTGCAGCACTGGATAGACCAATGCTCAAGAGCACAACAAAGGCAAGAGCTGCTATCTTCCTAGCCATTGTTTACTCTTGAAAGATGAGATGAGTACCGAGTGCTAGAATGCATGTGTATTTATGGGGAAACTTGGAGCGACTGTAAATCCAGCCATGCATTGTGGGCGTGCAAGTGGACTAGTGCGGCAAGTTGCTGTTGTGTAGTATGCAAGTATTCCACACCAGTATACTGGTTTCGGTCATAGTCGGCAGCTCAGTATTATCTGGTAAAACTCTTGTAGCGTCGACATTAATTGGCGCAACTTGGAGAGGTTACTTGTACTAGTAGAAGAAAGCAATAGTGAAGTCAAAAACGATTGTCGAGTAACTCAATTAAATCAATTTTTACATCATCTCCAACTAAGTTCTAAAGATTGGTTGCTTCTATTTAGCTAGTCACAACTCGCCGTGGACTCTATAACAGTACAACTGTTAACAATGCTTAGCGGTCACTAAGTCAACCAAATACCACAAGGTGAGAGTTGCTAGGGTTTAAGAGTCATTTAGGAGACACTTGGGGGAGGTTAACCGTGGTTTCGGGTTTAATTAGAACTAAGCAAACGCCGACATGAATATTGCTCCGGCTATTCTGACTCTGCACAGCCATGTAGTCTATAATTAAGCTAGCCATCGTGTTTTTCCACACGATGGACTAAAATGCTCACAGTTTCTCGATGCATAAAGTGATGATGATGATGTGTATCTTTGTGTGCGCTAAGTTCCAATAATTCGATTCTACCTTGTTGACATTCTTGAGCTTCTCAACTTTGGCAAAACAACGGGCGCAATGTATACATATGATTCTGGTACAGTTGGATGAGGGGCACCAATATACGTGAACACAAATTTTAGTCCGTGGGTATCGTGACGTGGGGCCAACAATTCCATCCACTCGTTTATGGCCAATTTCTTTTCAGTTTATTATTTTTCCTTAAACAAATAAATAGGATAGTTTTTTCCTACTGTTTCGAAGCGGCTAATCAAAATAAAATTTTAAAGCGATTTATCAGTTTATCAAAATTCGATTTATTCGCACAGATGCTCGCACTAGTGCCCAAAACATAAGTCATAACTATAAACTGTAATCGAAAAGAACCCATGGTATACATCCACTCATCCATGAAAGGAAGGCTACAACCAACCAAGTATATCTCTTGTTTCAACTTTCGACAATTGAAAACTTCAACATAAATGATACATACTCCCTCTAGTCACAAAAGAGTTAATGTTTTGGGATTTTATAAACTTCTGCTATCGATATTTCAATGAATATTTTGATGGACATATGAATGATTGTGTAGATTTTTGTTTTGAAAAATACTTTCATAACATTATAATTCTATCATGTTATACAATTATATTACAATAGAAATTAGTAGACAAAGTTGTGTTTTCGAGACCATGTCGATGCCCAAATCATCACTCCTTTGTGACTAGAAGGAGTACTTGGAGGAGTAAAATTTGCTCAATATTTAACTAACATTAGTTGTCAATCTTGTCCCTTCCTCTCTTTTTTCTCTTGCCAATTTCTTCATCATATGTATATTGTGACGTGTTTTTCCCACCTTGTACCACATAAATGGTTAAGATATTTTTCTAAGAATAAATATTGTAGTTCATTGTTTTTTCAAGGGATATACATCTCTATATCTCTGTCTCTCTCTCTTTCTGTGTATACTATTCAGTAGCTACGCGTAGAATAAACGTGCAACCCACTAATCAGCCAATCATCCCACCAACCCACCAATCAACTAATCATGCATAAAAATTTATCATCTATAATTCATAAAGTTACTTACAGTTCGTAAAGATTTCATTTAGTGGGGTTATTAGTTATGAAAAAGTTATTATCTCATGAACATAAATTTATCATCTATAATTCATCAAGTTACTTATATTTGGCAAAGTTATTATATCATACACAAAAAATTATCATCTGTAATTCATGAAGTTACTTATAGTTCATGATGGTATCATTTAGAGAGGTTGTTGGTTATGGTAAAGTTACTATTGTCTGTATATAAATTTATCATCTATAATTCATAAAGTTATTTACATTTGGCAAAATTACTATATCATACACAAAAGTTACCATCTATAATTCATGAAGTTATTTATAATTCTAATGACATGAATTTCGTAGCGTCAAAATATATTCAACATAGATCTTATTTTGTTAAGCTCATAATTTCAAACACAATGGTGCAAACGGATCACAAATTAGATTTTCAATGAAAGGGTTATTTTATTTTTTAGTTTACAAACAAGATGAAAAATCACAAGTCAAGTGCACTTATTCTTCTCTCTCCTGCTGCATGCATGCATGTGTCAGACCATAACCACCTAGCGTAAGAGACCATGCATTCATGAAGTTATCATTTAGTGGGGTTGTTGGTTATGGTAAAATTACTATTTCCTGCACATAAAGTTATCATCTATAATTCATCAAGTTACTTACCAATCGAGTTAGCACAAACCGCACCAGCTGGCCAGCTACCCATGCGTAGCGTGCACACACGTGCTCATTAGTGCAGCCGTACACACACACACACATACTGCAAAAAGGATCATCATAGACGGTTGTTTTCCAATATAACAACACCATTAAAAGGGTATATTAGATGTTAGAGTACGTACTCTCAAGAGTATAAAATCATTTCTACACACACACACACATATATATATATATATATATATATATATATATATATATATATATATATATATATATATATATATATATAATTTCATACTCTTAGGAGTACATACTCCCACTTGTCATATACCGCTTAAATGATGTTGTTATACCGTTTATCCTTTTAAGTAGACTAGTCTAACCAGTGGCGGACCCAGAATTTTACCAAAGAGTATACCGCACCAAAATAGTCATATGTAATTCGGTAAAATCATTTGTCAATTCGGTAAATAATTGTAAAATTTGCACTGTAATTCGGTATACAGACACTAAATAATATGATAAGCCTTAAATTCAAGGATTAAGTTGGAAATTTACACAAATTACAATATAAATAGTTCAAATACCATACTAATAGTCTCAAATATACATAGAAGAAACTTATAATACTACTTGTCTGACTTTTTTAGCCTACACTTTCTAAAGAACATGAAAGTCTCGATTATATTATCTTCATCCACTTCAAAAAAAATATCCTGCTTAATGAATGTGACTAGACAATGTGCCTGATGACGCTTGACAAGGTTGTTTGCCAGGCAGGTCTAGGTTCCTGCCTGAAACTATCTGTGTAACTGTTTCTTAAGACCAAAAGACGGTGCGAATTGCCGGTCCAAACTGGTCCAGCTATTCAACAGAGAAAAGGGAAGTAGTTCGTCTGTGATAATCTCAAAAGTTGGTAAGATGATTTCTAAGCTGTAACTTGGGTTCTGCTATGCAAATAGCTGAAAAAAGATTCGAGTGAATTGACTAGAGAACGCGAGGTTATACTGCCAGTAAGGCGGTTAGTGTCGCAAGACATAAATACGTAGTATGAGTAAAAGATAAGGAGGCTAAATGGCCTGCAGGGCTTGGGCCAGAAATCTATCGCACAGTGAGGCCAGCAAATTGGGCCTGTTTCACAAAAACTCTGAAGTATGATGAAGGCCCAGTGAATTGATAGCAACACAGAATTTATTGAGGCAAATCTTTCGACAAAAATTTATTGAAGCAAATCCTAGTACAGTCCGTTGCACTGCCATTAAAGCCAGTAATTAATCTATGCCGTGCTTTACCCTGGTCCCAGCATACCATGTGGTCCGCCCCTGAGTCGAACAATGATTATAAGATATTTCAAAATGAGTTACATAAAAAATTTCATTAAAATGTACTTTTTATAGTATAATTTATATATATTTATTTATTTTATATATAAAAATGGTATATTGCAAAGTCCATGCCGCGCCGCGCCATGCACCTGCTGCCGCACCACAAGCCCGTCCTTGCTATCACCCACGCCGGATCACCCCGCTGCGCCCGTGCCACTCCGCGCCTCACATAGCTTCTCTTGTGATTGTTGTTGTTGTTTTGCCTTTCCTCCCTTCATGTTTTGTTTCATTTTTTTGATCTTGTTGCAGTGGCCGTCACTACAACATGGAAGGTAATCAAAGGCAATTGCATAGAGGCGTTCTAAGAAAACCGCCTAAACAACTTGTTTTATAAGGCATTTTGACGAAAAGGCCAATAGAACTTGCTATCTTTTGAGGCGATTTCTTAAAGTGCCTAAAAAACTGCATCATCAGAGGCAAAAAAAAATGCTGATAGATTTTGCTAGACCTTTTGTAGCAAAGCGTCTTAAGGCCATGTTCGTATTACCTTCTGTTTTTAATTTCTATTTAAAAAAGTACAAAGTTAATACAAATACTCGGTTTATCAAAATGACTTCTCCACTTCTCTCACTATTGTCTCACTCTGAAAATAAAACAGAAAATCACAGGTACATTACACACACACTCCTCTCACTCCATATCTCTTCCTCACTTTATCCCCACTCGTCCTCTCATTCTAAAATCCTTTTTTTCTAACACTACTATTTATTTTCAGTCAAAAGTTATAAGCTACAGTTAAAAGGTATTAGCAAAAGCTAATATAAACACCGCCTAAAATATTATGTGTTATTTTCAAATAAGACCCTTCAATATAGAATACTTTGTAAAGAACCCACCCAGCTTCTCAATTATCCTTTTACACCCAGATTATCGGACCTCATAAAACAAAATCAAAGCCAACCCAGCCTACTAATTCCCCACCGCCTTCCCCTCCTAGGTCATGGCCACCACTCTGGCCTCGCCGCCACCATGTTGTACTCGCCGCCTCGATGCCTTGCTCGTCACCAAACCCCACGGTGAATATGACTCTACTAGCGAGGAGGAAGGTGAGGCCCTTGTTGATTTTAGAAAATTTGGTGACATACATAAGGAAGGACAAGGGGAGGAGGTAAATGAAGATGGTGTTTGTGATCCCGAGACTGGCCCTATACTTGTGTGTACACCGACAGTGTTGAGTGTGCAAACAAAATCAAATCATGAGCAGCGCTGCAATCTTTTCCAAACACGGGCTCAGTTGAGTAAGAATAGTAAGTGTTGCAAAGTTATTATTGATGGTGGAAGTTGCCACAATTTAGCTAGTAAAGAGTTTTGCTCTAAACTTGGATTGAAATATAAGAAACACCCGTATCCATATTAAATTCAATGGTTAAACAATAATGGTTCAATGAATGTTGGGTATACAGTTGATGTTAGTTTTCAGATTGGTTCTTATCATGATACTGTAGAATATGATATTGTGTCTATGAAAGTTTGTCACTTGTTATTAGGTAGACCATGACAATATGATCGTTCTATAATTCATGATGGAAGAACTAATCAATACAAGTTCATGTGGAATAATAAAGAAATAGTGCTACAATCATTAACTCCTTCTCAAATTATATGTGATAACATACAAAAGGTTGAAGTGAAGGAGCAAAAGAGTGTGATTACACAGAAGGTGAGTGAGAGCCACAAGCTAAAATTGAGTGGAAAAAGAAAAGATGAGTGAGAGAAAAAGTTAGTTATGATAGCCACTAAATTTGACTTGAGAGATTGAGAGATAAACCTACCGTGGAACATTTGGTATTACTATATAAAGATGTTTTGCTTTCTACAAATGACTTAACATCTCTTCCTAGTGTGGTTTCTCAAGTGTTACAGACTTATGAAGACGTCTTTCTGGAGAAGGTACCCGCTGGTCTACCATCCATACGACGAATCGAATATCAAATTGACTTGGTACCGGGGGCTCCACCTTCCAACCGGTGACTGTACCGCACCAATCCAGAAGAGACAAAAGAAATTCAGCGACAAGTGCAAGCACTCGTGAAAAAAAGGACGACACAGAGTCGAGGATGACTCCTTTTCAAGAGGGGGAGGATGATGAGGGCCGGCTGGCGTTTCTTGGCCCAAGGCCCATGTGTGTGGACAGTAAGACTACAGAAGCCATCCGCCGCCATATATATTGAGGCACGCACGGACGGACGAAGAGGAGGGATGACTAGATAATTTGTGAACCTCACGTGACATGAAGGACGAGAGGATGTTTTGCATGTTTGTGCATGATTTGTTCTTTTGGATAGTTACTCAAATCCAATAGAAAATTTCAGTGTTCTTGCAAATTGAGATCGTTCAACCTTTCCGCTGGGAATTGGGAGCGCGATAGGGCTTCGCTTGGTGGTCGTGAAGTTCGGCGTGTGTGATCTTGCGAATTAAAGAGCGTTCGTTCTTACATTGGCAACAGAGGATTGCTACGATTCGAGAGAATACATGTGAGTATCCAATCCTACGACGAGAAGATCGGGCGACCCCATATCACTACAGGTAGAATATAGTATAAATTATACCGAGTTCAGCTCTACCGACTAAAATCACATGTGATTATTTTTTCTCTACGTATTGTCTCTCACGAACAGACTGAAATTCAAAAACCATAGCCATAAGCCATACGAATAAACCAGAATTCAAAAATCATAACTATAAGCTGTAAGACTCAGTCTAAAAGAACCTATCCATTTTCCATAGGAACTCTTTATAGTAGTTGGTACCCTGCGCGTTGTTGTGAACACAACGAACACCATAATAACCAGTGGCGGATCTAGGAATAAAACAGAGCTAGGGCGGCCGGGGGGAGCCAGGGGCCGAGCGGAAGGGCGATGATGGCGGCGTGGGGAGGGTGTGAAGGGAGGCGGCAGCGGGGGAGCCGGAAGGGAGGCGGGGGTGGGGGCGAGCGGAAGGGAGGCGGGTGCGGGGGCGAGCGAAATGATAGATTCGGCTATCCCCTTACGATCGATCCAATTAATGTCGTATTAATACGTACCATTCGAATTTATTAGACTGACACGAAGTAAATCTAAATTAGGGTTTCAAGTGAGTTTATACTAATTATCGCTATTTTTATGTTATCAAAATTTTATGTGCAGGTTTTTAGCTAATTTTCTTTTTCTTAAATTTTCTTTTTAATTTCTACCCCTCTTTTCTTTACTCGTCTCCCCCTTTTCTATTTTCTTTTCTCAACTGGGCCGGCCTCCGGCCCAACTTCCTACCCGGCCCCTCTTTCTTTTTCTCTTCCGCCTGGCCTTCCTCTTCTACGCCACTGCCGCTCCCTTCCTTCTCTCTTGCGCCGTCGCTCCTCCCCCTTCTCTCGCCTGCTGCGCCGCCGTCTCTCCCCTTCTCTCACCCTCTCTCCTCCTTCCTCTCTCTCTTGCTCCTGCCTACCCCCTTCTTCTTCTCCTCCTCTCTCTCCCTTCTATGCCACCACCGCCCCCTTCTTCTTCTTCTACGCCGCCGCCTCTTGCTCTCCGCCTCCTCTCCTCCTTTCTCGGTGTTGCGCCGTCGCTTCTTCTTCCTCCCCCCTTTCTCTCACTCGCCGCCGCCTCTTCTTCCTCCCTCTCCCTACGGTGCCGCGCCACCGCGCCCTCTCTCACCGCGCGGATGGTGCTGCGCGCCTCCTCCCCACTCCTTCTCTCGCCACCCTACTCGTGCCGACACCTTGAGGCTGCGCCGCCCTCTCCCCTCTCTCCTCTCTCCCTTCCTTCTCTCGCTCGCGCCTGCACCGCCACACCTCCAGATCCAAGGCCTAGGGCCTGGATCTGGCCCTTCCAGGCCCGGCTACTCCTCCCCCATGTTCTTCTTTGGGGCGGGGCGGTGGGGGCTCGAGCGAAAGGGAGGCGTCAGGGGGTGGGAGGAGGGTCCGCTGGCGATGGAGCTCGGGTGACCGCCCGAGCATGCCCGAAGGGCGGGTCTACCCCTGATAATAACAATGCATGCTTCATAAACAAACTGATGCGACACACACAACATGGTCTGTTATACAATTTTTCATACTGAAATGGCCATAGGCGTACCAAATTTGGCTATACATTCTTTTCGGAATAGATCGGCACATAACATGCGGTCTAATATTTTCGATTGAAACCATTTGTATTTCATATACATAATTTT
Organism: Melocanna baccifera; assembly: GCA_036346265.1. NCBI lineage: Eukaryota > Viridiplantae > Streptophyta > Magnoliopsida > Poales > Poaceae > Melocanna > Melocanna baccifera. The sequence goes on from CM070708.1 coordinate 4,409,937, forward strand.
GCTTGTATTAGTACTAATTGACCCCTCTCATCAAATGGAATTACTGTAATATATAACTTATTACAAATGAAAAGTATGTAAGCTTCTTTTTTTTTAAAAAAAAGAAAAAATATGTAAGCATTAGAGTTTTGAGTAAAGGCATAGTCTCAACAGCCAGCTCCTGTCATCACATGGTGGGGGAAATTAAATTAACCCAAAATAGTTGAACTCCCTAGAAAATTTCTTTTGGAGTACTACCTCCGTTCTTTTTTCTTGTTGCTTTGGAGATCAAAATGGACTCTAGTACACGTCTTTCACTATTAATTTTTCTAATTATATGTCAAAAAAATATTAAAAATATGATGACATAGAAGTACTTTTGATGACAAATTGACTAGTTTAATTTTCACACGACAAATCTAAATAGTTTTATGCATATTTGTGGTCAAAGGTTTAAAAGGTTGACTAGACGTATTCTACAATAACAACAAAACAAGAATGGAGGGAGAATATAACAAACTGGTAAATATAAATGACCTAAATTTTGATCTAAAAAAGGCTCATATTTCTTGCAAATTATTCAAATCAAATTATTTTTTTAGGATATTTGTTTTCTTTTTTGCAAGTGAAGGATTTTTATTTGTACATAGGCACGCGTGCACACAAAACAAGTATTTCACGTCTTGACAAGCATGGTGCAACCAGATCTTCTACTTAGGTCAAATTTTGACAACTCCAAATTAACAACGGTTAACTTATCTTTAGGTTAATTTGTGGGTTAATTACTAATTAGATTGGTGCCATCTGAGTGCCGACATGTATGCACATCCGCGTCATGAGTCGGCCAGTCAAACCAATAGCGATGCTTAACGCTCGGGCTCTGACTCTGCACCACACCAAACCATTTCGCATGTGTACAAAGTTTTGGGTCCGTGTTTTCTCTATACCATGGACTTGGATGTCTAGTAGCAGAGTTCTAGGCCTTAGGCAGTCGTCTGCTTCCTGCTTATCGATTTCTGACGAAAGAATGCCTGATGGGCTGTTCTTTCTTATTTAGTTTATAGCTATGATTTATAACTTTTAGACTATTTGTAAAAGAGTACGGAGTAACAAAAACTCGTATGTGGTGTCGGTCGATATAAATAAAGTCGTTATAAACTCTGTTTTGGAAAGATACTCTGTTTGAAAGTTAATTATTGTAAAAAAAACTGCTGAAAAGTAATTTTTAAAAATTGAAAAGAACAGACCACCTATATTGCTAGCGTCTGATTTTGCTTGTTGACAGGTCCGGCAGATCTAGAGGAGGCTGGCCTTGGACCATTCACAAAACAACGGCACAACATATGCAGCTCTTGTTGAAGATCATGCCGACTACATTATACATGAGTCTAAATTTAGCTTTTGGCGAAATATATGAACGTGGAGACACTGGCGAAAAATTTCATGCGCTGACAATATAGATATGTGTGCCTGAAAGCGCACTATGGCACAGGTTGGAATTTGCAGCCAAGCATATCTGTATGCTAGTGTGAAGACTCGGGAATAGATAACGGCAGCATTAACAAATAAGGGTAACAACGAATGAGTGCACGCATTCTACGGCATTACTCTCTTTTTTTTGGTAAATTGCATTCCTAAACTTGTAGTGAAATTTTAGTTATGCGCCTAAATTTCAAAATTAACTTGGTATGTCACTAAAGTTGCAACTTTTAAACTTTCACTTAGCCAAACATGCCAATCTAACGGTGAAATAAACATTCTAAGCCAATGTGAATCATTATGTGACCCCAAATTGCATCGTTGATCACTTGTCTAAAGATACTACTCTATCCTTTTTTTTTATTTTGTTGTCCTAGAATGCACGTATCAACCATTTAAGACGCTGACTACTATTATACCCCAAAAGTATTTAAATTTATCACATAAAAGCAATATTAATAGAGTTTACATTTGAAGTACTTGGATATCATTATATGAAGGACAGGTCCAAGTTTTTTTTGTAATGAACCATTGTCGTATTAGAGATTTTGCAATTTGAGTTTTGCAAAAAAAAAAAGAGTTTTTAGTTTTGCTACAGCCTTAGCGGTCTAACCGGTAAAAGGATTTTCATTTCGGATGGATTGTGGTTTTAGGGAATTTGAGTCATGGGATGATTTTGTTTGATCTAGATCAATGCATATGTATTGCATGATGTATGTTACAATTAACATGGGTTAAGTTGTAAAGAATTTGTACTCAAAATGATTTCTTAGTTTTTGGATATACAGGGCCGCTTAAAGTTAATTATAGTCAACAGTGAGGATCGGGCTACGCTTAAGGTCCAGAATGATCAAGAATACCTTTAGATAGAGCAAAATATAAATATACAGTGCAATAGACTTAAGTGGAACAGGCACTGGACACGACCGACGTCGACGGAGAGTGCATGAGCGGAGACCACAAGGACAACCGATGGCAGAGAGGGAGACCAAGCAAAAATGCTAGCCCCCAATTCTTTGTGTGGACGAGCCTCTGCCGCAGGTGCATAAGCCGTGCACGCGCGTTGCCTCCTCAGCCCACCGCGCGGCAGATAGCAATTGCGTGCTGTTGCTTGTTGCCGCGAGCCCCGTGTTGCTCATCCCGGCGTAGCCTTACATGCCCGGACCGGACCGTTTCCCTGCACTGCCGGTGCATGGCCCGGCCGTCTCCACCAACCCGCAGCCGTGCGCGGTCTTAGCTTCCGTAGCCATGCTCAGACGCTCTCGTGTCGGCACATAGCCTCTTGGGAGTCGTAGGTGATCGAGCAAATTGGAGTTGAAATCAACCGCGAATTGCACTCGGTAGTACGGACTACGGTGCGCAACAGCCGCATATGGCATAAATTCATGACAGAACCAAGACTTCGAACTATATATGCTTGTATTGGCACTTTGGGGGCAAAAAGAAGTGAAGAATGCCTATTTTCTCCTGTCTTGCTTCCGAGAGATCAGAACAGATGAAGCCCACACCGAACTCCTCCATACATACGTCAGTATGCACGGGACATTTTGCCTGCAGAGTGAAATTGACGAGGACTTGCTGAGCGCTTAAGCGGAGACGATGGCGGTGGCACGTGCGGGCGTGGCGGCGTGAAATGCCACGAGTTGTGGGCAAAGAGGTATCTGAACAAGTTGTTACAGAATTTTGGACTGCGGTATAAGTTGTAAAGCCATGGAGGCTTGGCCCATTTACAATTTTACCCTTTTGAAGATTCTATTACTAGTAAGGTACCGTAAAAAGCTCATAAGATAATAGAAGTCAATTAGAAACAAAAGTGTCCTTTATTTCATTATCACAGTTTACAAATATATATGTAGCAACAGGATGATAGGACAATACTTGTGCATTACATGAGAATGCACATAGGGCATCAGTCACATTATTCTCATGCTAATGACTGATATCTATGGCTTTCCTCCAGCACCACCACCATATCCAGATCCATAGCCTGAGCCACTGCCATACCCACCACCTTGGCCACCACCTCCGCCACCTCCTCCACCTTGTCCATAACCTCCACCGGAAGCACCACCTCCTTGACCATAACCAGATCCATAACCAGACCCATAGCCAGATCCATTACCACCACCTCCACCGCCACCTTGCCCGTAGCCTCCGCCAGAGGCTCCACCACCCTGACCATAGCCAGATCCATAGCCAGAACCATAACCAGATCCACTTCCACCACCTTGTCCTCCACCACCACCGCCGCCTCCTCCTTGACCATAGCCTCCTCCAGAAGCTCCACCACCCTGACCATAGCCAGATCCGGACCCAGATCCATAACCAGATCCACTCCCACCACCTTGGCCACCACCGCCACCGCCGCCGCCACCTTGCCCGTAGCCTCCACCAGAAGCCCCACCACCTTGGCCATAGCCAGAACCGTATCCGGATCCATACCCAGATCCGCCACCACCACCTTCACCGCCTCCACCACCACCACCTTCACCACCACCTCCACCTCCCTCGGTAGCATATCTAGCAACTCTTGCAGCATTGGATAGACCAATGCTCAAGAGCAGAACAAAGGCAAGAGCTGCCATCTTCCTAGCCATTGTGTTATTCTTGAAAGATGAGATGAGTACCGAGTACTAGAATGCATGTGTATTTATAGGGAAATTTGGAGCATCTATGAAGCCAGCCATGCATTGTGGGCATGCAAGTGGACTAGTCCGGCAAGCTGTTGTTGTGTAGTATGCAAGTCTTCCACACCGGCATATTAGTTTCGGTCATAGTCGGCACCTTGGTATTTTCTGGTAAAACTCTTGTAGCGTCGACCTCAGATGGCACAACTTGGAGATCACTTGTAGAAGAAAACAATAGTGAAGTCAAAAACGATTGTCAAGTAACTAAATTAAATCAGTTTTTACATCATCTCTAATTAAGTTCTAAAGATTGGTTGCTTGTATTTAGCTCATTAGCTGGTCACAACTCGCCAAGGACTCTATAACATTGCTTAGTGGTCACTAATTCAACCAAATACCACATTGTGAGAGTTGCTAGGGTTTAATTAGAACTAAGCAAATGCCGACATGTGTATCAAGTCAAGAACAATTAATAGCGATGCATGCATATTGCTAGTTGGGTCATGTTTTTCCACACGATGCATGCATATTGCTTGTTGGGTCATGCATGCATATTGCTAGTTGGGTCATGCTCACAGTTTCTCGATGCATAAATTGATGATGATGATGATGTGTATCTTTGTGTGCACTAAGTTCTAATCATTGGATTATACCTTGTTGATATTCTTGAGCTGCTCAACTTAATTTGCCAAAACAGCGGCGCTATGTATACATATGATTCTGGTACAGCTGGATAGAGGAGCACCAATATACGTGAATACAAATTTTAGCCCGTGGGTATCGTGACGTGCGGCCTAAAATTCCATCCCCTCGTTTACATCCAGTCATCCACGAAAGGAAGGCTGCAACCAAGCATGCATATCTCTTGTTTCAGCTTTCAACAATTGAAAACTTCAATATTAATGATACATACTCTCTCTTGTCACAAAAGTGTGAATGTTTTGGCATTTTATAAACTTTTGCTACCGATATTTCTATAAAAATTTTGATCGAACATATGAAAATAGAATATATAGATTTTTATTTCGAAAAAAGTACATTCATAGTGTTATAATTCTATCAGATGAAATTAATTAAGTCCTACCACTAGCTCACACTACTACAGCTGAAAGTAAGATATTCTTGGATTGATTACGACGGCGGCGGTGCTGGTCGAGCACTCTTGCCTACCTTTTTTGGAAATTTGGGACACAGCTGGGGCCGGCAGTCATGCATACTGGCATCAGTCAAAACCATCATGTGTTAGCATATCTCTTTCACTTGTTTAGGTAAGGCTTCTGACTTAATTTCTCACGCACGCAGGTCTAGCTTAGGTCGTTGTGCTTGTCACCGTGTGTAGGCAACGACGTATTTTTTTGCATGTATTCCGGTGGCGGGGCCAATTAATAGTCGGCATATGCACATGCACGTCGAAGTCACCTACACAGGCCTTAGCATGCATATAATCAATTGCATTGAGAAACTCCATTTAGGACCCATATGACAATTAGAGGAGATAATGATACTTTCAATTTTAATCGCCACACATCGTATTTCAAAACTTTCACTCCATTAGTTATTAGAAGCTAGAAAAATCATATTAGGCCACCCACAAAGAACTCACACAAGCGCAGAAGCAAAACGAGTTCAACTCTTAGACCGGTACTACCACAGTATAATGACCAGTAGAACTGCTGCCTTGCGGTATGACCCCAAATAGAATGCCGGTATGACCGGACACAGGTAGTACCATGGGATAAGGATGGTATGACCGCACCCCTATTCACGGAACAGAAAACCAGCCTAAGTCTAAACAAAAAAAAGAGTGCAATCCTTAAAATACAAGTCCAAATGATATGAAATTTTGCACATACTTTGCTAAGGATATTAGTGTAACATCCTAGATTCTAGGGAATGCAAAAATAAGAGAAATTTAAAACTTTTTGCATGCATATTATTTTCTTGGCTTTCATTGGAGTTTCCTTGGAAAAGTAACTTGCAAACACAAATTTTTTGGAAAGAAATGTACATTGGAAAGAACTCAATTTGAATTCAAAATCAATTCGAAAACATGATCCTAAAATAACCTCAAATAATTCACAGTAGAAATCATCTCAAAAACTCATAAATATATTCACAGCACTGGACAAAGCCACTCTAGCTAGAGGTGAAAACAGATCAAATACGGATTAGATAGTGTTCAAACCATATTCGTATCCATATTTTTTCTCGGATTTGAATATATCAAACAAACATTGGATACGAATACGGACCAGACAAATGTCAGATATGAATTCGAATCAAATATCTACTCAATTCGGTCATATCAAGGTATTCTCATAACTTAAGTGGTATGAAGACATTAATGATATTTTATACTCATACAATCATGCTTAATTATTCTAATTCATTTACTTCACATAAATAAACACAAATTTACATTAAATTAAAAAACTTGTCTAACTGATATGATTCTTTTTCTTCAACTGAGCAACAGTAGGCATAAAGACATAAGTATATTGGTACTCAGCAAGTCGTTTGTAATGCGATATAATATTTAAGGCTTATCAATAGATGGCTGAAAGTTTATTTTGTAGAAAGCAATATTTAAAGTAAGTACAGTAAATAGATTGAAAGTGATCGATCTTTAAAGAAAATGATAATAAATTAATAGCCAAAGGAATTAAATGAACAATAAGTGAACTAACCGTCCAGCAAATGAACTGCTCGTGATCTAACCATTCACTTTTCAAAGTTATCCCAACCAAGTTTTATAAAACATCTACCTTTTGTATAAAATCACCGAGTATTGTCCATAACTAGGGACATGGCTATTCAAATAGTTTTATAATCTGCAGAGGATGCACGACTGTACCCACATGATGTGATCATTCTCACGTTAAAAAAAATCACAGCAAGACCTTTACAATGCTCAACCTTAACTCAATCCCCCCTGTTAGGGTTTCGTATCACACCCCCTCCCCTTTGCGCCTCAAGGAAATCAACAACTATGTTTATCATAATAGCGAGATTAAAAATGAAATATCATAAATTAATCAGTCAGATCTATCCCATACTAGAGATGTGATTTGTATGGTAAGGCTCAGATTAATGACACACAATGTTAAGTCCTTAGACATTGCCTAGGTGAGACATTCACATCCCTCGAAGTCAATTCACATTCCTCCTTTACTGTACAATCACTCGTCTAAGTGAAAACCAAGTTTGTATCACTAGCACCAATGACACACCAGTATCATGATACACAAATTTTATAACTGTAGCTACAACCACGATTCAATATCTTATTAAGTCAAATTAATTAATTGATCACATGTGATGATAAGCCCAACAGGACTATAAGCATGATTAAGCATATTAACCATACAACCCATGTGACAGCTAGTATTACATCACTAAATAATTTCTCATCCTATGGGGGATTAAGGAAAATTGGACAATAACTAGCATATACAAGGATTTATAATAAAATAACAATGCATGATAGTTTAAAATAAAATAAATAAATAATAGATAAAAAATAACTTGCATTGGGTTTACTCGGTTATGAATTTTTTATCTTCTGATAGTGCTCTCTCTCCTTCGAAGACGCAATAGAACGAGAAAGAAAATGAACAAGATACAAAATAAATTCAAATAAAATTAAAATGAACTCCAAAAACTCCAAAACCAGAATCAAAATATAGAGCTCAATTTTAAATGAATTTAGAGAAAAAAATGGGGGTCAAATGGAGCTAGGACAGAGAAGAACAAGCTTTTGCAAAAATTAAATCTAAAGAAAATACTAAAAATTAAAAATAGTTACTATGCTATGGACTCGGTTCACGAAAAGAATGGTCTACGGTGAACTCGGCTCATGGAATAGTACAAGGCAACTGGGCTTGCCGATGTGGCACTGGGATGGATTGGCTGGCTGACGTGGCAAGACACATGACATCCACGTAGATGCTGACTAGGCAAGACGCCGTGGTTGAAGCGGCTACCGTGGTCATGGAATACTCCGTAGTTGTAGTCGAAGATGGCTGTAGTCTAAATGGTCAAGTGGTTGTGATCGTAGTCGAATATGACGTGGTCGGAGACGGCCGAGTGTTCGAACAACCGTGGTCAGAAGATTGGTGGTCGTGGGTAGTAGTCGCAGACATCGCGGTCATAGCCATGAGCGACCATGGTCGGAAGGTTGGTGGTCATGGGTAGTGGTCGTAGATGCCACGGTCATAGCCATGAGTGATCGTGGTTGTGGCGAAGGAAGGCGTGGTTGAAGCAAGGCGCCGAGATCGGATAGCAGACAAAGAGGGATGGAGGCAGTAGATTTGGGACTCACCGGCAGTGAGGGTGGCTTGGCTAACTACGATAGTCGGCACACCAATGAGGATAGCGAATGGCGGCCGGAGCTGAAGACGCCGGTGCTCGGTAGTGGCTGTTGCATCGAAAGTGCACAGGCGATACTTCAGCTGCGGGGTTTGAAGATCAAGTGAGACGGCATGAATTTATAGGTGTGGATACCGAGGTATCCGAGACGAACACGGGCATCGACGACAATGGCAAAATCCATGTCGAACGCGGTGGCGAGCTCCGGGAAGGATATAAACAGTGACGAGATTGGTGACGCGTGGCAAAGGGCGAGATCAGACAGCCGTCGCACCTTGCACAGATGAACAATAACTGATTTGGCGGATAGGCGACACTTGGCAACTAGGAGATTTGGTGGCCGACAGAATGCTTTGGCTGGATGGCCGACACGTGGCAAGGAAGGCATCTAACGGCTGAGGTTTTACTGGCCGAAGGATTACTAATTTTCTAGCTTTTCTATTTTCAAGAAATTCAACTAAATCCTTTTGAGCTTTAGAAAATAGTAAATAAATCCAAAAAAACATAGAAAATTCCTTGAGATACAAGAAACCCAAATAAAATATTTTCAGCATATGTTAATATTTATTTTAGTCATATTAAATCTTTTTAATTATTAAAAATTTAATTTCTACTTGTTTTAAATCCAGAAAATTTTAATGGTGAATTTTATTTTAAAAGTCTTAAATAAACTCTAAAAACAAGGATGTCACATGTTGCCCTTCCACCAAAGTGTCTTTGTCGAAAGATCATTCCGACCCATCTTCAGACGACAGAATTAGAGAAGCCAACGTAATAGCATCCAATCTTGAGGAGACGTACTCAATATCAATGCACGCAATACCTCCAGATGCATCACCCTCACTAGAGCCTACACCAGCCTCGTCTCCACTACTAGCTATATCAGCATTCTTCTCCTTGTTAGAATGGCTTTCATCAGACGAACCATCCAAATATAGACAAGCGTGGAGCGACAGTAAGGGTGGGTTCCATTGCACTCATAGCTTATGACTTATGACTTATATTACAATAACTAACTTTTAAACGGTGTATTTTTTAAGATAGGGTCAACATGTAGATTATAGTATAAACTGTACCGAGTTCAGCTACACCGTCTAAAATCATATGCAACTATTTTTTTCTCTATATATTGTCTCTTGTAAACAATTCAGAATTTAAAATTTTCAACTATATGGTACAAAAAATTAAAAAGAACCTACCCTAAAGCTAGCCATGCATTGACTGCGGGCGTGGATGCAGTGGAATAGTTCGGCGAGCTCCTGTCGCAAGCTCTCAGTCATAGTCGGCGGCTAGCTCTCTATTATCCGGTAAAAATCTCTTGGCGTCGACCTACTGTTATAAAAGGAAAAGGAGAGGCTTCTTACTACTAGTAGAAGAAAACAAAAGCGGAGTCAAAAACCTTGTCGGAAATTGACACACCTGGGGCCGAATAAATTAACGCCGACATGCATGGACCGGTCAAAACCTACATACATGCATGGAGCATATACATTGCTAACTAGCCGAGCTGTCAGACGCGTATCTCTTTCACTTGTTTAGGTAGGGTTACAGACTTTCTCATGCGTGCAGCTGGTACCTACGTATTTATGCATGGATTCCGGTTGCCCGGCCAATTATTAGTCGGCACTAGCCAAAAACACAAAGTGACACGTTACACACGGGATCGTAAAATCGTGCAGACGTACGATGATTTTGATCGTATGAACAACCTAGAGATTGATGACTAGATACTATATACATATATTGTTATAGTTAGTATATACATATATTATTATTGTACTCTTTTTCTTAGTCGGAGAACCTCATTCTGGGGTGTAAGGTTTTAACGAAGCAGTAACAATGTATTTTAAAATATCAATGAAATTTCACTTTTTTTTGAAATATTTACGTCATTGCGTGCCCATATTTTTATACAACTAATTCAATTTCAACTAATTTTTAATGAGGCGAGTATGAGAGAAAGCAAGATGGCGGTTGTCGTCACAATTGTCGCCGCCGCTTTCGTTGTGTATAGTTACTTCGGATTAGGCTTATGCTAGCACGACACGAATGCCAACATGATGGCCTTTGGGCTATGTTTGGGCCTGGCCAGAGACGAGGTGGGCCAGCACGGCACAGCACGGTGGGATGACTGGATCAAGCCGGCATAGCACAAAATAACCCGAAGTACGGTGGGCCCAGGCCATGTCGACATGGCACAGCCTAACTCCTAGCTCTACTATAGACGCAAAAGGCCTTAACATGCATATATATAACAAAATTGCGAAACTTGTTCAAAATAAAGGTATATAGTAACTAGATTGTTAAAACATGCTGCCGATATACAAATGTCTACATATTTTTCGGGCTTTTGAACTAAATAGTGCACCTTCTAGTTGGTTGACATGTTGGACCCTTTGCTGACAAAGTATATTTCAGGATGACCGGGTGGCTCCTCGTTGCACTACTACAGAAAGCCTAATACTATACGGCAAATCACAGACGATTTTGTGAAATCGTCTGTGATGTACACTATTACAGACGATTTTAATTTGAAAACCGTCTGTGCTGCTGAAGGATTATCACAGACGGTTCTTACAAATGAACGGTCTGTGATAGTGGACTATTATAGACGGTTTTTCAGTAAAAACCGTCTATGATAATCCTGCTATGTATTTATTGCGCCGCTCAGACTGTATATGCATCTGTCTTCATTTCGATCCAGATCTAGCCGGTACTGCAGCTGGAGCCAGCAAGGCTTTCAGACTATTTTATTTGCATGGTGGAAGGAGGCTTATTTGGTAGGAGTGCTTTGAAGGTTCATTGAGTTCTTGGTTGCCCTAGATATAGTTAGTAATGAAATTTATTTTTGGTTGCAATATCAAAATTGATCTAGCTAATTAATTTTCGGTGACTGTTATATATATACTTTGAAGATCTAGCTAATTTAGATTTAGCTTGCCTCAATGCTTGTGGTATATATGTAGTAATAATTAATTAAATTAATTTTAATACTTAGCTGTTATATATGTGCATAATATTGGACGGAAGCTGAATATATACCGCAAACCGTGTGAGTGAAGAGTATATTAATGGCGTGTCTACTTTTACAAGAGCTGCCGAGAATGATATGTTGAATAAGGGGATAGAATATATGTATTGTCCATGCACTGACTGCGAGAATTTAAAGATGTTTAAGAATCGAGAGCAGATTGAAGTGCACTTGATTTGAAGGGTTTCAAAAAGGGGTATACGTGTTGGACCAGTCATGACGAAGTCAATGATATGCCGCCGGATGACATCGCCGGTGAAGTCAATGATATACCGTCGGAGGACATCGCTGGAGAAGTCAATGATATACCACCGGACAACATCGTCGGTGAAGTCAATGATATGCCGTCAGAGGATGATTGTGGTTTGGATTCGGATAGGCTGTATGATGACAATCTAGAACAGATGCTTCGTGATATAGAAGAGAACTATGATGAGAGAGAGTATATTAAATTCTGAGGCTTGATGGAGGACTCGGAGAAACCTTTATTCACATGCTGAAGGTCAAAGTACACGAAGTTGTCAGCTGTGCTTGAACTGTTGAACTTGAAGGCAAGCAACGATTGGTCCGACAAGAGTTTCACGACGCTGCTAGGTCTTTTAGTGGACATACTTCCGGAGGAAAATGAGTTGCCTAAAACCACGTATAAAGCCAAGAAGATTCTCTGTCCATTGGGAATGGAAGTAGAAAGAATACATGCATGTCTGAACGACTATATCCTCTACCGTAAAGGGTATGCAAACATGCATATCTGTCCGGTGTGCAACGCATCCCGATACAAACGTAACAATCAATCAGGTGATGATGGCGAGGGAACAGAGGTGAAGAAAGGACCTCCTGCAAAGGTGGCATGGTATCTTCCTATAATTCCCCGTTTGAAGCGGTTATTTGCGAATCCAAAAGAGGCAAAACTGCTGCGATGGCACCTCCTGCAAAGGTGGTATGGTATCTTTCTATAATTCCCCGTTTGAAGCAGTTATTTGCGAATCCAAAAGAGGCAAAACTGCTGCGATGGCACTCGGAGAAGCACAAGAAGGATGGAATGCTGAGACACCTTACTGATTCCACCTAGTGGAGAAACATTGATTGGTGTTTTGTAGATTTCGGTGCAGAACCGAGGAATATAAGGTTTGGATTGAGTATAGATAGAATGAATTCTTTCAGTAGCATGAACAGCCGACATAGCACTTGGCCCGTGACTATCTGCATCTATAATCTTCCTACTTGGTTGTGTATGAAGCGAAAGTATATTTTGCTGTCAATACTTATCTAAGGGCCAAAGCAACCTGGGAATGATATTGATGTGTACCTAGTACCGTTGGTGGAAGATCTAAAAGTACTGTAGAATGAAGGAGTATAGGTATAGGATGTATACAAATAAGAGAAATTCATTTTGCGCTCCTTATTATTCTACACCATTAATGATTATCCTGCCTTCACTAACCTGTCGGACCAGAGTACAAAAGATGCAAAAACTTGTACCCATTGCTTAGATGGTACCACGAGTGTGTGGCTAAAACACTCACGTAAACCTGTGTACATGCGTCACCGCCGGTTTCTTCGGAGGGCTCACCTATACCGCAAGATGAAGAAACAATTTGACGGAGAGAAGGAGGACGGTTCAGCTCTAAGGCATTTAAGCAGAAAAGAGATTTACAATATGGTTAAGGATTTAGATATTGTCATCGAAAAAGGACACTCATGAGAAGAACATTTGGAAGAAGATATCAATATTTTGGGACTTATCTTGTTGAGAGTATCTAGATGTTCGGCACTGCATCGACGTCATGCACGTAGAAAAGAATGTATATGACAGCTTGATTGGTCTCTTACTGAATATTCGTGATTAAACAAAGGACAGTGTCAACGTATGGCTTGACTTGGTTGATATGGATATCAGGCCAGAGTTAGCACCGAAAAAAGTAGATAATGGACGAACATACCTTCCCCTGCGTGTTACACTCTGTCCAAGGCCGAGAAAACAAAATTGTGCCAGTTCTTGCATGGTATCAAAGTTCCGTCTGGTTACTCCAGCAACATGAAGAAACTTGTTTCGATGCAAGATTTGAAGTTAAATGGAATAAAGTCTCATGATTGTCATATGCTGATGACATAGATGCTCTCTATTGCAATTCGAAATATTTTGCCGATCAAAGTCCGAGAGACAATCATGAGACTGTGTTATTTTTTTAACACAATTGCTCAGAAGGTTATCGATCCTGAAGAACTAGATGCTCTGCAGGACGAGGTAGTGATGACTCTATGTCATCTTGAGATTTATTTCCCTCTTTCGTTTTTCGATATCATGGTCCATCTCATTGTTCACGTTGTGTGGGAGATAAAAATGTGCAGACCCGTATTTCTACGTAGCATGTACCCGATTGAGAGGTTCATGGGAATTCTTAAGTCCTATGTACGGAATCGATCTCGGCCGGAGGGTAGCATCGTTGAAGGTTATGCAAGCGAAGAGGTCATTGAGTTTTATGTCGATTCTAAAAGCTGAATTTGATACATTGGTGAGAAATAGCAATTTAACAAAATAATACCGTTAGTGCAGGTTTCGACCAAATACGAACCTATTCACAGGTATTCCACCTAGTCCATCTTTTCCACAAAGATTTCACATAAATTCCATCCATCCATATGCTTTTTAAAATCTCCTATGAATTCCATCCATCTATAAGCCTTTTTAGAAACCATTTTGAAAACAGAGTCTAATCCGTAAAAAACTTTACTCAGGTTGCCCATGATCATATGCACGTTAATCAGGATAGATTATACACTCTGCAGAGATTGTACAGCTTTACTCACAAGATATGATTATCTCGTATTGTCGCCCATTACACGCTTCCGTAGGCGTGCAACTGAGTAATCATAACAAAGCCTTTACAATGCTAAGTCTTCAATCTAGTCATGCTGCCACTAAAGTTTCACCACAACTTGAATCCACAAGTTGGAGCCCCCTTTTGTGTCGTGTGAGACTTCTCATGACCTACGCCACGCTCACATTCAACCTATAACGTGACCAAAGTTGGGATTTCACGAATTAATCAGTTAGGACTGTCCCATACCAGTCTTATGATAGTACGATATGGCTTTACAATAGTAGCTCACAGACCGGTCCTTAACTTGACTTAGGCTCAAACCACATACCCCTTGTGCCTGATACTCAATATTGTGTCACCAAACAATAATGCATGCCAGCACCCACTACCTAACCATTAGCCTAGGTCTAAACCAAGTTTTTATATTTTATTTTAAAATATTTCATATATCTTCTTAACTCACTCAAGTCAAGAATATATTTTAGAATATCAGTGTTCTGAAGTGAAACAAATATTCTCACTAAATCATTCTAAGTATGGCTAAACAATTCTGTAAACTTTCTAGTCAATACTATTGTACTAACTAGGTTTTTCTCTAAGGTGACAAGGCATATGAAAGTTCAATATCAAATTTGGCCACACACAAAGGATTTGGGTATAACTAGAATTTAAATCGAATTTAAACTAGATTTGAATAAAAGTACGTATGCATAATAACTTTAAAAACAACATAATTAGTTTAAATTACTGGTAGCAATATGATCAAAGGTTTAACTTGCCTTGCTTCAAAGTTTGTTGAGGTTCGCCGAAGTTATACTCTCCGGATTAGTCGTAGTCTACACACGAAAAGCCAGAACAAGCTAAACTCAAATAAAATCCAAAATTATAAAATATATGCTGGAAGATAGAATATGACTTTAGATGAATTTAGAAATTTGAATGGGTCTAATCGGAGTTAGGGCGAAGGAGAACGACTTCTGGTAGTTTGAATTCAAAAATAAATAAATAAAAGAAATTATTAGAATTATTTTCTTTATGAAAGAAAAGTGATCGGAAGCTACAATATTTGTGTGTGGTCGAAACCATGATCAAAGGTGTAGTTGAAGCCGTGGTCTAAACCATGGTCGAATCAACGATTGAAGTTGCGAAAGTCAAAGTCGAAGACCGGAGACTCCAAGTATGGGTGAAGTTGAAGTCGAAGATTTGGTCGAATACTCGGTCGAAATTGTACAGTGGTCGAAGAACACTTTAGCAGTCGAGAACAAAGGGTAGTCGGAGTCGAGAGATCAGGACAGTAATGAACAATAGTGGTCGGAAGCGACTGTGGTGAAAGCGAAGATGGTTGGAAACAGCGGTGGTCAGAGTAGTTATGTTGGGTGGATCTTCAGGCGGTTGAAAGCAGTAACTGAAGGCTATTGTCGGAAAGCACCATGTGGTCGAATAGCTGTGGTCGATAGTCGAAAGCTCTAGAGAGTGGTCGGGAGCTGTTAGGGGCTGATGTGACATGCCACGTGGTACTGACGTGGCTACCACGTGGGTTGGGTGTGGACATGGCTTGCCAGGCAGGTAAGAGAAGAGAATGACTTAGTGGAGGCCGTTAGGTGAGAATCGGACGGTAATGATGCACATAGAAGTTTAGACTATTTGAAAGTTTAGAGGAGTTCGGATAGTCCGATTGGTCCTAGGGGATGTTTGGACCATCTAAACGGCAAAAGAGAGGAGGTGGCACTGAGGTGGCTCAGTGCGCGGGGACCAACGGTCTGCTGGAGTTCCGGTGAGCAGCGGCGTCTGGCGAGGGGCACAAAAGAGAAAGGGGACTGTGAGGAGTGCGTTGGTGCTCTTGTGCATTATCGCAAGTGGTTGGAAGGTGGTCGACGGCGAGGTGCAGTGGTAGCGCAACTTGGGCGGCGGTGATGACGGTGTTCCGACGGTGAGGAGGCTCAGCCAAGGGGCAGTTGAGAAAATTCAAAAATTATGAAATATATACTGGAAGATAGATTATGAATTTAGATGAATTTAAAAACTCAAATCACTTGATTTGGAGTTTGGACAGGGAAGAACGAGCGATTGGAAAATTAACGGATCAGAAAATTCTGGAAAAAGAAAAATCAGGAATATTCCTGCGCGAAAGAACAACTCTTGGTGTTTTGGCCGTGGCGTCGATGAGGAAAGACTGGGAGATGATGCTAACTAGTAAAATGGGTTGTAAGAACCCAAGGCACATCTAGGAAGTAACGACACGTCAAACGGAGCACGGTGACGATGTGGACGTAGACAACGACATAGGGTCAAAGAGAAGAATATTTTTCGTGTCTAGAATATGGAGGAGTAAGGTGAACACAGCCTAGAATGCGGCAAGGCAAAGCTAGAAAAAATATTGGCTAAGCCAAAAACTCACCGGAGGCGACGCAATCGTCGTTTGAACGACATCGGTACCGAAAAACGAAAAACTCAATATCTTGGTGCTCGGTGAGGCGAATTCAAAACCGTCTGAAACGTAGCCTCCTGGGATGGTTTGGCACATTTTGACGTGAACAGATTGTTGAAAGCATCTCCGGACAGATGGGGACGCGAAGTGCCATTTGCGGCCATGGCAAGGTGTTCGACGCAAAAATTTGTGAAAGGTTTTCGAACAAACGGAGGAGTGCACGGCGTAGAACGCGTTAAGAAGAACTCAACGGCGCAGACAGCTTGGCCAACGGACTAGCGAAACGCAGTGGAGAAGCCTTTAGATAGCCGACAGGCTGACATCGACATTCCGGGCAAACGGAGGGGAGATAGCATGCGAGAGTTGCGGCGAAACGAAGAGTATAACGTGGGGAACATGATGCTCACCTTGGTTTTGGTTGGACATACACGGTCAGCCGATGGCGACGTGAGAAATGGCGATCCGATTTGGCTTACGGTGGCGACGATGCTCCGACGAAGGTGAGAGGAGCGCCATGTAGAACGCGTCGAGACGAAGGTGTGGCAGGGCTTCACAGGATGAGGCGCATTAAGTCGAGGAACGGCACTTGGACAGCAACACAAAAACTGTGATTGCGGCCAAAAGAAAGCTCATGTTTTTGAATGACATGGGTTAATTCTCGCGAAAATACTCATGAATAAGAGGTGAAACGGTGGGGAATGAAAAAGTCATGATGAGAGAAAGTGAATGCAATTTATTTCATAAAAAACTGTTGAGAAAATCATGAGCTATGGAAGCTTGAAGAAAGCTCCAATGGTCGTTGCCCACTGCGCACGCATGGGAGGAACGTGCTGGAGGTCGAAGAAAATGAGATGATAGAGAAAAGAGAGAGAAGAAAAAGAAAATTCAGAAAAATTTTAAGAAAATTTTACAAAAATCCTTGGAATATGAAAAGGTTAAATAAAATAATTCAGAATTAATTGAATTATATTTTAATTTTGAAAAATGTTTTTCTTTTTCTAGCTTTAAATTAATACAATAAATTACAAATAAAGTTTAAAAATCTTAGAAAAATTCATAGAGGTTTCTAAAGCTATTTTAAACTTATAAAAATATTTCTACCTAAAATTATATATTTTTCTTTAAAAAATAATTTTTTTAAGAAAGGACCCCTTTTTTAAGTAAAAAAATCAGGTTAACTAAAATTTTAAAATTCAAGCAATCAAATAACTTTGATTTTTATTTTAAACTAAATTAATTATTATTTTATTTTATTTCATTTATTTTTACTTTTTTAAAAAAAACTTGGGCTGTTACAATAGGCCTATTGGAGTAGCTAATTTTATATAGTTGTGTAAAAGCCTATGAAATGTAAGCTCCAAGTGAGATATGCATCCGTTCTCTTGTGCATTGCTTGGGGCTAGACATATCTGTCTGTTCACGGGGCCATGGTCCACCGTGCACCTTTAGCACCAGGTTTCAGAAAAGTTCATGTGGATGATGTGCATGCTAATTTCGAGGTCGTCTCGCTACCGAAGCCCCCCAACGATGAGCTCGTGACTCTAGGGCAAGCCATTGGAATATTTATCCTGTGGCCCAAAAGCGACATCTGTTTAGAGGCTTCTTCACCGGTGGTAGGTCCACAAGGGCAATCCGAACCAGAACTACATGCACTGGTGCCATCTCCACAAGACCTATGTCCACCACCACTACCTGCACCGGTGCCATGTCCACGGATGCGATTCCTGGTGAAGCAACTTGCACCGATGCTACCTTTACAGTCGACTACCATGAAGTCGACCTACAACCGAGGCAGCAAGGGTAAATCAAAGAAGACCGATGATGATATACCGTACCTGCCATTGGCCTGCAAATTCGTGCTAGACGAGCCACTGATCGTCCCAGTAGAGCGTCTCCTAACCCTAGAACTTAATTGCCAGAAATTACACTCTTAGTATATGGAACAAGCCAATAAGCCATAGGGAGAACGACGCTTAGGTATTACTGTTAAATTCAGACCGGATCATTTATAGCATGACGTTCATAATTATGTATTCGCGGTGACCTTTGAGAATTTTTTTGATCTTTTCACGCTCAACGCTCTCGACGCCTCACTCATTCAATACTGGACGCTATAAGTGTGTACAATCATAGTCTCCGTTCATGTCATACCGATAAATATCATATTTAATTTGTAGCTTTCGTGTGTATATATATAGACACATGGTGAGTGAAACTAGATCATCCAAATCATCGGTTGGTTTCCTAGACCCACACTTGGTCACCATACATACCATCAACGAGAATGTATCCTTTGTCGAAAGGTACATTACGCAAGCACTGCTGGCTCACCGCGATAAGGAATACGTACTTGCTCTACAATGAAGGGTTCCATTGGATTTTAATTGTTATTATACCAAAATAGAAGAAGGCAATATACCTTGGATTTTAAGTAAAAACAAAACCTACTACACAGTTATCGGCCAATTACTCGATAGGTAAGTACATTTTCTCTATACATAACTATATTGTACTCTTTCTTTCCTTTCGAATGACTAATCTAACTTTTTTAAATCACGTAGGTCGTTCGCCACGTATATTGCAGAGGCATGTGGCTCGACGGAAAGGGCCAACGGCCTGAAACATATTCAAAAATTTGCGGTATTCGCTAGTACATATTAATTAATCCTATACAACACTTGGTAGTAATGCCTCTTGAATTAACATATTCTAACCGGGCAACACGTGTGGATTCTACGTTTGCCACCATATGAAACTACTTCTCGATTTCTCGAAGATCACCAATCCTAAGGTTTGTCAATCTTCCCATAATTATTTCATACTTATCAGGTTATATATATACGCACATTGATATTCTTATCGACAGGCTGCGTCCATCCCTACAACTGCATTGCAACAGCCCAACCTTGCACAAATTCGAGGAGAGTACGCGTTCTTTTTGGTGGCTAGAGTCATAAAATCAGATGGAGAGTTCCACAACGTAAAATAATTTTTTATTGCTCTATCACTCCAAAATCAAGGTCTCACGAAAGGAACAGATCCATAATTAATGAACTTGACGGTTCTAGTTACAAACCGTCTGTATTGTATTTATCACAGACGGCTCACAAACCATCTGTGATAACCTTCGATTATCACTGACCCATAAATTCAGACGGTTCAGAAAACTGTCTGTAATAATGTTTTTAAACCATCTGTGATGATGATTTCTGTAGTAGTGCTTCATAAACAAACTGATGTGACACACACAATCATGGTCTGTTATACAATTTTTCATACTGGATGGCCATAGGCGTATCAATTTTCATGGATATACAATCTTTTTGGAATAGATCAGCATGCGACATGTGGCCGGTCTAACATTTTTTATTGCAACCAGTTGTATTTCATACACATAATTTTGTTTGTATTAGTACTAATTGACCCCTCTCATCAAATGGAATTACTGTAATATATAACTTATTTATCTCTTTCATCTCCATTCTCTTTCACTTTGATTTAGAGCAAGGT
This sequence comes from Melocanna baccifera, assembly GCA_036346265.1. Lineage (NCBI taxonomy): Eukaryota > Viridiplantae > Streptophyta > Magnoliopsida > Poales > Poaceae > Melocanna > Melocanna baccifera. The sequence continues at coordinate 4,430,184 of CM070708.1, forward strand.
TTTGTTCAGGTGTCTGTTTCCGTCAACCTACAACTGAAAAGAATTTAAGCTTCTCTTGTTTTTTTGAAAAAGGAAAAAAAATATGTAAGCATTTGAGTTTAGAGTAAAGGCATAGTCTCAACGCCCAGCTCCTATCATCACAAGGTGGGGGAAATTAAATTAACCCAAAATAGTTGAACTCCCTAGGTATTTTCTTTTCAAATACTACCTCCGTTTTCTTAATTTGTCATCTTGGATATCGAAATAGGCTCTAATACGCGTCATTGACTATTAATTTTTCTAATTATATGCTACAAAAAATTATTAAAAATATGATGACATACAAGTAAATTTGATGACAAATTGACTAGTATAATTTTCACGTGACAAATCTAAATAATTTTATACGTATTTGTGGTCAAAGGTTTAAAAGGTTGACTAGACGCATTCTACAATAACAATAAAACAAGAATGGAAGGAGAATATAACAAACTAGTAAATATAAATGACCTATATTTCATATCTAAAAAAGGCCCATATTTCTCGCAAATTTAGCATAGGAGCAAGCCTTTCTTATGGATGTAATATTGAAAGCTTTGAATTTAGAGGAAAGAAAATTATTCAAATCAAATCAATTTTCTAAGATATTTATTTTCTTTTTTGCAAGTGAAGGATTTTTATTTGTACATAGGCACGTGTGCACACAAAACAAGTATTTCACTTCTTGACAAGCGTGGTGCAATATCATGACTACAAAATGAATCTAAAAAAATGATTACACTATAAAGCATGGTTTCATCTTTCCGTCAGTTTCATTCTCCACCGAAATCTACCCATTTGTCAAAACTAATCAACAGCCCTTATCGACGATGCATAATTCAACCAGATATGTTACTTATACCAATTACCAAATACCAAATATAACAAGATGCATCAAACTCACAAACAATAGTTAAAGAGAACACACTACTACAAAAAAAAAAGGTCATTACAGATGACTCAGAACTATCATCATAGATGGTTTCTGAACCGTCTGAATTTATAAGTTAGAGATAATCGGAGGTTATCACAGACGGTTTGTGATAATCACAACACAGACGGTTTGTAACTAGAACCGTCTATGAAAAAAACTATCATAGACGGCTCAAATCAAAAACTATCTGTGATAATTGTAGTCAATTATAGTCTTACCGAGCAAAAGGCCTCTTATATCTTATCGTAGTTTATAAGTATTACAACACCACTATTTAAGATTCAATAAACCTTTTTGCTGGAAGGGCTACAAATTTTCACATTAATCTATAAAAATCTTAGAAAACCTCTCATTAATCAAGAGAGAAGGGGAAAGAACGGCACAATTTATTTAGTGGGGGCAGATTAATCAGGTATATACAGAGTGTTATAGTCTTACCGAGCAAAAGGCCTCTTGTATCTTATCATAGTTTACGAGTTTTACAACACCACTACTTAAGATATTACCTATGCATTGTACATGAATGCAATAGGGCTTTGATCGCGTAAATTTCTTCTGTAATTAAGGGTTTAAACTCTATGGAATTCTGCTGGCACCACCGCCATTGCCAGATCCATAACCCAAACCACTATCTAAGTATCTAACCCACCACCTTGGCAACAACTTCTCCTCCACCTTGTCTATATCCTTCCCTAGAAGCACCACCACCTTGACAATAGCCAAATCCATACCAAGATCTCACTACTACGAAAAAGGTTATACTGAACACCTACATCACAGACGGTTCTCACGAATCCATCTATGATGTAATTATCACAGACGGTGGTTCATACGAATAACCGTTTGTGATATTTTCATAGACGATTATTCATACGAACCATTTGTGATAATGCAAGACATCATAGACGGTTATTATGTAGCTTGCTATGAGTTTTGTTGCACGATTGAAGGAAGAAAAGAGAGAGAGTAGTAATTCAGTCATTTGGAGAAGATAATAGTGCTCAGCCTTAAGGAATAAAAGCAGGGAAATGGGAAGAACAAACAAGAAAGAAGAAAGGCACACTTGGTAGCTGGTTTCGGTTGGAATATTGAGGTTAACCTGATGGACTCATAGTAATAGTAAGATGGGTGACCCTTTGGAAAAAATTTTATATTTTTTTTAAAAAAATGGTACCAAGAAAAAAATAGATTGGGTCTAGAAAAAATAAAACTTATATTTTCTAGATATTTGGATTTTTTTCATATTTGAATTCGAATTTTTGAAATTAGAATTTGAATTTAGGAATTCGGATTGAAATCAGAAATTTTGATATTTTATTCTAGTACTACTATTAATCCAAATAAAATCCAATAAAAACCTCTAAAATTTTAAATAATTAATTTTTAAAGATAGTAAATTTTAAGATGTTACAGCATATGACTGGAGAGTGGTGTGACAGCTATTAATGGCTCGGTCAGCGAGGTGGCAAGACGTTGTGCGAGGTTTGATGGGTGTGACAGTGGTAAATGGCTCAGCGAGCTGGCGAGCACTCAGGTCGGCGTGCGGCCAAGGGCACAGGGGTGCCAAGGCAAGGAGAAAAACGTATTTCGTGAAGAAGAAAAGGGAAAATCATGAAGAATTTCTGGATTGGGCAAGATTTCCAAATTCAAGAAAAACTCAAATAAATTTCAAAATTTTGAAATTTTTGGACTGTTTCACTAGTGATCTTACGCAACAAAATATATCCTATATACTAACTATACTTTGAAGTTTGGCTGGTTATTGGGCTTTGTAGTCTGAAGCATCAATTGTGCTTTTGTGAGCCACTCGGCTGGAGGCCCACTCTACGACCCACGCAAACGGAGTGTGCAGCAGCCAGATGGTGGTTCGAGCTCTGGTCTGAAATATATATATATATATATATAGGAAAAATACTTTCTACATCTAGGTGTAATTACACCTATCTCTAATATACCACCTAAACGAATTTGAAATACTCCTTTATCACTTTGGATATACTCATATACTAATTATAAGATACTTCAATGTGAACCACATAAAAAAATTGCAAGGGAGTATATATATATATATATATATATATATATGGGGGCATATCTAGTGCAAAAGGGTATTTCAGTGCAAATAACGATATATACCATCCGATCTAGATTATGTGGTTCAGATCAAGGAAGGTGGAGGTGGGTGGGAACCCATCACACTTAAACACTTTTATAGAAAACTCCCTACATGTATTATTTTTTATGAGGTAGGGCTTCCACCTTCCTTTATCCGAGCCACACAATCTAGATCGGATGATCTACATCGTCATTTGCACCTTTGCACTGAAATACCCTTTTACACTAGATATGCCCTATATATATATATATATATATATATATATATATATATATATATATATATATATATATATATATATATATATATATATATATATATATATATATATACTACCTCGAAATTTAGCTTAGTAATAATTGCATATATGCTGATATTGAGATGAATTAGAATCTTTTTAGAGTCACTATGGAGTTGATTTTTATTCATCGTAGTCAAGAATACATGCAAACAGAAAACTGTGGTGACCTGTTGAGACACATGCACCTCTGTTCATCTGGTGAGCCCTGCTTGGCACACAAATGTGCCGCAACATTGGCATCCTGGCGAACAAAACGACCATCGAACTCAATAAACTTATTGCAAAGCTCCTGAATCTTGGTGAAAAGGGGAAGAAACTCTGATGTAATGTTCTTCCTCGTCTTCCACATATTGACAATCGCTTGGCGGTCGGATTCAACGATCAGAGGTGGCGAATCAAATTATGGGGCATTACAAAGCTTTCCGGAATTTGAGTGTCTGACCAAAAAAAATTTTCATTTGTTGGACATCCAAATTTTACGATCACAGGAGAGGTTGTTTGGGGAAGGAAAAAAGGGAAGGCTCTGGACATATCTTTTTCTTTATATTTTGGTCCAATTCGTCTTTTTTTTCTTTTTTCATTAATTTGTTCCTTCAGATTCGCATGCATGTGCGTTTTTGCAAATTTCATCTTATAGGCATGATTTTTTGTAGGTATTTAGAAACTCTTTAACACTCGCATCCAAACGAGAGCGGCCACCCCTGACTAACAGTTTGATAGCTTGGTCAATCAATCGCTTGCTCTCGCACTCCCTGGTCTCCGCATAGCAGCTGTACACACACATAGAGAGAGAGATAATTCTATACTACTATGAGTACATATTTTTTCTTCTCGTATACAGCTTTAATAATACTGTTATACCTTTTTATCTATTTGAATATACTATAATAATCATTATAATATACTTCAAAATGAGTTTCATAAAAAATTTCATAAAAATTCACTTATTATCGTATAATTTATGTATATATTTCTTTTATGTATAGAAAAGAATATATAGCAAAAATAAGAGGTTTCAATGAAAATTTTTGAACCAAATCACATTAGAGTATCTTAGAATTAGTATTTAAATATACTGAAAGTGATACAAAAGTATAAAATATCTGTTTAAGTGGTATATTAAAAGTAGGAGTATGTACTCCCAAGAGTACGGAACAGACTGTATGTATGTATGCATGCATGCATGCATGCACGTATGTACGTATGTATATGGAGGCTTTTCGTACTCTTAAAAGTACATACTTTCACTTTCAATATACTACTTAAACGAATATGTTATACTTTTTTATCACTTTTAGTATACTTAAATACTAATATTAAGATACTACAATGCGACTTGGTTGAAAATTTTTCATTCGAGCCTTTTATTTTTGCTTTATAGACTTTTTCACACATAAAAGGAGTATATATACAAATTATGTTATAAAAAGTAGAATTTGATGAAATTTTTCATGGAACTCATTTTGTAGTATCTTATAATCTAAATAGAGAAAGGGGTATATTAGAAGTGGGAATACATACTCGAGTGTAATTATTCTCTACGTTGTATCTCATAACGTATGAAGTATCTCACGTAACGGAGGGTATGTCGTGTAGTATATGAGTATTTAAAACCATCTAGGTGGTATGAATAAATTTTCAGATGTGGTATATATATATTTTTAGACATACTTCTTTCTATGTGCATATATGAAGTGCGATAAAAACTATAGACTCACTTATAATTTTTTATATGGTTTATATTAGAGTATTTTATAATCAATATATGAATATATTTAAAATAAAAAATATTTTAAATTTATTTAGATGATATATTAGTGATAGGAATAATTCCATCCGAAGTAAAAGATATCCTACCCCGGTTGTCTCTTCCAACTGCCCAAAGTTATTAGTCTTAGCCACTCACCAATGGCCAGTCAACGACTGCTGCCTGTCCCTTGGATGCTCCTATCCTACACATTTCGTACGTATCTTTTCTCGTCTTTCTGTCCGTAAAGCAGCACTCCTGAATCATCCATCTGGCTCCCCGGCCTGTGGCCAAAGATCTAAAGAGAGATCGCCTGTCCATTTTTTGTAACCCCGAGAAAACGATGTCCTGAGTAAGCAACCTGGCCCAATGGGATCGACCGACCCGTCGTCGACGCCTGTGAGCTGTGGCGATCTCGCCGGCTTTTAACTAAGTACTGGTCGCGCGCCTTCGTCGGGAGCATCAATGGCGTAGGAGGCGGAGGAGGGGCCGTACGAGGCTGCGAGAGCTACTGCGCGCGTAAACAATAGGCGGACGTACATGCGGTAGGGCCCGACGGGGCGCTGTGCGGGGGCGGAGGTGGCGCGCCTCAGCGCGAGCGCCGGTGCGAGCCGCGTTTTTTAGGTCTGCACGCCGCTATCGATGGTATGGTAGCTCGGCAATCACAGCATAGGCAGCCGAGCCTTTCCACTTTCCAGGGAACATCTGTAAAAAAAAAAATGCTTCTATACGCAAAGACGTAAGCGCATGTCTAGGACCAAGCTTATGTGGTGAGCACCGGCTGCTGAAACTGAGGACCGCCAGAGGTAGACCTGAGAGTCGGGTGGGTATTCTTGGGCCAGTCTGGGGATGTTTGGGGTGTTTGGAATAGTGATGGATTATGATTTTTTGTTAAAATTTTATTGTAACTGATTGATTTTTTACCGTTGCTGAGTTAGCTTATTGGGCATAATTAAATTTAAAAAAATATAAAAATAAAGCGACATGTTAACTGTTGGACCCCGGAGCAACGACTTCTGGATCCTCTGTGTAAATTGCGCTAGTCCAGGATCAAATTAGTGCACACAGTGGATAACAAAGATTCATATCATGCAAAATAATATTTATTCATTAACTAAATATAGGCTTGTTGGCCAAAGTTTATATCAATTGTTCATAAACCAAAATTAAATATAAGCAGCAGAAAAAGAACCATAAAGCAGCAGTCCATCCTGCCTGCCCACAGGCGAATGATTGTAAGACATGGCCAACTCGTCGTTATTCTCACTGAAGTTGATGAAGTCCTCTGAAAATAGTGAATAAAGAAACATGAGTACATAAAATACTCCACAAGTTACACCAGGAGGTTTAACAGAGTTCATGCATACATAAGAATTGACAATGGAAGGTATAATAGGTTATTTGTGCGTAAAAACAGAATTAAAGTAAATACAGTAAATAGATTCAAAAACTGAATTTGATACAATAGATAGGAAGAATAATTTAACAAAATAATATCGTTAGTATAGGCTTCGACCAAACACTAACCTATTCACAGGTATCCCATCTGGTCCATCTTTTCCAAAAGATCTCATACGGATTCCATCTATTCATATGATTTTTCATCTCCCATGGATTCTATCTATCCATAAGCCTTTTCAAAAATCATTTTAAAAACCAAACTCTAATCCATAAAAAACTTTACTCGGTTTGCCCATGACCGTGGGCACAACTATCCAGGATAGATTATACACTCTGCAGAGATTGTACAGTTTTACCTACAAGACATGATCATCCCATATTGCCACTGGTTAAACACACTTCCTTTGGTGTGCGGCGAATAGATCATGATAAGGCCTTTACAAATCTAAGCCTTCAACCTGGTCATACTGCCACTAAGATTTCACCACAACTTAAATCCACAAGTTGGAGCCCCCTCTTGTGCCGTATGAGACTTCTCGTGGTCTACACCACGCTCACATTCAACCTATAGCGAGGCCAAAGTTGGGACTTCACAAATTAATTAGCCAGAACTGTTCCATACCAACCTTATGGTAGTACGATATAGCTTTGCAACAGTAGCTCACAGACCGGTCTTTAACTTAACTTAGGCTCAATCCACATACCCCCTGTGCATAACAATCGACATTATGTCATCGAATAACAATGCATGCCAGCACCCACCACCTAACTATTAGCCTAGGTCCAAACCAAATTTTATATTTTATTTTAAAATATTTCATATATCTTCTTGACTCACCAAAGTCAAGAATACATTTTAGAAAATTATTGTTCTGAAGTAAAACAAATATTTCTATTTAAATCATTTTAAGCATGGCTAAGCAATTCCATAAAACTTTTAGTCAATACTATTGTACCAACTAGGTTTTCATCTATGTTGACAAAGCATAAGGAAGTTCAATGTCAAATTTGGCCATACACAAAGGATTTGGATATAAGTAGAATTTAAATTGAATTAAAATTAGATTTGAATAAAAGTACGTATGCATAATACTTTTAAAAATAACATAAATAATTTAAATTACTAGGAGCAATATGATCAAATGTGTAACTTACCTTGCTTCAAAATTTTGCTGAGGTTCGTTGAAGTTATACTTTTCAAATTAGTCGTACTCTACACGCGAAAAGACAGAACAACTAAACTCAAATAAAATCCAAATAAAATCTAAAAAATATAAAATATATGTTGGGAGATAGAATATGACTTTAGATGAATTTAGGAATTTAAATGGGTCCAATCGGAGTTAGGGCAAAGGAGAACGACTTCTGGTAGTTTGAATTCCAAAGAAATGAATAAAAAGAATTTATTGGAATTATTTTTGGTGGTGGAAAAGTGGTCGGAGATCAGAGAAGTGGTCAGAGGATTCAGAGAGGTCGGACGATGCGGAGGTTAAAACGGTCAAACAGCCATGGTCGATTTGAAGACGGAGGTCAAAGTCGAAGGCTCCGAGATCGAAGGTCGAAAGCTGGAGTCGAAGTCTTCGAAAGTCAAAGTCAAAATCGGAGTATTCAAAGGTCGAAATCTCTAGGGTTGAAGGTCGAAGTCGAAGTTAAAGGCTCCGAGCAGTCAGAGTCTAAGAAGCGTCCAAACGGTCTGAGTCTAAAGAACCTCTGGACGACGGAGTCTAAAAAGCCTCTGGACATCGGAGTCTTATGAGCCTCCGAATGTCGAAATCTAATAATCGGATGACTGGGAGAAGTTGGACGGCTTCACGTGACGAGATCCGAGTGATCCAACGGTAGCGAAGGCCGGGGAGGTATACAAAAGAGGGAGAAGAGTATGAGTTCGGTTTTAGCTTGGCGCAAGGTTTGGGCTGCACAGAGTTGGCTAGCGGTGAGGGTGTAGCGGAGGTGGGATACGATTATCGACGGCGGAGTCTCTCCGACGATGGCTTGCTTGGAGAAGGAGCGTCGAAGGTTCGTGCGGGTCGGAGGAAAGCGTGCACAGCGTCAACAAAACTCCAGGATGGCCGAGACTATGGCGATTGCTTGTCAAGGCTCCGCCGGGGCTTGGAGAAGACACTGTCAGTGTGAAGGACTTCGGGCGTGGGAGAGTGGAGTTGAGCGAGGAGCGAGGTGCGGAAAAGAGTGAGGGGACTGCGAGGAGTGCATTGGTGCTCTTGTGCATTACCGTAAGTGGTTGAAAGGTGGTTGGCGGCGAGGTGAAGCGGTGACGTAACTCGGGCGGTGGTGGCGACAGTGTTTCGATAGTGAGGAGACTCAGCCAATGGCCGGTCAAGAAAATCTAAAAATTATGAAATATATACTGAAAAATAGATTATAAATTTAGATGAATTTATAAACTTGAATCACTTGATTCGGAGTTCGGACGGAGGAGAACGAGTGATTGAAAAATTGGCGGATTAGAAAATTCTGAAAAAAAATCAAGAATATTCCTGTCCGTGAACAGTAACATCAAGTGTGTTTTTGACGTGATGCCAGTGAGAAAAAGCACGGGAGGTGAATCCAACTAGCAAAATAGGTTGCTAAAGACCCGAGGCACATGTAGGAAGTGATGGCACGTCAAACAGAGCACGGTGACGACGCGGACAGCGACAACGACATAGGGTGGGAGAGAAGAATAATTTTTAAGCGTAAAATATGGAGAAGTAAGGTGAGCACGGCGTAGAACGCGGCGAGGCAAAGTTAGAAAAATTATCGGCTAAGCCAAAAACTCACCGGTAGCGACGCAATCATCGTTTGAATGACGTTGGTAGAGAAAAACTAAAAACTCAATATCTTGGTGCTCGGTGCGATGAATCCAAAACTAGCCTCCTGGGATGGTTTGGCATGTTTTGACGCGAACGGATTGTTGAAAGCACGAAGGAGAGCAAAAATTTGTGGAATATTTTTAGACAAACAGAGGAGAGCAAAATTTTGTGGAATATTTTTGGACAAACGGAGGAGGGCACGGCATAGAACGCATCGAGATGAACTCAACGGCGTAGATGACTCGACCAACTGACTAGCGGAACGCGGTGGACAAGACTTTATGTAGCCGACAGGCTAATACTGATATTCCGGGCAAACGGAGAGAAGATAGCATGCGAGAGTTGGGCGAAACGAAGAGTAGAGCGTGGGAATCATGATGCTTCCCTTGGTTTTGGTCGGGTATGCACAGTCGGCTGGTGGTGACGCAAGAAACAGCAACACGATTCGGCCCACGGTGGTGACAATACTCCGGCGAAGTTCCGGTGAAGGCGAGGTGTGCACCGCGTAGAACGCGATGAGGCAAAATCAACTGTGTGGTTAAACACGATGAGACTCCACTGGACGAGGCGTGATAAGCCGAGGAACGGCGCTTGGATGGCAACACAAAAGCTTTGATTGCAGCTAAGAGAAAATAAGAGAGGACTTGAAATTTTCGGGAGTGGATGAGGATGAGGAGGGGCTCCCGGTGCTCCCTTTTATAGTGGCAGGGGTGGACCGAGGAGAGAGATTAAAAGACCATGTTTTTGAATGGTATGGTTTAATTCTCGCAAAAAAGCTCAAAAAGGAGAGTGAAAATGGTTCGGAATGAAGGAGTCTTGATGTGAAGAAGTGAATGTAATTTATTTTCACGAAAAATAGTGGAGGAAATCAAAAGTTATGGAAGCTTGAAGGGGCTTCAATGGTGGCTCTCCCTGCGCGCAACGCTCTGGATGTGAGCTCCACTGGAGGAAGAAGAATGGAAAAAGAAAGAGAGAGAAAAAGAAAACAAAAAAAAGAAAAAAATTCAGAAAAATTTCAAGAAATTTTATAAGAATCCTTGGAACATGAAAAGATTAAATAAAATAATTTTGTAATTAATTGATATTTATTTTAATTTTTAAAAATATTTTTCTTTTCTAGCTTTAAAATAATACAATAAATTACAAATAAATCTTAAAAATTTTAGAAAAATTCATATAGGTTTCTAAAGCTATTTTTAACTGAAATTTAGATATTTTCCTTGATAAAATATTTTTTTGTTTAACAGAAAGACTCTTTTCTTTAAAGCAAAAAATTAGGTTAGCAAAAATTTAAAAATTTCAAGAAACCAAATAACCTTATTTTTATTTTAAACTAACTTAATTATTATTTTATTTTTTTAAAAAAAACTTGAGTTGTTACATTAACCTATCATGGACAATACAAAAAAAAATACAGGAATAAAACAAAACACAAAAAAACCAAAAATGAAAAAAAGAAAAAGACAAAATCGCTACAGTAAACTCACGCTACGCTAACGCCAAACGCTGCCGCCCGTCGCTCACCTGAGCGGGTCCTTGATCGGCATGGTATAAACTGTAGGCTATATCAAACCTAGAAAGAAGATTTATTGGGGCTGCACTGGCCAACCTTGTCTACCGTGGCGTGCTAGGCCGGCCCAACACGAAAGTAGCATGGTCAGTCAAGATTAGCCGAAGAGGAGGGAGACCATGAATGTGGGTAGGGGTGAAAACGGATCGAATACAGATAGATAATAGCTCTGCCATATTTATTTTCATATTTTCCCCAGATACAAATATGAATACGAAATCCCGGATACGAATACAAATACAGAGCAAATATGAATTGAATCAAATACGATCATGAATATTTCTCGGAATATGGAAACCCTTTAAATTGTATGCACAAAATGAACAAAAACATAGTTTATTTGATCTAAATATTCATGAATTCTTCATATAGGCTAAGGTTCCCTTTCTAACTCTATGTATTAATGTATATGTTAATATATAATGGGCTACGAAAGTATTATATAAATGAGCTGGGCTGAAATAGAGGGTGCAAGTTGCGAATAGTGAGCTACTGAATCCGTATTCGGTAAAGAAAACCCATAATCATTTCTAATCTGATACTATCCGATAAATATCCGAGCTGATAGAATCCGTATTCGGAATTATCCAGATCGATCGAAAACTATCCGATTTGTTTTCACCCCTAGACGTGGGAGTACCTATCGCGCAGTCCGGGAAGGCTAGATCCAACGACGGTGTAGTCGGGAACCGCTAGATCCGACGACGACGCTGGTACCAAGGAAGAAGCGCATAGGGCGACTAGGGACAATGGCGGTGTTGTCCTCAAAATGTGGGTCCGTCTGGCATCGTGACTGAGGACAGTTGAATCCGACACCAGTGCAGTTAGGGAAGGCAAGATGCGAGGTCGTCGACTTTAGGGAAAAAGCAGGCAGGGTGGTCAGGAATGGTGCTGGTGTGGTCTACTCGCCCGCGATGCCTTCATCTTCCTCAACCAGCTCCTCGTTGCTCTCAATTGGCACCCTGCCTTCAGCCGCAACACCCTCGCGCTCGTCACCGCTGCAAATAAGGAGAGAAACACTATGGGGTGCCCTGAGAGGATAGCATCAAGACTTAGTACGGCTCAGGAAATGGTTGCTTAGGCCACCTAGTAGCTAGCATGGCACTAATGATAAGATAGGGTAGAGACCAAAGAAGCAACGGGTGAAGAGGGAGAGGGGCAATGGTTGGGAACCCGTAACAAGATGGAGCAGAGGAAGAAGACAAAGCATTGGTGGAGGTTAAGAGACAACAGGCAAATTCAATGTTGTCCTCCTATATGGCTATAAAACACACCTCCTCTGCTTATTTCTTCACCATTGAAGTAGCAAGTTTTCGTTCTCTCTTTTCCTCTGCTCAGTAGTCTCAATAGTCTGTATAACAGAAAGTTCGATGGCGACCGGTAGTATGCTACCAAGGTGTCATAGCATGAAAGCGGCAATGGGAGCGTCCAAGCTCAGTAGTAGTGCGCTATCGAGGAGTCGCAGAATGAAGGTAGCAGCAGGGCGCCTTACTGAAAGCTCCCATCGCCGCTCCTCTAGTCCTCCGCTGGCTCTAACTTCTATTGACGCTTGTTAGCTCTATTAAGTATGGAAGACTACAACATGAATGATCGTCATATAGACAGTATTGACGCTTGTTAGCTCTATTAAGTATGGAAGACTACAACATGAATGATCGTCATATAGACAATACGGAGGGCTATGAGGAGTACTAGGGCAATCCAGAGTCAATGGGGACACCAGACTTCTCTTTCTTGTCTATAGACGACAGCATTGATAGGTCTGGGGTTCCTGCACTAGCACCGCTTGACGAAGGGTGCCGTGCTGGAAGCACATGACCTAGAGCTAGGAAATTCGAGATGATCAAACAGTAGAGATCACAACTTGTAATTATTGCAAATTAAACTCAATTAACTGCTCGTATATATGGAGGGATGGGGTACTTGAACCGGTACTATAAAGCATACTTGAGCAAGATAGAGGGTGCACAGGCGAGAGGGAGGAGTACAGACACATCTGAACTTTGAGGCCGATGGCTATGTGAGTATTTGGGTATACAATCATATTTCTTCCCATAAGAAAATTGCTAAATAAATTGTTTCCAAATATCAACTGGTTAGGATGGGTGAATGTCACGTATTCAAAAGAATGATATAACATGACTTTTGCCCACAATACCAACATGTCAGTAGGAGAACTATTGCTTCTGATATTTTCTCTAAAGCTTTTGAACATGTTGAAAAGGAGTTTTTTTTCATGTTTTCTAATTGTATCATGACAAGCTTAGCAGCAGCATAAGATCAAAGGCCTTATAGCAGGCGCAACAAGGAAAGACAAGCTTAATAGCCAACTTGTTAAAGAAGCTAAATGGCATATCTAGTTCTTCATCCTCTTAGTATTGAGCGGACCTCCAAGTGAAATTTTGTCTCAGAGCTAAACTACTACCCGGAGTATGATTTTGCAAACACCGATTTCGATCTTACTAGCGAATGCAAGATATACTTGCTCAAGTGGTAGAAAAATAATAAGCAGAAATTTTCTGTTTTGTGCCATTTCACACGGGATATTCTATTAGTTCCAGTGTCCACCATCTCTTTAGAAGTAACGTTCAGTATGATAGGAAGAATAATTGAAGAAAGATATCATCCCTTACACCTAGGATGATAGAGGCAATCACATGCGTCAAGGACTAGAAATTAGATAAAAAGCGACATTAGTATCAATTGGAGGATCTTGAGATCGTACATGTGTACATCAACCTAGAACGCATGAATGATATTGAAATTGAGGAGTAGTTAGTATGCATGTATGTTGTTGTTGTACTCTTTTCCTTACTTGAGGTACCCTACTCATGGGTGTAAGGTTTTAACGAGATAGTAACATTGTATCTGTAAAATATCAAATAGATTTCACCTTTCCTCCTAAATATTTATATGCCTATATTTTTACACAATTACTTCAATTTCAACTTTGTATTTTTCCCTTTCCCTACTTTTCCTTTTTTTCTCTCCTTTTCCCTACTTTTCCTTTTTTTTTCTCTCCTTTTCCCATTTCCCTCTTTTTTCTCCTCTCTATTTCTTTTTCCCTATTCACTCTCATCTCCTTTTTCTTTTCTTACCCCATGTCGGTTCCTCAATTCTCATTGTGCCATTTCTTCTTGCTGGCTCTCTCTCTCTCTCTCTCGCAATTTTGTTGCTCATTTCCCTCCTTTGCTCCTCCCCTACATCGCGTCGCCACCGTAATCTGACACTGTCTAGATCTACGCCTCCGCTCCTCCCCTCCACTACGCCACCGTCGTCCAACGGTTCTCACCATGTCGACCTTGTTTGCTGCCCATCCACCGCCCTACCACCACTGCTCAACCTCCCTCCTCTTTCGCTCGCTCCATCCACTACACTGTTGTCGCAACCCATCGTCTAGATCTGCGCTTTCGCTCCTCCCCCTCCACCACGCCACCACCACCCATCGGTCCTCACAGTGTCGACCTCGTTTGCCGCCAGCCCACCGCCCCACTGCTGCTCAACCTCCCCCTCCACCGCTCCTCCTCCTTATCCTCCCCGCCGTCACTGGTCATCCTCCCCCCCTCCACCGTCTCTTCTCGGCTTCCCCCAGAGTGCCCCTCCTCTTCCCCTCTACCTCTCCCTCCTTCCCTAGTGTTGGCTACCTCTCCTCTCTCCCTTCCGCCATGCCATATCTGAGTTTGGACCGTCTGGATCCGACTCCGACACATCCACCTCCCTATTCGCACTAGAGCGACAACACTTCGCATTCTCATCATCCAACGTTCACGGGAATTCGAGCTCCAGACCGAATGACGAGAGAGCAAGATTGATGGCTCCAATGCCCGCTGTGGGCTCTAAATGGCTCGTACAGGCTTTGTGTTAATCTGTGCTACCGTTACCGCCCTCATGGTGGGGGAGAACGGCATCGGTGCTTGACCACGGCGTCTGGGGCACATCAGACATGGCTAACCTAGGAGCCATAACAGGCGTGGCCATGTCTGAGCGAGGCTTGATAGTAGTGGTACCGAAGATGTAAGGTACAAATACAGCACGAGAGTGATGAAGATGATAGCCACCATCGTTATTGCCTATGCTGCTTATAGGTCCACAGGGTTGAGCCTGGCCAGCACATCACATCGGTAGTCCGTCATGGCTTGAGCTATGCCTGGACTTTAAGGGGGCGTTCGGGATAGCGATAGCTTTTGGCTTTTGCTGAAATTTCACTGTAGTTAGCTTTTTTTACTGTAGCTGAGTTAGCTTATTGGGCATAATTAAATTTCAAAAATATAAAAATAAAAACGACACGCTAATCTAGAGTGAATAATACAAAGGAATACAAGAAAAAACAAAAATTTAAAAAAAAAACTAGCGGATAAAAACTTGAACAGTGCCAAAAACGCGCTGCACAGTAAATTTATCGTCATCGCCGCGACTGATCGCGAACTTAAGCGCGGCCTAACAGAGGGTGGTGATCATGCCTAACCGACACGGCCTGAAACCGATTTGGCATCCCGACTCCCAGGTCTAGCTGGAGGGTGTACTTGCTCCGGTAGGTACCCAAGGCATGGAAAAGCTGACTGCATGTTATCTTTGTGCAGCGCGCATGTCAACTGCAGGTGCCAGTGCAACACTGTTTGCTGTGAAGGCTAGCATGTAAGAATATAAGCTCACCCACCAAGGCTCGTTAGGAACAAGCGAATTTTCCCTATTTCTAGAAGAAGGAACATAGGATCTATTTATATTAATTTTTTCTGATAATTTTTTTTACTGTAACTAATAAATAGTAGTGTATTATATAAAAAAAATAGAGCAACGAAAGACAGTATAATATTCAGACCACCATATAATTTATAGAATTGTGATATAATAAATACAGAGTACGTTACAACATGTTAAAGAAAAAATAATATATAATAAATAGTAGTGACCGATAAAAATGATTTATAAAACTGAGACGTTTATAAGTAAAAAAAACCAATATATACAGTTCTATAAGCTCATCTCCCAATGCTCGTTAGGAGCAACCGAATTTTCCCTATTTCTAGAAGAATCAGAATGTTTCATAAGCAATATCTGTGTTCCAAACATGCTCTTACTGTGAATTGGCCGAATGCTTTCAAGTAATCCACATATAAGGCCGCTGAAGCGCTAACGGATGGGTTGGCCGCCCGCTTTCCATAGGCGAACTCGGCGGGGTGGCTAGGTTGCCATAGTCAACAGGCCGCTAGGGAATTTTCCAAAAAAAGAAGGTGTAGATTTTTTTAGATTTATAGTTTAATTTTCTATATTAATTAATTTTTAAATAAAGTATCTATTTAAGACGATGTTTACAAATTGATTAGAGTAGATATGCTTTCATCTATATCGGTTAAAACTATATAAGATATATCTCTCTATACTTTTTCTTATAAATAACCAGTATTTCAAATTTTAAATTAAAAGATATAAATTATAGCTCAAACGAACCTGTCGAGGAAATCCAGCAACTATAGCGCGGTAGGGAGTGACTACCGGGCAACGTACAAGTTAGACTGATGGAGGAACTCGTGCTCATAATGTGGTGTCAAATATTTGTCATGTTGCTGTCCTTCAAAAGATCGACTGTAGTAGCACACAAGATCAATCGGGAACAATGGATGCGAACTGAAGTAGAGTCAGGTCGTCTCGCCCGCCTTTCTTCTTTATTACCTTGGGAACTTACCCTTTTTGTTTCTTCTAACATACTTTAAGTTTAAAGTTCAAATTTTGAAGGGACACACAACGCACTTTAGACTAGATGCAGACTTTTTGAGTTTCGTATGTTAATTTGATGCCAAAATCAAAAGTTTATGCATTTATGCATCAAATTGTGTTTATGCACTAGCTATCTTCTAACTCAATTTGAACATGAATTTTATATATAAGTAGAGTAGTTTCAAAAGTACATCTATTTTTATATAAATTTTTTATCTATATTTCATGCCCACCCTAAAATATTTTGCACCTGTGCACTGAATTGTGCTTTTACACTACATATCTCCCCTTCAATCGGATACATATTTTTTTTACTTTCATGTTTGTTTTAGCTGACCTGTCAATTTTATTTACATTTGCATCAAAATGTAGTCTTTTATTAATTCTCATATCTGTTTACATAGTACAATGCCTCTCTATTTATAGTCTAAGCCTACTAGGGGCAATTCTAGTATTTGCCCACATCAGAACCTTCCAGGTTTCGTAACACTCCCCCTTAGGCGAATACCACGGTATGTACATACCTCATCAAAAAATTCTCTCAAAAAACCCAATGGAAAAAAGGGATGGAGAAAAAAAGCACATTGCATCTCTTCCTTGTAACACTTGTTGCCTCATTAAAAACCTTTACGTGGGAAAACTTTAGAAAAAACTCACAAAGAGAAAAAAAATGCAACATTTGGATCTTTAGAATCATGTAGGTCTTCTGGTCTTACACAAGGGCTATAGTTTAGAGATTTACTCCCTCTGAACCTTATAACTCTCTAAGTCGTTTCATACCTATATCTCAAACACATTTATAGAAAGTAGAGACTGGAAGAGATTTTGTGAATAAATCTGCTAGATTATCACAAGACTTAGCTTTTAATACTTTTATCTCTCCATTCTTCTAGAGCTAATGAAGATAAAAGAACTTATGAGCAATATGCTTCATAATATTACTCTTAACATAGCCTATTTACATCTATGCAACACAAATGGCATTATCTTCATACCGTGTTCATGCCATATGACTTCTGGATATGGCTAACTATCCGTCTAAGCCAAATACATTCCCGTGAGGCTTCATATAATATGATTATTTTTGAGTGGTTGGTAGATGTAGCCATCAAGGTCAGTTTGAATAATCACCAAGAAATGGTTGTACCACCACAAAGAAATACAAATCCTATCTGGGATCTGCCATTATGTGGATCAGACATATATCCAACATCTGTATATCCAACCATAATCAAGTCTTGATTTTTCGGGTAAAATAATCCAAGATCTTGTGTACCTTGAAGATACCTGAGGAGGGTTTTAATACCAGCCCAATGTCTTCTAGTTGGAGTTGTGCTGTGTCTGGCTAGCAAGTTTACTGCAAAGATAATATCTGACCTCGTACAGTGCCCTAATGGCACTTAAGTATAGAACTTATGGTACAAGAATTTTCTTAATTTTTATCTTTGGTCTAAAAGGATCTTTATCCACTTCTAGAGATCGAACCACCATTGGTGTTTTCACTGGATATAATTTGTCTATGATAACTTTGTCTAAGACCTTATTGGTATAAGGGGATTAGTGTACTAAGACTCCTTCAGGGAGATGCTCCGGCTGTAAGCCTAAACAAAACTTGGTTCGGTCCAAATTCTTCATTTCAAATTCTTTAACATGATAAGAACTTATTTCCTTTATGTCCTTTGTCATTCTGATGATATTCAGATCATTGACATATATTGAAATAATACATAATCCATTCTGGATTTCTTTATGAACACACAGGGACAATCTTCACTATTAATGTATCTCTTTTTTAGGAGGAATTCACCAAGCCAGTTGTACCATATTCTACCAGAATATTTTAAATTATACAACGATTTTTTTAGCTTGACGCTGTACAAGTTTCAATCCATTTTATCCTGATCTGAAATCTTTACTCCTTCTGGTATTTTCATATAAATATCCGAATCAAGTGACCCATATAGGTATGCGGTCACTACATTCATTAACTGCATACTTCAATTCATATCTGCTGCCATTGATATCAAATATCATAACGTTATTCCATTCGTGACAAGAGAATAAGTTTCGTCATAATCAATGCCGGGTCTCTACGTGAACTCTTGTGCCACAAGTCTCACTTTGTATCTCACCACCTCATTATTTTCGTTTCTTTTTCGGACAAAAAACCCACTTGCATCCTATAGGGAATATCTTAGATGGTGTTCGGGCTATCGGGCTAAACACTTTTCTTTTATTCAGTGAGAGTAATTCTGCCTCAATTTCTTTCTTCTACTTACCCTAGTCTGAATGCTTCTAGCATTCAGCTAAGAACTTTGATTCTGGATTCAGTTCAAGGTTTCTCGCAATCTTTGAGACAAAACAAGTGTTAATAACTATAGTTTTTCTCTTATATAGTTCTCTTGACTCAACAATAGTATTGGATATTTCTTCATTTATCTTATCCAGCTCCTCGTGATTTCCTACAACGACAGAGTCTGGTTGTTCCGAAATCCTAGTATTAGTTTGTGTACACGCAATTGTACTAGGGTTATGATCTTTAAGATCATTTCCTCCAAGGGTGTTCTCAACTTCAGGTTGAGCTTCTTCAACTGATATGGGAAATGTCTTATTTTTATTGAATTTCATTTTCTGTGGACATCTCCACGGAACTGAGGCCTCATTCTCCAGTGCTCTCTCCCTCTTCTTCACATGACGGGTTAGAGTGGTTTTGGTATCCTTCTGGGGTACTTTCACTCTCTCCAGAGCATTTACTATTGGTATGTAAGACTTTGTCACTCCTTTCTGATTAGTGAAGGCATCTGGTAAATTATTTATAATTTACTGTAGATTTATTATCCGCTGAACGTCTAGTTCAGTTTCTATAGTGCGTTGATCCAGGGCCAGAAGGCTCAAGGCATTCCAATCTATTTCTCGGCATTTATCATCATTAAAATACTTTCCTCTCCTTAATGCTGGAAAATTATCTTCATCAAAGATGCAATCGGCGTGTCGGGCCATAAACATATCTCCATTGGTTGGCTCAAGATATTTCATAATCGACAGGGACTCAAAACCAACATATACTCCCAACTTCTGGTGGGGGCCCATGTCTGTTCGTTGTGGTGGTGAAATTGAAACATTACAGCACAGCCAAATTTTCTCATATGAAAATTACTTGGTTCTTTTCCACGCACTAGCTGTAAGGGGAAAACCTAATGGTATGTAGTTGGTCTTAGATTTATTAGTGCCGCTGCATGCAACACTGCATGACCCCCAACAGCTGATGTAGAGCCTACTATTCTGCAGTAGGGGTCTAGTAATCAGCATAATCCTTTTGATAAATGACTCTACAAGGCCATTCTGAGTGTGAACATGTGGTACATAATGCTCTATCTTAATGCCTAAGGCAAAAAAATAGTCATTAAATGTCTTAGATGTAAACTCATTAGCATTGTCCATTCTAATGAACTTAATTCTTTCATATGAAAAGTTTGCTCTTAATCTAATAATTTGAGCTATTAGTTTAACAAAGACGTGATTCCTAGTAGAAGTAGGCATAAATTAGACCACCTAGTAGAAACATCTAGTATCACTATAAAATGTTTAAAAGGGTCCGACAGGAGTTGAATAGGTTCATAAATATCACTTTGTATTCTCTCTAGAAAAATAGGAGATTCCGCATCTACCTTCAGGTAAAAGGGTCTAGTGATGAGTTTTCCTTTGGCACAGGTTGGGCACAAGAAATCTTCAAGTTTAGGAAAGAATAAAGTTTTTAAGCTATGGCTAATAGAGTTATTTATTGTTTTTCTCATCATGCCTACCGCAGGATGTCCTAATCGATCATGCCAGATCTTAAAAGGCTCCAACGCTTTATACTCTATCTTCATTGCTACATATTTTTCAGGTTTTATGTAGGTATAATATAACCCAGAGGAGAAGGAGGGAAGTTTTTTAACCACTCTTTTATGGTCGACGTCAGATTTGGTCAAGAGGACATATTCTACACCACTCTTATTTTTTTGTCTCGATATAGATATCGTTCAAGCGAATATCATTGAAACTCAACAGGGTATGCTTTGATTCAGAATACAAGAGAGCATCCTCAATTACTATTCGGGTACCTATAGAGAGAATAACTGTGGCTCTTCTAGTGCCAACAATTAGAGTATCACTTCCGGCGATGGTCATGACACTTCCTATTTTCTTTGTTAACGTATGAAAATACTTGGCTTCCCTTAATGTCGAGTTGTTGGTTCCACTATCTACCAGACAAATATCTTCCCCCGCCATCGAATTTAATGAGTTATTCTATACAGAGCATAATATAATCAAAACAATAATTTAACAGGAATAGAGTTCTAAAAGAACAAGCAAATCATTTTATTCATTCAATAATGTTTAAATTCTAAATAATTAATGTTTCATAAGAGCATGAACAATCCAATATTTTTTCTGGAATAACCTAAACTGATAAAGCAAACTTAAAAAAACTATAACATCTGGAGTTGTTCAGGGAGACGACTTATGGCCTACTGCAGGTCGCCATATATGTCAACCTCCAAGTAATCACCCCTACCGCAGTGTCGAGCTCTATCACTACACTCAGGGCATCACTATTATCAGTATCAGACTAATCAATAAAGTGTGTCTCTGCAGCCTTCTTCGCTGGCAACTTCTTACCCTTGGTAACTGACTCTTGGTAGAGCTCCACCAGATGCTTTGGAGTGCGACAATTGCGAGACCAGTGGTCCATACAACCACACATGTAGCTAGGAGAAGGAGGGGTAGGTCTTCTTGCTACTTGAGTCTGGCTTCTGTTGCTTGCCTCTCACTTGCCCCATCCAACAGGGCTTTCCATTTCCCTTCTGCATATTTAGTTTCTTCCATTGCCTACCCATCTGCATAGGGCCCTTTCCACGGCCCTAGCTACCGCTAGTCCTCTGGGAATTAGCATGTGCTTCTGGCAGTGGCTGTGACCCAGTGGGATGAGTCTGATAGTTCTTCATTAGTAACTCATCATTCTTCTCTGTCTCAAGAAGAGTGGTAATCAGCTTTGAGTACTTGTACTTGGCCTGACAATATTGCTGCTGGAGTGTCCTGTGAGTAGGGTAAACAGTGCTTAAAGTCTTATCAATTATCTCAATATCTGTGATCTTTTGGTTACAGAACCTAAGCTTAGAAACAAATTTGTGAATAGCATAATTGTACGTAGACACCTTGAAATCTTGGAACCTGATATTGGTCCACTTACATTGCGCTTCAGGCAGCATGATGGATCTTTGCTGGTCATACCTCTCCTTCAGGAAGTTCAATAATGCCAGCAGGTTTCTTCTGGAAAATACTCAGACTTTAAGTCTAGGTGGACGTGGTGCCTCAAGAAGTGTAGTGCCACACATTTGGCGGCATCAAAGATGGTAGGAGCCCCAGCTGTAGGTGGGGTTATGGCAGCACCAAGTGATCTACCTATTAGATTGATATTAACATCTATGGCCCATGCGAGGTAGTTGCTACCATCCAGGGCGAGCTCGGCAAACTCCTTCTTAGCAATGTCAGACATCTCCTACATTGTCCATACATAATTCTAAATTTACTAATGGCAAATAGCATGAATATTGCTAAATCAGTAAGGTGTGATTTTTATCTATTCAGTAGATATTATTAGGATTTTTCTAGACTTTTCTAGCAATTTTAACAATTTTCTGCTAATTAATAAGTAATTTTTAGACTTACTAAATAAGTAGAAATAAAATGCTAAAATAAAATAATTCTAGGAACATAAATAATAACGCCACAAGATAACTAGATTATAATGAAGCTTACATAATCTAGGAAATAAATCATGTGGAAAGAAATGTTGGACTTAATTGTAATTATAACAAACTTTAGGGTCAAATTTATAGCTATTTTCAATTTTTCAGCAGACTTATGTAATTTATCAAAAATCCAGGTACTAAAATGCTAAATAAACCCCAAACTGGCTATGCCCCTTTTTTCTCTCTCCCTTTTTTTCTTTGGGCCTAAAGCCGGCCCCTACAGCCCATGGCCTCCCAGCCCGTTACTGTTGCTTGGCCCATGTTTGGTGGGTGGCTAGGGTTTTAACCTTAGCTACTGGCTCCTTCTCTCACTCCAAGTGGTCGAGTGCGTTTTTGGCGATGACTGATGTGGCGCGAAGGGCAGAGCAGCGGTAGCAGCGGTGACCTTGGCGCAAGAGGTGGCGACCAGACGGGACGACCACTGGCGGTGGCCTACGGCTTCGGTGCGGTCGTTGGCGTGGGGGCTATGATGCAGCACTGACGGGTTCCAACCAGGCGAGCGAGTGGTCACGGGCGGTGTCCAGTGGTGCTAGCTCGGGTGCATGAGTCTTCCGGCGGCGACCGAGCGATGCTGGTGCGAGTGAGGGTGGCCGGTGTGGCGCCGGTGGCTTCGAGCTAGCGTCCAAGGCGCGGTGCAGAGCATCGGCTTCAGGCAGGGATGTCGGAGTGGCGGTTAGAGGCGGTCCAAAGTTGAGCAGCGATGGCTCTGAGATCTGGTGGAGGTGCTGGGATTCGGGTGGCGACTGTCTCCGGCGGCTGGCGTGGCTTCTGGTGCGGTGGCCGACCGTGCGTTCGTCGACTTCGAGCTCGACGGTGTGGAGACGTCCGACAATTGTGTGGCGATGACTTCTCGGTGGCTTTAGGCGCAGCCCGACGACGTCGGGCTTGTCATCTGGTGGTGGCGACTGTGCCAGCTTCTGGTGGCCGACATGGGTTCAAGTGGCTGATCGCGTGGTTCATCAGCAGAGGCGGCGGCGTGGCATCATGCAGTGGCATTTAGGGATGGCAATAGGGTGTTACGGGCACGGGTAGTGCTCGGCCTATATCCATACCCGCGACCCTGATTTGCGCCCACAAGAATACCTACGAAGGATAACAGGCGAAGAACCTCGCCCATACTCGTCGCCCGCGGGCATGCCCGTTTACCCGCGGACGTCGTGGGTACCCATCACCCACGAGCATGCCCGTTTACCTATGAATTGAGAGTCAGCGTATCAGAATTGAATTAATAACAGATATATAAAAGCAGCAACTATTGATAGGAAATATAAAAGCATCACATTCAAATTCACACATACTTATAAGTATCACATTCACATCAAATATATATGTCATTAAGAAAATAATTTTCACACATACATAGCATCCGACCTATCAGATTGTGGATTCACGGGTAAACGAGCGAGACGGGTACGGGTGGAGCTCGCCCATAATCGTACCCATTTACCCGATGGGTAAAAAGTTTTCTCCGTTTTCATACCCGTGAGTAAAAATACATCTCATATATGGCTCTATTAGGGTATTTACCCGTGGGTACGCGGGTAAATGGGTACAATTGCCATCCCTAGTGGCAGTCGTGCGCAGCTTCTGGCGGCGTCGGCGCACATCGG
This sequence comes from Melocanna baccifera, assembly GCA_036346265.1. NCBI lineage: Eukaryota > Viridiplantae > Streptophyta > Magnoliopsida > Poales > Poaceae > Melocanna > Melocanna baccifera. The sequence goes on from CM070708.1 coordinate 4,454,201, forward strand.
GCGGCGGCTAGGCAGCGATTTCGACGACCAGTGCCATCGGGTTGGGCGAGGTCTGTGCAGCAGCCGATCTACTAGTGATCATCCAATATTTTTTCAATTCTAACATATGATTGTGAATCGATCTAGACACTCGATGATAATCTACTGAAATCTAGATATAATATGTAGATATCAGATCAATCTATTGCTACAAACAATTAATATGAGATTGATCCAAACATGACATTGCTAGATAATATAAAATTAATCTAGATTGAAACATGAACAACAATGCATAATAGATTGGTTCGCGATTTGCATACTGTGCACATCGTGGAGCTTCATGCTGATGACGTGTTAAGAAATTGATGGACAAGAAGATGAACGATAACGCAATTCACGCAATCAATCTCCAAGAACAATGATCAATCACAAGAGACACCAATTGAGAAAGAATACTAGAACGTAGTCTTTTATTAATTCTCAGATTGTTTACATGATACAATGCATCTCTATTTATAGTCTAAACCCACCAGAGGCAATTCTGGTATTTGTCCACACCGAAATCTTCTAGGTTTCGTAACAACATGAAGGGATAGAGAAAGCAGTTGGTTTCTAGCCTTGTCTCCAACGTAAAAGGAGACTCTTACATGTATGGAAGTATCTAGTTATTATCTGAATATTTTCTTCTAAATAATCATCTAGATATCTGATCATTAGATCAGAGATCCAACAGTGTTTTTAAAGAAGAAAAACAAAAAATCTAGATAATTATTTAAAAAACATCTAAATGATGTACGAATTTTGAACAGATGTATCACTGTTGATCTCTAAAATTCCAAAAATAACATCGAAATCACGAAAATTCTAAAACTAGCCCTCTTCCCGACCGCACGATCATGTGGAGGCAACATGTGTCCAGTGGTGCGGTCAGAGACCGCACCACACCCATGTGGTGCGCTCCCCGGCCGCACCACTATGCCACGTGTCGCGTCGGCATTGAGTGGTGCGGTCCCAGATCACACCACTAGGCCACGTGTCGCATCGTCATGGTTGCGCGGTCGGGAAGGAGACTACTTTTAAAATTTTAATATTTTAGAAGCTATTTTCAAAATTACAGAGAACAATTATACTATATACGTCCAAAATTCTTTATCAACTCCTATAAGCATACGTGGCTCGAGCGGTCTATACCTACGGCACAAAGTGGTAGGTTTAGCGCCGGGCCGAACCGATCACCAACCATGGGCCAGCCATCCATCGCCATCATCCAACAGTCGCACTCCGGACGGTTCCGCAGAGGCGCCGGGCCCTCGCATCGCCAGCCAGCCAGCCCCGCGCGCGCCGTACCCGCCCGGCCAATCACGATCGAGCCCTGGAGGCGCGCCACGCCCGCGCGCCCCACCCCAGCGACGCCTTGCCTTTTTCCCTGGACTAGCCAGCTCTCGCTTACGCGGTGACGTCAGGCGCGATCCAGCGGGGAGGTCCGCCCTCTCCCACCACCGCGGCCACGCGTCCGCTCCAATTATGGCGCCCCGCGCGCCCCCATTCGCCCACGTACGCCACCCCCGCGCCCTGCCCGCCCCTCCCGTCACGTCCCCACGTCCACTCTCATCGGTTAATCCTATCGCGCACACGCTCAATCAGGCACGGCACATCACACCTGTCTCGACAAACAAATGCAACCAGAACGTGTGGGTGGAATTGAACATGGCATGTGCCATCAAACAGAGGTCTGTTCTTTTGGGGTTTTTAAGAATTATTTTTAGTTTTTACTATAGTAACTAATTTTTAAATAGAGTATTTTTTAATATGTAGTTTACAAATTAATTGTAGTACACATAAAAAATTAATATCTGTACCATCAAAAATCGCAAGCGAGTATTTCTCTTTCTGTAATCTCTATCGCAAACAGCCAACAAACCATCAGTCACAGCCAAAAGCCATCAGCTGCAGTCAAAAAGAACATACCCAGATTTTTTATCTGGGCTAACACATCAGGAGAGGATTACATACTCCATTAGTATGCACATAACCTATGTGTAGATGGTACGGGTTTGTGTTCTTGTAAAGAAAGAAACATCGTACCTTGGACGAAACGGGGATCCAAACATTTAGGTCCAAGTTTTTAACTTCCGATTTACTTTTTATTATTCATAATTTTTATTTTTTTAGATTTTTAGATTTTTATATTTTTTACCGGTTTTTATTCATTTGCATTATATGTGATAGATTAACCTATATTTTTTTTCTATTTTTAGATTTTTTTAATTAATTACGTTAAATAAATCTTCATCAGCTATATTGTAATTTTAACTAGTTATAATGTAGTTTCAACCATATATCTTTTATTTTAGATTGAGGCCACCAAAGATTATACATTTGCAAGTACACCATGGACCATCAAGTTTGGGCCACGGAAAGTAGGATGTACACTACCGGGTGGAATGGTGGTGATCGTTTCGGTTTCAGTTTCTAGTTTCAGTTTTTTTTCACTATTCATTACACTATCCACTAACTCAGTTACAGTAAAAAAATCAGCTATAGTAAAAAAAGTCAAAAGCCATCGCTAAAACGATCACCACCTAAGACTGTGCTCAGTTAGGTTTTTTAGTGGTTTTTATTATTTTTTTGTATTATAGCAGATTTATTTTGTACTATAGCAACTAATAGTTTTATCATAATTAAATTTAAAAACATTTAAAATAGAAAACATATGTTATCTTATTACGGATAATACAAAAGATCACAAAAAAATCTAAAAACCCAAAAAACCTAAAAAATAGAAGAAAAAAAGTAAAATTAAAAAAATAGTAAATTGGAAATCAAAAGTTAAGAAGCTCAAACCGAATGATCCAGTAAATTGCCTAGGGCCCACGAGTCAGTAAGCATGTTATCTTGGGTGTGGGGTAGCGGGGTGGGGCTAGTAGAATGCTGGTGGCCGGGTCTTCTCCCCGAGATAAAGCAGCGGCGGTGGGCCCGGACGCCATCCTCCAGACGGTCCCCCTGACCGCTCTACGTGTTCCCTCCCCACCATAAAGGGCTGCACACTCCGCGCGCTCCCATTGGTCCAAACTCCCACCCTTCCCGACCAACCGCAACCTTTACCCCCCCTCCGACCACACGCAAAATGAACATGTTATCCCACTGACACGTGGCTCACAAAGCAATCGAGGGCCCACTTGCAGGGTGATATTCATGTTTAGACGTGTCGCCAAAGCAATTCACGCTCCCTTGCGCTCCACGGATGGGGCTGCAGGGACACGTCGCTGCAAGACTCTGCTTTTACTGGCCAGTAGGGTGGTCGGGTGGGTCTCACTCGTCAGCGACACAAGTGGGGAGAAATTATCCGCTTTGCGCGCCACGGCAGCCATGGCGCGGGCGCCAATAGGGTCGCGGCCTTTCACGTGATGGCGCTGCCGGGCGCGCGCCACGTGTTGGCAAGAGACCAATCATAGCCCGCCTCCGACGCGCGACACGTGGGCGCCCCGACGCGTGTCCGTTCTCGCCCCCGCTGTATTAAAAGCCTCTGGCCCTCGCCTTCGTTGCCGGCGTCGTCTCGTCCCTGCGCCAAGAAAGTACTACTTGCCGGTTTTCTGGTCGGCTTGGTTCGGACGCACGCTTTCGAAGGGAGGCGGAGTGGTTGGATGATGGAGAGGAAGGGAGGGTGCTGCTTGGCGCCAAGGTACGGCGCCGCCGCCGGAGCCGGGGGGCAGGCGAGCACGGCGTGGCAGATGGGGAGAATCATGATGAAGTTTCGGCCGATTGCGCCCAAGCCGGCGGCGATGGCGCCTGCACCCACGCCAGCGCCGGTGGCGGCCGTGGGGGCTGGGCGAGGGAAGCGGAAGTCGGTGGGCGGGGGTGGCGGGAGGAGGGCGGAAGCCCAAGAAGGCGGCGACGTTCGCGGCGGTGACCCATGCGACGGCGACGGCAAAGGCGGCTGGAGTCCCCCAGGCGAGTGACGGGAAGGACAGGGAGAAGCAGAAGGATTTGTCGTCGCCGTCGTCCTCGTCGGGGATTTCGTCCGTGGACTCGTCCCCTCCTCAGCCGCCGCCGGCTACGCTGCCGCTCATGCCTGTGTCTCCGGTGGAGAATAATGAGATGGTCGCTGCAGCGACGGAGGAGCCGCCGGTGGCGCCTGCGCACGTCGAGGGGCAGGTGGTGGTGGCTCCGCGGGCGCTGCTGCCAGCGGCGTCGTGGGTGACGGTGGAGGACGTGACGGGCACCTGGCGCGACGGCGAGGCATCGTCCGCCGCGGTGTGCAGCGGGGGGGACGAGGCCCCTACGTTCGTCTCCGACCAGTGGGGCCGTGTCACGTGGACGAACGCGGCGTTCAACCGGGCGGTGTCCGGAGGCGGAGACGACGACGCTGCCGCTCCCGAGGTGCGGGTGGGGCTGGCCGCGAAGGGCGGCGCCGCCAACGTGCCGGCGTGGGGCACCTGCGCCGGGTTCACCTGCCGCGTGCGCGTCCAGTACGCGTGCCCGCGCCGCGGCTCCCTCGTGGCCCCCTGCGACGTGTGGCGGCTTGACGCCGGCAGCTACCTCTGGCGCATCGACCTCCGGGCCGCCCTCAGCCTCACCCTCGGCGCCCGCCCGTAAGCAACCAACCCCGCAGAGATACGTATCCCTCGTACGGAGACGTATTATCGAAACAAGTCATGCACTGCGTCTACGACATGATTCGGTGTACTACTATCCTGGCCATGCGTTAGTTAAGCAGGTCATGGCCAGATTACGTACAATTAAGAGATGGATTAGATTAGCGCGAGAGAGAGAGAGAGTTGCAAGTGTGAAGAAAATTAAGCGAGTGAAGCTTCTGGCTGAGCAAACTCTAGTCTCTGGCATGCAAGAAACATGCGTTTCTCTTTTTTATTTTCCTTTTTTTAATCTGCTTTTCCCCAAATGTACGGAGATTTCTGTTTGTTTATTAAGGGTATCTCTAGTCTCCAGCATGCAAGAAACTTGCGTTTATCTTTTTCTGTGCCGCGTGGCAACGGTGTCAAAAAAAAAGAGTAATAGATATAATGAAACTGATGTAGCGGATTTATATCAGGTCTTTTGTTATGTGATTTTTTTTCTTAATAGGGTTTTTTTGTCTTGTACTAAGTGGTTTAATAAAAAAATTAAAACTAAGGCATTTTTTAGATTTTTTTAAATTTTTATAAGAATATTTAAATTATTTCTTACGATAATTCTATGTTTAACGTAGAATTTAAAATTTTTTACTAAAAATTTATTTATGTGAGGACGAAAAGGATAAGATAGTGAAAGGATGATCTTTTCTTTATAAAGATAAATATTTTTCTTTTTTTAACCTGCTTTTCCCCAGATGTACGGAGATTTCTCTTTGTTTATTAATGGTATCTCTGGTCTCCAGCATGCAAGAAACTTACGTTTCTTTTTTTATTTTCTTTTTGGAATCTGCTTTTCCCCAAATGTACGGAGATTCCTTTTTGTTTATTAAGGGCATGATGTTTAGAATGGTGGTGGGTTATAGTTTTTTTTAAGTGTATCTGAATTGATTTATTTAGTATAATTAAATTTAAAAAAATTTAAAATTAGAAAAAATATGTTAGTCTATCACGAACAAAGCAAAAGAATATAGAAAAAACAAAAAAAATAAAAAATTAAAGTAAAAAAAAGTTGGATGCTTCTGCTGAGTAGCGCCTTAGCAGTTTTTAAGAGCGTTCGGAGTAACGATGGTTTTTGTTGAAATTTCATTATAACTGATTTATTTTTTACTGTATCTGAGTTAGCTTAATAGGTATAATTAAATTTAACAAAATATAAAAATAAAAATGGTACGTTAATCTAGAGCAGATAATGTAAAGAAATACGAGAAAAAAATAAAACATAAAAATACTAAAAAACAAAAAAAGAGAAAAGGGACAAAAACGCTATAGAAGCAAAAGTCGATCATCACCGCTCTAAAAAAAAGCTAGATTGAGCGTTCCCTAAAGTTATATCACCACGTTTATAAATTTTTATGTGGCGGAGAAAGAAGGTTTGAAAATAAAATACAAGGTAACAAATGATAATAAAGATTGAGGAAAAAATATGATATAAATAATATAAAATAATTGATGGAATTAAATTTAGGGATAAATGGTTAGAGATGGTATCTCCGATACTATATTTAGCTAAGGTAGACTGTTGAATATGACCCAAGGCTAAATAACTTAATTAATTTAATGTTAGTGCAAGAAGCGAGGCGTCCAGCTGTTAGTGCAAGAAGCGGGGCTTAATAACAGGGTTGGGGCTTGTGCCATCTTTGACGTTTACGTAATCTCGCTGACTCGTCAGAGCGGCGTGGCAACCGCACGATCTGAGGGTAGCGCGATCTGGTGGTCGGTGGGGAATCCGTCGGCGACGAGCGTTGTTTATTTAGGTTTTTTTTATAATTTATTTTACATTATAGCTGATTTTATTTAGTAACTTTTTAGTATAATTAAATTTGAAAAAATAAAAAAATAAATTAACTTATTACAGACAATACAAAAGAAATACAGAAAAAGAAAAAAGCAAAAAAGTCTAAAATATTAAAAAAAATCAGAAAAAGATAAAATTAATGAATATTGAACTAGAAGATAATAGCTAAAAATTGAAACCAAAACGAGCAGGATCTCAGATCAATTAATTACTTATTTTTTGTGAATAATTAATTACTTATTTACTCCACTTGTACTTCGCAATTTTGCATGGACCGCAACATTTTCTTATGTACGTGCCTGGTGTACGTAGATTTTCCTACAACATTTTCTAGTATTTGCATGCTTCCTCATTCGTAATGTGCAAGATGGATCAAGTTTGCTCAATATATTGTTCTCCCAGATACAGCCATTGTATCATTACAGGGAGAAGATACATGTTTTTTTTTTGAATTTCTAAGAGTGCGTTGTGTATTCTTTGCCCCGTAATTCGGACTCTGGTACTCTCTTGATGGTGGCCAACTTTGGCGAAATTAGGGTTCGAGATAGGGGTCCTCAGAGATGGGCAATGGCGAAATCAAGGTTGCAGTGGAAGGAACAGCGACAAATGTGTTATGAAACCTAGAAGGTCCAACTGTGGGTAAATACCAGAATTGTCTTTGGTGGACTTGGACTATAAATAGAGAGGTATTATACCATGTAAACAGATCTGAGTTCTGAGAATTAATAAAGATTACTCTGGTGTTCTCTCTCTATTGGTGTCTCCTGTGATTGATTCATTACATTCGTAGTGATTGATTGATTGTGTGATTGTGTTGCTGTTCATCTACTCTCTTTCGATTTTTTAACATATTATCAGCACGAATCGCTCTCCAAAGTGAAAGATACGTGAATCACGAATCAATTTATTATACAATGCAATCTCATAATTCAATCTTGATTAAAATTAGATTCGTTTGCAATGCCATGATTAGATCAAATCATATTCTAGTTATCTCTAGTCATAGATTGATCTACAATTTATATTCATAATTAGCAAACCCTCTAATTCAGTGAAATTATACATCTAAGGGCATGTACAACGGAGAGACGACGGCCGTCTGTATCATGCCAGCTAGGCGAGGCGAGGCGACGTGGAGTGTATTGCGAGGCGAGCCGTCCTCTCGCGAGGTGATGGCCCGCGCTCGTGCTCCCAGGCTCCTCTCGCGAGGCGACGTCGGCGTTGCGGCGTTGTACGAGCCGTCGTCTCCTCCCGACGCGAAGCGGATCCAGATGCGGGCGCGCGAAAATGGCATCGACTTCCTTCCAAGCGCGCCAAATCCCACCATATCTTCCCCTTCCCTTTTCTCTTCAGCTCCCCCAACTTCCGGATCCAGATGCAGGAGCAGCACCAGGCGGCGACGGCGGCAGTGGCGGCGGCGGCGGCGGCAATGGCGGCGGCGCAGGAGTGGAAGTCCGTGGCATCGGCAGGAAGCGAAGCGGGCAGCGGCATGGCGCGCGCGCAGAGAGGAAGGCGGCGGTGGCGGCGCCGAAGCGGACTGGTGTAGGCCGCGCGCCCGTTGAAGCCGCGCCGTCCTTCACCGGCGGGAGCAGCGTCTTCACCGGCGCCTCCACCTCCCTCGGCTGCTTTCCAAATCCATAGACGCATCCTCAATCTATGGAACCTCCAACCTGGTATCACATCATTCCCCATTTTGTTTTCCTGGAATTTTAGTTGAGAACTGCTTCTGTGCTTCCAATAAACAACTGCCCATGTTACCGCAAGATTTTCCCGAAGATGTTGGATCTTTGGAGCGCCTCTGGATGTTAGATTTTCCTAGTACTGAAATATATTGCAATTTTGCTTCTACATTGTCTCCAGTTGAAATGGAAGCCCTCAGATTTGTTATCTGATGGAGCTCATTGTTTGACAATCAGGGAATGAAAGCTACATTCTGCTGAATTTTATAGGTAGATTGAGACATGCTCAATAGATCCAATTGTGAACATATTTCAACATAATATTTGTACTTGAGATTGCTCCTTGTGCAGTAAACAACAAATGATACAGTACATTACCAAATTCCCATGAGTCAACCGGGTATCCCTTTGAGATAGTGTATTTTACAAAATCATAAGCATTTGTAGAGTTCCATTTGCCTGCCCAGAAAGAACGCCGGACGTTATACCTTCCATATAGCGCATTCAGACCAAATGTGACAATTGCTCTGCAGGTAGATGTTTGCTCACCCATTAGCTAGTTCTGTTAAGCATGTATACATTGCACAAATCATGCTAAACAAGCACATGGGGCTTCATTTAGAAAATGAAAAAAATCCTTCTTTATGCACATCAGTTCCCTGTACAAATATGTCATTTAGTTATGTTTATATGGCTTGATTTTATCATATATCCTCCCCAAACAAATTAGTAACGCTAATATGTGCAGAAAAAGATAACTGTTAGCTATTGTTTGGTTTCTCAGCCTCACCCTGTTTAGACAATCAACTGAGAAACTGAGAAACCAACTGACTGAATTCCAGCTTAAAATTATTCAGCTTATCCCACCTATCCATGCTTAGACAACCAACTGAGAAACCAAACAAATTGAATTCCAGTGTTCGATTTGTTAGCTCTTTCTCACCTCCAATTATCTCATATAATTGCACATATAGATGGTTGGGCAGAAAACTTAAAAAATACTATTACCTGCTGTCCAGGTTTGACATGAATTAGTTATACTGTCAAATGTTCGTCTTGGATTAAGTATATTGTCAATCTTTCCAGTCCATTGATAGGTGATTCTAATTATTCATCTACTTTTGCAGGGACAATAACCCACATCCCTCTGGTGGATTTATGAGTTTTTTCAACAACCAGTCGCAAATGTCACAAAATTTCCATTTAGTCGGTGGTCTTTCTCATTGTGCACCTTTCAAGGCTCCAAGGCCTGTGGACATTAGAGGTTCTTCACCGCCACTCGTGGCAACACCCACTTCGCAGCCAGACCAAGCTCCCATTGATGTGGACAGCGGGGATGAGGTCGGTAGGACTGAGAAGCGAATTCTATGGACACAAGAAGAAGATGTTAGGCTAGTGAGTCTCGGTACAACAACATGGTTCAATAAACTTGCATCTTATTTTCGATGTGATAACATTGTTCTATACAATTGCAGATGAGCTCTTGGTTGGAAAATTCAACGGACTCAGTCGCTGGAGCCGATAGGAAGAACGACCAGTACTGGGGTGATGTTGCTAAGACATACAACATGACAACCTCAGCACATAGGAGAAGGAATCCCAAGCAAGCCAAGGACCGGTGGCACAAGATTAATAAGTGGATTGATCTTTTCCAATGTGCTTGGGTGAAGGCTCGTAGAATATATACTAGTGGTTATTCAGATCAGCAGTGGATTGATATGGCCCACAGGTTCTATGTGGAAGACAACAAAGAGCTGAAGCTAGGACATTTTGTGTTAATGGATGTTTAGTATGTTTGCCGAGACCAGCCAAAGTGGGTAATATACAATGATGAGCTCAAGAAATCACGTAAAAGGAAGGCTTCGGGACAGAAAGACGTAATGGAAGACATAGAGCCTATAGATCTTAATGAATGCCCACGACCAATGGGGCAAAAGAAAGCAAAGAAAGCTGCATTTGAAGCTAAAAAGGAAGGTAAGTCAAAGGAAACTGCAATAGATGTGGAAAATCTGGATAAATTCAGCAAAATTCAAACTGAAGCTCACACAAATCACTTAAAGGTGCTGGAGGTACAACAAAAATTATCAACTGAGAAGCTTGAAGCAACAAGACTTGCCCATCTTACAGCAATGGAGAATAAAGAAGCTAAGAAGCTGGAAATGGAAGCAAAGATGATGGAGACATACAACTGTCTCCTCTCACGAGACACAAGAGGGTTCTCTGCTGAAGAAAAAGATGAGCATGTTGCTGCACTGAAGTGTTTGAGGAAGCGGTTGTTTCCTAACAGTGCTTGATGCTTTTATTTAGTTGAGGTATGGTTTAACTGAAATGAGCATTGAGTTTAACTGAAACGTACTTGAGATTTTTGTTGGTGTGCTGTGTTATGTTATGCTGTGTTGCTCTGTTGAGTAGATTGTTGAATATGCTTTTTTCTGGGTTCCAACAGATTTGGCTTTCAAGTATGCTTTTTTCCTTGTCTGTTGATAGATATATAATTTGAGTAGTGTGACGTGTCTGTCTAGAGATTGTCATATTTGAGGAATCCATTCTTCATGCTAATTGCAATGGCTAAGTCAAGTGATGCTATATTTTTCATGACATTTGCAAGGAGGGGAAGGTTAGATAGGAGGGAGCAATCCATTCTTCCTTGTTGTCGGTTATATATGTTGTGCAGATCTACTTGTGTTTGCTAATTGCAATGGTGAAATCAAGTGATGATTTATAAAAATCCAGTAGCGTTATATATGAATTCCTCGCTCTGTGTCTTGCATGATCTTGCAAGGGAGAAAAAGATGCAGCGGCATATTTTAGTTTTGAAACATGTGATTTTTGGTAGTTCTTTTGCCTTAATACCTTATCTGTCTGCCAGGAAATGAAGTTTCATGCTGCTAGTGTGAATATATTGATGGTTCTAAAAAATATTATAATTATGTTCATCTTATTTATGCTTGATCTGTTTTGTATTAAGAAGCAATACAATAGTATACAGGAATCATATTTATGCTTGATCATGGCTGCATGCATGCATTAAACAGTTTGCAGACAGTCAAATAGATGACCCATTGTACAAGCTGTCTATTCAGTTGTCTGTGTGTGAAGTGGCAAGAATTTACAGACAGCAACCCGTCTGTGGGTTGTACATGCCCTAAGTTCTAGATTGGTTTAGCAGAATAGACGAGAATCCGTTTAATTGATGTACTAATCATGCAATGAGTCGAAATCACACACAGAAAGTGTCGGCAATGAGATGTCACTGACGGTGTTTGAAGCTGTCGGTCGCCGTGCCCCGCGCCCGAAGCGCCTGCCACCGCCACGGCCTTGAATACCTCTAGTATACATCTTGGTGGTATTGGCAGTCAAATCAGATGAGTCTCCAAACTCAAAACGTGAATCAGTTAGAAGAGACGAGACGTGGCCATCCATGAATAGCATCTGGCCAGCGAAGGACCGGAGGCTGTGGAGGCGGAGCTTATTGAGGATGGAGGTGTCCACTCCAAAGTCGCCGCCACGTCGCGTTCGAGGATGGTCGCCGCCGCTCGGATTTTCCGCACCCGTGCCAAAAGAAGCGGCGCTGCTGCTCAGCCTCACACCTGCATCTGCAAGGATGCGCCACCGATGAACCTGCCGACGCCGTTGGCCCCACGCCGAGCCCGACTACCAAGCTTGGTTGCCCGTCGCGTCCGATTGCTAGACACGCTTGGCCGCCAGTCACACCGGCCGCCCGCCCGTCGCGCCCGGCCTTCCCGTCGCAACTGCCGCCGCCCAAAGCGCACGCGCTTTTGCTGTCGCGGCCACGCTGAGGAAAACCCTAGCTACCGGCGGTGTGGGCCGAACGGGCCTCAATGAGATTGGGTCAAACGGGCCAATTTGGGCCCAGTAGCGAAAATAAAAGGAGAATGGGAATAAATAATCTGGCTGATGGGATTTTGCGCTCTAGTCCCTGGGTTTTTGGTCAATTACATTATTATGCTGAGAATATGAAAATGGCAATAAAGTTGACCTTGAAGTTTGTTAGAATTATAATTAAGTTCAGTAGACCAATTTTCTCCCTAGAAAATTTATTTCTTAAATTATGTAAGCTTCATTACAATCTAGTTAGCCTATGGAATTATTGTTTCCAGAATTATTTTATTCATAATTTTATTTGTGCTTATTTAGTAATTCTGAAAATTACTTATTAATTAGTAGAAATTTATGAAAAAATACTAGAAAATTCCAGAAAATTCTAGTAAATCTTAGAACTATGGTTTTTAGGTATATAAGCTTCCATAAATTTATAAAATCTTAGACTTAGTACACCTTGGGAGCATTATATTTTCTTTATGATTTATTTCCTGGTATTGTGTGTTTGAGGATTTATTTAATAGGTCAGTAATTCTGAAAATTGCTTAAATGTCCTAATAATCATCAGAAAATCCTAAAAGATTGCTAGAAAAATTTGAAAAAATGATACTTTATCTACTTTATAGATAAAATTAAATCTTTACTATTTTACACTTGTTTCGTGCACTTGAGATTACTTACCAGAAGTAAACATGTAGAAAATTGTATGAATATTGTAAGATATTAGGCATCACTAAGTGAATATTTGCACGCCCTGAATGACTGTAATTGTATCACATAGACTTATTTTGTTGGTATATAGTCATACCACTATTAAGCCTTACGTTGACAGAGCTGTTACCTTTTACCACTAAAAGGTAACACTTTTTAGTTGGTGAGATATCATCTCTACTCTACCCTGAAGTGTTATTGGTAGCCTTGAAGGCACTTTGCTAGGATTTATTGCTCTTTTTAGGACTAGAAGTCCGCATGCGAGTATTACTCCACTTGTACTACACTGTCTTTGGACTAAGTTTAGGTAACTCGTATGTTACCAATAAACATGTGCATTCATAAGTAAGAATATGCCTACGGTGAACAATATAGAGACCAACAACATTCTCTCAGTTATCCATTTGGCCTTATTTAGATGTCATTTTCCTACATAAGTAGCATCAAATTGTATAGATACAGCTCCTGTCGAGCTTGATTTTGCTCATGAAGAGCACATCTTATCTTTTGCTAAAATTATGCATTAGATAATTATTTTCCTAGATACTATAAATATTTGGTCTAAATTGTTCTGTTAAAACCTTACTCTTGCTAAATAGTTGCTTAATAGAACACATTGTTAGTAGCATATCTTACCTGAAGTAAGATTAATTAATCATGCATGGAATAACATTTGTAAATATTATGCCTGATATTTGAAAAGAATGACATGCTTTAGTTTATTATTGCCCAGATGGCAATAGGAAAAGTGTCCTTCTATATTAGAAAGATTACCTCGACTAGAAAATGCTTTAACCCTAAAGACTTGAAGTATATATATAATCTCCATCTTCTATATTACAAAATGTATGTGGGTTTCACGCCAATAAGATTTAATCTTAAAGTAGTATGACATCAATTTATTGCTAAAACTATGAGCAAATGCTAGAAGTATGTGTTCTCACTTGGAACTTTATGGTTAGCGTGAAAAGGAGGAGAAATTTGGGGTATGTAAGGAATATTAGAACCTTTGAGACACAAGCACAAGAGTAATGACAAATATTGTGGCATATCTTAGGTCAAATCCAGAAGCAAATAAATCTAAAGCTATAAATTTGAGAGATAATTGAATTTACTATCCATTGTTGGTAAATCGTTGCGACCCTCGAAGGGTAATTGATTTGTCTCTAGTAATATGCTAGTCGCCAACATGCGACCACATACACGGGTACTACACGGTAGCATGAAGTTACCACATATATACCAGTGGAAGCTATAACTGTTTGTCTGAAGCAAATATAACTCTCAAAATAGTAGATGACCAATTGGATGTTAATGATCCTGAATGATCTAAATATGTCATATTCATTTATAAATTATAAAAGGCATATAAATTACCTTCTAATTAAGCACATATATTCCTAAAGAATAATTATTCCATCTGGGAGGTTAAACTAGAAGTATATTACAGCATAATATATATATTCTATGCAGATTAATCGATGGTCGTGTTTTATATGACAATACTATATTTATACTTCCAGCATCCTGAAAATGTATTTTATGCTGTCAAAATATAATACTCTTGATCAGGTCAAAACATGTTGTATTAACACAAAACATGTTGTGTGATCCAGATGTTAAGTTAGAAGTATGAGTAATTGGATCTTAACATTGGGCATTGTATAAGAGGCTAGAATATTTCTGCTGTTGCAGATCAATAACCCACCAAATGTTTGGAATAATCTACTAGAAGTAGATATGTGTAGTTTTTCATGCCACTGCATTAATAAATATCTAGCTCACTGCATTGAGAAAAAGAACTCCTAATCAAGGATTAGTGCGTATTATGAAAGCTAATCATTTTCCAAATGATATCACCACCGTAACATACTGAGGGGGATTTTAAAGTATGATATTAAGTAAGATCACATCTCAACATTAGGGGGAGAGATATGCTCAAAATTTTTTGAATGTCGTGATATTTCCCTAAAGAAATATCTTTACTATATGATTAACACACTAACTAATCTAAATATAAGTTTAGTTAATGCTCCTGTACGTCAGAAGCGGGGGGACTGCTAGATTTCTTTTTACATTGCATGGAGGAGTTACAGAGTATTTACTTGAAGTAAATATGTTGTTAAGTTTGGAATACCCCGGATTAAATAGTATATCCATCTTTACGAAATTGACTTATTGGTCAGTGACCTAAACTCTACAGGGATGCCTATGGATCTAAGGTCTAGTGACGCTAGTTAAAATAATCATTAAACACTCCTTGAATACTCCAGAAAAGAAATCACCCTGAAGGTGAAATACCTCATGAAGAGACTCATCTTGAAGATGAAAATACAGAAATTAAGCGCGCGCATATCACAATACTAGGGAACACAGAACAACTAATAAGCTTTTGTTTGGGAAATGAAAAAGTTTTGGTTAACACTGAAAGACACTCAATTATAAGGATATTTAGGAAAAAGTTATCAACACCAGTTTGCCTCTAAAAATGCTAAAGCTTCTTGTATGAGAACATAAATCTGGAATCAAAGTCCATGGTCGAGCACCTGAAGTGTTCATATCAAGTCAAAATGAGAGAAAGTAATTGAGGCCGAACCATAATCGTGGATGAAAGTCTTGGAACCTGTTCGTTCAAACTTAATAGGTCATTATGAAATAATGAGGTGGTGAAAGTGATAGTTCAAGGATCCCTGTAGAGATCAATATTCTCCCGTTATGAATAAAATAATGTTCTGTTATATAATAACTCTAACAGATGACATGAATAAGATATACAGTTATCGAATTTTGAAAATCCTTGATGGTATCCCTGAAGGAACTCAAAGCTCAATTCCTGAAGGACTCAGTGTTTCAACAAGAAAGTAAATTGCAACATACATGTATATTAAAGTCATACTTGATAAACTTTTACTCGAAGAAAGAGTATCTCCCAGAAGAGAAAATATCTCCTAGAAGAGAGAATATTTCTAGCACGGACTTTTGGTTCTGTAGTTTTGTAGAACAGACTTTTGGTCATATGGTACTACTCAGATATGGATGCTAAATGTTAAAGACCCTGAAAGGTTTTGATAAGTCATATCCTAAAAAAATGTGGCACTGCAATTAATTACCCCTATATCCTGATAAGGATAAATATACTATCCTGCATTCATTTCTTAAAATGTATTAAAGGTAGTGGAATAATAAGACTTCACTGGAAGTGGTTTTTAGGGGGAGCATATACTAAATCTTTATAGCTATGCACGATATTCAGAAAATCTCAACTTTAGTCTAACCCAGAAAGTGTTGACTTGATAATCACTACCTTGAAGGTGTTACCACCGATTGATATAGGTCCAATCGATGGGTATGATGAAGATTTTGAATATCATAATATATCCTAAAGATAGTTTACAAATCCTGAAGATAAGTGTTGCAAACCCTGAAGATAAGCGTTATACTCTTTTTTTTCCTTAGTATGTTTTTCCCATTTAGTTTTCTTACTTGAAGGGTTTTAATGAGGCAACAACTGCAATACAATTTAATGTGTGCTATGTACTCTTTTCTCCATTCCTTTTTTAACATTAGGTCTTTGGAAGGAGTTTTTAACGAGACATGCATATCGTGGTATGAAACCTCACCAGAATGTGCTTAGTTTAGGTGAATTATTAGCCACATCTAGAAGTTATATGGCACAAACATCGTTGATGACCCCACCATTATCTATGAAGATAATGCAGTTTATGTGGCATAGATGCAAATAAGCTATATTAAGAGTAATATCACGAAACATATTGCTTCTAAATTATTTTATCCTCACAAGCTCCAGAAGAACGAAGAGGAAAGATACTGAAGTTATGTCTTGTGATTATTTGATAGATTTATTCACAAAATCTCTCCCAGCCTCTAATTTTCATAAATATGTTTGAGGCATAGGATGAGACAATTTAGAGAGTTACAAGGTTCAGAGAGAGTAAATCCCAAACCATATCTCTTATGTAAGACCAGAAGACTTCCATGACCCTGAAGATCTAAATATTGCACTCTTTTTTTCCTTTGTGAGTTTTTTTTCTGAAGTTTTTCTCACATGAAGGTTTTTAATGAGACAACAAGTGCGTCACAAGAAACAGATGTAACGTACTCTTTTCTCCAGCCATTTTTTCCACTGGGTTTTTGGGAGGAGTTTTTAATGAGACATGTGCATGCTATGGTATTCACCTAAGAGGGTGTTACGAAACCTAGAAGGTTCCGATGTGGGTAAATACCAGAATTGCCCCTGGTAAGCTTGGACTATAAATAGAGAGACATTGTACCATGTAAACAGATCTGAGTTCTGAGAATTAATAAAGATTACTTTGGTGTTTTCTCTCTATTGGTGTCTCCTGTGATTGATCTATTACGTTCGTGGTGATTGATTGATTATGTTGCCGTTCATCTACTCTCCATCGATTTATTAACAAAATGAAGACAGACGAGTTTAGTTTTTGGAGGCAACGGTCGACAGCGGGGGCTACTACGGCGGAAGAGGATGTAGGTAACATTGACACTAGGATGGGTAATCAAAGTTAACAAACTATTGTTTAGTGAAAAAATCTGTAGGTAATGTCGACATAGGATGGGTAATCAAAGTTAATGAACTATTGTTCAATGAAAAAATCATAGTTAATAAAGTATTGTTTAACAAAAAAAGTAACCATCCACGGTAGTAAAAATCGAAATACAAATTATTTTACGTAGAGATAGTATCTTAAATAATTCAGAGAATTACAAAACAATTAAGGAAAAGTACAATTCAAAAGAACACAAGGCTTTACAATATACATTTTTTTAAAAAATAAAATGATTCATTAACTAATTTAGGATTTGGAACTTGGCAACTGGGATGAACCTATGCAGTTGTGCTGTCAGCATGTGCCGTGTGTGGCCTACCTTGCCGATCGCCATGCACTCCCTCCTTGCGCGCTTGGCGCTCCCTCCCTGTCGTCACATGTTCTCCTCACGCCGCAGGAGCTAGAGACCACGGCAAGCGGCTCGGGCACGGCATGGCTGGTGCATGTTTGTCAAGTGGGGTGGGGGGCTGAACAGCCGCTGTCGAGCTGCCCTAGCTCGACAGGTGTGCTGTCATGTGGTCCCCACAACTCAGTAAGTTGGTTGGCCCCGTAGGAAAGGCTGTTTGCTTGACTAACCCACACGAACTCACCGTATGAATGAGATAACAGTTTTGGACGGGCCAATGAAAATAGCTCCATCTTGTAAGTAGTACATATACATTACTAAAAAGAAAATGTAAGAATGGACCGTGTATAGCCTGACATAGCACCTTGGACAAAAATATAGAACTGTACGGCACCATCCTCACGCAACTCTTCTAGTCGGATGTGCAGTTTTTGGATGTAAATCTGGGCAGGTATTAGATACAATAGATCCAACCACTCAGTGAACTTGTAATCCGCTGTCTGCAAGCAAGACAAGGTTTCTAC
This sequence comes from Melocanna baccifera, assembly GCA_036346265.1. Lineage (NCBI taxonomy): Eukaryota > Viridiplantae > Streptophyta > Magnoliopsida > Poales > Poaceae > Melocanna > Melocanna baccifera. The sequence continues at coordinate 4,472,301 of CM070708.1, forward strand.
AAGTGTTCCATATATGCAATTATACATAGGTAACGAATCACTTACCATGAATAGAGAATAGCGAAAGAATCGACATCCTTGCATGTGGTCGTCACAAACTTGCATCATTGTGTTGAGGTTGTGCTTGCATTGTGGCCAAGGCTCGGGGATGTGGGAGTTGTCGTGGAGGGGATTTCTAAGGGTTTTGATTGGTAAATCAGGGATTAGGGGGGTCGGGATCCAGGAGACTATAGATGCTTGTGTCTTCGAGGTAAGTGCCACGGTCTCGAAACCCAGCCCGTGCCCATCGTCCCCTCTTATGCCTTGAGCTTCCTAGCCTGTCCATCATGCTTCTGTTCCCGTAGCATGATTTCCTGCAAGACATAAAAAGATGTTTGAGTGCCTGTACTATCATTGTCCATGCAAAAATTGCATTAAAAGTTATAGAAAAGAACATGCCAACATTGTAGAAAATACCGATGTTATAGAGAATGAACGAGTACATAGGTGGTATAAATCGATAGGTCTATGAGCCAGCCAACGAAGTGGGCCTACTCAGGAAGCTCCTCATGGAGTGGCCCGCTGTCTTGCATAGCCTGCATTTATGTGGTCTTTGCCGTTAGCCACGTTGATTGTTATCCATGTCATCACGGATGTGGCGGGACTAACATCTGCCGCACCCAGGCTACTTCAGAGTGTCGTTCAGCACCCATTTTACTTCCTCTAGCCAGAGGTCCCTATGATGCATGTCCACCCCCTCCTTCGATTACACAGGCCTCGTCTCCACAGCTGGCTTTATCAACATCCTCCTCCTCACTACATTGGCTCCCATCCAACAACCCTTCTAAATATTCATAGTAGTCAATACGCACTGCCTACCATTTCTCTACACCTTCTGCTGGTTGAAAGTTGTGAGCCAACCTGGACAGCCGTCTATCATTCTGGCTGGCACCATATTCCACCGCACCACCAGTACTAGCATGTTCCACTTCGTTGTCACCTTCCCCGTCAACATGACGCTCCATGTTGCCACTCCCTCCACCCTCGCCCCTACTCAACGCCTACACCCTCTCCACAAACTGCACATACACCATTAGTCTCCCACATATCACCGCAGTCGGATTACTAGCGATCTCCATGTACTACCAGTAGGCAATGTTGCCAACCACCTTCTTCAGTTCCCAAAAACACTCCCCTGAATCTCCAACCACTATGGCTGTCACCGCTGTAGGATCAAGGATAACTGACTTGATAGGGGTGAATAGGAGGTTTTTGAATTCTTTTAGCTAAATCACAATTTTAGCAAGTATGAACTTAATTAAAATTATTTTGCACAATCAAGGCCTAAATACTCTAGGTTTCACTAAAGCACCACAACTCTAAGTCTATACAAGTACAATACTAGCTATACAAGATAATTCAATAAATGCTAGAAATATAAATGCAAAAAATAAAGACAAGAGTGATAAACCACAATGGAGACACACGATGTTTTCCTGTGGTCACAAAGACTTGTCGGTGTCACATAATTCACGTTAAGGTAAGTTCAAACAAATTGGACTGGCTCCACGAATTAAGCCTAACCATATCGAGTCCACTAGGGTTGCTCTTCCTCCACTTCGAAGATGGCAAGCATCACACCACTCACAAATATGCCAGGTCTCTCCACAAACTTCTTTGAAGAGATCACTGTGCAACTCATCTAAGCAATTTAGGTGTCAGCAACCACCAAGATAACAAGTCACAACGCTTGCTTGAAGGCTTCCCAAGTGCCACAAAGATCAACTAATGATGCAATGTACCTGAATGCTCTTAACAACATCAAAATGTGAAAATGGTGCAAATGAAATGAAGAGAGCATAGCAAATGCTCAAGGGTATTCAATGAGGTCCAAGAACAGTCCATTGCTGCTGGTGGAGAGGTATTTATAGCCTCCACCCACCAAGATGATCATTGGGGTCAAAATCCCCAAAAATTAGGGGATGTGATACTACCGCACCTATTATTCAATGGCTACTTAATGTTTATTAAAGTTACAAAAACTAGTCGTTAACTCAAATATTGATAGTATCACACTCACAAGGGCCGGTAGTACCGATCAAGCAGTAGTACCACACCTCAGATGTGATAGTTCCAATTTTTAGATGAGAGAAAATGCTCTAAAATGCATCTCTATGAAAATTAGCTATCACCAACTAAAGTAAGATCATACCGCACTCCGTAGTACTATTCTCACTGTGCAGTCATACCACTCAGTGATACTACCACAAACACATATGGTAGTACCGATTCTAGGAAAGCTTAATTATGCACCTCATTAAAAATTAGCTATCGTCATGTAACAGCTGATAGTATCGATACAGCAATACTACCATCAATAAGCCTACGACCATACTGGTTTCAAGGGAAAAATTAGAGAGGGTTCCAAATAAAGTTCCAAATGCATGCATGAACAATAATTGATCAAAGTGGTACAAGGTAAGTTTCAAGCTAATAGCCATGTCCCCTCTTTAAAGTACGACATATATTATACAAATTTGATCTTTTCAACCAAACACCAAGATCGCTAAAAACTATAAAGAGGTCCTTATACTATAATATGCCTTTGCCTTGAGCCATGTCTTGATCCATATCAATCTTTGATCACCTTTGCATGCTTTTTCCATGATTTCACCAAAATTCAGGACTTCACCTTTCAATCATGTTAATAAATAAGTTAGTCCCTTTTATCATTATCGTCATTAATTACCAAAATTATTTTTACGGGTATGGATGCTTCAATCTCTCCTTTTTGGTAATTAATGATAAGCTAGGCAATATGAATGAATCGAAAGTTTTGAATACACATCTAGTTCGAGAATAAGTTGTACATTCTAGTTTTTGACTTTTGATTAGTAAATAATCCCTGAGATAAGCTCAAAGGAGATAACAAATTAGTTGCTCTGTGAGTCAACAACAAATAATCAAAACTCACCCTAAATATATGCATATAAATTCATGAAGTGATATTCATGCACATTTTTGGATTTTTAGATAAGTTTGATGGAGTTTTCTTTATTTATTGAATTTGTGGGTGCATATAAATATGAACAAGAATGATCAAGATATTCAATAAGAACACAAATGAGATAAACATTGTAATATGACATTGCCAGCATAATCAAAGTGACATAAGCATTTAAGACATAGCAATGTATCATAGCGGGATATAGTAACATAACATTTCATGTTCATATAGGCAACAAATTAGCTAGCACATACTAACTTTAAACATTACAAGTTCATACAACCAAAAGATCCAAAATCCAAATATAGATAAGATAGATAGGTAAGCTTGCTTGATAGTTTCTTGTACTTGACTTCATCTTCATTCATTATTCATTTCTCTCGCTTTAACTCTCCCCCTTTTGGCATCAAGTACCAAAAACCATTTAGTAGGGAAGGATCACAACAACGTTGATGGTGATAATGAAGTGGCGATGATGGCTGCGCTGGCTGTAAGGTCATCAAAGAGGAAGGGAGCTCAAGCGCACTCACGCGCTGAGTCAAAGTTGCTAACTGATAATTAGTTCCAAATTATGCATCGTGGATCTACATAAGTGTGGAATTGATTTGAATTAAGGCTTAGAGAATGGGATCCGATGCTTGAGGTGGCTCTTGAACTTGATGAGGAGAGTACTCTTGCTCTTGAACACTCTTCTTGCACTTGAGCACGAGGTTGCAGTCGGCACTAGAGGCCCTTCCCTAAGCTTGTAGGGCTTGTGCACTGATGGCCTTGCCCCACAGAAGTGAATCCTCCTTATAATATGAGCTATGATGTAAAGAGCATAACAGATACGCTTCACCCTATCATTCTTGGATGATGCAATTTTCCTTATAATCAAGTTAATTACATCAAACTTCTTACCTTTCATGACGTAGTCGAAGATGTTCCAAGCATGTTCATGAATTGCATCAAAGTTTCCACTCTTTAGGAAGAACATGTGGTTGATAACTCGGTTGATAAGGCTTAGTAATGGAAGGAGTTTTACTAGCTTTCCAGGTGTATACCTCAAATTTGCATAATAGAACTCACAACACGCCAAGATTTGAAGTGCACTATAGGAGCAGACCTTCTCATGTAGGCTTGACTAGGTTTGAAGTGCTAGCTCAAAGTCAACCTTAGAAGCTTCAACTTTTGAGTTCCCATCATCCACACCATATAGTTGAAATCATGGGAGACAAAGACCATGGCGTAGAACTAACGGATCATATCCTCTTGGTAATCACACTTCAGAGCCACAATGTCTTGAAGTCCCATTTCATGAAAGAGACTATAGGCTCTAGGAAAGCGATCAAGGGTGTTTAAGTGCCTCCAATCTACATACTTGTGATTCACAAAGTACTTGTGATGGTTGTAGATTTGGGCGAACACCTGTTCTTGGAGCTTGGTGTGAAACCATGGGTCCGTAGAGCTTGCCGACTTCTTGAATTGGTTGGGATGACGAAGTTGAGCATACTTGTCACTAGAGATTTGCAAAATATTGAACCTTGGCTCTTCAACCTCAGTCATGTCCACATCATCATCACCATCATCATTTCCTTGAGCAAAATTTTCATCTTCTTCCTCATCATCACTCTCTCACTTTACTCAACATCCTATTGTTGTTCTTGTCTTGTTGATTGCCCTTTGTCACAATCTCTCATCCCTTGAAAGAATGAATCAGTCTCCGAGTCGTTGTCCCCTTCAGGCACTGGGATTGCCCTCTTTGCTGCATACTTGCATGAATGCGCCTTGCGGCGAGAAGATAAAGGAGCCACTTGAGAGTCATAGTGATCCCTTGGTTCACCCTTGGGAGTCATTCTTGCATGTGGAGCCTTTGGTCCTAGCCATGGTCACTAAAAGAATGAAGAGACAATTAGGGCAAGAAAAGACTCAAGTAGTAGTTTATAAAATTTTCTCTACGGGAGCGGTAGTACCACAGTTGGCACACCGTACTACTAGATAGCGGTAGTACCATACTGCCTCGGACGGTAGTATCGCACCCGTAGGGTGTTTCTTAGGGCAATGATCAATTTTGCATTTAATTAGTATTTGTCATGAATAAATTTGTAGAATAGACATGATAAGTCACCAAATATAAGTTTCAATCATTTTGCTCAAAAGAAATTGAGTTTTTATGCACAATTTCTTAAGCCCTAGAAAAGGGAAATGATACCAAAAATGTGGAAAGAAAGGATTCCAACAGTGTTTACCTAGTGTAATGGAGAAGGAGCAATGCCAAGCACTCAAATTTGGCAAGGGGTTGAAGAAAGCTTCAAGATACTTGAAGGTTTTTGGAATAGATTTTGAGGGGAGTGAGAGAGAAGAGAGAAAGAAAATGACTTGGTGGTTTTGAGAGAATGAGTCGGTTGAACCGATAAGGAGGATAAGTTAGAAGATAAGGAGTCGGTCACAACCATTTGTGGGACCACCGGTCAGGAGTGGTAGTACCGGTTGTATAATCACGGTAGTACTGATTTTCCTGATAAAATAGGGATGGGACATGTTTGCAACTGATCCCTAACACAACACTTAAATAAACACTTTTTAGGATCATTATGCACGAGATAGATAGAAAACTCCAAATGAATAGTTTATATCAAACTAGAGCTTTTTGAGATTTTGAAACAAGTTCTTCACAAGGACCTCGAAAACTCCAAATGAGATAGAATTAATGAGGCATGTGTTCAAGCAATATTACAATAATCTATGACATTTAACTCATTCCTCAACTTATAAAACTAGCTCTTATCTAGTGGTTTGGTGAAAATATCGGCTAATTGATCATCGGTTCATATGTGGCTTGTAACGATGTCACCTTTTCTCACATGATCTCTTAGAAAATAGTGACGGATATCTATATGCTTAGTTCTTGAATGTTGGACTGGGTTATTGGCTATTTTCACGGTACTATTATTATCACATAAAAGAGACATGCTTTTGAATTCAATTCCATAATGTATCAATATTTGCCTTATTCATAGCAATTGATCACAGCAACTACTCGTAGAGACATACTCTGCTTCGACGGTGGATAGGGCTACAAAATTTTATTTCTTGGATGGCTATAAAACTAAAGATCTTTATAAAAGTTGACAACTACGCGAGGTGACCCGTATAATCGGAATCCAAATATCTAATTAAATCAACTTTAGCATCTTTAGGATACCATAAGCCGACGCTAGAGAAATACTCTAAATATCTATGAATTCTTTTAACGGCCACTAAATGGCATTCATTTGGTGAAGCTTGAAAACATGCATGCATGCAAATATTAAACGTGACATCGGGCCTAGATGCGATAAGATAAAGCAAGCTACTAACCGTGGATCTATAAAGCTTTAAATCATTCGGTTTACCTCTCTCCTTAAGGCCGAGGTGATTGTTGGTAGCCATGAGAGCCTTGATGGATTTAGCGTCCTTCATGCCAAATATTTTGAGTAAATCCTTCATGTATTTGGTGGTGCATAATTCAATAAATGCTAGAAACGTAAATGTGAAAAAGTAAAGATAAGAATGATAAACAACAACGGAGAAAAGTGATATTTTTTGTGGTTTCAAAGAATTACCGGTCTTCCCTAATCCACGTTGAGATAAGCCCAAACTAATTGGACCGGCTCTACGAATCAAGACTAACCAATTCAAATCCACTAGGGTTGCCCTTCCTCCACTTCAGAGATGGCGACACCACACCACTCATAAACATGTCAGGTCTCTTCACAAGCTTCTTTGAGGAGATCACTGCACAAACTCCTTCAAGCCATCTAGGTGTCGGCAACCACTTAGAGTAACAAGTCACGACGCTTGCTTGAAGGTTTCCCAAGTGACACAAAGATCAACTAATGATGCAATGCACTTGAATGCTCTTAACAACTTCAAAACTTTAAAATGGTGTAAATGAGTTGAAGAGAGTGTAGCAAAGGCTTAAGTGTATTCAGTAAGCTCCAAGAATAGCCCATTACTGCTGGTGGAGAGGTATTTATAGTCTCCATTCAACAGAATGATCATTGGGGTCAAAATCTCCAAAAATCAAGGGATACAATATTGCCACTATGTAGTGGCCAGTACTACCGCATATACTATTCAATAGCTACATAAGGTTCGAAATGCATATCTGAACAATAATTGATCAAAGTTGCATATGGTAAATTTCAAGCTACTAGTCATGACCTCTCTTTATAGTACGACATTTATTCTACAAATCTGGTCTTTTCAACCAAACACAGAGACTAATAAAAACTATAAAAAGGTCCTTGGACTATAATATACCTTCATCTTACGCCATGTCTTGATCCATATTGATCTTTGATCATCTTTGCATCCCTTTTCCATGACATCATCAAAATCCAGAACTTAACATTTCAGTTATCATAATAATCAAGTTAATCCCTTTAATCATTGTCATTATTAATTGCAAAAATCATTTTTAGGGGCCTAGATGCTTCAACCGCCTTGATAAAAAACTTATCCCTAGCAACTTCCTTAATCCCTGGAGCCTCGATTATAGTCCTTTCACAATTTTGAAGATTCACCCCGTACGTCCTGTCCTGTATGACTCCCTCCCCGTAGAACATGAACAAGTGTTCCATATCCAACAACAGGTACCTACCACCAATGCAGACAAAATGCACTTATTTCAGACGATGCTACATACCAATAAACTCTAGTTACCTTTTTAATAACAATATAAAAAAACAGTAGCGTACAAATGATAACGATGCGAAAATAACAACAGTGCACAAATAATAACAATGTAGAAACAAAAGCAACGTACAAATAATAACAATGTAGAAATAATTATAGTGTACAAATAATAATAGTACAGAATTAATAATAGTGTAGAAATATTAACAGTGCACAAATGATAACAGTGCACAAATAATAATAGTGCAGAAATAATAATAGTGTGCAAACGATAACAATACAAAAATAATAACAGTGTACAAACAATAACAGCGCACCAATAATAACAGTGCATAAGAAATAACTTGGTACAAATAATAATAGTGTTACTTGGTACAAATAATAACAATGTACAACTAGTAACAGTGCACAAAAACTAATGGTGTGCAAATGATAATAGTGTACAAATGATAGCAGTGCGCAAATGATATCAGTGTAGAAATAATAATAATAATAGTGCATAAATAATAACAATGTAGTAATGATAACAACACACAAATAAAATGGTGCATAAACAATAACAGTGCATAAATAAATAATAATAGTACACAAATAATAACAGTGTACATATAATAATAGTGTACAACTAAGAATGTTAGAATATTAACAAATAATCATTAATACCACCACTAATCCATCACTAACATGGGTAATTATAGAAAAGGTCCGCATGAACTAAACACATATGTCATCTACACATTGTCATAGATCACATTCTACAAAACCAAACTATCGTTAAAGCTAACGAGAAGTTAATGAAACGTACCTCTTCGTGAAGATCTTTACCGGAACCACACTAATTCCACCTGCGAAATCCCCTAGATCGCAGCAAAACCACAACCAAAAACAAATTCAAACTCTCTTCTACTCTCTCTCTCTCTTTCCTCTCCATCCGCTCTCTCACGCTCCGTAAGGAAGATACTCGACAATTCAGCTTTGGATGAGCTAGTAGAGAGGGAGGCACTGTATTTTATATGTGTGGGGAGGCATTGCCAATCAACAAACCCACAAGGGCACGTGAGGTAGCAGCCACATCCATCGTGTTGCATAGCACCAGCGTAGTCGGCCACCAACGACCAAATGCTAGCACATCTACTGAGCTAGGGCGGCTCAGTAGGAGCTGTCGAGCCCCTGGCTCAGCAGCCTTGCACCTGTTGCGCCTTGTGAGACTTGCCATGCCCGGGCTGGCTGCCGTGGTCTCCAGCTCCTACAAAGCAAGGGGGCATGGTAGGTGACTCGTGTCACCTGCCACACCCTTCGAACCTGGGGAGGAGGGCATTTTTTTTTTTTTGCAAAAACGGCCATTCAGAGACCAAAATTGAAAAAAAGTTGCTACAGGGCTAGATCGGTGAAAATTCTCTATAACTATCTTATAATTAATAATCACCTTCTACCCCTTCTTGTGTCTTTAACCCTAGGATTTGGACCTCCCATTCTCCGAAATTGAGGTCCGTCCATGTCATCCAGGAAAGCACCTAAAGATAACGCACATATGACCCTGTAGAAATGTTTTTTTTAATTTTGGCTCCCTAACACTTTTTTTTTTGCAAAAATAGACCCCTCCTGAGCTCGGAAGGTGCAGCAGGCAACACGTGTCACCTGCCTCACCCCTTGCCTCACCCCCTAGCTCGGCAGGTCGGGTGGCTCGCAATAGGAGGCTCGGGCGCGACAGAAGGCGAGTGGGCATGACAGCCGACTCCTGCTGAGCCGAAACAGTGCAGCTGCCTCCTATTGTGCATCCATTACTCAGCAGGGCACTGTAGCATCACAATTCGACATTGTAGCACTACTATTCATCATTGTTACTCATTAATTAGTGCTGAGCATAATTAATGAGTACTAATAGTAATTAATTAGTGCTAATTAAAGTATTAAATTAATAGTATTTTATTTAGTGGTAATCACATTTAATAAGTGCTAATTAAGCGTGCACGATAATTTATTGCACTCACAATTAATTAGTACTAATTGCATTTAATTAGTGCTAGTTAAAATTAAAAGTCTTTTGTGGGATAAAATTCAAGATTTACTCTTGTTGCTACTGTCTCACTCTAAAGATAAGGCAGAGGTCACAGGTACATCACATACCCCACTACTCTTGCTTCCATCGCACGCACGCATCTCTCTCACACAACTGCTCATTCGGACATCAAATGCTTGCTTGTACTGTTAATAGAGATAAATGGTGTAGGAAAAAGCGCATGTGTTGACTTTCATTATTTTTGTTGTGTTGCACAGAATGAATTCCAACGGTTAATTTCTATAGCACATTAGTGGTTCAAGTAAAAGTCTTGTGTGAAATTTTCAACTCATTCGGACAACAAATGCTGGCTTGTATGATGGTGGAGATGAATGGCGTAGGGAAAAAGCGTGTTCCATTAGAGGTTGTGTAAAATTTCTATGGCGGACTTCCATTATTTTTGTTGCACAGTACAGAATGAATTCCAATAGCAAATTTCTATGGCACGTTAGTGGTTCAAGTGAAAGTTTTGTGTAAAATTTCCAACTCATTTGGACAACAATTCTCACTTGTATGGTTGGCGGAGATGAATGGCATCGGAAAAAACATGTGTGTTGACTTCCATTATTTTTGTTGTGTAGTACCGAATGAATTCTAACAGTGAATTTCTATGTTACATTAGAGGTTCAAGACAAAGTCTTGTATGAAATTTTTAGTTCATTCGAACAACAGATGCTCACTTGTATGGTTGGCAGAGAGAACGATGTAGAAAAAACATGTGTGTTGACTCCCATTATTTTTGTTGTGTAGTACATATTGAATTTCTGTGGTGAATTTATATGCCACATTAGCGATTCAAGTGAAAGACTTGTATGAAATTTTCTGCTCATTCGAACAACAAATGCTCACTTACATGGTTGGCGGAGACGAACGGCGTAGGGAAAACATGTGTGTTGACTTCCATTTTTTGTTGTGCAGTATGAAATGAATTCTAGCAGCAAATTTCTATGACACATTAGTGATTTAAGTGAAAGTTTTATGTGTAATTTTTAGCTCATCCGAACAACAAATGCTCACTTGTATGGTTGGCGGAGACGAACGACGTAGGGAAAACATGTGTGTTGACTTCCATTATTTTTGTTGCGCAATATGTATTGAATTCTGGTGGTGAATTTCTATGCCAGCGGTGCAAGTGAGATTACAATATGAAATTATTAGCTCATTCGGATAACAACTGCTCGCTTGTATAGGTTGAAATAGCCAGACAGCGTAGGCCAAAGTGCATGTCCTGCCTTCTATGATTTTTGTTGCGCGGTACGGAATGAATTCCAGTCGCAAATTTCTATAATACGTAAGCAGTTCAAGTGAATATTTTTGTGTAAAATATTCAGCTCATTCGGATAACAAATGCTCACTTGTATGGTTGACGAAGGCGAATGGCATTGGAAAACGTGCATGTATTGACTTCCATTAGTTTTGCATACCCTACACCACCGTCAACGCCTCCCCAAGTTACAAAAGTAAAATACTATTAATTTAGCACTTTAATGAGCATTAATTATTTACTATAATTACTAATTAATTATGTTGATCACTAATTAATGAGTAACAGCGCTAAATACTAGTGCTATAGTGTCAAATAGTTTTGCTACGGTGCCCTGCCGAGTATTGGAGGCATGGCGCGCTATGGTGGCTCGGTAGGAGACGGCGTGCCAGATTGTCCAGCCGCACGTCACCCGACCTGCTGAGCTATGGCGGCGCTGTAGATGGCACGTGTCACTTACCGCGTCTTCTAAGCTCAGTGAGAGATCTATTTTTATAAAAGTAAGTGTTAGGGGGCCAAAATGAAAAAACGTTGCTAGGGGCATATGTGTGAACAGTTCAAAGCCCTTGGCCGTGCAGATTTCACGGCAGAGTTCTACCCAGGCCCTAGTTCTACCAAGCGTGTTGGCTGTTTATAAAAGCTGATGTGATAGCAGCCTTGAACTGGGTGTTCACCATGGATGGGAGTAATGTCCGTCTCCTAAACCAAGCCTTCTTTACCTTGGTGCCTAAGAAGACTGATGCGATGGAAGTTAAGGATTATATGCCTATAAGTCTTATCCATAGCTTCGCAAAACTAGTGTCAAAGCTTCTGTCCACCTGGTTTGCAAGACATCTAAGAGGGCGTTCGGAATAGCGATGGCTTCTGGCTTCTAACTGTAGCTGAGTTGGTTTATTGGGTATAATTAAATTTAAATATATATATATAAATAAAAACGGTATGCTAATCTATCACGGACAATGCAAAAGAATACGGGAAAAAAACAAAACACAAAAAAAGAAAAAAAGAAAGAAAAACTGCTACAGTATATCCGACGCTACCGCCCGTCACCATCGCGCAAGAAAAGGCGACGCTGAGCGTGGCCTAAGCCCAGTTGGTGCCGGAGTCACAAAGCGCATGCATAAAAGGTCATTGTATACAGAATAATTTACTATTAGCAAGGCAAATGACTAAAGGTTAAGGGGGCGCTCGTTTTAGTGATGACTTCTGGCTTTTGGTTGAAATTTCACTGTAACTGGCTTTTTTTACTGTAGCTGATTTGGCTTTTTGGGTATAATTAATTTTTAAAAAATGTAAAAATAGAAAAAAACATGTTAACCCATTAGGGATAATACAAAGGAACACGGAAAAAAAGAAAATACAAAAAAGTCTAAAATATCTAAAAAAAATTTTAGAAAAAGACGAAATACTGAATAGTGAAAAAAAACAGAAGTTAGAAGTAGAAACTGAAAAAAAGCTAAAATAAGCGGAGCTAGCTCGACATAGCTCGCACCTCTGAGGCTCTGACACGGTGGATTGGTCCTTCCTTCTCGAGGTACCGCTTCGCTTGGGACTCACCTCGGATCTAACAACCATTAAAGAGTTGCTGAAAGTCATCGACAAGTGTCATGGAGACTGAAGCTGATGAAGCGAACTCGAAGCTAAAGAAGTCTGAGCAGTTGGCTAGCTGAAGGAGCCCAGCTAATGAACCAAACCTAAAGCTGAAGAAAAGTGAGCGGCTTGCTAGCCGAAGGAGTCGGCGGGAGCGAAGAGCCAACCAGCGAGTTATGGGAGCCGATTGGGCCATGAGATAGTTGTAGCTTGAGTCCATTCTTGAGTAGGAAGATATTAGAGTGATGCAGTGCGTTAAGGGCTAGGTTGTACGGACACGGACACACGTGTCCGACACGATACGACACCGACACCGGAATTCGTCATTTTCTTAAAAATACCGATACGGCGACACGGCTATATATATTTAAATAATAAATTATATATATATATATATATATATATATATATAGTTTTCTCATGCTTGTTAAATTGAAATAATATAAACTTATAAAGTGTAAAGTGTATTCAAAATGTGTACCTCATCAATTGTTTCCCGCGTCGCACGTCAAAGCCCAGATCCCGCGTCCGAAGTCCCGCGCGCCCGAAGCCTGCAGCCGGATTCGATTCTCGCCGACTCTCTCCCGCGCGTCAAGTCTGCAGCTGGATTCGATTCTCGCCGACTCGAATCACTCGATGTCTGCATGCCTCGCGAGTCGCGTCCTCCACTCCTCTCCCCGCCGCCTCCTCCCCTCCTGACGGCCTCCTCCCTCCCAAGTCGCGGCCTCCTCCCTCCGCCGCCTCCTCTCGCAGGTACATCCCCCTCCCCGCCGCCTCCTCCCCCGGCCACTGGAGGAGGCGAGCTGCGGGAGAGAGCGTCGGTGGCTGGAGGAGGCGAGATGCGGGAGAGTGCCGGCGGCTGGAGGAGGCGAGATGCGGGAGAGCGCCGATGGCTGGAGGGAGAGCGGGCCGGCGATGGGGAGGAGCGCGCTGGCGAGAGTAGAGGGGTGGCGTTCGCGATGGGGAGGGCGGAATGGGGAGTGGGGAATGGGGGCGGCGGTAGGAGTGGTTAGGGTAAGGAAACCGACCGTGTCTCCTCCTGGCGGGCCAAATATGGCCTGGGCCGGCTGTGTCCTGGGCCGTGTCCGACTCATTCATTTCTCGTGTCCGACACGTGTCGGAAATTTCAGTAATTAAAATTTATTCGAAATTCGTCTGACACGCCGCCGACACGTGTCCGCGCCGTGTCCGTGTCGTATCCGTGTCGGATACGGATACAACGGTTTAGCCATGTGTCCATGCACCATAGGTTAAGGGGTATCGATCAAAAATACACTGAACAAGTTATCTCATAAATTGCCCCAATCTGTTCTTCCCCTTCCCAGTCTCCTCTTTCTTCCTCCCAATTTTCTCCAATTTCCCAGTCTATACTCTTGATTTTCTTGGGTACGTAACAAGATTGGTATCAGAACCGGTTCCCCATCTTGGATCACGCACGCTGCTTCACCTGAGCACAGGAGAAGCACAACCACATGGAGCGGCAACTCGAGAGATTGACCAAGGCGATCCTGGAGCAAGGAGACTCAAATCAAGCTGCTCCAGACCCAGAGTGCTGCCACCCAAGCTTCGATAGAGGAGATGAAGCCAATCGTGCTTGATTTGCAGAAGTGGAAGCCGGATGTGAAGCAAGTTGTGGATGAGTTGCCAGTGGAGATGGGCGAGCTACGCACCCAAGTTCAGCAGAGAGTGCACAACCCAGTCCTTACCGTTCGCCTGGTGGACCTTCCTGGCATCTTCCCCAAGTGAGAGGCACAGACAGAGATCTCGGCGCTCGCGGAAGCCATTCGTGATGCCCTGACTAGCGTGGGGGCACCTGAGCCAACGTATGACGACCATGGATATGGGCCTGATGGCCGCCGTGGATCAAGCTATCATCGGGGGAAGTCCATCGGAGAGAACTCCTCTCCTTTGCCACCTCCGGTCAAGGGTACATACCGATCTCATGGTTTCTCTCATATTCCTGAGGAGCACACAGCGGCTGAGCCACGATCCACAGGTTCTCACCATATTCCCTACCCACCCAAGCTTGATTTCCCTTTGTTTCATGGTGAAAACCCTAAGGCATGGCAACTGAAATGTGAAGCATACTTCAAGGTGTGCCCCCGTGCTTCCTGACCTCTGCGTCAGCGTTGCATCAATGTATTTTGGGGGTAGTGCAGTAGGTTAGTTGTAATCATCCCAGGCTCGCCTCGAATTTACTATGTGGGATGAGTTTGCCGCTGTAGTCTGTGCAAAATTTGGTCGGGAAGAATTCCAAAACCAAATTAGGTAGTTTAACTGCTTACGCCAATGCAACTCCGTGGTTGAATATGACGATCGATTCTCGGAGTTGATGCAAAACCTGATTGCACATCATCCTTCTCGGAATTCAGTGTTCTTTGTGACTCAGTTTGTGGATGACCTTCGAAATAACATTAGAGATGCAGTTGTGTTACATCACCACCAACATTTGGATACTACTATCGCTTTGGCATGTCCGTAGGAGGAAGTCATGGACACCATGTGACGCGGCCAAGCCAGAGTTCACGCTGGGGGTTATGAGGAGCGTGGCCTCTGCCGTCACCACTTAAACCAGCACCGGCGCCGAATGGACATGCTGAAGATCAACAGTCAATGCTTGCGGCGACACCCAGAGACAATCGGTGGATTTGAAGATTTTTGTGCAAACCTTACCGAATTCAATAGCTTCCGTCCATTTCTATCTCATAGGGTTATTTTCAGCCTATGCATGCTTCTTGTAACCATTTTGAGCTCTATTTGTAAATTTCTCTTTCTATTGTATAAAACCGCCTTGAAATTGCATTTTTGTGAAATTGCTAATGAGTTCATCAAGGGAAAGATTGAAGAACCATGTGAGAAAGTCTATGATTTTGTTGTGATGAACCATTATCATTTTGGAGGAGTGAAAATTTAGAATTTGTATATTTTTCTAGATAGGTTGCAGAATGGATGATTTTGGGAAGTTTGAGTTATGGGATGATTTTGTGACCTTGATTAGTGGTTATAGATTACATGAGATATGTTATTGCTAATAGAAGTTAAGTTACGAAGAACTTATGCCGAAAAACGATTTCTTTGTCTTTGGAAGTGCAAGGTCACTTGGAATTAACCATAGTCAACAGCGAGGATGAAGGCTATGCTCATAGAGGAGTCGAGGTCCAGAACGATCAAAAATATCGAGTGAGATAGTGAGCTCAAGTATGGCACAAGTGTCGGACCCGGATTTTCAATCCAGAATCCTCTGTGATTTCACTGCACTATTCTCTGGATCAGTAGATAGTGCTTACAGTTACAGTACTGAACATCAAAGTACATATCAAGCGGAAGCGAAAATATAATAGAATACTTACACAAGGGCCGATTAGGCCGAAGATAACGAAAGCAGCAGCGGAAAACAAAGCACACAGGTGAGACCCACAGAACATGCCCACAGGCAGCCAACTGGGGGTTCGCGACCTAGTTCTTGACCTTCTTGTCTTCTTCATCATCATGGCTTGGCGTATTGCTGAGGTGCAGAGATTTGACTCCTGATTCTGGATTTTGTTATGCGAGCGTGAGCACTCCAACCCCGTGCTCAGCGAGTCAATACACAGAATGCAAGTATATAACATGTATAGCTTGATAACGGATAGGCTCAGGTTTATTTTATTTTGCCGGAAATTGCATTTTAAAAGACTTAAGACGTATGTATAGAAATTCCTAGACTTAGCCTTTGGACCAAAATTTATATTACTTTTGAATAAAAGATTTTATAGAATAAGTACAAATCTCATCCATTACCCAAGTTGCTTGTACCACAAACCAGTTTTCAGCGTTATAGCCGCTTAAGTTACCACTGGGACGACACCCAGGACAACTCAAACCAGGACATTCCTTTGTCCTCCATTTTCCCATTCCAGACCCAACCATATAAATCATTTTGAAATAGAACTATATCGAAATTAAGTTTCCATGTCCGCCCTTGACCGTAGGCACGGCTGTTCGAACAGTTTTGACTCTGCAGAGTTTGTACACTTTCACCACAAGAGACAATCCGTCCTTTGCCCCGCATAATTCTTTGGTCATGCAGTCGAGTAGATCATCACAGTAACCTTTCAACACTACCTGACTTCGGGGTCTCATCTCACCCTATGAGTCTGCCCCACTTGCGGTGGGACCCATAGTTACGCGGGATGTTAATCACTCTTTTACTAGCGCCTCGAGCTCCACTCCCCCTACGCTAGTAAAATAAGAAAAACAATTCACCCTCCACTCGGTGTCCCTTTAGCCACCACAGGCTCTGGCCTTCTTTCCCCCAGTTTGTGAGATGAGTTCGAAGTTCGGTAAGGTTTACTTAGTCAAGTTGCACTTTGCAGACTTGTGGTTGTACTGTTTTACAATGGGAGGTCATGACCCGATTCGGTCCTTGTATTATCTGGGCGGTTCTACCACAAACCCCACTCGTGCACCCGGTGCACCACACCCCCGAACCAGCCGCCCAGCTACATAAGCAATTTTGGAGATTTTTGGGGGCATAAAATAATTACCATTTTAAACATACCAACCATTGTCAACCACAACTTTTTCCAAAACTTGCTCTTTACATTTGCATATGATATTGGAACATTGTGGACACCCCCGAGTCTAAGCAGTGCTATGCCAAGTAATATAATCGTAACTGATTCTTTTGAAACTCTATATTTATAAGTTTTTCCTAGGGTAACAATGTTCACAGTATAAATGTGTCGGAAAGATATAATAGTAGCACTTGTTAAATGGGCAGCTAGCTAAAGCATAAAATCTAACATAAGGTAATACATAAAATGACAGCATGCATTTGATAATTTGAATCTAAATAATTTGTAAAATGGGTATTCAAAATGATCAAAGTATTGACTCGCCTGGCGCGGTTTACCGCGGTCTTGAGCTCACTCAAGGCTCTCTTGTTTGTCGATCTCGTACTACTGATTTGCATCGTCTTCTGGATCATGGTTTGGCTGGATCCTCTCCAAGATTCCAGTTTCTAGTTACGCGCTAAGCAACGGAATGCAAATAACTCAAAAAGATCTAAGTAAATCCAAATAAACTCAAATTAACTTTATTATGAATTAAAGGATGACTTTTGGATAGGATTGAGTGGATGCGGGAAATCGACGAATTCAACGGAGTAGGAGCGGAGCGATGAATGGCGAAAAGGAAAGTGAGGTATTATGGCGGAAAGGGTATTCACCGAAGTATTCCGCCTCGGGTTCAAAGATGGCTAGGTATGGCTAACGGTAGATTACCGAGGTTTGATCCACTTTATTTAATAACTTTCTTTTTATAATTTTATATTTATCAAGGAAGTTCCATGAGTTAGGGTATACTTATGGACAGATGCATGAATTTAGCGGGATAATATTTTGTCATGTTTAACATTTACGATTTAAGGTATGTGTTGCATATATAAGGTACATGATTATTTTGATTTACCAAATTAGTCTTATAGTCTATAATTCTAGTAATGGAAGACGTGCATTCCAAGTTTGTTTATTAAAGTTCCACTGGCACGGGTTATTTTATTTATAGACGCTCAGAGGATTTTAAGTAGATACATCCTATGATTCTTTAATTTATGCCGAATATTTTGATTGAGGAGAGACTTAATTTATTATCGGGGCGATTTTTACTTTTTAGTTTGTCGAGGCCTATCTATGATCGTCGGGAACGATCTTTGCATAGGTTTAAGGTTTCAAACTTACAAGAGCATATCTACATATCCTTACATTATTTGTTCCCAAATTATTGACTTGCTATCAGGAAGAACAGTCTATGCATGCTCTGGTATTAGTTAACTTTTATGTGAAAGCTAATTCATTAATATTTACATTTCAAGGTAGATATTGACAACACATCTTACTACTCTAGATTATTTCCTAGCTTTATGCGATCATTCAGAATTAGCTTTCTGATAATTTTAACTTTAGTATAACCTTCTTTGATTTTCATCAACTTCCTATTACTTTTCACATATATATGCATATATATTCACAACTAGATCGTATGCATTTTATTTTCATTGAGTTTATGCTAATTGAATTGTATTAGCTATTATATATTAAAAGAGCCTTCCTGGTATTTATAACACTCTTGTCATACTTCTTTCACTTAAGTTCCAAATCCTAAAGACAATAGTTATGGTCTAAACCTCTCATTCTATAACCTTTACTCATTTGCAATTCATTCCTTATGCAGTATTTAATTTTTATAAATACATTCAAGACTAATTACAGGATAGCTCGTAATCTTCTGGATTATTTATCAAACCGAATTAGCTCTTTTAACAATGAAGCTTATTTAATTTTTGACAGCTTACTCCTATTGCTTATTATACATACATGTACATATTCACATATATACTCACGACCAGATCGTAGGCCATTATATTCTTATATGAATTCATACTAACTACTTGCATTAGCTATCATTTAAGAAGGCTTGCATGACATTTAAATTTTCAATTTCCTACAGCTTTACATAATGCAAAATCAAGACTTACTTTCATATTAGGCTATTAATTTTTCCTTGTCATACAATCTGCGCCAACCTTGTTATTACAATTTCACATGTAATTTCTTATCCCTGCAACTGATCTTAATCATACACAGTCTTTTGTAGAGCTGAACACAGACTTATACATGTATATGAATTCACCCTTAGACAAAATGTCAAAACATGTAAGCATGAGTTCATATCTTGCTACTCTTCGGTTGGAGCCACAGATCATACTCACAAACAATAGCAATAATAAAACGCAGAGAAGAGGGGGGTGCTACTCGGCGAACAACAGAGGAGAGGGGCGCTTGCTTGGCGCGCCGATCGTCGACGGCGAGGCAGGGCCGGAGGTGGGACGGCGATGGTTGAAACAGCTGCTGGGGAAGCTGCGAAGCTAGAGGTGGCGATGTGTTGGCCGGAACGGCACCGAAGATCAGTGACGGCGGCTTTCGGCGGCCGGCCGTGGGGGAAAGAAATGGGGCGGCAGCGCTACGGTGGAGAGGAGAGGAAGGGGAGGCAAGCATGAGCGAGAGAGGGTCCAGAGGAACCCACCTGCGGTGTTGACTTGGCCGGAGAGGTATCAGAGGAGGCCGGCGACGGAAGCCATGGGCGGCGGCGGATGGTCACCGTGGAGGGAGCACTCCGGTGGGGGAAAGCTTCGGGCGAAGGTTGGAGAAGCTCCAGGACGTGGTGGAGATGCTCTCGCCGCAAGGAATCGGTGGGGGATTCACCGAGGCTTGCACGACGGCGAAAATGGCGGTGGCCGGCCGGTTTTGGGGAGAATGGCCGGCGAGGCGATTTCACTTCAGGGATCTTCAATCGGCCGCCGGGGAAGGCACCTAGGGGGAGGAGACGCACTATGATGCGAGCAATTTGGAAGGTGCCTCGCCGGAGCAGCCGGGAGTGGCAGCGGCGGCAGGGAGCGCGCCTGATGAGGTGGAGCGGAAAGGAAGAGAGGGGAAGGCGCACCAGGGGGCACAGCGAGCTGCTTGGGGCTTCTTATAGCCACGGAGGAGAGAGAGGAAGGCGGTGCGGTGGCTGATGTTGCTGAAACAGGAGGCGGCACTAGTAGGCCGGCGCAGCATGGGCGGTGGCATTAATGGCGGGGTGGCGGAATCGCACGGCCATAGGGAAAGGGGGAGGATAGGGAGCGGGGGTGCCAGCGCGCGAGAGAGTAGGGGAGGGGCGCGCGGCAGAAGAAGCAACCCGGGGGCGGCAGCGGAGGAGACGACGCGGTGTTTCCGGGAACGAGGCGTGGCGCGCTCAGTGGAGGAGGAGGAGAATTGGGGGAGAAGGAGGCTGCCGGGTGGGGCTAGTGTGCGCACGCGCAGGGAGAAAATGGGGAGGGAGAGAGAGAGGGCGTGGGGCCTGCCGGGCAGTGGGGGAAAAAGAGAGGGAGCACGGGGCCGGAAATAAAGGAAGGAGAGGGAAAGAAGAAAATGAAAAGGGGAAAAAGAAAGAAGGATTTTGCCCCATGGAAAAAGTTGAAGATTTTGTATTTTCACAATTGAGCATTTAGCTATACTTTGAATTGAATTATAAAGTGTAGCTTGTTCTATTAATTTTATTTTTGTAGTTAATTGTCGAGCTCGAAACCTTTATTCATTTTTCGGAGGTACTGTTTAGCTTTCGGATTTCTCCCTTTGTTTTTCCGTATTAAACCTGACTTTTATTTTGCACACATTGCATTTTAATTTACTTTGTATCTGTTGTATATTATTTATTATATGATTTTATTATTACTATTACTTTATCTTTAGGTTGTTATGCCCTGATATTAATTTGTATAGCACAATTTTGGAGAACTCAATTAAAATTGCTACGTAAATTTGGAACACCAGTGAGAGGCAAATAAAAAGTTTTAAATTTTTGGCAATTTTGCTCAATCGAAATTTCAGGATGTTACAACAAGAAAAGCGAGAAATGTTAAAGCAAAGGTCGAACGACAGGTTTGCACCATATGACTTGGTCGGTCTAAGTAAGACATAGTCCAGTGGAACTAGAATAAGACATATTTACCGATACGTGGTAAGCTAATGGTATACCTATGCATGACAAGTATGAAAATTGCTTACAATAAAGGAGATGATCGAGTAAAAAAAAGGTATTTTGATAGTTTAATCAAAATACCAAAAACTATTTTGAAGCAAAATCACAGCGCTTGAGTGGCGCTTGGGAGAGCAATTTAGGTTAAGTAGAAGCTAAGAAGATTAAGTTAGATCAAAGCTAAGAACTTAGTAAATTCAAGCTTATGCGTTTTGAAAAGCGTACATAAGTGTAGTGTGAGTTTAAACCCATGTGGGGAGGTTATCGGGTTTCTCCTATTATGCTAAGTGGATAGTATCCACTAAGAGTTAAATGTGGCTAGCTAGCCCATGTATTTAAAGGGTCAAGATGGAAACTTGTGGTTAACTATCTAACCATATTCTCTTGAGACCTAGTGTTCATGAGTTCTAGGGTTAAGGTTTGAGAGAAATTGAGTGATGTGGTGTGCTCTCCTATCCTACAAGTGGAGTGGCTATAAAACATTTATTTTTAAATAGCAATACATCAATCTTTATTTATCACTATAAATTTCTTTTATGTTGATTAATTCGCTCTTGATTTGGTTGATTTTTTCTCTTTTTGATCTTGTTGTACAAAGGACATGCAAGAAATGGAAATAATCTCTGAAAATCAATCTTCACCTATGTAGGCACTTGGTTAACAAGTTCATGAATAAATCCGGTTTTTACTCTTTTTAGCCTCTCCAAGTGATTTCTTGATCCAGCTATTTCCACCTCAATTTTTTTGGTGTTCTTACTTGTTGGGACATGTGAAAACATATTTAGGGTCATTTTAGCCATCATTCACTTATGAGCAAATCATATTCACCGTTTATGTTTTTTGACTCGTTTTTTTGTGTAATTTGCCTTCAAACGAAAAAAGGTCAGAACTTTGGCAACGATTTTCTTGATCATTGATTGGAATAGGTTTTTGACATTTTAGAGAATGTGCTTACCAAATTTCAAGTGGTTTTGAGTTTTGGTTTGAGAGTAAGCTCATTTTTAGATTTTGGTATGATTTTCGTGCAACAGAGCTTCATAAACCAAAAGATCCTAATTCTCTTTAGTTCTTTCAGTTTTTTTGATTAGGATAAGTTCTTAAAGTCATGAACTAGGTTTGTTGAAGTTTCACGTCTTTTGAATCGATGGATCAAAAGTTTCATGATTTTTTGATTTGAAAAAGTGTTGTTTTCACTATTATGGGTTGAAATCACTATAACACTGAGAAATTTTGGATTTTTAGTTTCTTTATCTTCATAGCTTCTTATAGCTTTTGAAGTGAAGATTAAGAGAGTATATGAGGGAAAATTCGAAAGCAACACTCACCCTCTCTCTCTCTCTCTCTTGCCATACCGGTTCTACATTTTGGAACTGCTATAGTGCTACAATTGATACTAATACTACTATTAGTGGTCTTTTGTTAACACATTTTATTAATAGATTTTGCCAAAACATGATTTGTTTAAGTTTTATAATACATATTTTAAGTTGTAGACCGGTTAGGATAGTACTAAATGGAAACAATGATAAGCTAAAACTACTTTTTAGTTAGTCTTCTATTTATATTTTGAGTTTTGTAAAAGGGCGAGGGTGGTTTTTCAGAAAACTCAAAAATTTGAGTTTTAGTAAACTAGTTCTCATTGTCCTAGTTAATTTTATGCTGGACTGGGCAAACAAGTTTTTAGGTGAATAGACCCTAAATCTAATTTAACAAAATCTGATCTTACTATAGATGCATATTTTACAAAATGTGACGCACTATTTTATATAGCCTCCGAATTGAAACTAGGCCCATTCATGGACAGTTTGGCCCGTTCAACGTGGCCCGACCTAGCCCGAATATTCTAGGATCGGGCCTAGGATTTCAGTCCACGGGGCCGGTCCTAAGCATAGTTAAATCCCGACAAAACAAATAAATAATAACAAAATATTACTATTTTAATCACGAAAATGGGATTTCGGGCTTCGCCTATGTTGGACCGGGTTGGGCTTGGGCCGGGCCATTCTAGGTCGGGCCCAACCTTTGAACAAGTCTAACTCAGACTAACGTTACTGGGATTGGTCTTCTTCGACAAAACAAGATAGATCAACCACTGTCAATCAATTCAATCCTGAGTCTGTTGCTGATGGTTGCTAGTTTTGTCTTTTGAGTTTTGGTAGTTTGTACGGCAAGATGATATATCGTACGTGGATGAACGGAACACGGTTAGTCGGTTACAAAGCTTTCACGAGTTCACACAATTTACATCGATGTTGTGCATGCACCAAAACTTTCATACTTTTCGTGTTCGTGAGAAAGCAGTTTAGCCACGCAGCACGCAGGCACCACTTAAAACGGTTTATAATCAATTTCTATTTCTAATTTTTACTCTCTTTTTACTATTTAATAATTTCACATTTTCTATTTTTTTATTTTTTGTATTTTATGTTTTTTTTCTCGTATTCTTTTACATTGTCCGTGATAGGTTAACATGTTTTTTCTATTTTTTTTAATTTAATTATGCTAAATAAGCCAATTCAGTTACAATAAAAAATAAGTCAGCTACAATAAAAAATTCATAAGCTAATATCAAACTAAGCGCTACCTAAATCTTAAGAATTTTTTAGCCAACGACCGAGATTACTAACAAAGAAGACAACAAGTTAGCATCAAATTTAAAAGCTCTAGCCTGAACTGTGCTGCAAACGGCCGGGCACTTGCTCGATCAAACATCTACACGGATTGTGACCATTTTCAGCAGTCATATTCATATCATGCAAAGCAAACCTCCATCAAACATGGAGGCAGCCATCTTTCCGTTGCCTTCGCATGCTCTCCTAGCTAGTACCTGCTTCTTTAAAGGCCCCATTGTATAGGCCAAGGCGTGTACACAACTTGTCAATCTCTCTGCCATGGCCTCCGCCGCATGCTCTGCCGGCCTCGTCGCCTGCGCACCTCCTCCCCCGTGGCGCTGCGGCGGGTTCCGGCATCTGCGGCAGCCGGCCAATCTCGTCTCCTCAGGCAAATTGATCAAACCACTTCTTGGACTATGCATATGTGCATCCTTATCGACTGCATTTATGACATGATCTTTCTGATGAAAGGAAGAACTTACTGTAGTGAAAAGAGGTCGTCAAATTGGAGCTACCAACGGAGTGAGCATGGATGGCTGGGCAGAGCTTGCAGCCCCGGTTGCAGTGGTCACTGGAGCATCCAGAGGGATTGGAAGAGCCATAGCTGTGGCCCTTGGCAAAGCAGGGTGCAAGGTAAAGTACTTACACTCACTCACCTGTAATGTAAAGCCAGTAGTACTGTTGTGTCGTTGGGTAACTAAACCTTGCGTTCTGTTTGTCTAAGGTAGTTGTGAACTATGCCCAGTCAGGCATGGAAGCTGAAGAAGTGTGCAGAGAGGTGAGTTAGTTCCCTCATTCTAGTTGATCCAATGTAGTATGCATACATGTACCTCACATATACTTTTCTTGTCATGCTTTCTTTTTCTCCTGCCGAACACCCACGTATCCTGATCCATGCAGATTGAGGAGTCCGGTGGAACTGCGATCACCTTCTCCGCCGACGTCTCGAGCGAAGCCGAGGTCGAATCCATGATGAGAGCGGTGAGTTGTCATTTGTTTTTTTTTTTTTGAAGGAATCGTTAATTTGTTCTTTGCGTATGTACATACATGATGTTGCATGCTTGCCGCAGGCAATTGATACTTGGGGAACCCTGGACGTGCTGGTAAACAACGCAGGTCTGTTGGCTCTCATCTCTCGGGCCTGCAGACGTACATATGATGGTTGCATATATGCCGCCTTAACTGTGTATTTTGGATGACATGGTATGGTTTGCTGACAAGCAGGGATTACCCGAGACGCGCTGCTGATGCGGATGAAGCGGACGCAATGGCAGGAGGTGGTCGACGTGAACCTCACCGGGGTTTACCTCTGCGCCCAGGTCAGATTACATGGATATCTTCCTTTGCCTTCCTAACTGGCACCAAGTGTGCTCTTGCCATGGAGCTTCAGTTTCTGTAATTTCGTTCAGGCCGCGGCAACGGTGATGATGAAGAGGAAGAAGGTATATACCATGCGTCAAGTGCTGTTAAATCTGTGCCATTCCTATTCTGAAAGGAGAATTTTGGTATGATCAGAGTTTCTTGACTGGTTGATTTGCCCCCAGGGAAGGATCATCAACATCGCGTCGGTTTCCGGGATCATCGGCAACATTGGGCAGGCCAACTACTGCGCTGCCAAGGCCGGGGTGATCGGATTGACCAAGGCCATGGCGAGGGAGTACGGGAGCAGAAACATCAATGCAAGTAGCACCATGTTTTCGCAGCACAAGAAAAAAAGAAACACAATCTTAAGCTTGCTTTCTGAATTCCCAAAAAATGAGCACATGATAAGCTTGTCTGACTGAAACTTTGCGTGCTCGGTTCTGAAGGTGAATGCCGTTGCTCCTGGCTGGGTTGCGTCTGACATGACGGCAAAACTAGGCAACGAAATCGAACGAAAGGCGATGGAGATGATACCACTAGGTTAGCAGTACACACTGCGCTCTTCTGAATAATTAATTCTGAATTTTGATTTGGTTTTACTACTGCTGCTGCTGCTTCTGATCCGAATTTCAGGACGGTTCGGCAAGCCAGAAGAGATCGCCGGCCTGGTGGAGTTCTTGGCCATTCATCCTGCTGCAAGCTACATCACCGGGCAGGCAAGTAGAAATGGCTTTCAGATCTGTGATCATGTCCCTCCTATGGAGGTATTCTAATCGTTTTAAGTTGTGCATTGGAGACGTAAGTTTATTAGTTCTGATGATGCAGGTGCTCCCGGTTGACGGTGGCCTGTCAATTTGAGGAGTATGACAAACAAAATTGCAGCAAGGCATGGGAAACCAACTCTCCAAGGAGAAACAAAGTTCTGACATGAAAAAGTGCAGGGCTCTATGCCTTTGCTTCAGGCTTCAGAAATGTGAAATAGCCACTCTTGTTTTTAGTTGAAGGAAGTTGTAGTCTGCAAGTGCAAACACGTAACCAAAGGAACACTTTTCGCATTCGAAGAAATCATGCTATTTTAGTTTTTACTACAAGTGTTAGACCATGTGGCCATGTCTAGAATATTTTAGGTGATGAATAATTGACAACGTTGATTATGTTTTTACTTATGGAGTGTTACGTGTGCGGATTGACGTTCGCGTGTGCGGATTATCGTATGTTGCATGATACACTCGTGTGAGGTATTGTGCGGATTGACTTGAGTCAAGTCGTGGACTTGTGCTCGTACGTGGTTGGTTGTTTATTCATGTACAGGTGATGCTTGAGGCGGAATATGGTCGATGACGGGACTGAAACTGGGTTCGGATGGAACTGAGGTTTCGGGACTAAGTTCAGGGAGGAACTGAGGTCCTATCGGTCAAGGATGTCATGCGGGATGTTCAGGCTAGAGAACAATGCACATGGAGATGACGCGGCGTTGGAGACGCGGAGATGCATCATGGCGGAGGCAAGCGGCGAGGCTGCATGTGCCCGGACGGTGCGTATATGAGTTGTATACAGATTAGAGACGCGTATACGAGTTGTATACGGATTGAAGTTGTATTCGGTGTGATGGCCACGTACTTATAGAAGAGTCGTATACGGAGTGGTTACATGTGGCCGTCTCCATGTTGGAGTAGGAGAGCCGACTAGATAAATTGTTATGCGGTGCGGCTGTTCGGGTGTTCTGTGCCGTGGCCTTTGTAACAGAACCGAAGCGAGAAACGTGGGAGAGTACAAGCAGTGCACGGCTTTGTTTTTGCCGTGGCTTTTGATCTGGAAGGAAAAGAAATAGAGCTGCATCGTTTTGGTTGTTTCGTGGCGATTGAAAAATACGGCCGGCGGCGCTGCGTGTTTTCTCGAAGAAAATAGTCGGCGTGACGCGCATGGGTGTCCGGAGGGAAGCCTCACGGCGATCTTGAAAAGCGTGGGTGATTCTCGGCGAAAAGAAGCAGCAGCGACACGTCCGTGATTTGGAAGCAAAGATCAAGGCGACGAGCGAAAAAAAAGAGGGCGGCGGCTTCCTGGTCTTGGCGTCGTGACTCGACGTGACTAGATAATTTAACAGAGCAGGAGGCGCTGTGGGCTTTCCGTGAAGAAAATAATCAAAGCAGAGCGGCGAGCGTTCTAGGGAAAGAAAACGAGGCCAGCGTTCAGAA
This sequence comes from Melocanna baccifera, assembly GCA_036346265.1. NCBI lineage: Eukaryota > Viridiplantae > Streptophyta > Magnoliopsida > Poales > Poaceae > Melocanna > Melocanna baccifera. Next base: position 4,499,587 of record CM070708.1, read on the forward strand.
AAAAAAGGCTGTTACGTGAGTTTTGTTTTTCTTTGTTTTTTATTCCTGAGACGTTACATGCATGATGTTGGTAGGTGATACATGCATACGTGAGATTTTCTAGTATTCCATTAGATTAGTGCAAGTGTTAGTTTTTTTTTACGTGCTGCTATTTTTTTTATCTGCACGCTTTGGTCAATTGGTTTTTGCATGCATGCATGTATTAGCAAAAGCTAATTAGGGCTTAATTAATTTTTGTTATTATCTGTCCAGCGAGTTTGTTTATTTTATATCTCGAGTTCTAGACCTCCGATTGATATACTTCCAGTTGGGTTAGTTCAATAACTTTCTCTGGTTTATTCTGACAAAGTTTGAGGTCAATCGGAGTTACGGATTTTTATTGAGATCATTTTTAGTGAGGTCGCAGTGTTCTGTCCGATTTGTTTAAACGCGGCTTAAATTGGTTTTGTTTCTAAGGGTGAGTCTTAAAATTTATTTTTAACTTCCGCAATCATTCACCCCCCTCTGATTGCTTATCTTAGTGTGTATCGATCCTACAGCAAGCCCTATCAGAAAGTATGATGAACCCTCAACTCAAGCCTTGCAGTTGGTCTATCAGAGAGCCTTCTGAAGCCTGAAGATCCCAAGACCTTTAGAAAGGCAATTTCAAAAATCAAGCATCACACTCTTCATGCTGTGAACTAGCACAACAAAGGGATAATCATTCGTCGGAGAGAGGACGGAGGACAACACTGAAATAGAACAACGCTAGATAAAGAGGGCACCGATTGAGGAAGAATAAATCTAGAATAGCTAGCCAAGGGAACGATCGCAGTTGGACATTAGAGACTAAGGACTTGTTTATTTATCTTTACTTGATTCATAGTGGATACATATTATCTCTTTAATAGAGATGACCCAAGTAGACTCCTAAGAAATAATCTATAAAAAATTATCTCTAACAATCCAATCTAATGATAACTTACCTAATTAATAGATAATATCAAAAACCTAATAGATAGATTCCTAAATAACAAACCCTGCCTAATACGTACGGTGCTACAGTACCACACTACATTACTTTCCTGAGTATTAGAGCATAACACTCCACCTCCTTCCAATTAAGCATCACTAAATTTGGCATTCTGCGTCAGGACAATTTCGCATAGCTCCAGGCTAGACCCACCTAAATTCTTGGAACTTTAAGAGGCTTCTCCAAGATTGAGAGCCCTCAATTGTCAGTAGTGAAAAATGTTCCTCCTAATTTTCAACCTCAACGCTTACGCCAAATCACTAAATCCATGCAACAAAAGGACTATTGTTCTTTTCCTTCACTTTGGAAATTGATAATGTTGGAATAATCTTGTTTCCTTTCTTTGCCAGTAGTACTCGAGTCGTGCTGTCATATGAGTCCGTATATGAGTAGAATACGAGTCCGTATATGAGTAGAGTGCGTGTACGAGCCAAACTGCGTGTGAGCAGCCTGTATAAGGCCTTGCAGTGCCTAAGGGAAAAAGTGAAACAGAGTTCACCGTGAGAAAGAAAGAAGAGGCAGTGCGACTAGAAAAGAAAAAGGCAGAGCGACAAGAACAAGAGGCCTGCGGCCTGTTCCCTGCAGGCGGCGACTGCTTTCGGCGAGGCGCAGGAAGAATCGAGATTGGGAGCATGAGCACAGTGTGCTGCTGTCTTGTCACGGGCGGAAGAAAACGTTGGAAGGTGCAGTGGTTTTTTTTTAGCGTGTTGTTTCTGTGCACAGCTGATTTTCTGCGAGAAAAGAAGAAAGGAGCGCTGCTACGTTTTGGCAAAGAAAAAGGCAGAGTGCAGATATAGCAAGTTATACCAATTGGTATCAGTTATACCAATTGGTATCAGAGCGTGTTGATCTTGGTGCTGGCTGAAGAATATGGGCGAGAAGGCAAAGGCCCAGGGTGGGCTAATCTCCCTCCAGTATCCTCTCCTGACGACCGACAATTACCCAATATGGGCAATGAAGATTAAGGCAAACATGCACGCCCAGAGAGTCTGGGGTGCAGTCGATCCGAAGGGGAAGGACAAGAAGCTGGCAGACAAGGTGGATCAGGCGGCTTTGCCTATCATCTACCAAGCGGTGTCAGATTCGATGATGCTTCAGCTGGTCGGGAAGGAGACAGCACGAGAGGCGTGAGAGACGCTTCAGAAGATGCACGAGAGAGTTGATCGTGTGAAAGAGGTGCAGCTCTAGAATTTACGGAGCAAGTTCGAGAATCTCCAGCTGGGAGAGACCTAGTCGGTGGACGAGTTCGTTGGTAAGTTAACTTCACTATACAATTAAATGGTTTCTCTTAGTAACAAGATGGAGAAATCTGTAGCAATGAAGAAGTACCTGCGCGTGCTACCAAAAAATATGTGCCTGTCGTCATCACACTCATGTACTCCCCTGACTTAGAGAAAAAGAAGATCGAGGAGATCACCGGCTCACTCAAGGCGTACGAGGAGCTACTGAAGGGGTTTAAGTCTCGTACTGAACAGAGGTTTCAGTATGATAATCAGCAGGTGTTACTGATAAAGGAAGATACAAGGAGCGGTGGCTCATCAAGATGACACGGGCGAGGTGGCCAGAGTAGTCGAGATGACAATCCAGTACTACTTCTCTCATCATATGTTGAAAAGGTACCGGTCATGGTGATGCTAAACGAGGATAACGTAGTTCCAAAACTACGCACAAAGGAAGGCAACCACGATCACTCAGATCAGTGGTATTTAGATAATAGAGCAAGTAATCACATGACGGAAGATCGCTCCATGTTCTATGAGCTCGACGAGAAGGTTTGGGGCAATGTCAAGTTTGGCGATGGCTCTATGGTAGAGATAAGAGGCAAAGGGACAATGATGTTGTAAAGCAAGAACGGAGATAAGAAGTTGTTGACATGAATTTACTATATACTAAGTCTGTGCAACAACATACTTAGTCTCGGACAAATGACAGAAAAAGGGTGCAGAGTGGTGCTGCAGGATGAGTTCTTGCGTGTCTATACCAAGAACAATGATCTATTGATGAAGGTGAAAAGATCTTCAAACCGGTTGTACAAAATTTCTTTGAAAACTTATAAGCAGGTGTGTCTAAAGAGCAGCTTGGAAGAGTCAGGAGATGACAGGACCAAAGGGCGAGACTCACTGAGCGTAGATGGGGGCAGCCAAGCAGGGCATGAAGAAGGCCAAGATGGCGGGACCCAGGTGCGGCACGTGCACGCTCAGGGGGAGTGTGCATGAAAAACAGCTCAGACGCTCAGGAGGTGCGCATGGAGAGCGGCTCAGGCGCGCAAGGTGGCGGGCCCAAGGCTAGAGCAAGTACATGCGAAATTGAAGGTGGCGCGTATACAGCTGTGGACGGTGGACTTCGTGCGGGCAGTAGGCTCGCAGATGGAGAAAGTGCACAAGTTCCAAGAGGAAGACTTGGAGTACAAGTTGGTGCAATTTTTTGTGGTTTTGCAGATGGAACGCGGTCAGCGTTGGAGTTAGGATGCACGAGCGTAGGAGTGAGAGATAGCTTAATCTCAGCTAAGATGTACGTGGGAAAGCGGACAGATTTGGTCCATGAGAGAGGAGCAGGAGGCTCTGGTAAAGGCGAAGCCAATGCGGCTGTGAGAGCAGGTGCTCCAGCCCAAGTGGCGTGCAAGGAAGGATAGACTCAGTTCAGGTGCAGGAAAGAGAGAAGATCGGCGTGATCAAAATGAGAAAACAAGATTAAGGGAGTGATTGTTGGAATAATATTGTTTCCTTTCTTTGCCAGTAGTACTCAAGTCGTGCTGTCATATGAGTTCGTATATGAGTAGAATACGAGTCCGTATATGAGTAGAGTGCGTGTACGAGCCAAACTGCGTGTGAACAGCCTTTATAAGGCCTTGCAGTGCCTAAGGGAAAAAGTGAAGCAGAGTTCACCGTGAGAAAGAAAGAAGAGGCAGTGCAACTAGAAAAGAAAAAGGCAGAGCGGCAAGAACAGGATGCCTGCGGCCTGTTCCCTGCAGGCGGCGACTGCTTTCGGCGAGGTGCAGGAAGAATCGAGATCGGGAGCAGGAGCACAGCGTGCTCCTGTCTTGTCACGGGCGGAAGAAAACGTTGGAAGTTGTAGTGGTTTTTTTGAGTGTGTTGTTTTTGTGCACGGCTGATTTTCTGCAAGAAAGAAGAAAGGAGCGCTACTGCGTTTTGGCAAAGAAAAAGGTAGAGTGCAGATATAACAAGTTATAACAGATAATTGGACTAGAGTCATTTGTTATGTTACGATTACCTTATGCCACTACCTGAACCTTTGAAACCAAAAAAAAATAAGATCAATGAATAATGTAAAAAAACCTGTTGTTCACAAAGATTCAACAAAATGATTTCTTTGGAGTCCAAATGGGTAACTATTTCTGCTCTATGGAGAGGTCCTTTGCAAACACCAAACAGCATCAAGATCGGTTTGTCAGAAAATTCAGTAAGAACGTTTATCAAGCAAAGCAGTTTAATGAATCTAACTCGTTTTTTTTCTTGTAGATTTCTTCTGCAACCTCTATCAGCTTAGCTAGCATCGCTTCCAGAATATGCAGGACTCAATAAAAAAATGCTTTTTTGAAACGCGACCACGCAACACCCAATCAAGCAGCACGCTGAAAACTCTAACTAGATCAAAAAGCGAGGGCTCCTCACATTCCAGCCAAGCCAACCACAGCATCACACCTCTCCCCTCCTAACCGATCAAAGAAAGTGTTGGGTTGATCTCGGTTAACCGTCCCAAAATTTCAGGGAGGCCACACCTCCATCTCGCGCCTTGATCGGAGGCGCAACCAACCTTGACATGGTTTCGGTCCCGGTCGCCAAGCGCTATAAAAAGAACAAGGGTTTCGGCAGGCTTGGGGGTGTGAGTTTGTGCTAGGCCGCGTGAACCCCGAACAAAGCCTGATCTAATGCGAGTGCTAAGGCGAACAAAGACCAAACCCTTCTTCGTGCTCATCCACAACACCACCGGCACACTGACGTCGTCCACCTCTACATCGGTAGATCCGCAACCTACATGGCATCTCCACTTTCGGGTACGTTTCCACACTAAGGTTATATTTGTGTTCATGCATGTTCTAGGGTCAATCCTTACGATTCATGTATTAGACTTATAAGTTTGTTCAAGAGCAAGAACCCTTTCGACACTGCGAAATGACGAACACACGACGACCCAAGCGTGCCACTGCCTTTCAATCCCACAAGCAACATCGACATTCCTCGCAAGAATGCGAATCGCGGCGATGTCGTTCTTCGCGGAGCTGTAGTGCAGTGCAGTGTAGGATTGTGTTGTGGGTCTTCCTCATGAGCGAGCTAAGCTCACCTGAGCTCGATCAATGGAGTACACTGTGACTTTGCACGTGGACTCCATGTTCCTGCCTTTCTTGGTGATGTTCGCGGCCATCTATCTCGTCGGCTACTTGGTCGTCTTTGTTGAAGTATAAGTGAATTGCCTATCTCTTCTCACCAGCTTAAGCTTTTGGGTAAATTGGTTGGTGCATACAACTCAATATGGTATCAGAGCCAAGAAGTCTTGAGTTCGAGACCCGGTTGACGCAATTAAAAAAATAATTGCAATCTACTTTTATTCCACGTCTTAAGCCTGAGAGAGCCTACACATAAGGGGGAGTGTTGAAGTATAAGTGAATTGCCCACCTTTTCTCATCAGCTTAAGCTTTTAGATAAATTGGTTGGTGCATACAACTCAATAGTCTTCCGCAGCTGGAGCCGCGCACCTCGCTCTTCCATGGCACGCCGGAGATGTTGCTCACCCTCCGCGCCGTGCCGTCCAACCCCAGTGCCGGCGACCTCGCGGCGCCAACACGGCCGCCGACGAGCTCGTCCTGGACTTCAGCACAGCCTACTTCGCCGTCGACCACCTCCACTACCTCGTCTTCCTGGCCCACGAGGTGCTCTTCTGTCAGGACCCGGAGATGATGAGTCCTAAGCAAGCTGATCCAGATTGTGTGCATTGTTGCGCCAAGTATATGCAACAGAAAGTAATAATGAAGAACAGGAAGAACTAAGAACTAAGGTTACTAGTATGGCAGCTAGAGTTCTAATATTTATTGGATGCCTCCAATAGTAGGGTTTACAAGCCTTTTATATAGGCTACAGAGTTTAGCTATAAAAAGACAAATAAAGGTGAATAGTCTTGACAAAACATAGTTTAATAGGCGTAATGCTACTCAATTGCATAGCAGCCATTGGATATAGATCGGACGCTCGCTCCACATAACTCTTGGCTTCTTAAATAAAGTCCGCGGTGGCTTCCATTACTCCAGCCTCCGTCCGATCAACATAATGCTTCAGCTTCTCATCCTCACCGTCCATGCCTTTCACCACTTCAATCATCTTTTGAAATGGATGAAACTCACTGCCTGACAATTACCCTCTCCTTTAGTTCCTTGTCCTCAAGGAACAAAGCTGGAAAAATTCTTTGTATGAAATCTGCATCCTCCCAACTAGCTGCACTGATAGGAAGATTGAGCCACTTCACTAGCCATTGCACCACAGGTTCACTGTTATGGGGAATTATTCGCCTGTCAAGTACTGCTACCGGAGCCACTCTGATATTACCTTCGGCATCAATCAGAGGAAGTTCAGAGTTTGAAACTACTTGATCCCCCACATGTTTCTTCAGCTAGCTGACACGAAAAACAGGATGAAGTTGACAATCCTTCAGTAGGAGTAACTTGTACGCCACCTTTCCAATCTTCTCCAAAATTCTAAAAGGTCCATAAACTTAGAATGCAATTTCAGAGACCTGTGCGAACTTAGTGAAGTGTGTTTGTAAGGCTGCATCTTGAGGTATACCATCTCTCCTACCTAGAATTTTCTTTCCTTTCTATTCTTGTCAGCATAATGCTTCATCTTCTCTTGTGCCTTCTGTAGATTGTCTTTGATGACCTCATATGCTCTGTCTTCTCTGTAATATTCCCTGCACTTCTTCATTTGTGGATTCAGGAAGGACTACTTCTGCTACTTGAGGAGAAGGGAACCTGTATAGAAACTGAAATGGTGTCATCTTGAGAGTAGTGTGAAAACTGGTATTATACCACTACTTAGCAGTGGACAACCAACTCACCCACTTCCTAGGGCTTGCAAATGCCATGCACCTCAAGTAACATTTAAGACATTGATTTAACCCTTTCAGTCTACCCCTCAGTCTTCGGATGATAAGCAATGCTCAGCTTTAATTTCACCCCCATGGTCTTGAACAATTCTTACCACAAATGGCTGGTAAAAACCCTATCTCTATCATATATGATTATAGCTGGCATACCATTTAATTTAAAGATGTGGTCAACAAACTCCTTAACAACATCTTGTATAGTAAATGAATGACTCATTGGGACAAAATGTGAATATTTTGTATCTATCTACCACCACTAAGATTACATCTTTACCTCCAGACTTTGGGAGTCCCTCAATGAAATCCATTGAAATGTGGGTCCAGACCATGTTTGGGATGGGTATGGGTTGCAGCAGCCCTGGGTATGGAACATGTTTAGACTTATTAACTTGGCAGACTGCAGATTGCTTCACATATGTTACAACTTCTTGTTTTAACCTAGGCCAATAGAATAGCAATTTAACCCTCTGATAAGTGGCTCTTTCTCTAGATGTCCCCTAAAGCTGAGTTATACATTGAAGCCAAGATTTGTTGTTTCAGTGCACTGCTAGTTCCCACATACAATCTATTTTTATACCTCGATATACCATTTTTCAATGTGACATTCTCCCAGGCATTAGGATCAATAGTTAGTTACTCAATCAATTCCTTACATTTGTCATCTTGCTCATAACTAGTTTGGACTTCAGTTACCCATACTGGAACCGTTGCTGAAATAGCCATAATATGTTCAAACAGGCTGCCCTAGATAAAGCATTTGCCACTTTGTTCTCCCTTCCTCTTTTGTACTCCACTCTATAATTGTACCCCAATAGTTTCACTAATAATTTGTGTTGGATTCTCTCAATTAGCTTCTGATCTTGAATATATTTCAGGCTTTGCTGATCAGTTTTGATGATTAATGTGGATCCAGCAAAGTAATGCTTCAATTTTTTAATGGCTTCAAGTATGGCTAGAGCTTCTTTGTCATAAGTGAACATCCCAGTGGCCCTTGGACCTATAGCTTTGCTCAAATATGATAAGGGTCTTCCATTTTGCGTCAACATAGCTCCAATACCATTTCCACTAGCATCAACCACCAATACAAAAGGTTGAGAGTAATCTGGTAGTGCAAGGATAGGGGTTGCTATCATAATATTTTTTATCTCTACAATAGCTTTTCTCTGCTTCTCACCCCGTTGAAATGAGTTCTTCCTCAAAGCTTCGAACAGAGGCTTGCAAATAGTACCGTAATTCTGAATGAATCTTCAATAATAGCATGTAAGTCCTAAAAAACTTCTTAATTGAGTCATTTTTCAGGCTCAGGCCAGTCCTTAATGACTTTGATTTTAAGAGGATTAGTAGCTACTCCATATTCATTGATAATGTGGCCCAAGTATTCCACTTGAGACTGGCCAAAAACACACTTGTTTTTCTTAGCTACCAATTGGTTGTTCCTTAATACGTGTAGAACATGTTGCAAGTGCCTATGTGCTCCCCCATGGACTTAGTAAACATCAAAATATCATCTAAAAACACTAGTACAAATTGCCTCAAAAACTTGCCTAGAATTTCATTCATTAAGGCTTGGAATGTTTGTAACATCCCAAAATTTTTTATTCCTTTTTAGAATGTTTTCTATAATTTATTGGATTTTTCTGGATTTTATCCCAAGCCTTGAAGTGAGAAAAAAAATTAAAACTTTCATTTTATAAAATCCAAAATAAATTTATTTCATTTTGGCAAAGTCAAAATAAGTGCATTACATTTTCCTAAGTCAAATATGTATTTATAATAATTTTCGAGAATTTATAAAGATTTAAAACTCTCTCTTTAAAGTTAATTTATGTTTTTACAAAATCTGAATATCAAATTGGATTGAAAATATTTTTATTAAGTCTAGTAAAGTTCCAGATGATTCTCTGAATTTTTCTGGAATTTTTAAAACTCATTTGGTATTTTCTGAGCTTTTTAAAGCCTCTTAACCTTTTCTGAAAATCAAAAAGAAAATAAAATCCAAAACCCTCCCGGGGCTGACACTTGTCGCCCATCGGGCCAATCCGCGCCGCCGGATTCAATCCCGACCGCCTGATCTCACTTACCCCTTCACCCAATCTCCTTCCACCCGATTTGATCCTGTCCGCCCGCAGCCACTTACCGCTTCAACCGCCTCCCTTTCCCCTCGGGCTGATGAGTGGCTTAATCTAGACCGTCCGCCATTGCCGATTTAAATCTCAGTCGTTCCCCGTCACTTAAGGCACTCGATCGGCTCGGATGAAATTTCCGTTGTCGGATTAAATCACAGCCGACCGCAGCCACTTACCCCTTCGTTGACAGTCTAACGGTCACGATCACTCCCTCTTGCAGCTTGTCACGGATCTGACCGTCGCCCTCCCCTTTTTGTTTTCTTTCTCTCGATGACCGGTGGCCCCCGCCTGTCAGACCCGTCGTCTCTGCCGCTTCTTCCTCCTCGCGCTCGCCGCTACCGCCATTAGCGCCCGGAAACCGAAGCTTTTAAAGCTTCGGTTTCCTTCCTGATTTTCCTCCCGCGTGGTTGCATATTTAAATTCCCACTCCTCCGCGACCGTTCTAGGCATAATTACCCCAATTACGCCCCTGTGCGCTGTCGCATTGATCATTTCCGCCGTTTCCATTCCGGTGTTATCACATCTGGCTGTTACCCCCTCCTCTGCCTATATAAACCATCCCCAGGACTCCCCTCGACACACCGCCCCTCAATTCGGACACTAGAGCCCTCGGAGCCTCCCCGTGCTCGTTTTCCCTCCGCCGGCTTCGCCCACTCCGGCGAGCAATCCCAGTGGCCTCGGGCCCCCTCACTCCTCGCCGACGCCGCTCCAAGCACCAGTGAGGCGAGGCATGTCTCGGCCACCACTTCCCCGAGCTTCCCCGCCGCTGGAAGACCCCTGCCGCCGTGAACCCCTCCTCCGACCGTCGCCCCTCTCCGCCGTCAAACTACACCGATTGTCCTCGGGATCCGTGCAAGGTACCGGTGGAATCCCCTCACTCTCCTCTTGCTATTGCACCCCTCGGCCGACGCCCGCCGGAGCGCCGACGGCCATTGGGCCCCGTGCACCACCATCGGCCAGCGTGCCACGTCAGCTGGCCGCACCAACGTGGCTGCCATGCAGGCGCCACATGCACCCCAGGCCGGCCACGCCAGCGCACCACCAGCCGCGTGCCACCACACCCCCACCCCGGTCCATGAGCTTGGTCCACCATAAACTGGGCCCACATGTCAGCCTCACTCCGATTTTTAAATTGCCCGGGCTGACGTCATGCCTACGTCATAAGTCCGATTTTTCAATGTAAAAATAATTCAGTCGAAAATCTAATTACTATGCTGACGTCATAATCATGTTTTTCCTTAGTAAAATAATTCATGCTGACGTCATAAATAAATTTTCAGTTTAAAAATAATTCCAAAAATTGATTTTTTTCTTTTTCTTTGAATCAAATCTTTAAAAGGCCATAACTTCTTCATATTAGCTCCAAATTGACCTGTTCAAATTTTTAAATTTTTCTGAAATAATGAAATTTCCATTTTTGCACTTCTTTTGAATTTTTGAATTTATTTGAATTTTGAATTTGGATCTTCACGTTTAGATTTCGACGATTCCGGAGAGTTCAATTTCGACGACGCTTCGCAGCAAGACTTCGAGCAAGGCAAGTTACACTTTTGACCATGTTGATCCTAATATTTTAAATTAAATTATGTTATTTTACTATATATACATGTGTACTTTTATTCAAATGTAACTTAAATTCGATTTATGTCTTAGTTATGCCCATGATCCTTTGAATATAACAAATTTGATCTCGAACTTACATAAATTGTCACCCTAGCTGAAAACTAGTTGGCACAATAGCACTAACTAGCAAATTTTTAGAAAATCGCTTAGCCTGGCTTAGAATAAGTTTTGGTGGGACCAATTGTTTCACATGAAATGATGTTTCGAAAATGGATTCTTGACTTCGGTGAGCCAAGGATAGTTTATAAAAATGGTTGAAAAATAGAAATAGAAACTTATGATTTGGATTTAGGCTATTGGTGAGGTGGTGGGATGCCGGCATGCTTCGTGTTTGGTGACACGTAGTTGACTGTCGTGCATATGGGTATGTGGATTGAGCCTAAGTCAATTTAAGGACTATTTCTGTGAATCATTTTACGAAGTCACTTCGTACTACCACAAGTCCGATATGGGACGGACCTAGCTAAGTAATTTATGAAATTCCAAATATAGCTTCATTATAGGCTGAATGTGAACGTGGCGTAGGTCGCAAGAAGTCTCACATGGCACCGGAGGGGGCTCCAACTTGTAGATTCGAGTTGTGGTGAAACCTTAGTGGCGGCGTGACTATTTTGGCTATAGATCATTGTAACAGCCATGTCGTGAATTCCCCGCCGCACACCTAAGGCAGTGTGTTAATCGCGTAGCTCAAGTGGGAGGATACGTCTTGTGGGTAAAGTTGTACACCTCTGCAGAGTTTAAACCTATCCAAATAGCCGTGTCCACGGTCATAGGCATACTGAGTAGAATTTTCACAGATTTTACTTGGTTTTTATAAAACTTGGTTTTCGAACAAACAGCATTGGTTTGACAATGATCTGGGTGGGATGCCTGTGGTTAGGTTAGTGTGGGTCGGAGCCTACGCTAACGATAATACTTGTTAAAATATTGTTCATAAGTTGTATTAAAAATCCAGCTTTTGTACTTACATCATTGTATCTAAAATTCAATATTACTTTTCCGCACTTGTACCCTATTAAGTCCTCCTTTGAAATCCATTATGCATGCATCAATTCTGCTATACTCCCTGGTGTAACTTGTGGAGTACTTTAAAGTGCTCACCTTGCTTAAATCTATTGTCAGACTTCAACGACGACGACTTCGATGAGAACTACAACGAGTAGGCTGTGTCTTACAGTCATTCACCTGTGGGAGGCTGGATGGGCTGTGCTGCTACTTTTATATTTTTTGCTGCTTTTTATTTCTGTCGGCCTAGAGCCTTTTTATTGTAAGACTTGGCCATAAGGCCATACCCTTGATTAATAATATTTGTGGTGATTATGCACGATATACCTCACTGTTTACCCTGTGTGCACTAGCTTTTCTTGGGATAGTGCAATTTACATAGAGGGACTTAGAGTTGTTGTTTTGGATCCCGACAATATTGCAGGAGTATTTGTAAGGCCAAATGGCATGACCAGAAATTCATAATGACCTAAATGAGTACTAAAAGCAGTCTTCTCCACATCAGAAATCTTCATCCTTATATGGTGGTACCAGATCTGAGGTCAATTTTGGAAAATACCTTCACCCCATGGAGTTCATCCAGCATATCTTCAATCACTGGCATTGGGTACTTGTTTTTCATCGTAACGGCATTCAATTTCCTATAGTCAATGCACATCCTCCAAGAGCTATCCTTTTTCTTCACTAATATAGTAGGAGAGAAATAGGGACTCAAGCTATCTTTGATGACTTCAAATTTTAATAGCTGAGCTATTTGCTCTTTCATGGCGGTTTTCTAATAATGTGGTAGCCTATACAACCTCAGGTTCACCAGTTTAGACCCAGGAACAATGGGTATGGAGTGGTCACATTTCCTCTGTCGTGGTAATCAACTGGGCTCTTGAAATATGTCCTGCAGCTGGGATAGTAGTTGCTTCAATTTCGGTGGTACCTCCTTCAAATCTTCTTGCTTCATATTAATATCTTTTGTATATATCACAGCACTCACCACTCCTTTAGTCATCAATTTACACAGTTTATGTGCTTCAATCAAGCAATCTGCATTAGGTAGAGTCTCATCCTTAAAGGTGGTTAGCTGTTTCCCATATTTATTAATGGTAAATTCTCTAGTCTTTAGATCAAGACCAATAGGACTATGAACATAGATCCAATCAGCTCCCAATATAAATATCATAACCTTTCAAAAGCAATACCCTCATATCAGACTTGAACTCTTTCCGTTGTTTTTCATATTGACAATTTTGACACATGTTGTCACTATTTAACTCTCCTCCATCAGCTAACATCACCCTAATTACTAGAAGGTTTGTGAGCTGATAATTGGCTTTCATAGCAAATTGTGGACTTATAAATTGTAACATCCTATTTTTCAGAGTTTATTTGAAGATTTTAACAGAAAATTCACCAATTGGATTTTTCTAGATTTAATACAAGCATAAATTGAATTTTTATTAAATAAAAGGATTTAATATGAATAAAATAAACATTTACATTTACAACAAATATTTTATTTGGGTTCCTTGTGTCTCAAGGAATTTTTTGTGAAGTTTTTGGATTTATTGCTATTTTCTAGAGCTCTTTTAATTTTATTTGAATTTCAAAAAATAGAAAATGCTAAAAAATCCTAAACAGTAAATGGGCCGACCCGTTACTATTCATTTCAGCCCAATTAACCTTAGCCGCTCGATTCCCCACTTGGATCCCTCCGGTGACACGTGTCAAACATCCAAGCCAGCAAACATTGTTCATTCGTGCGTTTTGTGGTGATTATCCAATCTCGCCCTTTGCCATGTGTTGCCAATCTGTCGCCCCAATCATTGTTCATCGTCATTTTGGGGAAGGACTCCACTACCATCTCAGTTTCCATGCTCGAGCCAGTCTCCTCTACCGCCGTGTCCGAGAGGGACATCTCGACGTTTACAACTATGCTGCCCCTCTCGATCTCTAAACCTTACCTTCAAGTTCTCTCGTGCGCCGCCACCTTCACCGTCGCTGTCGTCGTCCGTTCTAGGCGCCGTCGTCATCGTCTTCGTCTCTGGCCAGCAGCTGCCTTCGTCTCACCTCCGCCTCGCTGTTAGTCGTTGTTGTTGTCCGACCAGCCACCGGTGAGTCCACCGTCCAGCCATCGGTAAACATTGCCGCCGTTGCCACCTCACATCGCTTCGCTGCTCACTCGCCTGACACAACACCGCCTCGGTTCGCATGCCTTCCCACTCTGGTTCGTGCGCCATCGACATCAGTGCTAAGGTCAGACCATACCTGTGCCCCGCGCCATTTCAAATTCTCCATGGACCAAGTCTTCATGCACCGTTCCACTGCCAGGCAAGCCTCACACATCAGCCGCCACTGTTCCGTAGACACGCCGAGTCAACGTTGCCACCTCGACTATCATGCAAGCCCTAGATGCCACGCGTTATCACGTGTCATGCCATGTCAGTGCCATGGCTTAGATGGCTGATGCGTGGCGATCGAGAAATCAGGCGACTCAGGTCTATTGGGCGGGGTGAATAGTAACGGACCCAGTCCTATATTGTTTTAGGATTTTTAGGTTTTGCTTATTTTTAGAACTTCAAATAAAATCAAAAGAGCTCTACAAAATAGAAAATAAATCCAAAACATCACAGAAAATTCCTTGAGATGCAAGGAACCCAAATAAAATATTTTTAACAAATACTAGTATTTTATTTTAGTCATATTAAATCTTTTTAATTATTAAACAATTAAACAATTTAATTTAGGCTTGTATTAAATTCAGAAAATCCAAATAGTGAATATTATTTTTCAAAATCTTCAAATAAACTCTAAAAATTATGATGTTACTGAAGTGCACGGAGTCAGCCAGTGGTGTGAGAGTGGCGACAAAGCAGATTGGTTAGACAACGATCTCAAACTACGGCGACGCATTAGCTTCGGTGAGACACGGAAAAGGTAGGGTGGAGCATGGCGATGCTTGGGGAGATGATGGCGTGGACAGGGGCTCACCGATGGAGACGATGAAGGTGGTGGGGACTCAAAGCTTTGTTCCCTAGCGCGAAGATGGCAAATTTGGCGGCGGGGGCGAGGGTAACGAGATCGGGGCGGCTCAGGGTGATGGTATAGAGGCTTGGTGTGGCCTTTTATATGCGAACAAGGCAACATGGTGAAGAGGAGTCTAAGGCGAAGACGATGATGAAGTGGAGTCTGGCTCAGAGACGGGACAATGAAGCTGACAAGTAGGGCTTACCTGTTAGTGACAGTGCGAAAAAGGAAAACGCGGACGCGACGCAGTGGCGACGCGTGGCTGGCGTACAAGTGCAAGAGCGGGTTGGGCCAAGTGGGGAGATGGGCCACACGCGGAAAAGGAATGAACCGAAGAAAAAGGATTCGGCACAAAAGCCAAATCTAGTTTTTGGGAATTTCTGAATTTTAGAAATTGAGCTCAAAGAAATAGCAAATAAACTCCAAGAAATATAAGAAAATACAAAAAAAATTACTTGCAACACAAAGAATCCAAATAAAGCTTGTTTTGAATTAATTGAAGCTTATTTTATTCGCATTAAATCTTTTTAATTTCTAAAAAAAATCATATTAAGCTTTAATTAATTCAAGAAAAATCCGGATGATGATTTTTATTTTAAAAGCTTTTAAAAGGCACTGAAAACCAGGTTATTACATTCTATGCCACTAAACTTACCAGAAAAGTAGAATGAAAGGACATAACAGAATTATCAGCAAGCTGAGACAAGCATGTGAATTGGTTCTGTGAGTTATCTCGGTTTCTTAACTTTCACATAAAAGCTCGCATGGAAATAATCCGCAAGCCTAGCTCCACGCTCATCTCTATATATTACGAACGGGGGAAGCGCCCCCGGGGAAGCCCTCCACACCACCTTCTTCGCGAAAAAGCCCTTTGGATTTTTTGAAATCACGTACAAGTCCTTGGTTGTTTGCAGAGAGGCCTCTGACATGTCATTTCTTCCCCAAAACCCCCTCCACTTCTCCGAAATTGGAGGCCCTCCTTTTTCTCGATAACCACTCGCGGTTTTTGCGAAATTACGCACGGATCTTTGGTTTTATGCAAAAAAATCTTGGCTTTTTCTGGAAATACGTTTGAGTCCTCGCTTTTTCAGACAATCCCCTCATAGGAATTTTCATCTCTTTTACATTGGTCCATATGGTAGTTAATGCGGTATGGTGCCACGCTAATGTTGCTAGTTCCTCCAACTCCGCAATGCGACGACAACGCCGTAACAAAACAAAAACGCCCACTTCTTCCTCGCACTCGATCCCCTTGTTCTTTCTTGCCGCCTTTTCTCTCTCCTCTTTCTCCGGGTTGTTTCAGAAAACTAATCTAAAACCCACTCGCTAGTTGCTAAAAGGAAAAACAAAAGAAAGAGAAAAAACCATGTAATATATATCTTGCATGGCATCAATTTCCGTATGTGTAATAAATATTTTTTATAGGGAAACAAGGTTGCTCATCGTGTGAGTAGTATCCACACCACTATAAAAAAAGATTATTATAGATGGTTTAAAATCGTCATCACAGATAATTTTTGAATCGTCTAAATTTATGTATCAATAATAATAGATAGTTATCACAGACGGCTCCCAAATCGTCTGTGATAGGTAAAAATATAGACTTTTTTCAATACAATCATCTGTAATATGTCGATATCATAGGCAATTTTTTATATTAACCGTCTCTGATAGCAGAAATATCACAGACAATTTATTTTAAAACCTATGATATATATATACACACATACACATTATAGACGGTTTGGTGTTTCAAACCATCTGTGATAGCTATTTAAAAAATTACATTATTTTCTATTTTCGGTATGTCATGCCCTCTGAAGTAAAAGAAGATTTCACAAATATATAGACGGGACAATCATCACATAGATATTACAAATGAAGTACGTAAGCGGATCACGTATATAGTACGTGACAATCGTTTGAATGAATTATTTGATTAAACACGATTGAGTGATTATAATTGTATCTAATGTATAACATTTAATTATTATCGTCGGGGTGGAACTCCCCAGTATTATTTATGACTTATGTTATCAAGATTGGGAGAGTTTTACTCGAATTCCACACATTGTCGCTAGTAAATCTAGTAAGAGGAAATCAAAACAAGTTAACAACTATATTTCCTTTTCTCACAAAGACCAGCAAAACCTCTCGCAAACCTGCACAAACTAGCTAACGTCACAATCCCAGCATGCTCCTCAACCGACCACTCCAACCCAACGGTTCCCCACGAAAACCATCTAAAAATGCGGCTTTCTCACCCCAATTTCGTGCCAAAAAAAAAACCCCACATCGCAGTCGCCCGAAAAACCTCACCACCAGCCGTGCAAACTTCGCGCACGCGGCCCCTTCCGTCCTCCGTAGCCTAGCCGCCGCCACCCACACGCTAACCTCGCCACCCACCGCATCGAACGGCCTCGGGCCCCACTCGTCAGCCTCCGACACCCCACCTCGGTAATATAAAAATCCCCCCTCTCCTCTTATCCCGTCGCCTCCTCCCCTCTCCAGCTCCTCCGCCCCCGAACCCGTACTAGGGTTAGGGTTTCCGCACGAGCCCCGCGCCATGGCAGCCTTCACCTCCCAGGTCAGCGCGACGGCGGGCGGGACCCCGTTGAGCTCGCTCTTCGTGGGCCGGCGGCCGGATCAGATGCGGGCGGGGCGCGGCCAGCTCTTCGTGGGCGGGAAGCAGCCGGCGGCGGCTGCCGCGCAGATGCGCGCGCGGCGCGGGGGGCGGGCCCGCGGGTTGGCGATGCGCGTGGCGTGCGAGAAGGTGGTGGGGATCGACCTGGGGACCACCAACTCGGCCGTGGCGGCGATGGAGGGCGGCAAGCCGACGGTGATCACCAACGCCGAGGGCCAGCGGACGACGCCGTCGGTGGTGGCCTACACCAAGGGAGGGGAGCGGTTGGTGGGGCAGATCGCCAAGCGGCAGGCCGTGGTCAACCCGGAGAACACCTTCTTCTCCGTCAAGCGCTTCATCGGCCGCAAGATGGCCGAGGTCGACGACGAGGCCAAGCAGGTCTCCTACCACGTCGTGCGCGACGAGAACGGAAACGTCAAGCTCGACTGCCCCGCCATAGGCAAGCAGTTCGCCGCAGAGGAGATATCTGCGCAGGTAATTTCGCTCGCAGTTTGCTATTGGTGCTGGCCAATTGTTTGACTGTAGAGAACTAGAGATATACTGTACTGAAGGTTGTTCTAGTGCATTTGGGAAACATCACACATGGAATGCCTACAAAAAAATCGAATTGGAATATGTGAATAGATAATATGTTTAATCATGCATGATAAATTTCAATCGACCTTGGGATTTCATCTTGCCTGCCTCGCCGATAGCGTTGAAAGCTATTGCTTTGTTTGGAGCAGCAGTTGGTTAATTTGTATTCTTTTCTTGATGTGTTAATGTTTCCAATGTATGTGAAGCGATGATATTTCATTTATGTAATTACTTTGAATTGCTACTGGATGGTCTGGATCATACATTTCAATTTATGTTTCTGAGTATATTAGTATATGTATTATTTTACTTGCTATGTTGGTTAGTTTAGAGAACTTAGTTCTGTAGTTATGTCCAAATGTTGCAATGCCTAATATGCTTAAGATAGTCCTGTGCTCATCTGGAATTTATAGAAGCTACAGTGCGTAATGGGAATTCAATAGAAACCTGGCTACACATCATTTTTCTTAGATTAAAGTGCACATCCTAAACTCACATGGTTGTGTCACTTGGGTCCCTGAACGTGAGAAGTTCTCATGTTCAGGGACCCAAGTGACATAGCCATGCAACTTTATGGACCCACAGTGCGCGCTACTCTTTTTCTTATTTGAAAGTGAGTTGCATATTTGACTTTTCTTGTAAATTATTACCTTGACAGGTGTTAAGGAAGTTGGTGGACGATGCATCGAAGTTTCTGAATGACAAAATTACAAAAGCAGTGGTTACTGTTCCAGCATACTTCAATGACTCGCAGAGAACCGCGACAAAAGATGCTGGCCGTATTGCGGGATTGGAAGTTCTTCGCATTATAAATGAGCCAACTGCTGCATCTCTGGCTTATGGTTTCGAGAAGAAAAATAACGAAACAATTCTAGTATTTGACTTGGGAGGCGGTACTTTTGATGTTTCTGGTATGGTCGAGTACCAAACTGTTTGCTTCTCTTGTACTATTACTGACTTAACTGCTGAATCACGTGGGCCTTAATCTTATCATACCACCATGACATACCTTCATTTTGGATGAATCACAACTGGAATTTCAGTACTGAAAATTGATTCAGTTAGATGAAACGTGCACTGTTGTTTATCTTCCAGTGTGAGTCGTAAGGTTCAAAATGGTTTGTCCAGAATGGTGTTACTTTACATGACTCAACCAGAGGATAATGTATGGATACAAATCTTTGAGCTGAGTAGATTTGTTAAACCAACATATAGATAAAAGTTACTTTTAAAGAGACCAACATTTAGTTAAAAGATCTAAACTTCAAAGAGAGTAATACACACTGCAAAAATTTGATAAGAGCTTTCAAATTTGCAATGTCCACTTGGATTGCTTTCGTTTGTTATTCAACTCTCACCGGAAGTTTTTAAGCAGGTTATGATGTGATCGAATAACTTTGCATCCTTTGCTTTGTTGAATTTGTAGTTCTGAATATAGCGATGTGTTATGGAGTGTCTTTCTTTATATAAGTTATTACTACTAAATCGGCATCATCCTGCAGTATTGGAGGTTGGAGATGGTGTGTTTGAGGTGCTTTCCACATCTGGTGACACACACCTTGGTGGCGATGACTTCGATAAGGTGCGTAATTTTGCTTCCATTCTTGTTGGAAATTATGTCCGCTTGTGAAAATTTGTGAATGTACATGATGAACTAGTCTGAACATTTCTAAAAATTTAATAGATGTAATTCATGTCGTGTTGTGCACACATGCCATATTTCATGTTATAGATGTGCATTGGGGGAAGAAGTATAGCAGGAGAAGCAAACATATGGCAGAATCTAACAAGAACTAAATTGTTCTGTTCGATTCGAATTTTTATATATATATATATATATATATATATATATATATATATATATATATATATATATATATATATATATATATATAGGAAAGCTCTTTTCTACACCGGTGTAATTACACCCTATGTCGTATCTCATAACGTAGGGAGTATCTTGCTTAATCTGAGAGTATGTACGTATAGTATACAGTATTTAATATCATTTAGGTGGTATATATATATATATATATATATATATATATATATAGGAAACCTCTTTTCTACACCCGGGTGTAATTACACCCTATGTCGTATCTCATAACGTAGGGAGTATCTTGCTTAACGGAGAGTATGTACGTATAGTATACGAGTATTTAAGATCATTTAGGTGGTATGAATAATTTTTCAGAGGTGGTATGTATATATATATATATATATATATATATATATATATATATATATATATATATATATATATATATATAGGAAACCTCTTTTCTACATCCGGTGTAATTACATCCTATGTCGTATCTCATAACGTAGGGAGTATCTTAACTGAGAGTATGTACGTATAATATACGAGTATTTAAGATCATTTAGGTGGTATGGATAATTTTTGGAGGTGGTATGTATATTTTTAGACATAAATATACATACCACCTCAAAAATTATCCATACCACCTAAATGATCTTTTATATATATATATATATATATATATATATATATATATATATATATATATATATATATATATATATATATATATATATAGAAACCTCTTTTCTACACCCGGTGTAATTACATCCTATGTCGTATCTCATAACGTAGGGAGTATCTTAACGGAGAGTATGTACGTATAATATACGAGTATTTAAGATCATTTAGGTGGTATGGATAATTTTTCAGAGGTGGTATGTATATTTTTTAGACATACTCCTTTTTATGTATGTATATGAAGGTATTTATAAAATACGTTAAAAACTATGGACTCCGTTACAATTTTTTCATGTGGTTCACATTGGAGTATCTTATATTTAATATATGAGTATACCTAAAGTGATAAAGGAGTATTTCAAGTTTGTTTAGGTGGTATATTAGAGGTGGGTGTAATTACACCCGGGTGTAGAAAGTATTTTTCCTATATATATATATATATATCGAGTATATAAAGATCGACATCCAGCCCATTGGGGGGGGGGGGGGGAGAGAAGTTCTATTAGTTTCGGTTTTGGTATTAGCTAGGAGATGGTTTCCGACTCGGTTCAGGAGTTGGGGCAATGTAATAGTTATATATATATCCAGCCAATGCGGCTCAGCAGAAGGCAAGAAGGAAATAAAGAGATCTTCTCTTCTCAAACCCAGATTCTTAAAGCCAACTTGTAACCGTGGCTAGGCAGGGAGTGCCTCCGGGGAGTTGAAGACCCTACCCATCCATCCACCCATATAACCTCAGATCCAAGGCCAAGAAACATAACATTTCATGGTCAAATTCATCAGTACTGTAGTGGTTGTTTGGATCATAAGGAATAGGAACCAGCTTTCATAAAACAGGCTTTACTAGGAATTTTAAGAAAAAGAAGTTTTAATCTGTTATTCTGTTAGCATGAGTATATAGAATACTTTGTTTGGATTGTATAAACTAAAACTGAGTTTTCTTATGGGTTTTACTAACACAATGTTTGGTTGATTTACAATCATCACAAAATGTGTTTTCATATTATGACACATCCATGGTCGCCGGAGTTACAAACAACGCTTCACCCTCCATCCATGTCCATGCAACGAAAGATTGAGTAAGCAGAAAATCTATCTATGGGTACATGACGAGGGTGCGCACGATGTATAAGCAAAACATGCACATGCATAATCGATAGTTGGTGCTTGGTCTGCAGCTTGATGTGCATAATCAATCTGCAATTAGGCACAGACCTCCATCGATCATGACTTGTTTTTGTACAAGGATGACCAAGACAGTGAGCTAGCAGCGATGGTGGCTGGCTGGCTGGCGGGAGTTGGCACTTCGTGGACAGATAGAGGAAGGATGTCTGGCAGTATGGGATGGGAGTTTGGTTCCTTCTCATCACTTGGGTGCAACAGAAGATTTCTTTCTGTTTGTGAATCACTAATTTTGCGCATGCAGTCGAGACTCTGCAGGAACAAAGATATTGTATCCTTGTTTTGCTAAAAACCACGTTAAGTCATTTTTGGTAAAACTCGGAAATTTGAGTTTATGGATGATTCATTTTGGTTAAGCTCAGGTTAGTTAGCATTATCCAAACAGGATTTTCCTAAAACCAGGTGAAAACAAGTTTTATGAAATGTGGTTTTGTTAATACTTAGGATCCAAAGAACCCCGTAGGGTACCAAAAAGAGCACTGCACACATGCATAATATGGATGAATTGAACCATGAAATTTTGCATGTGTGCATAGCAATACATGAATTACGTCCACGAATTTTTTCTTCAAACTTTTGGAACATTGCTTCATGTACTTTTGATAAATGGGGGTATGGAGTCCATAGAGGCACCAAATTCACACTCATTCGTCTTTTAGCAGACAGGCAACATGAGAAATTCTAATAGTCTCAATCGATGCAATATTGTTTTCTGTATGTTGTTAGCTATAACTTTTAAATCACTGTTTTCTTTTACTTGTGTGTCCTTTTTAGTTGTGAATCTCTTGTTCAGATGATCTCTGTATGTTTTATGTAAGATCCTGATTTCATTAAGTCTTATTATCTTATGTATTTCACATAACAAGTATTTGATTTCAACTTCTGAAATAGAATTTAACACGTTAAAGGTCTAGTGTCGTTGTAGTGTAGCATCGTTCATGTGGACCAGAGAAGTTAATCTAACCCAATTTTGGACAGTGATTTATCATTATTTTCCACCAACTTTAAAAGTTATCCTTGGTGTATGCAGAAAATTGTAGATTGGCTTGCTAGCAACTTCAAGAACGATGAAGGCATCAATCTTCTGAAGGATAAACAAGCCCTTCAGCGTCTTACTGAGGCAGCAGAGAAAGCCAAGATGGAACTGTCGACACTGACACAGACAAACATTAGGTAAGCTTTTGACAAAGATGTTGGACAGTCTTCTATTGCTCGATTGGTGATATTTCTTTTGAAACTGCTGAATGTCTTAACCGCAGCTTGCCATTCATAACTGCTACTGCTGATGGGCCTAAACACATTGAGACAACCCTCTCTAGAGCCAAATTTGAGGAACTGTGTTCAGACCTCATTGATAGGTAATTATGGACATCCTATCGATTTCTAAGCCTACCACTTAAGAAAATCATTTCTGTGTAGTAGTTCTGCATGTGCTCATGTATTTGAAGGATTCACCTACATACTTCTTGTGTTGACAGGCTTAAAACTCCTGTTAATAATGCCTTGAGAGATGCCAAGTTGTCTGTCAGTAATCTAGATGAAGTTATTCTTGTGGGTGGATCCACCCGAATCCCTGCAGTACAAGACCTTGTGAGGAAGATTACCGGGAAGGATCCCAATGTTACAGTCAACCCTGATGAGGTTGTTTCTCTTGGGGCAGCCGTACAGGTCATTTTCTTTATCCCGAATGAGCTTTAGTGTGTGTGTGTGTGTGTGTTTGCAGAGCGTCATCTCTAAACCTTCTAATTACTTACAGTGGTAGTCCTGAGGTTATGTTTCCTACATTATTAAGTACCATGGGTCAATTTTAGCTGTTTTTAAAATGAGATGCCTAAAGCCTGTCATTACAATGCAAGACAGCATTTTGACTTGTTTAACATTTGGAACACCTCATTTAATTTTTTCTATTCCCTTGTACCACCAGGGTGGGGTTTTGGCTGGAGATGTGAAAGATGTTGTTCTTCTGGATGTTACTCCATTGTCTCTTGGTTTGGAGACGTTGGGCGGAGTGATGACTAAGATTATCCCCAGGAACACAACACTGCCAACCTCAAAATCAGAGGTATTCTCAACGGCTGCAGATGGGCAGACAAGTGTTGAGATTAATGTTCTTCAGGGAGAAAGAGAGTTTGTCAGGGATAACAAGTCTCTTGGAAGTTTCCGGTTGGATGGAATCCCTCCTGCACCACGCGGTGTACCACAAATTGAAGTGAAGTTTGATATTGATGCCAATGGCATTCTCTCTGTTGCTGCTATTGACAAGGGTTCTGGAAAGAAGCAGGATATTACCATCACTGGCGCTAGTACACTACCAAAGGATGAGGTATGTTATCATCTAGTGCTTAAGCATTCTTGTGTGATAATTTCATCGAACTGTGGTTGTTGTATTGGTGATTAGGTATGAAATTTGCTAATTTTTTCTTATCTTAAAAATGTAATGTGCCGGTTTTCTAGGTGGTATGTAGTGTTTTTATTTTTTTCATTTTATTGTCGTTCCTGTTGTTCTAGCTACTTTTCTTGATTACCAATCTTATTTTGTTGTTATTTTTCTTTAAATTTATGCACCCAATCTGTTTTATTATGATATTTGTTTTTGATGAATGTCTTTACCATATGGCTTGTATATGTCGCACATGATCCTTATGTCATAAATGAGTGCTGTATCTATCTTCGCATTTCTTGAAGTTCCAATTAGTAATGGTGTAGAATCATGGCACTAGTTCCTTTACAACTTTGTCGTATAATTGCAAACAAATATCTGATGCCATTGTAATGTCTGTTCGTTGTATAGCATGAACGCTGTGTCCGCTCCAGAAAAATTAATGTCTATGTTGGTGTGTAATGATGCTTGGTGCATAACGATGCCTTCTGAAACAACTTGTTTTGCAGGTTGAGAGAATGGTACAAGAAGCTGACAAGTTTGCCCAGGAGGACAAAGAGAAAAGAGATGCCATTGACACCAAAAACCAGGCAGACACTGTGGTCTACCAGACCGAGAAGCAACTGAAGGAGCTCGGCGACAAGGTCCCTGCTCCCGTGAAAGAGAAGGTGGATGCAAAGCTCAATGAGCTCAAAGACGCCATTGCTGGTGGATCAACACAGAGCATGAAGGATGCCATGGCGGCTTTGAACCAGGAGGTGATGCAGATCGGACAGGCCATGTACAACCAACCTAGTGCCGGTGCTGCCGGGCCTACTCCTGGTGCTGGCGCTGGCCCTACACCTGGCGATGGACCGACGAGCTCGGGTGGAAAGGGTCCCAATGATGGAGATGTTATTGATGCGGACTTCACAGAGAGCAATTGAGGATGGATGGTCCATGATGCATGACGCTGTTCCTTTTGTATTTTGGATCCATGTTACTGTAGGCTATTTAGTATGGAATTTGATAGCGGAGTTTTCTGCCAGCATTTGCCGGTTATCTTGAATCAAAAATTCTAGCAAGAAGCATACCCTCCAAAGAAGAAAGGAGGCAGAAAGGTTTTTTGATAGAAATTGTAGCCAATTGAGATGACCAGTAAAATGTGTTGAAAATTGCTTACTCTATGCATCTCACCATTACCATCTCATGAATGTTTCATTTCAGTTCCTCTTTTCAGTTTCTTCTCAATTAGTGCCCTAAAACAATTTTTCAGTTTGTAGTATGCAAGAGTCATGTGTCAGTTTCAGACCTTGTATTTCCTTTATATATGAGACTAATACACAAAGAAATGTAGCTAGTTTTGTGGCAGCACCAAACCCGAGTTCATAGTTCTCTAGTGTGTTCTTGAGTGTGTCTTTGCTGGTGAATCCCTAACAATTGGTATTAGAGCCTCGTCAGCATCCAGGAGGTTGCCATGGCAACGTCGCCACCAAGCTCGAGTGGCGGGAGGATCATCGGCGACAACACTGGTCAGATCCAGTCGCTTGATCTCACGCACGCCACCTCAACGTCAAGGTCGCTCGTCGTCACGTCGTTCACGCAACCGGAACGTTAGATCGCGCGAAGTTGTCGAGCGCATCGTCGAGAAAACCTCCGCCGCCACCTCCTATCCGATGCTCACCCGAACCAACTACCACGAGTGGTCGCTGATCATGACGGTGAATCTCCAGGTGTAGGGATTGTGGGAGGCTATAGAACCGGGCGGCGGTGCTGCACGGGATGACAGGCAGGCTCTTGCCACCCTCCTGCGCACCGTACCGCAGGATATGTGGACGTGTCTGGCCAGAAAGAGGACGGCAAAGGAGGCATAGGATGCGGTAAAGACCATGCGCATCGGCATCGAGCGTGTGCGGGATGCGAACGCACAGCAGCTCCGTCAAGAGTTCAACTCCATCGTCTTCAAGGAAGACGAGTCCGTCGATGAGTTCTCGCTCCGCATCATCGGGCTCGTCGACAACCTCCGACGCCAAAGTCGTGAAGAAGCTGCTGCAGGTGGTCCCCGAGAAGTTGAACCAAGCGGCCGTCGCAATCGAGATGCTCCTCGACCTCAACACCGTCTCGGTCGAGGAGGTCGTCGGTCGCCTCTGCGTGTTCGAGCAACGCGCAAAACCCAAGCAGCCGACCAATGCGATGGGACGACTGCTGCTCAGTGAGGAAGACTGGTAGTCGCGCTAGAGCTTCGACGGCGGATCGAGCGGGGGAGGCAGTGACAACTACAAGAGGCGGGGGAAGACAAGACACGGTCGTGGCGGCGCGAGCTCGGGAACGCGATAAGGCAAGGGAGGGCCGGCACAGGTGAACACAGCAGTTCGCTGTCGTAACTGCGGGAGAGTTGGTCATTGGGCCAGAGACTGCAGCAGTAGACCTAAGAAAAACGCGCAAGCCCATGTAGCGGAAGGAGAAGAGGATGGAGAGGATGAGCCCACCTTACTGTTGGCACACGTCTCTCCTCTTTCTCCATCCGAGCCGGTTGCAGCGCCGCCAGCACCATGCGCTCCACTTGGAGCGCCTTCGTCCACACCAGTTGCTGCGTCAGCTGCCGGATCGGCATCGGCAGTTTCACCCGCTCCTCCATCCGTTCCAGCTTCGCAAGTTTCGCTCACTCCGTCGCGCCGCGAGGCCAAGGTGGATGTGCCTCCGGCCGCTCCAGGCGCATCGGCTGCTCCACCTGCTCTGCCCGCCAAATTGGGAGTTCCACCTGCATCAGCCGCTCGAGATGCAGCACCGCCAGCCGCATCGCCAAATTTGCCCGCTCCGTCCGCATCAACTGCTGCAGGCTCTGCGCCGCCAATCGGGTCCGCGCCAGGCGATGCGCCTCCGCCCGCCGGATCTGCTCCTGCGGCTACGCCTCTGCCCACCGGATCTGCTCCTGCAGCTGTGTCTCTGCCCGTCAGGTCCACTCCTGCGGCTGTGCCTCCGCCCGCCGGGTCCGCTCCTGCAGCTGCGTCTCCACCCGTCGGGTCCACTCCTGCAGCTGCGCCGCCAGCTGTCGTGTCCACTCCAGCGGCTGCACCACCAGCCGTGTCCGCTCTTGCGCCACTAGCTGATTTACCAGATCCGCCCGCATCGACGTGCCATGTCGAGATCCACGAGGCCAAGGTCTTCGCCAAGCTAGGATCAGTGGAGGACCGCGACGATCGGCGATGGGTGCTCGACACCGGCGCCACAAACCACATGACGGGCGCTCGGACTGCCTTCTCCAACCTCGACGGCAATGTCTGCAGCACCGTTCGCTTCGGCAATGGGTCCATGGTGGAGATCGAGGGGCGCAGCACGATCATCTTCAGTTGCAAGAACGGAGAGCACCGCACGCTGACGGGGGTGTACTACATCCCACATCTGACAGCCAACATCGTCAGTCTCGGATAGCTGGAGGAGGTCGGATGCCGGATTGAGATCTACTCCGACGCTCTGCGGATGTATGATCAGCAACACACGCTTCTTGCTCAGGTACATCGTTCTACAGCACGTCTGTACATCCTAGAGCTTTGCATCGGGCGGCTAGTGTGCTTGTCGACGCGCAGCTCGGAGGCAGCCTGGCGCTGGCATGCGAGGTATGGACATATCAACTTTAAGTCGCTTCGTACTCTCGCCCAACGGGAGATGGTGTGTGGGTTGCCGCCGCTTGATTAGGTGGATCAGGTGTGTGACAGTTGTCTCACCGACAAACAGAGACGCGCACCATTCCCTAACAAGGCGCAGCGGTGAGCGGAGCACATCCTCGACCTCGTCCACGGTGACTTGTGTGGACCTATCGCGCCTACGACTCCAAGCGGTAACAAGTACTTTTTGCTACTTATTGATGATGCAAGTTGGTACATGTGGCTCCAACTGCTGTCAAGCAAGGATCAAGCGCCGGTAGCAATCAAGAACTTCCAGGCGGCCGTGGAGGTTGAGTCAGGGAGGCGCCTCAAGGCCTTTTGAACCGATCGTGGGGGGAGTTCACCTCCGTGGAGTTCGGCGAGTACTGCGCCAAGCGTGGCATCCAACGGCAGCTCACCGCCCCTATTCACCACAGCAGAATGGGGTGGTGAAGCTTTGCAGCCAGAGCATCGTCGACATGGTGCGATGCATGCTCAAGGCAAAGGGGCTCCCCGACTACTTCTAGGGGAAGCCGTAAACACTGTCGTACACATCCTAAATCGCACCCCGACACGCGCGCTCGATGGCATGACTCCCTTCGAGACTTGGCACGGGGAGCGCCCCACCGTCATTACTTTCGCACCTTTGGCTGTGTCACGCATGTCAAAGTCACACGACGGGACTCAAGAAGCTAGATAATCGTAGCACGCCAACCATATTCGTCGGCTACGAGCGTGGCTCCAAGGTCTACTGCTGCTACGACCCCTCCATCAAGCGCATCGTGGTGTTCTGCGATGTCGTCTTCAACGAGGCTGCTTAGTGGAACTGGGGCGATGATAGCGACGGTGATCCAGGCAATGTCGAGCCCTTCATCGTTAAGTACACAGAGTACGTCACCGGCATACCTCAAGTCGATGCTGCATCACCAGCTCATATGTCTCCATCGGCCTCTGCACCCACGACGCCGCCGGGTCAGTACGCGCCCACGACATCACCCGTGAGTGTGCCGATTGAGTTCGTCATGCCACTGGCTAATCCTGATGAGAACTTGGATGCGGGCCATGCCGATGCTCCACTTCGGTTCCGCGCCATCGATGCCATCATCAGGCCTGCGTCACCACCTGAGCTTGTGCCCTAGATGCTTGACAAGGAATTGCTATTCACCACGGCGGACGAGCCTGTCTCCTTCAGCGAGGCAGAATGCGAGGCGAGCTAGCGCCAAGTGATGCTCGAAGAAATGAAGTCGATCGAGGACAACAACACCTGGGAGCTCGTCACTCTTCCCGCTGCGCACCGTGCAATCGGGCTCAAGTGGGTCTTCAAGGTGAAGCGCGATGAGTACGACAACGTGATCCGGCACAAGGCACGTCTAGTCGCCAAAGGCTACGTGCAGCGCGCAGGCATCGACTTCGATGAAGTTTTTGCCTCGGTCGCGCGAATGGAGTCTATGCGAATATTGCTGGCTCTAGCAGCGCACGAGCGTTGGGAGGTCCATCACATGGACATCAAGAGCGCTTTTCTCAACGGTGAGCTAAAGGAGGAGGTGTACGTGAGTCAGCCACTGGGTTTCATCGTCAACGAAAGCAAGCACAAGGTACTGCGTCTTCGCAAAGCGTTGTATGGCCTACGTCAGGCACCGAGGGCCTGGAATGCCAAGCTTGATGCTTCCATGGCATCGTTTGGTTTCCAGAGGAGTAGCTCCGAGCATGGCGTGTACATGCGGAGCAAAGGAGCGTCACAGCTGATCGTCGGAGTTTATGTCGATGACTTGATCATCACCGGCACCAGCAGCAGTGAGATCGTGGTGTTCAAACTCGAGATGAAGCGCGTCTTCCTGATGAGTGACCTCGGGCTTCTGTCGTACTACCTCGACATCGAGGTGAAACAGAGTCCTGATGGCATCACACTCTGTCAATCCGCTTACGCAGCCAAGCTGCTAGAGCGGAGCAACATGAGCTCCTATAACCCCAGCTCGGCGCCCATGGAGCCTCGGCTCAAATTGAGCAAGGTCAGCACCGCGCCGCTGGTGGATGCCACCAAGTACAGGTGCGTCATCGGCGTACTGTGCTACTTGGTGCACACCCGACCAGATCTCGCCTATTCGGTAAGCTATCTGAGTCGGTTCATGGAGAAACCACACGAGGACCATCTCAATGCGGTGAAGCGCGTGCTGCGATACGTGGTGGGAACTCGCAACTACGATCTTCATTACGCTAGGAGGGAGAAGGGACAAGTTTGTCTGGTCAGTTACGGCGACACCGACATGGTAGGCGACATCGACACACGCAAGAGCACCAGCGGCATCATCTTCTTCCTCGCTGGCAACCCTATCACCTGGCAGTCTTCCAAGCAGAAGGTGGTGGCTCTGTCTTCATGCGAGGCAGAGTACATTGCAGCATCTACAGTGGCCTGCCAAGGCATCTGGCTAGCTCGGCTCGTGACTGACATGCTCGGCATCGAGTCTGGAGCACCGGAGCTTAAGGTGGACAATCAGTCTGCCATCGCCCTCAGCAAGAACCCCGTCTTCTATGAACGAAGTAAACATATATACACTTATTTTTATTTTATTCGGGAGTGTATTGACGGGAATAAAATCGTCCTCCAGCACACCTCAACGGAGACAACTGGCAGACGTTCTGACCAAGGCGCTTGGTCGTGTGTGGTTCCTTGAGCTGTGTAGGTTGATCGGCGTCAACAAGATCGGTGAGATCAGTAAGGACTAGGGGGAGAAATGTTGAAAACTACTTACTCCATGCATCTCACCATTACCATCTCATGAATGTTTCATTTCAGTTTCTTCAGTTTCTCTTTTCAGTTTCTTCTCAATTAGTGCCCTTCATTGTTTTTCAATTTTTCAGTTTGTAGTATGCAAGAGTCATGTGTCAGTTTCAAACCTTGTATTTCCTTTATATATGAGACTAATACACAAAGAAAAGTAGCCAGTTTTGTGGCAGCACCAAACCCCTGAGTTCATAGTTCTCTAGTGTGTTCTTGAGTGCGCCTTTGCCGGTGAATCCCCAACAAAATGGCCATGTTCAGATCAGTCGCTTGTCCACTACCAGCAACAATTGAGCTAGTGCTACAGATCGTTTGCTGGTTGATTCTTGGTCAATCTTGAATCAGAAGTATTTTCCCCTAGTATGACCTTACTGGTATGTTCTTTTTGGTTGCGGCTTATGGTTTTTTGTTGAAATTTTTGAATTTTAGATGTTTGCGATAGAGATTACGGAGAGAGATACTCGCTTACGATTTTGGATGATACAAATGTTAGATTTTTAACGTATACTATAATTAACTTGTAGACTCCATTTTAAAAAAAATATTCCGTTTGAAAGTTAAGTACTATATCAAAAGTCAAAAGCTATTTTAAGAAATTGAAAAGAATAGGCCATTTGCTTCTTTGCTTCCCATGAACGAATTGAAAGGGTGGTGCAGAAGGGGCCACTGTTGACGATAGCTTAACCTCTCACACAATGAACTAAAAGTTACAAGGTGTACCTAATGTTCTTTCTCCGTATTTTTCTATTGAAAGAACTAGAAAGGTTTGCAATACAGGGTTTATCCGTGTATGATTTTCGCTAAGCTCGACAAGGAAATATAAATAGACCTCGAAACGCCGGGTTGAACGACCACTTCAATTAGTTGACAAGCGCACAAATGCTTCCAAACAGAGCATATGCTACCTTGTACCGAACCAAACAACTTTAATGTTCCAAGTCACTACATTATTACCAAAAACAACTAGCATGTCCACTCGTAAATCTCGTAGTAAAGACAGACAATATGATAAAACTTTTGACACTTCATGAGACTCTCCAGATCAGTTCTTAGCAGTGAGAGCATTATTTTCCTTGATCCGAGCCCGGTTGTCCAACTTGACGAAACGCTTCAGGTCTTCATAAGGGAGTGTCTTGGCATCTTTCCTCCGCAGCTCACTCAGCACAGGACGCTTGTTGAGCAGGTGCCACAGCCAGTCAGGATACTCAGAATCTGGTTGAATCTTTGGATCAGAACCCTCCTTCAGGATATTTGCCCCAAACACAGTTGTGCTCTTAAGTTCTTTGCTGAGCACAGGAGTTTTAGAAGCATCAGCTGCGCCACCTTTTCCACCCTTCTTTGCCTTGCTAGCAATCGCAAAGCCTCTGCTCCCAACCAATTGAGCTGCATCTCTCGGAATAACACCACACTTTAATACTTTTGTCCAAGACATTGCCATTTCTGGGTTGATGTTTTCACTGCATATATCAATCATCAGAACAAACTGTCAACTGATGAAATCAGAAAAACATCAACTCTGGTAAAAAAGTTCATAATGTGCAAACAATAAACAAATTTAAATGGATGGTCATGCAAATACAATGTACAAAAAATACCTTGAGAACATATGTGACTGTATACTAGGAAGTCAGTTTTAGGGCCTTGTTAGTGCAAATTGTTGCTGCCACTTGGTTTTTGTACGGTAATTTAGGGAATTACAACTCTGAAAGCTAACACAGGTGTTATTTAAGGCTTATTATTCTGCTACTTTTACGATGTTCACTACAACTTATTTTAAAATTATTACAATTTTCATCAGCCATCATATAAATTTTATGTTGTTCTACCAAATACATGAATTACAAAGGATAAATAGTGATGAAAATCAGGTTATATCCTGGGCAGTTAAAGTGAGGTTCTTGCCGAAGTAAAAGCAGTTAAAACTTAAAAGCACCACCATTTAAATTGCAGGAGGCTGAAATCTTGAAAGACATCGAACCTAAATCCAGCATCAAGAACCAACTGACAGAAAATCAGAACTGAAACCACAATCATAGGCCATTTATGCACAATTCACGATCTACACAATGCACAATAGTACCTAGCTAACAAGTAACAAACCTTATGTAGGAGTGTACATAGAAAGTTCAGTCATACAAATCTACATCACAATTCACAAACCATATATCAAACGACTTGCATTAGACATTGCATTGCAAGAAGAAAATATCACGGCTATGTTGATAAATAGCTCCCACCGAACGACCGGAGCTAAGCTCACAGACTAGGAGACGGATCAGCACTGCTTAGAAATTTTATACAGAGTAAATTAGCTATGAACAGCAGGTTTACCAACGAGTTGTTCAATTTGCTACTTACTAAAGCACTTTTTCCTTAAAGATTCCTTTCTTACTTCTTCACAAGATTTGCTGTAGACAGCAGCAGCAATGCACTCACCGATGTCCGAGAGCCTTGAGATCGAGTCACTGGTGTGCACCCCGGAGCCTCGGCGGTGTAGCCGCCGCTCTCTCACCTCCACTCGGCTGCACCCACAACGCAAACCACCTCTCCCGTAGTCGGCTCTACCGCGCACGCACTCCGCCGCTCCTCCTCCCAACTCTGTCCGTCCGCCGCACACACAGCCCCTCGCCGCCTCGCCGAATCTCCTTGCGCCGTCCAGCCGTCGCAAATCGCCGCCGCCGTCTAGGGTTTGGGCACGAGACCGTCCGGGTGCGTCGTTTGTGTTTGTACGGGCTGGGATCCTAGAAATAAAGAATTTCCTACCAGCCCACGCGGATCCTAGATGCATCTTTTTCAGGTAAGCAACCAAGAATCGCGCAGATATAGAGAGGATTCAACGAGGGAAAGCAAGCCACGCCGAGACAATGCAGTTTCTTGGATCGGATCAAACCAGGTCCCTTGTCCTGGTCGGCAAATAGTGTAGTGGAGCAACGGACGAGCGAACTCACCGGAAAGCTGCGCACTGCTCGAGGAGGCGGCCTCACCGCGGGACGGGCGCACAGGCGTCGCGGGGAAGGACCACGGTGGGCGGCGGCGCGCCGGAGGAATGGAGAAGGGGTTCTGCTGCGGTTTGGACTCGTAAAACCCAGGGCTGAAGGGAGATTGGGTTAGAGTTGGGCTGGACTATGTTGATGAGTATACAGATGCTTAGCCCAATATTGTGTTCTGCATGTAGGTGGGAGACAGAAATTGGTCCAAGCGTACACAAAAGTTGCTCTTTTTTTCCCGATTTGGTAAACACGGTGTATCTGTATAACGAAGAAAAGAAAACATGACAACCACCTTAAAAAGATGGGTGGAAAAGTTGTAGACGTATGACTTAATCTATTAATGTTTAAATTTTTGCATTCATCTTTATGTACATGTGACTATACTTTTAGTAAAAATTTTATAAAGTTACAGATTTATCCTTAGACTCTGTTTTTCTAGATATGTAATAAGAAGACGCACTTGCATATGTACATTCAGAGTTTAGATTCGGGGGTTCATCAGAGGTGCTATAGAGGGAGCGAGGGACAACAAAAGTATGATGGTACGGTGATAGTGGCGTCGCTAGCCATGGGATTATACGTTGGCGGCATGCGGGGCAACATAGCTATGAGAAAGGTTTTAGTCGGTGGGAGGCGGTGTATTCGGCGACAGTGAGCCACCAGAGGCAAAGAAGAAGGTTGGACAGTGGTCAGGTAGGGCTAGAAGGGCGGAGGAGGAGGTGTGCGACCTTAGCAGCTGCGGTGGTGTTAGACACGGATCTTGTAATCCAGAATCCTCTGTGATTCTACCGCATTATTCCCTGAATCAGTAGATATTACTCACAGATACATTGCTGTCTCAAGTCATACATCGCACAAAATAAATCGAACTAAAACATTACAACTGAGAGTTTAGAATATGCCACATCGAGCGACAGTTTTACATAAGAGCCAATCAAGACAAATATTTACAATACAAAAGATAGCAGTGGAAAGCATAAACAAAAGTAGAACCATTAGCCACAGGCAAGTGACTGGGGGTAAATGGGTGCGACAATTATTATCTAAAACTAGATAATAGATGTGCACACATCACTATCGAGTCTATTTGCCTAGGACCCGATCTTGATAATGACCTCTAATTCAAGTCCTCGGCTCTCCCTTCCGTGGCAAGTGCATCTTTATATGGATAGTAATCTTGTTTTCCTGATTTTTGGTCATACAAGGGTGGACAAACCACTATGCTCCACGAGCCAATACACAGGATGCAACTACTTAACATGCAAGGCTTATCAAAGGTAGGTTATAGTTGTTTTATTTACCATAAACTGCTTTTGAGAATGGGGTATATAGAAAATTACATGTGTCCTAGCAGTTTGAACTAAAACATATTGTTTGAACCAAAGAGTGCAATAACAAAATCCATATGCTAACCTTTCAACATTATAACAATCTATCTTACTACTAGGATGACACCCAGGACAACATCAAATCAGGGCTTTCTACAGCCTGCTATTTTTCATTCCCACCTCACAAAGTTTTTAAAATAGAACTATCTCAAGTTAAACTCCCATACCTAACCATAACCGCGAGCACGGCTGTTCAAACAGTTTTGACTCTGCAGAGTTTATATACTTTCACCACAAGAGACAATCTGCTCATTGCTCCACACGATTCCTTAGTCATGCGATTGAGTAGATCATCACATTAACTTTTTGAAATATATGGCCCCTTTTGCTATCTCACCATATAGGTTTTTTCCACTTGTGGTGGGTCCCATACATTGCTTGGGATGTTTACCACAATGACTAGCGCAGTGGGACTCTACTCTCCCCAACATCTAGCGTAGCTGGCAAACTTCATCCTACCCTTAGTGTCCCTTTAAGCCTCCCCTTACCCTTGCAATATTCCACTTCTCTCCCCTACCTGTGAGATGAGTTCGAGATTCGATAGATTTACTTAGCCAACTTGCAATTTGCAGACTAGTGGTTGTACGGTTTTATAATGGGAGGTCATGACCCGATTTAGTTCTTAGAGTTATCTGGGTGCTTCTAACACTAACCACATTCTCGTGCACCACTGCACCAACCTCCCCATACCATCCGCCCAGATATTTAAGCAAGTAGGGGTTTTTTGGGAAGCATAAAATAACCATGTCAAAATATACCAACCACTTTCCATCCATGACTACCCAAGACCAAGTTATCATGTTTAAAAGTGACGCTTGGGGCATCTTCATGCCCCTGAGTATCTAAACAGTACTAAGCATGGCGTGTAAATTTAGACGTATTTCCAAAAGATTACCATTATAATTTCTCTAGGATGACAAGGCTCACATGTTTAGAATGTTCCAAGAGAATGTAATACTAACAAGTTAAATAATGGGTATATAGCTAGGATCTTAAAATAATCATATATTTGCATATAAAATATCAGCATGCAATTTGATAATTTTAACAGAGATAACTTGCTGAAAATGTAGGTTCCATATGATCAAAATATTGACTCACCTTGATTACAGTTGACTTGATCTTGCTAGTCTTGACTTGCTTCGGCTTTGCCATCCTCTTCCTGAGTTTCGTATGCTATTTTACGCTACTCAAAAATTCGAACAAAGAAAATCAGTAGACCAAATAAAGCCACATATAAAATTTTAAATGAGCTCCAAAAGTCTTGGTTTTAGTTCTATTAGATAGATCTTGAATTCAGATGAATTTAGAAATTTGTTTCATCAAATTTGGAGTTAATACGAGTAAGTTATGCCTATTTAAAATTCTCTGTTTGAGTTTAATCCGAAAAAAAAGAGACGAGAGAGAGATATCTCGCTGACAGGTGGGCCCGGTTAAGTTCGGACTATCTGAACATTTGAGAGAGTTCGGACCATACAAACGGGTGGAATGCAAGAGCTGTCCGATCAACGAGGGACCGCTCGATCGCCCGAGTGGTTCAGCCCGTCGAACGGTTATGACGTGTGAGCCATCCAAACAGCGATAGACTGTCCGATCGAGTGGAAGGTTCGGACTGTCCGATGGCTGAGACGCGCAAGTCGTCTGATCGAGTGAAAGGTTCAGACTGTTCGATAGCTGAGATGCGCGAGCCATGCGATCAGCGATGGACCAACCAATTGAGGAGAAGGTTCAAACTATCTGACACGCGAGCCATCCAATTAGCAATGGACTGCTCGGATTCACCCGATAAAGTTCGGACTGTTCGAACGGTTGGAACATGTGCACCGTCAGATCATCTGATGAGTTGTTCGGACTGTCTGATCATTCAAAGGAAAATGTTCGGACCGTCAGAATGGTCACCTTCTTCAACCCAGAGTTCCCGCCTCTCTTTGGCCGGCAACAAAAGAGCTCACCACCGACGATAGAGGCGGTGGCGGGACAAGAGTATTTCAAAAATGGAATGCTCACGCATGAGTACACATCTAGGCTTAGTCTCGCCGACCAGTTTGATGGTGGTAGCGGTCGACAGCGACCAATGGCAGTGGCGGAATAGGAGAGATAGGGGAAAAATTATCTATGATGTCCTAGCATAATTCATAGATAGGGGAGCATCTACTGGGCGACACAACTTCACCTGAATGCTTGGATGAGCTCGGGGATGCTGAGAGTGGTCTTGGGGCATATGACGGCGGTGGGCAAAGGAGGCTGACGATGTTGGCGAGGTATAGGCGTTGATAAGTTTGGCCAAGGGTGGGGATGGTGTTGCCTTCCCCCGAGGGTGCTCCTACTCAGCGAAATTGGCTTGGCGAAGCTCCAATCGGCGGATTGTCCGATGACCAAAGTTGGAGAAGAGAGTGTTGCTGATGCTCCTACGAGCGGTGATAGTGCAATTCTTCGCTGTGAGAGGAAGATAGTGGTAGAGCGATGAGGGTGGAGGCCCACGCGAGGCTTTATAGCCGATGGTTGGCGGTCATGATGGTGAACGTAGCACCAGCATGGCTACAGGGCTTGGTGATTCAAGCTTGGCGTCACGACGGAGACGCACAACAGGGTGTAGCGGTAGCTGTCGCACTTAATGGCGAGGCGCTTGCACCAAGAAGCATGGGCATCATTTCAGTCGGCACGAGAGGAGTAATTTCGACACGATGGGGCAGGCCCAGGCAGTACTGTAGCCAATAGGAGCGACATGCGTCGAGTAGGTTCTTAACGGGGGTAGTTGCGCTGTCAACAGCGAAGGCGCATACTGTGGCTGACTCAAGCTGTTATGTCGCGGCGGACCGATCGATGCCTCGTTGGTCTTCCTCCGAGCAACGGGTCAAATGAGGTGAGGTCGAATGTGATGCCTACCCTTTGGCGATGCGGAAGCTGAGCCATGGCAGCGCAGGCGGTCAACAGCATGGGCGAAAGGGGAACACGACAGCAACCGACGGTCACAACAGTGGATCATGGTGGAATGGGCTGCTATGGTAGGGCCGGCAAAGGAAAATTTTTACCATGGCAGAGTGTCAGCTGAGGAAGAGGAGAAAGGAAATGGGCTAGCTTGGCCAGGCCGAAAGGTCAAAGAAGTTTTTGGGGCTAGGCCCATTTCTATTTGTCTGATATTTTGCTAATCCTCAATTATTCAACTTTGCTCATTCCAAAATTTTGTATTAGCCCATATCTTTTTATTGTTCATCTTACAACCACATTACTAGTAATTCTCCTACCCCAATTTGCTGGATCATCTTTTCAGATTTGTCTTTCATTTTGGATTTAGCTTCTATTAATTGTGATTTTCCTTTTTAAATTTAGGTTTTTAATTATATTTACTTATTAGAATTTTAGCTAAGAATCAAGAAAAATCAATAAAATGAATCTGTAGAGAGTATACATTCTAAAAGATTCTTGTATTTACATATTTTTCACAGGTGGGGACCGTGGAATGCTAACAGACATCGCCAGCACCACCCCGGGTCATGTGTAAGATGGGTGGGAGTGTCGACAGGCAGAGGAATGCGATGTGGCTTTATTCCTATGGTTGCACGAATATTAACGCAATCCAATGGCCCAAAAATGTACATGATTTGTGGAAAAAGCACGTTTTTTTTTTTTTGAAATTTGGTCGGAGTGCATTCACTTACAGAAAAGGAGACAAGCACTCCCGGGTTCCAGCCCGAGCAGACGATGCGTTCGATGGCACCCTCTACCATCCTGACAAATCTCTGTTTTAAGAGTAAACTATAGTTTGCACAAGCTAATTTGACTCCAGTTGTGCAGAACGCAGGGATTAAACTTTCTTTGCAGGCTCCACAATAAACAGTTTCAGCTTCTGATTTATGTTTTTTTTGTTTTCTCTTTATTCCTTTGTATTGTCTGGGTTGATATAATATTTTTTATTTTTTATATTTAATTACCAGAATAAGCTAACAGTAGCTGTAGTGCAAAATAAGCATAAACTACTTATATAATTGTTTTTCTGAAGTGGATGGTATAATAGTTTTTTTAAATCTAGCCCAAGAATCAGTACAAATCGACTTATCTTTGGATCTACTCCTACTTGAATTTCATGGGCAGAAATGTAAATTGAGGAGCCATGCAGATAAGTTGTTTGCCATGAGGTTGTGTACTGTGAATTCAGTTCAGCTTTACTTGTCATGCTTGTTTATGACCTGATGATTACACATAAAGCAAAAGAAGGTTGTGCATATGTATACCATCACTTCATTGCGAACCAAAATAGAATGGCCACTTTGGGTGTACAATATCTGACTCCCTCCTGAACAAACAATCTTTATATGTGGTGTGCATGTAACTGAAGCACTTGACAAAGACAAGCATATAGTCCAAGTGACAATGCATCTTCAGTATTAAGGTGCCAAACCATAGCTTATTTCAGCAGCAAACATGTAAAAGATTTGTGCTAACATCTATCAGATCTGCACCTCAGAATAAGCAAGTAATATGGAAAAGTATCCAAGTATCACAACATCACGACAATTACAATACCACGCCAAGTATGAGCAAAATAACAAGGAACCACACAAGGGGGTCATCCCCATAATTCACAGGTTCATGGATTTATTACATAATCTTGAAATAATTCACATATAGAAAGCAAAATGTACTGAATGGCTCGTTGTATTTGCTTCGTGGCTGTGAGCTTCCAAGACGGCACCTCTGCCTGTGCCCCTGCCCCCTGCCTCCTCTTCTCTGTGATGCTTCCCCGAAAGGAGCTTGTGTTGTACCAGCGGAGTTACGTTTACGAAATCCTCCTAATAAAGTACATATATTTGCACTACTAATACTT
Organism: Melocanna baccifera; assembly: GCA_036346265.1. Classification (NCBI taxonomy): domain Eukaryota; kingdom Viridiplantae; phylum Streptophyta; class Magnoliopsida; order Poales; family Poaceae; genus Melocanna; species Melocanna baccifera. The sequence continues at coordinate 4,539,372 of CM070708.1, forward strand.
ATTTAGTTTTAGAGGTGTCATGCATTATGCCAGAAGTTTGAAGTTAATTTCCTGTCTAATAAAGTACATATATATATATTCCTTTGCCTGATAGTTAATAATAAATTGTTTAAAGCGATAATCAAAAGAAAAAGTCAGCATGTGGATGATGTTTCTTGCACCTTCTTTGTGGAACCTGAGTACGTGTGACTATATCATTTATTTCTTGAACAGGAAGTAGCTAAATATACTTGGCAAATGATTATAAGGATTCTTTGAGACACATTGGTATGATCATTGATAAGGCTCATGGGAAAACTATCCCAAATGTGGATGTCTACCTCCCCGATCCGGCTTTCTCTAATGGCCTCTACGTTGCGCTCTCGTGAGATGCTGCTATGAGCGATCTTAAAATACTTGGTGTATTAGGGAACTACATGAGCTTCAATTCTGCTAGGACATTTACCAAGAATGTTGTCTACAAAGATGTTTTACATAGTAGATATCTTTTACACACACACACACTACCAAAAGATGTATTTTCCGTGTTCTTGTTGGACTATACTCTACATAAAGCCTTTGTTTGTCTAAAGAAACATAAAGCTTTTGTTTACGATTTGATTTATTTACTAGCTTGCAGACAAATGTTCCACTTGATATGTGTATGAAGGAAAATTGATATTTATTATACAGTTTAGGATCATGTTTGATTACATGTATAGACCTCTTTTTAAATTCTATTACAGCGTGTGTACATACATACATACATACATACATACATGCACGCGCACGCGCGCGCACACACACACACATACATACATACATACATACATATGCGCGCGTTAATAGCTAGCTAGTATTGACTAGGTTTTGATGCTTTAGTAGACAAAGCAATACCTGCTTCTAAAATACTTTGAAATGAACGTTACTAGTCCAATTTAAATATGTGTGGATTCTTCGATCTTGTCAAACAGATAATATGTGCATTAACTTGTCTTGATTGTAACGGTATATATTAATCAACTTTTGTTCTCTAGGGCAAAGTGTCAAAAACCAACTGAGCCTGACCCAACTTAATTAATTTAAAATTATGGTTATTTTGCTAATTACACCAATTTTGTTTGAATTTTATATATTGGAGTATTCAACAATTACACATTTTAACTTCAAAAACCAAACTTACTGAAAATAAAAAAAAATCAAAGTAGATATATGGAGCTATGTTTGTTAAGCTAAGCCTTGTAATTATCCAAAACAAAGAAATGTGCAGAAGTAGTTATAAATTAGATAGGAACTAAAGGTAATTAATATGACTAGTTAACATAGCATTGATTATTAGGGGGGAAAAGGAAATTTTCTATGCCCAACATCTATAACATCCTTTTTTTCATATTTTTATTTGAAGCTTTTAAAAGAAAATTTATCATTTGAATTTTTGGGATTTCATTCAACTTAAATTGAATTTTTATAAATTAAAAAGATTTAATATGACTAAAATAAATATTAACATTTTCTAAAAATATTTTATTTGAGGTCTTTCTATCTCAAGTAATTTTCTGGAATTTTCTTATTTTTTGATTTATTTGCTACTTTCTGGAGCTCAAATGATTTTATCTCAATTTTTGAAAATAGAAAACTCTAAAACCAATTAGGCCGAGCCCATCACTGTTCAACCAGCCCAGCCCGCATCCCTTCCCGCCTTGCCATGTGTCGGCAATCGACCATCGCTACCCACATCCAAGCTATCTGCTCCGCCCACCTCCACCGCCATTCAATCGCCATGTGTTGGCCATCACCACCCTCGGCACTGTGCAACTGCATCGTCTGCCGCCAACCACCTGATCTGTCACCGTGCCACGCGTCACGCATCCAATAGCCTGACATTGTTCATCTTCTTCCCGGTTTTCGCCGCTGTCTCCGAGACGAAAGCCTCTACGTCTGTGCCATTCTAGCCTCGAGCTCGTCAGCCATGTCCGCCACGGATACCTTGACATCGGAGTATAAAGCCTAGGCTACCCTCAACTTTTGTGTTCCTGAGCCGTCATCGTTCTCGCCGATAGTGCCGTGTGCCGCTTCGCTTCACCGTTCCCATCGTCGCCTTCTTCTCCGGCAGCCGGTGCCTTCGCTACGAGACTGTTCGCCGCCGTCTACGTCCTCGCTGTCGATCTTCACTGCCGTCCACCTCTATCGGTGACCACAATCGCTCCACTCCACCATACCACCGCCACCTCGTCCCTCATGCGCGCCACACCACTCAGCAGCCCAAAGAGCCACTAATGTTTTGTTGCCATCTGCGAACCACCGAGTGACGCATGTCATCACCTTGATCGTCCAATTGCCCTTAGCAACCATCTGATCAGATCCGTGCTGACTACCCAATCCGACGGTCAAAATCCAGTCACGTGGCCCTTACCTCATCATTGGATCTCAACATCACTTCGCACCTCACGCTAGGTGATGTCATTGGGATGATGTCAACCCTAGCCGAGTCAGCCGCCCACACTAGCTGCCACCTCAGCCCTAGCATGACGTGTTTGTCCATGTGGTGTGCCACATCAGCACCGAGCCGAGTCACCATGCCACATCAGCTGCCATGTGTCATACCACGTCACTTGCCATGTTAGCCCTACCTTATGTCAGTCCACATCAACTCTAGTGCCGCGTCAGCAAGCCAGTCGTCTGAGCACTGTTCCGTGAGCCAGGTCCACTATAGACTAGAAGATTGTTCTCCTCCGTCCTAGTTCCGATTGACCATATTCTTTTTTTTAAATTCATCTAAAATGAAGCTCTATCTTTTTTTAGTTTGATAGTTTTTGAGTTTATTTGTATTTTATTTAATTTTTATTTATACTTTGTTGTGTTTTCTCTCTCGTTAGATCACACCTTCGAAGGAGCTGAAGCAAGATTTTAAGATCAAGAGCAATTAACTGAAGAAGGTCAAGGCAAGTCATATTCTTTGATTATATTGAACTTAATTTTTAAATCTATTTATTTATTATTTATTTTAACTTATCATGCACTACTATTTCAATACAAATCATTGTACCTGGTAGTTATTGTCCAATTTAATTAATTCTACCAAGATAATTTAAATGCCATGATACCATTATCACTATAGGATGGAAAATTATTTAGTGATCCACTACTAGTTGTCACGTGGTTGTACGTTTAATATGCTTAGCCATGCTTATAGTTACATTGGGTTTATCATCATATGTGATCAATTAATTAATTTGACTTAATAAGGTATTAAATCATAGTTGTAGTCACAGTTATAAAATTTATGTGCCATGATATTGATGTGTCATTGGTGGCGGTTATACAAACTTGATTTCACTCAGGCGAGTGATTGTGCAGCAAAGGGGAAAGTGTGGATTCATTTCGAGGGATGTGAAAGTCTTACCTAGGTAATATCTAAAGACTTAACTTTATGCGCTATTGATCTGAGTTTTACCGTGCAATCATATATCTTGTATGGAATAGACCTGACTAATATTTGTGATATTTTAATTTCAATTTTACCAATGTGATGAATAAGGATGCTGATTTCTATGAGATGCAAGAGGGGGCTCTCTGACTGGGTTGTAGCCTAATCAGCTGCGAAACCTTAGCAGGCAGAATTGAGTTAAGGTTGAGAATTGTAAAGGCCTTATTGTGATTTTTTTTAACGTGAGGATGATCACATCATGTGAGTAAAGTTGTGCAACCTCTGTAGAGTGTAAAACTATACGAATAACTATATCTTTGGTGAACAATATTCGGTGATATCACACGAAGGGTGGATATTTCACAAAACTTGATTGGGATAATTTTGAGAAGTGATTAGTTAGTTCACTGATAGTTTATTTAATTTCTTTGGTTATTTATTATTATTTTTCTTAAAATTCGCTTTCAATCTATTTATTGTATTTATCTTCAATTATTGCTTTCTGCAAAATAACTTTTTAGCTATCCATTGGTAAGCCTTATATACTACATTGCATCTTTGTTACAAACGACTTGCTGAGTACCAATATACTCATGGCTTTATACTTACTGTTGCTCGGTTGAAGAGGAGGAACCATATCAATAGGAGGTACCTAAAGGAGGATATCTCGACGACTTCGCGGATTAAGACTTTACTCCCCTGTAATTGCCTATGAGCATGTTGAATAGTTATCATGCTTATTTCTGTTTTCCGCTACTAGTTCTTAACCCTTTAGACTAATATTATAAGCTTGGATATAAAGTCGTACTCTGATAATTATTAATATTTCAGTTTTTATTAATCATGTTTATAGTCGATATTTTATGTATATTTACACTGTGTGCACTAGTATGATCCTAAACTAATACGGTATTCATAGAGAGTTTAAATTTATATATTTAAATCTCGACAGCATCTCGTACAGAACCAAAAAAGCAACAGACATACAGAACCAAACAAACCGGATGCACATTAATTGCCCTTACCGTGGCATGCATGGGCAGACCTCGGAAGAATGCATGCATGGAAGGGCCATCGTTCCTCTCATTACTCGCCCTTGTGCCTCTGCCATCCCAGTGCCCAACATCCCATTTTCTCAATCACAAAGGCCCGCCCGTCCGCGTGCATATATGATCATTAAATTGTACCTTTGTATGATATGGCACTTGTATTTGTCCCTTTCGGCTGGACTGGACCGTTCTCTCTTGTTAGGTTCACTGGTCCATGGAGGACGTACACGCACCTATGCATGCATGCAGCTAACGAGATCTAGCTGATATGACGTACAAGGCCTGGTCATTGTCCTGGGCAACGTGCATGATATACATCCAGCTTTAAAGTGCATGAACATGCACGATTAGTGTATTCATTGGTAACAAGATAATAGCAAGCTCTTAAATCTTAATCTCTAGGTAGTTCTGCTCGTAGGAAGAAATAATTCAGGTCGTTGCTATCGTATGAGGGTTTGTTCTTTACGGTTTCTAAAAAGCCGCTTTTGATTTTTGCTACAGTAACTAACTTTTAAACGGAGTATTTTTTAAGATAGTCTACAAGTTAATTGTAGCACACGATAAAAAACTAATATCTGTATCATCAAAAATCGCAAGCGAGTATCTCTCTTTCCGCAATCTCTGTCGCAAACAGCCAAAAAGTCATCAGCCGTAGCCAAAAACCATTAGCCGCAGCCGGAAAGAACAGACCCTGAATCATTTCATCGGGTGGTGACAATTCAGCAGTGGTATTGGTGTGACCCACAGCTTATGGTGATAGCCACACCAGAGATGAGCAGTTGCGAAATTATAGGGGGTATCGGTAATGGTTACGCATTGCTAATTTGATTTGCCAGCTATATATATATCTGTGGAATGTTCCAGTGGACTTTCATTCATTCTTTTGATGGTGTGCAGTCCATCCGTCTAATTTTATGAGACCTATTTTCTATTGATATATAGACTAAAAAAATAGTAAAAATAGCTATATTATCTCTAAGCAGTATATTTAATATATGCATGTAGAGAATACTAATTTTGCATTGGAATATGAAATACGTTATATATTTATAGACAATATCATTAAAAAAAATATGATCCATAAACTTACGGAATTGTGATATAATAAAATACAAAGTGTGTTATAATATGTAAAAACCTAAAGTAGTAGTTAATAAATAGTAATGACGGGTAGAAATAGCTTGTAAAAGCTACGGTGTTTGCATTAGCTTAGATTTTTCTAAGCAGAAGCTAAAACTAATACAGATGGCCCTAAAGTCGATTCACTGTCGTTGTTGGAGCCAACCATGCACAGGCCAAAAGCCAAAGAGAAAATTTCCCTTTGGCAACTAAGAGGAGAGATATTCTCCATTCTGCCACTGAAAAATTGTATAACTTTTGCCACTCTTCGATTAGTAGTATGTTCCCTTGCTATTACCATCAGGTCAAACACCGTTGATCGCCATTTGCTTATCAGTTTTGGTGAAAAAGAAGGCCAAAAATGTCCTCAGGTGACCGACACACGGTGACTGACAGTGTGGCCCTCACTCTCACATGTCAAGGGAGACTGATCCGTTAATATACATAAAACCCGTTTAGCATGAAACTGTCAAGAAACCTTATACACCCACTAAGAGCATATACAATAGTACGACGTCAACTGTCTGTAAACCTTACAATGTAGAACACAAAATAATATAGAAGAGAGAGAGATGAAGTATAGATAATTGGGTCATATCTTATACAACAGTCGACTGTAACACAAGAAACAAGATACATTGTGTCGTAGAGAAGCTGCCCAGAGAGATATGTAAAAAGATAACATATTATATGAGCTATTTTTACTGCCGTCTATAGATAACATAGAGAATATTATAGACAACAATTTTCTATATCATTATACATTCCTAAGAAGCATAAACCCATTATGCATTCAAGTGCAAAATGGTCCTTTTGTCCTTACTAGACCAAACCAATGTTAGTCAAGGGCCCTGTTTCAAACAGCTTTTGGATTTTAGCTTTTAGATGTTAGCTTTTGGATGGAGTGGTTTTTCAATGTGATTTCTATAAATCATTTGTAGGAGTCACTGTATGAGTCATTTTGAACGAAATGACTTCTCAACGTGAATGTCACTCCCCCAATCTCTTTTACAATTAGCTAAAAACCAAAAACCACATCACTTTTGAACCAGACTGATGTCGTTTGACTAGACGATAATGGCATAAAAGAACATAGCATTAAGGTAAGAGTGGCAAAAGAGAGAATTTTTAATGGCAAAACGGGGAATAGCTCTCCCTGTTAGATTTTTTTCTCAAAACCAAATCATCCATCCAGTGGACACCTAAGCTACACGCATGCTGTAAGCACAATCGGACGATTCACACAAACGAGCGTCCTTAAGCGTCCACTGGATAAGCTTCCTATAAATACTACCTATATTAAACCTGGGGGCTTTCTGGCTCCCAGCGTGAAACCTCACTATTTATGCAAAAAAAAGTACATCGATTTCTCAAAATTATGTAATAGTCCTTAATTTTTTACAGAATGGTTCTACCACATCAGCAATAAAAAGCCCTCTATTTTCCTGAAATTACATATAGATCCTTAAATTTTCCAGAGAAGCCCTCCTTATATTTGATAAAGCCCATGAGTTTTTCAAAATTACGTACGGATCCTTGGTTTTTGTCAAAAGACCTTCAGTTTTTTCAGAAATACATACAGGTCTTTGATTTTCCTAGAAAACTCTTCCCACGAATTGCTGTCTCTTTTACTTTGGTACACATGACGGTTAGCGCGGCGTGGTGCTGTGCTTCTGCTGCTAGTATCCTTAGAATGAACCAATTATGCATACTTCCACAACAGGCATGGGAAGAAATTGTTATTAGTTCTCCCTATATGCTAAATGTTGTTGGAGAACATGCCTACGGCCAATATAATTGGAGCTTTCCTATACACACACATGCGTGTGCACAGTAGCGTTATTCTGTGCGCGGTGTTGTGCCCCAAAAAGTTATCACCGGCTATAAGAAAAGTTACCATCGGCTGCGTACTATAAACGTTTGGTAGTAACTTCACTCATTTCTGATGGTAACTTCATTCAGAAATGTCAGTAACTTTCTGGTACTGTGGAGGTTTGACAATAATTTTATTCAGAACCGATGGTAACTTCATTCAGAAATATCAGTAACTTCCCCACGTATTTTACACTTGCGCGCTGGTATGTATGTATGTACGTACGTACATATGTATGTATGTATATATGTATGTGTGTATTGTTCCATCAATTTATATACACACTTTCTACTTGTAGGATGACAATTCAGTGTAGGAATATGCATGCAGTCAAAGAATTATACATTAATTATGTTGGAAAAAAAAGAAGAAAACATGAGGCACGTTTCAAAGAGCTTAAGTTTCTGATTTCTAGCTTTAACTGTTAGTTACAATTGCACGGTAGCGGTTATTAGTTTTTTCTGAGTCATTCAATTACATAGTTAAAAAATAGTAATAAAATAAAAAAACCATTATATCGTTACGGATAATATAAAAGAATAAGAGGAAAAAAGAAAAGATAAAAAAATCTAAAATAAACTAAAATATGTTAAAATTAAAAATTAATATATTTTAAATAATTTTTAATTTAAATAAGTTGAAAGCCATAAATTATTTGGAGCAGGACTCGTACTAGAGCGCCGATTGTGTGCAGCAGAGAAACCGTTGGTGCCCCGTCCTGTTGAGCAGGAACGGTTTCGTCTGGTCAGCCATGTGACCATGCATGTGACGCTGTGGTACAGCATCAGTATGTAACCTGTTGTAAATTCCCTACCAGATGATCTTAAAAAATGTAGGATCACAGCACGCTCTGTCCTCTCTCCTTTCTTCTGTAGTACTCATTTTTTTTTTGGCGATAACTATGCATTAAAGGACCGAATTTGGTGGCCATATCATTGCTGCTCGAGGGGATTCTACTTATCCCATATGATTGCAGGCTGAATTTTCCTATTATTCGGTGGCAGTGCCACACCGTGACACGTAGCGTGGCGACCTTTGGAACGCCACCGGCAATAGCATTGCAAGAAGGTTTTTTTTATAAAAAAAAAGTTGTGTGGAGTTTATTTTTAGAGTAATAGTGAAATAAAATGGTCAAATAATAAAAGAAACTCCATGGGCATCAACTTATGCGAATTTATTTCAAACTAGTATGTTCATTTTGAAGTTGAGATTTTGTTTTGAGTAAATTGCATTTTGCACCATGTTTTGTGTCCCGTATTTCACTTTGCACTAGTTTTAAGTAATACTTTCACTTTACACCACCTTGGCCTAACCATGTTGTACTTTGCAACAGGTTTAGGCCGTTAGCATGACCATCTTGAGCTCTCCATCTTAAGTATCTTGGTTATGGTCATGTTACCGGTTTAAACCTAATGTAAAGTACAACATTGGTTAAGGTTAGGTGGTGCAAAGTGAAAAACATTACTTAAATATGGCACAAAGTGAAACAAAGGACACAATACTTGATACAAAATACAATTTACTCTTTTATTTTTTATGAGGTTGACAGCTTTCATAAACAACCCTTATTCCTTTCAGCTGCGAAGTGTCATTGGGTCAGTTCTTTTTAGCTGCAGCTGATGACTTATGGCTATGTCTGATGATTTTTAGTCTTAGCATGAGTATTTATATGAACGAATCGAATGTCGATAAGTCGCTTCGAAAAAACTAATAAAGTGGCAGAGAATATGCGGAGAAGTCGTCTAACATGGCAACATTTATGATTTTAGGACCCATGTCCTGGTTAAGGTATTTCACAAGTACACTAGAACAAATGCAAAATAATTAGGGTGAGTTCTTTTGGGTTATGAATGATGACTTATGATTTAAATTTTTGAATTCTGACAGTTCGCGAGAGGCAGTATGCACAGGAAAACAGTCACATGCGATTTTTACCGGTACAATTGAATCAATACACTTTGTACTATAATTAATATTTAGACCCCGCATCAAAAAAGCACTATTTTTTAAAAAATCAATTGTAGCTATAGTAGATAAATATAAACAATAAACTGGTTCGAATCTACCTTTAGGCCACGCTCATTTCAGCTTTTTTTCAGTTTCAGCTTTTTTTCAGTTTCAGCTTTTTTTCACCATTCAGTAATTCGTCTTCTTCTAAATTTTTTTAGATTTTTTTGGGCTTTTTGCATTTTTTTCCCCGTGTTCTTTTGCATTGTCCGTGATAGGCTAATATATTTTTTTTATTTTTATATTTTTTTTAAATTTAATTATGCTTAAAAAATCAAATCAATTACAGTAAAATTTTAATCAAAAATCAGAAGCTATCGCTAAAATAAACGCCTTTTAGACTATGAGGGACAAGTACACTGCCCAGTCGCCCCAACGGCCCCGTTTACCAAGGGGTCTTGCCGTTGGGCAACCAGCCATGTGGCTCTTCGCTGCACTGTGGGCCACCCATAACAGTCACATTTTTATCCGCTTTGCAGTGATCGACCCTACAATTCAATGCAGCAGGCACGCATTTTAGTGCTTTAGTTTGCCTAAATTGAATTTTCTGACATTTCAGTTTCGACAAATCCAGAGCTGGACAAATCGAATATAGATCGAAAAGTCAAATCAAATAAACGAAAATAACTTCGCTTTGGGTTTTGGCTTATTATGTCAAATCGAATAAACCAAAATAATAATCATTATGTGTAAATTAATTGTCGAATATCATAATTATAAGTTAGTTGTTCGACTTTACATTTGTTTTTTTTTTCGATGGAGCATTATACTTGGTTCATTGTGTTATATGTTATTAAATGACTTTATCTTCATCAAGGACTTCTGTTTTTTCTCATAGCTAGGAATAACAAGAATTTTCCCTAGCAAAACAAAAGGGAAGTTGTTCGGAACATTCATGTTGGGGCATTTTATCCTTATCTCTACTACTTAAAATAAGAAGTTAATAATAGTGGTTCATCGGCCTCCTAACTCCTTATCGCACCTCTCTAAAAAACTTAACAAAAACAAAAAAAACAATCTACCAATAACAACAGTAGAGCTGAGAACGAGGAGGCACGACGTGGCAGAGCATAGAGATAGAGCTGATGGCATGGGCTGGGTAAGTCGATTCAGATAATATCGACTCGACATGCTAGAATAATATAATTCTTTCATCCGTAATAAAGCACAAACATTCAGCTAATTATTACCTAAATTTATTTGTGAGCTCTTAGGTGTTATTATCCCTGTGGACTCCATTTGTAATTGTGAAAATATGAACATATTGTGCAGTGTTCCTCACATTCTAAGCTTTTGGGTTATCTAGTCCGCATGATTAAAATCAATAGTGAGATTGTATTCTCAGTTAGTATAATAAACTTGAGCACAGTGCTCTTCGGTTTAAAATTAATATATTCAGTGCAATAATTTCTTCTAGTAATAATATGGGTTCAATTAGCTCATTATGACAGAAGGGCATCCACGAAGTACCACTAGAGCCCGCAAAAAAATTTTGATATACAATGATTATATAGCTAGGTTAGTACTAGTATCTCTTGTCCTTATTAGTTCTAATCAACCGAGCCACATGGCCTGTCCTAGCCATGTAACATGCCAATCACATGCCTCCCATCATTCGGTTTCTGTCAGCTATTGCTATATGGTCCCTTGCTTTCGGCTTGTACTTTAGATTTCTTTTAAATAAATAAATAAAACAGTTTTTTTATTATATTTTTAAAATAATTTATTAGAATAATTTTTTTCAAAACAGTTTTTTTATTATATTTTTAAAATAATTTATTAGAATAATTTTTTTCAAAGTAACTTACTAGCATTTAATTTATTTATATAATCGTTCGTGTTAAAATAAAAAATCATTAGTTATAGACATAAGCTATCAGCTATAATCGTAAAGAATCCATCCATGATCTTGTGCTGAATTCTTCATGATTTAGTTGACTCTGTTTATTGGGTTGACAGATGGTCACTTGTTAGTAGCCACTTATGTGTGTCATTAGCCGGAAAGAATACTGTATAAGACCAGGTCTTACACCCGTATCTTCAGACCCCCGCGGTCTTAATTGCGACGTGCCCCTTCGAATGTATTTGGGCTTGAACAGGGCATAGAGTGGGGTGTCTGGCACTCGCCAATCCCATCAAGCTCGCGCAGAGTAGTAGGCAGAGATGTGCATTTTTAATGTGGTCTAAATTCAAATAAATCAAGTCAACAGTTCATTTGGCACCTTGAATACTCTGAAATCTGAAGACCTTCACCTAGTGCCAAGCAGCCAAGGGCATGGTTGATACACAGTTAGTTTGGTATTGCTGTGTGTTGTGCTTTGTTGTGTTACAGATTAACCCAGTTCGTTATGCTATGAATATTATGCTAGTTGCAGTGAAAATTTCTAATACGGATCTAAAGGAAAGGCTAATAATTTATCGAAAATATTGAAACATAAATTTGGTTTTAAAAAATAACTCCAAATGCCTGAATTAAGAGGTCGATCAAGAACAAGTACAATTATGAGAGAAAAAAATACCGGTGTTGATTCAACAATAAACTGTCATAACACTTTATACCTGAAGTGTAGAATCGGTATGACAACAGAGAGAGTAAATAGTGCTTTCAAAAAAAATTCTCAAGTATGCACCAATTCTTCACTTCAATAGCTAATGAGCTATGAAGATCAAGATTCAAAGCTAAAACCAAACCAAACAATTCAAAAACCAAAGATCTGAAATCCTGCACCTGGATGTCTGACCGGATGCTCCTAGTGGTCAGACTAGCATATATTGGCGGTCTGACCAGTCGAAGGGTAGTCTGAATGGCCTCCAGTCAGACCGGACCTGAGAGCGGTATACGACTCTCCTGTTCTCATAATAGAAAATCAAGTCGAATCTAAACCACTTTTAGTGCAACTCAGAAAATATATAGCCAAATGAGATGAGATTTTGAACATACCTTGCTTAAAGTTTAAGATACCTATTCCATCCAAGTATTGTTTAAATCCTTATCAAAGTTCAAATCTTTCTCAAGAATTGGCAAGGTTGTACTAAAACCGAGCAAAAACCTGAAACTCAAAATACAACTTGTTCGTAGCTGAAGTATGCACAAGATTGCTCTAGATGTCTTCCTACATGTTACAGCAAGCAAGAACTCCTAAATATTCGAGGCAAAAACTCTTGAATCAAGAAATCTCACGATAAGGTTAAATCTAGACAAAATAGGAAACTTCAAAAACTTACAAAAACTGATGTCTAGATGGATAAATATTAATCTCTATGAGTTATCTCCATCATTTACACGTCCTTAGCATACAACAAGATCAAAAAAGAGTGAGAGGATCAAAACCAAATCAAGAAAACTCCATGAGTGAAGAACAAAGTTGATTTACTGCTATTTAAGAATGAAGACTTTATAGCTACTTCACCTGGAGGACAAAAGAGCACACTACATCACTTACACTTCTCAAACCTTAACCGTAGAACTCTTGGTTAGAATGAATTATGGTTGGATGGTTAACTAGCAAATCTCTATTCCGACCAGTTAAATAGACGAGGTAACCAGTCTACATTTAACTCTAATCGATACTATCCAATAACATAAATAGGGAAAACCCATTAACTCCACACGACACGGGTTTTACTTATATACTTAACTTATACATGTTTTTTAAAGCATATGACCCCGAATCTACTAACTCTTCATACTTTGATTCACTTGATTATCTCAACTTATCCTTGAATTAAACCACTTTTACAAGTATCGCTCAAGAGCTGTGGTTTTAATTCAAGGTAATTTTCGATATTTGGCCGTCTTACCAAAACACCATTCCTTGACCAAGTTTTCATTTTTTTTTGTAAGCAATCATCATGCTTGTCATGATTAGGTGCATCACTAGCTTGCCATGCACTGTAAGTCTCTCCAGTTTTGGTTCTACCGGATCATGTTTCACTTGGATCGTCCAATCCATATGTGCAACTCGTTGCTTGAATCTTTCCTTCAACATCTCTCACTTTCTTTGTGCTATTTTTGAGCTCAGCCATCTCACCCTGGTATTCTTGATCGTTCTAGGCATCAGCTCCTCTATAAGCGTAGTCCTAATCCTCGTGTTGACAATGGTTGACTTCAAGCCTTCCTATACATCCAAAATCTAAGAAATTATTTTTAGGTATAAGTTCTTCATAACTTGATTCGCGTTAATTAAAATATGCATCATGCAACATTAATACACTGACCAAACACAATTCAAATCATCCTATGACCAAATTTCTGAAAACACAATGCCTCAATTGATTGGACCGCTGAGAGGCTGAGAGAGAGAGCAACCAATCAATCTGTTGGGTTGGCCGGTCTAATTGTCTCCCATACCAGTCAGATCGTCTGGTCTAGAAATAGATTTTAAAAGAACACAAAATTTGTAAAATTTAAAATTCAACACTACATAAATGATAATAGTTCATCACAAATTAACTTGACCCTCTTACGTGGTCTCGCACGTATAGTTACTTCCAAGAAAAGAACATTAATTAACCTCCTAGAATATTTTTCAACACATACTAACTCATTCTTGCATGCATGAACGACACGAGCAGCACATCGTCGACATGAGCAGCAGATTGCTCCATTGTATTTGGTTGATGAACTGTTATTGCCTGTGCCCTACCATGTTCATGCTCGCCGATCAGTTCACTTTACTGTAACAATCTCATTTATATCGCTAAAATCGCATATAAATTTATGTTACGTTATATTCTTTATCATGAACAGCCTAAAAGTTATAAAACACAGCCATAAGCTATGAATAGGTTTTTTTAGACTGTAGTTTATAGATTTGGGTTTATGCCTTTTAAATTCTAGCCGTTTACAAGAGAGATTATAAAAAAGAAGACAGTCTCGTGCGATTTTGAGTAGTATAGCTAACGTCGGTATAATATCTACTAAATTAATTTGTAGATTCTATCTTTAAAAAAATATAAACATAGTTATTATAGCTGAAGTTAAAAAGAGCATACTCGAAACCTCCTGTGGTTTCAAATCCCCCGAATTTCAGACACCAACAAAAACTTGACGTCGCATCCTTCGCTAGCTTGCTAGACCCTAGTAGCATGCACTCGCCCCTTCCGTGCCGGCAGTAACTTCCAAATGCATTCGAATTTAAAGCGCTCTCCTCTCTCTCTCTCTCTTATGGTGCCATATGGCCATCTTGTAACATCACGCCACAGCAAGGGCAAACAATGGCCAATGCCCTCTATAAATAGACCTCACCACATGGCCATGTCTCCCAACTCCAGTCCGATCTCTCGCTCACCATTTGAATACTTCTACCACTCGCTCTCCTCCTTTCTCCCTCCAAGCTACTAATCAACGCAACAGAGACAAGGCCACGAAGCTACACAGGATGGTTCACCGGCCGGCCGATCAGGGCGCGCGGCGGGGCCGGCAGGACCAACCGTCGTCGGCGGCGAGAGGCGGCGGGAGGCGGCATCACCACCACCACCACCAGGAGCTGGTGCTGCGGCTGCCGTGCAACAAGGGGAAGGCGTGCCGGTTCAAGCGCAGCTGCTTCAGCGAGGAGGAGGACGCCGCGTCGTCCGCCATGCTGTTGCTCGCTTGCGTCGTCTGCGCCCCGTCCGTTTGATTGGTTAATTAATTACGTCACGTACTTGGTGTACCGTACTTAACTATGGGAATCGCTAGGCTAATTAATCTCTTATCTTGTACTCCTACTCCACTACTAGTAATTAATGTGTGTACTGTGTCCCGGATAATTGTGTTGTGATCGCCGTTCGTTTATCCCCTGTATGTACGTCTCGATCCATCAGTAGAGAAATATATTTCTTCGTTCTCGTGTTAGAATTACAGGATCTGTTCACATATATGCTTAGTTAATTAGCTTCTAAATACATACATGGTGTTAATTATGTTCTGTAATCACTTTCTTAGGCTCGTAAAATAATGGAGTATTTGGAGACGCCTAGCTTAATTATCAGCCGCGGTAGACGACGATCGAGGGATTGTCCTGTGCCATGCCTGGGTGGTACTGGCGTTCTGTCAGCTGGTAAACATTATTTGGCTTCTACGGCTCTACCGAATTACCTGCTGGTCAGCTGGTGTACATCTATACATGCATATGCACGATGCAACTGTGTATGGTCCTATTTTTGGGTTTTTGTCTTATATATGGATATGAATGATGCAACTGTGTGGTCCTTTTTTTTTGTAAATTAGTTTCTCCGAAAGTTAAAATAAATAGAACGGTTTCTTAAATCAGATTTTTCAAACGACTTTCAAAATCTAAAATCGTATGCGTCGTTTGTATCGGTATATCTATCGTGCACTGTCATCCCAAAAAATATAAATAAAAATCATCAACTATAGTTAAAAATTATCAACTGCAAACTAAAAAGAACACAATGTATGTCTCCAAAACGGAGACTGGGGCCCAAAACGGAGACTGGGGCCGTGTCATAAGAATGCATGCACAGATGCACGGCTTCAATCAAAATATTTACCATCCCGACATCCCAAATGGCACTGTGCGCGCTTTATATGACTTTTTTTTTGTACGGGGGTAAATTTTGAACACGAGTCTTACTTAAATCTCAAACTTTTAAACGAGGCATCTTCTATACGATGGTGAACGCATACGTGCAGGACATTGCACAAGCCTAAAATTGCAGATTCCGAGGACGTGTCCATTAGCATAGCTGCTTTGTCGAGGAAGAGGACGCTGTTTTACGAGATTTTATTTGTGCAAAATCTCTGTGAAACTCCGACGAAATTCCTACGTTTCCCCTCGAATATCAAATTTGACGTTGAAAGCATGAATCGGCTCCACGTGGCGTGGACTAGTACTAGATAAAAAAAATTCCGGGTGGACCTAAAAAAGGAGACAATTGAAATGAGGGAGAAGAGCTTTGGAACTATTGCAAAAATATTTAGACAAGAACTATTGCTTTCTTGATTCATATGTTCTCTGTACATGAATAAGTTACAATATATATAGATGGTGAGAGGGTGGAGTTGTATGGACGGTTGCTCAATGGAAGAGGTGTCCGTACGGAAAGGTGTCTGTCAATAAATTGGTCACTTTGGTTGTAACACTCCCCCTTGACCAATGTATCTTTATATGATCACCTTGATTTATTATCTTGGAAAAACTCATCCAAAAATCCTGTAAAAAAATATGAGGAGAATCTGTAGAGTAGATATGCCATAAAAAACTCCTTTTAAACCCAGTAGGAAAATTTAAGGAGAAAAATGATATGGCATATATTTGATTATCTCTTTAAAAACCCCTGTGGGAAAAATAGAGATATAATATATGTATGATTATGTTGTCATATTGCCTCATTAAAAACCTTGATGAGAAGCCTTTAGAGAAAAACTCATAAAGAGAAAAGAGTACAATATTTATATTTGAACGGGTTAAGTCTTAGGAGATTTCTCCCTCTGACGCTTGCAAATCACGTAGTCTTCGCATACCAATTCCATGAACACATTTCTGGAATGTGGAAGTTGGTAATGACTTAGTGAATAAGTCTGCGAGATTATCACAAGACTTAGTTTGCAGAATAGTTATTTTCCCACTCTCTTGCAATTCATGTGGGTAAAATAGTTTAGGTGCAATATATTTTGTGATATTGCTCTTTATATAACCCGTTTGCATTTGAACAACGCAAACAGCATTATCTTCGTAGATAATGGTGGGTGATGCGATAGCATCTATACCACATAATTGTTGTATGTAGTTAATCATTCTGCGAAGCTATACACATTCACGTGATGCTTCATATAATGCAATTATTTCAGAATGATTAGTGGATGTAGCCACTAGAGTCTGTTTCGAAAACTTCCAAGAGATGGCTGTTCCACCATGTAAAAATACAAAGCTTGTTTGAGATCTGGCATTATGGGGATCTGATAAATAGCCAGCATCTGCATATCCTATTAAATCCATACATTTATTCTTCTGGAAGAATAGACCAAGATCTTAAGTGCCTTGAAGATATCTAAGGATATTCTTCACTCCTACCCAATGTCTTTTGGTTGGAGTAGCACTATATCTAACAAGTAGATTTACTGCAAATGCAATACCCGACCGGGTGCAATTTAAAAGGTACATAAGCGCTCCAATGACACTGAGATATGGAACCTCGGGTCCCAATAGCTCTTCATTGTCATCTTGGGATCTAAATGGATCTTTGTCCCTATCTAGAGATCGAACAACCATGGGGGTTTTCGATAGATATGCTTTGTCTATATTGAATTTCTCCAATATTTTGTGGACATAGGCTGATTGATGCACTAGTATGCCTGTATAAAGGTGCTCAAGTTGTATACCTAAGCAAAATTTGGATTTACCCAAATCCTTCATTTCAAATTCCATCGTAAGATGATTACGTGCTTCATCTATATCTTGTGTATTACCAATGATATTGAGATCATCAACATACACAGATATAATGCAAAATCCTGTTGAGGATCGTTTAATGAACACACATGGGCAATCATCATTGTTGGAGTATCCCTTTTTGGTTAGGAACTCACTTAGTCGGTTGTACCACATTCTACCCGACTGTTTCAAGCCGTATAGAGACTTGTTCAATTTTACACAATATATATTGCGATTTACGCTTGGATTCGGAATTGAAATTCCATCAGGAAGTTTCATGTATATGTTCGAATCAAGTGACCCATAAAGGTATGCAGTCACTACATCCATCAACTACAAAGATAGATGATTTTGTAATGCCAATGATATTAAATATTAGAATGTTATTCCACTCATTACTGGAGAATAAGTTTCATTGAAATCAATGCCGCGTCTCTGCGTGAACCCTTGTGCTACAAGCCTTGCTTTGTATCTCACCACCTCATTGTTTTCATTCCGTTTGCGGATGAAAACCCATTTGAAACCGACAGGGAATACATTGGGAGGTGTATGTATCACATTGGTGAATACATTTTTTTTCTTGAGCGAGGCTAACTCCTCTTGAATTGCATCCTTCCATTGAGTCCAGTCCGAGCGCTGTTTGCACTCTGCCATGGTCTTGGGATTTGGATCATTTTGAAGGTTGTTTGCAATTGTTGTGGAGAAATAAATGTCGACAATTGTAGTCTTACGATCATATGATTCTTCAGAATCAGTATAGTTAGTGAAAATTTCTTGGACCCCTGGTGACTCAATGTTATTTCCCAAAACATTTGAGTCGGGGTAATCCGATGTCCTAGGATCAGAATTTGAGTGCACTATTGATCTGGGTTCAAGGATCCTTTGGTGTCTATCAGCATGAAGCTGATCTGCATTTACATTCTTTTGTTTCCTTTGTCGCTTGTTAGAAGCTGTATCCGCCACTTGTGCCGTACTTCTCCCCCTCTTATTTTGAACTGGGAGTTGAGTGGTATTTTGCGGTACCTCCACTCTTTCAGGCACATTTCTGGCAGGATTATAGGATTTTGTGACACCCTTATAATCAGTAAATGCATCTAGTAGATTATTTGCAATATTTTGCAAATGAATGAGTTTCTGAACTTGAAGTTCAGTTTCTCTGGTACGTGGATCTGAGGCGGGAATGCCTTGAACATTCCAATTAATTTCCTGGCATTTAGTTTGGTACTTGTTATCTCACCCTAATGCCGGGAAATGTTCCTCATTGAATATACAATCAGCGAATCGGGCCGTAAATAGGTCCCCAGTTAGGGGCTCGAGGTATTTTATAATCGACGAAGTTTTATACCCAACATAGATCCCATGTTTCCTGTGCGGTCCCATTGAGGTACGCTGCGGTGGTGAGATCGGTACGTATGTAGCGCAACCGAACTTTCGCAGATGGGAAATATCTGGTGGATTTTCACGTACTAATTGTAGCGGGGAAGTGCTATGATATGCAGTTGGACGCAATTGGATTAAGTTAGCAGCGTGTAAAACTGCATGACCCCAACATGATGTTGGTAAGTTGCAATTCTGTAATAATGGTCTTGCGATGAGCTTGATTCTCTTGATGAGAGATTCTGCTAAATAATTTTGTGTATGAACATATGGGACAGAGTGTTGAACTTGTATCACAAGAGCCATACAATAGTCATTGAAGGCATGAGATGAAAATTCAGCAGCATTGTCCATTCGAATTGATTGAATTCGATATTCAGGGTAATGTGCTCGTAATTGGATAATTTGACCAATTAACTTAGCAAATACATGGTTTCGTGTGAATAAAAGACACACATGTGATCATCTGGTAGATGCGTCAATGAGAACCATGAAATACCTGAATGGTCCACACAATGGTTGTATAGGACCACATATGTCTCCTTGAATGCGTTCAAGGAATTTAAGTGGTTCAGCTCTGATTTTAAGATAAAAGGGTCTTAAAATCAATTTTTCGGTGCCACAGGAAGTGTACACAAAATATGAGGATTCCAAAAATTTGGTTTTGAGATATATATGACCAATGGAATTGCTAATAATTTTTCGTATCATTTCAATGCCTGGGTAGCCAAGGCGATCATGCCATGTTTAGAATGTGTTAGTGTTTTGAAAAATTACTTTGTTCGCAATATGTTGAATCGGTTTGATGTATGTATAATACAATCAGGAGGTTAAAATGCAATTTTTTCTAGTATTTGTTTGCCATATCCGTTGTTTTTGGTGAGGATGAGATATTCCTCTTTGTTGTCATTTTGGGTTTCAACATGGAAACCATTTTGACGGATATCTCTATAACTGAGTAGGGTACATGTTGAATCGAGATACAAGAGCGCATCCTCAATTTCTAACTGTGTACTCATAGGGAGAGTGATAGAGGCACGACTAGAGCCTACTATCATTACATCGCATCCAGCGATGGTTAAAATATTTCCTTTCCTCCTAGTGAGAGTTAGAAAATATTTTGTGTCCCTAAGTATAGAGTTTGTGGTGCCACTATCCACAAGGCATAATTCCTCATCCATTTGATTGGCTCCAAAATCTATATACACAAAAGAAGAATTGAATGAAATTCTCATGGTAGTATATATAGAATACATACAAATTTAGTTACAATACCGAATGTGTTCGATATATGATTGTAGCATGCAAGCTTACAATATAGATGACAACATTATTTATATTACAACACTGTAGTGCTTGGAAGCTATGGCAATAAGAGTCTAAATAAGATCTCCAAACATGTCTTGAGAAGTAAATTCTTCAAGTGTGTCCTCGGTGCTCATGAGATCATTCTTCTTTGGAGAAGTACATGTGTCCTTGAGTTCTTGAATGAACTTTTGAGAGCATCCAGCTTCAGTATTGTTGCATAGGAGATTGAAGTGCGCTTCAAATCTCTTCTCTTGAGCATGCTTGCTTTGAGCCCGAGACTGGAGGTAGAAGTTCACAAGGTGCTTCGGGGTGCGACATTTCTTGGTAGGATGGTTGTGCCAACCACATTTTTGACAAAGTTCAGTGTTGTCAACTTTGTTACCATGATTGCCTTTACCCTTCTTGAATCCACCACGCTTTTATTTCATGTTGCGTTTGTTTTTACCTTTAAAGTTCTTTGAGTGATCTTTTGAACCACGGAACTTAATGTTATTCTGATTAGCATGAACTTCAGGAAATGGAGCAGCCCCAATAGGACGTTGCTGATTGTTCTTTAAAAAAAGTTCAGCGTGCTTCTCAGCCTGAAGTATAGTTTGCATTAGATCAGAATAAGTTTGGTAATTTACAGCACGCCATTGCTGCTGTAGGACCCTGTCAGATGGGAGCATAGTAGAAAGAGTCTTCTCTATTTTGTCCACATCCGTTGGTTCCTTTTCACAAAACCGCAACTTTGAGCAAATAGCATGAATGGCATGGTTATAGGCTCCAACAGTTTTGAAGTTTTGGAGTCTAAGATGTGCCCATTCATGATTAGCCTCAGGTAAAATAACAGCTTTCAGCTGTTCATATCTATTTTTGAGGGTTAACCATAAAGTGAGTGGATTCTCCTTATACAGATATTTAGCCTTCAAATCCGAATGTATATGATTCCGTATTATGCTCAAAACGGAATATTTTACAATATCCGGTGGGATTTGACCAGCTGGAGGATCGAATATCACCATTTGCAACCCACGTGTGGTGAGGTTGATTTTGAGGTCCATAGCCCATGTAGGGTAGTTGATACCATCGAGAGCGAGAGGCTCAAATTCTTTGGTAGCCATTTAAAGCCTACATGAAAAGTACGCCATAAGATAATTAATTTACATGAGGTAAATTAATATGTATGGTAATGTTGTAATAAATGCAAAATATGTGGAAAACAATATGAGTATTGTAATCCGAATGAATATTTATACCTAAATTAAATATAACATGTGGTTATATTCAAAATACCGTTAATTCACAATATTGGTGGTAAACACCAATTTATTGTATGGCATAGCGTACAAAGAAATGTAGCAAAGTGCCATATATTGTGATCATGGTATGTGTTGTAGGTATGCATTCATCATATTTGCAAAAATTCCCTGTTATATATAAATATATATATATATATGATAATTAATTAAGTACAATGGTACTTACGAAATGGGAATTTAATGGAAATTTACTAAAGAGAGCGAAAAATAAACATGATCGCAAGTCATAATTTAGATAAGTTGCAATAAAATAGTAATCCCATAAATGTAAAAGTTATATAAATGTGATTGGACATTTATTTAAACAATTACATAATTTTCAGGTCCTGTAGGGACTGAAATGCAAATTTACAAATATAAATAAGCACATGGATTATACTGCAAAAATTATAATAAAAAATTATAATTTTCATGAAATGGAAGGGGGGAATTGCAAAATATGCAAAACATGGGCTGAGGCCATGTCGGCCTTTGGGCCCAATGGGGAGGTGGAGGCTTAATGGGCTTAAAGTCCATTTTTTTAAGGCAGCACTATATAAAGGGGAAGGGAGTTAGGGTTAGGGTTTCCCTAACTCCCAAACCCTAGCCGCCTCTACCGTCGGGCGCCTCCGCGCCATACGCCCCGCGCTGCGCCAGCTATGTTGGCCGCCGTGACCCCGCCGCCGGGCGTCATCTTCGCCGGCCATTGCCGGAGCGCGCCGGCCGAGCCGCACCGCGAGCATGAACTCTGCGCGACCATGAGCCGCCACCGGAACCGTCTGAGCGCCGCCGCGCCGCACCGGCCGCACTCGCCGCCGGGGTCGCCGTCGGCCGCCGCGCCGCCACTCGAAGCCACCTTCCGCGCTGGTGCGCGTGCCGCCAAGACGCTGCGCGCCGGTCACCTCGCGCCGCGCCGCGGGCTGCCGCGTGCTTCCACGCACTGCCGTAGGCCACCACGCGTTGCCGCAGGCCACCGCGCGCTACGGCAGGCCACCACGCGCCGCCGCGGGTCACCTCGCGCCGCGCCGTGTGTGCCGGGGTGCCGCCGCGCCGGCCATGCGTCAGAAGTTCCCTTGCCTCGCCATGCGCAAAAACAAGAAGTCCCATTACCTTGTCTGTTTTTTACTTCGTGCTGATAACGTATTGCAAGAGTATTTGGACAAGAACTATTGCTTTCTTGATTCATATGTTCTCTGTACATGAATGAGTTACAATATATATAGATGGTGAGAGGGTGGCAATTGTACGGACGGTTGCTCAATGGAAGAGGTGTCCGTACGGAAGGTGTCTGTCAATAAATTGGTCACTTTGGTTGTAACAGGAACTGCGGCCGTACGTTGGCTTGTTGGGTTAGGCGGCCGGCTAGCCGGCTGTCGCCCGGCGGAGAGCTGGGCTCCAGGCCGGCGCTCCACAAGGTTGCCACGTTTTACTTACCAACTCGAACCCATGTACGGCCCAATCCGACCATAGCGGAAGCAGCCCATTGCTCCCCTGTTTTGCCCTTAAATACCACTGCCACCTCTATAAATAAACCTTTTTCTCTAAATGGTTTAGAATCGGGTAAAATGCAATTATTTTCAATGATTTTTTTGTCAGGATCGAATTTTTCGGATCCAAACCCTCTGTGTATTATCGCACTAGTCTTAGATCAAAACTAGTGCACACAGTTGAACAGTAATGAGTATATATCCAAACAACGGTTTATTACAATAATGAAAAGTGACGGCCTTATGACCACTTATTACAACTGAGATTACAAGATCTAGCAGACTTGCAAAATACATTGGAAGAAAAAAAATAAATTCTGAAGATAACCTATCAATACACCACAGACAATTGACTGGGAAACTCAACCTAATACTTCGGACGTCCTTCATTGGAGCCACAAGTGAAGTAGTCGTGGTCTTCTTTTGTATCTTTATAATCCTCTGAGATTTTGTGAGTGTAGCATATGAGTATATAGAATACTTCGTAAGTCTTGGGAAAATGCAATTATATGCAAGGCTTAACAAAATGGGCTTATTATGATTATTTTGTGTAAAGCAATAGTTCATAAATTTTTCATATTTTTACAAAGCACTCATTTGACAAACTAATTGTCGTAATTGAAACTAGATATTTTTTAGTGAAGGTTATAGTGACCAATACTAGTATTATGGCTCTATATGCTAAAGTTCAACGAATCAGGTTCTATCTACCTAACTGGCTCTAAGCACCTGAGAGCTCTAAGCACCCCTTGTTTTCTAAAAGGTCATTTAAAAAAATCATAAATCAACCATGTGAAAATGCACCTTGCCTACTCTTGACTATAGGCATGGTAATTCGAATAGTTTTACATTCTGCAAGGGTTGTACAACTTTGCCTATAAGAGATAATCAACTTATCCTACCAGCCAATACACGCTTCCTTACATGTGTGACTAAGTGATTATTACAAGGCCTTTACAATGCACCAACTCAACTCAACTCTGCCTACTAAGGTTTCAGCACTGAAGGGTTCCATCCATCTAGTCAGAAACTCCCTCTTGCACCATGTGAGACAACTATCTCCAGTCGACACCCACTCAGCCCTCTAGCGGAGTCTAAGGTAGGCTGTTGCAAATTTATTAGCTAGGTTCGTCGAAAACCAGACTTGTAGTTGTATGGCAGTGCTCAGTTTAGATAGTCCCAAGCTTTGGTCCATAATTTATTAGAGTGGTACTTTCACAATATAAGATCTTGTACTCTATCTGCACGAATCCAATTTTACTATCTGTCCAAGTGTAAAATAGATTTTCACAATTTAATTTTATTTTGTAAACAAATGGCAATACCTATTGCCACACATTTGGTAAAAAGGAATTGTATAAAGATTTGGTAATATTATTCTCACCCCATAGGATGATATTGAGCAACTAGCTTGTCTAAGTAAATTTACTTTTTTAATCTAACCGCAATAATGTACTCATTATCAATGGTAACCTATACTAGGGCAACAATAGTACATGGATTTCAATTATCAATGGGATTTATTTCAAATAGGATTTAACTAATTCCCTAATACTTGAATTAAAATTGAATAAAAAATAGAAATGCATATTTTTTCAAAAGATATAAAAATAAATTTAAGAACATTAGGATCAACATGGTAAAAAAAAACTTGCCTTCATTGGTGTGAACTTATACTTCTTCCTAGTCGGATTATTCTTCAATTGCATCACACTTTACGCACAAAACGAGAACACAACAAATAAATAAAATAAAATAAAACCATAAGAATATAAAAATATAAAATAGGTACTGGAAGGTAGGCTATGAATATAGATGAATCTACAAATTTGAATCGCTCAATTTGGAGTTTGTACGATCAAGAACGAGCTCTAGAAAGATTTGTCAAAAAGGAAAATGCTAGAAAATTGAGAAGGAAAAGGGAATATACCTTGAAATCTTCTTTTCGGCTGAGTTTAGATACATAGCAATGGATGACATGTGGGCCATCCATGTCATACTCACAGAACTAAACCAGTTGTTTTCTGTAGTCTTGAAAGAAACTGACAAGTAGGCCTTCTCTGTCAAAGATACCATGAGAGATAGAGAGGGAGTGAGACAGAGGAACAGAGCAGGAGCGGTGGCGCAGGGGAATGGCGACGACATTGATGAGGGTTGGCACAGGGAAGGTGGGTAAGGGCCAAAATGGAACGACGATACTCCAGGGAAGTGGTGGGTGGTGGCGACGTAGAGGCCAGGGCACGGCGGTGAGTAGGGTGGTGCACAGGCGATGACTGAGGCGAAAGCGGATGAAGGACATTGCTCTGGTGATGTTCTTCAAGATCTTGCTCATTCGTGAGCACTACCTCGGCGAGGAGAGTACTCTGGATGGGTTGGTGTGCTCGGGGGTGGCTGGAATTGGGTTGGCAGCAGCGGCTGGTACCAAGGAAGAGGGTGGTAATGGCGGTGGCACTCCACATCAAAGCATCAGCCAAATCAAGTTGAGGGAAGGATAGAGGAGATGGAGGTGGTGTGTCGAGGCGAGGAATTTAAGAATGGCTCACCAGAGACGACGAATCGAGGATGAACATGTCGAGGTGGCCGTGAGGAAAACGACTCGATTCTCGGGAATTGGTTGAATCAAAATGCAATTAACTTGGAGGATTTGTTGCTTGGATGCTAGAACATGAGATGGCATGATTGGTTTCATCGAAAACTCACCGGAGAGGGAGGTTGCAGTGGTAGAGCATGGCGGCGGCCACGGTCGGGTGTGAACGTCAGTGTCAAGTAGGGCATAGCAAGCATAGTAGTGTGTGATGCAAGGGAAAACTCGGGGTTGCTCGGTGATGGAAAGAGCTATGGCTTCCACAACGTATACGCTCGGAGAAGGGGAACCGAAGTGGAGATTTTGGCAATTCATGCGACGGTTTTTCTTTGGGGTTCATGCTTTGGTAACTGACAAAGGAAGGAAACTGAGGACAACAGAAGGGAAATGATGGCACGTAGGGTTGGCGAGTATTTCCCTGTCAATGCGAGTTTTGGCTTTAGTTGGCTAGTGTAGTGATCATGGGTAGATTAGCAAAGCGCAAGGTAGAGAGAAAGCATAGTGCCAGCAGAGCAAAGCAAAGTAGAGGCAGGGAGAAGAAAGGAAGGAAAGAGAAAGCAAAAAAAGAAAGATGGGCCACATGGGCTAGTTGGACCAAGGTGGGCTCAGCCTGAGAAAAAGAAGGCCGTGGCCCAAAAGAGATGGAAAAGAATTTTTAGATTTTGGATTTGATACTTGAACTTGAATTCTGGAATTTGAATTTTTGATATTTTATAGAATTTCAATTTGAAATTGGAGATCGATTTTCAGTATTACACAGAAAATCCAAATATTTGAAATAATTAATTTTGAAATTAAAATCTTTAATGAAGGTAAAAATTAGGATGTTACATTTTTTTTCAAAAAGGCTCGACATAGACTGCTAGTAAGCTTATCACATTCACGATGTTGAATGTTTTGGAATTTGGATAGATGTATCATACTACTACTACAAAAAAGAGTCATCACAGACGACTCGGAACTATCATCACAGACAATTTTTTGAACCATCTGAATTTATGGGTCAATGATACTCGGAGATTATCATAGATGGTTTATGAGCTATCTATCTATGATAATCACAACACAGATGATTTGTAATTAGAACCGTCTGTGAAGAAAACTATTACAGACAGTTTGAACCAAAAACCATTTGTGATATTCGCACATCACAGATGGTTCTAGCTACGAACTGTCTATGATGTGCGAGTATCACAGACGGTTGGTATATAGAATCGTTTGTGATATTTTCCTATCACAGACAATTGGTAAATAGAACCATCTATGATGTACGAGTATCATAGATAATTTTTGGTTCGAGCCGTCTATGGTAATCCTTCACAGACGATTTATACCACACAACCGTCTGTGATAGTTCACTCTATACCTGAAGTTTTTTCTGTTTTTCGGCTAGCCTTAGGAAATGTTAGCTATGCCCTTTGAAAACAAGTAAACACAGTAGCATATTCTATTTTCATTAAGATTAGAATCCACTATTACAGCATCAGAAGATAATGGGCAGGTTACCCAGCAAGAACATGGCAAGAACACATCTCCTAATCCTATTAATCCAACTCTTAAACATGGCAAGAAAATAGAAGAAGCAGAGATCCATGATGCACACCCGCCAACGCTGACTTGAGCACCGCCTTAGTAGCCAGCTGCTTCCATGGTGCCTTCCTGCCCATAGACTTGCGCAATCTACTTCATGTGGGACATCGGGGTCGGGGTCGAGGAGGTGGACAGCGAGGAGGTTGGTGAGATTTTGGGCACAGTAAGTAGGTAGGGAATGTGTTTAGATAAATATTTATAGGGGAGAAAGAGGTGGGAGTGGAAAATTTTTTGATAAAATGGGCGTGGGGACACAGAGGTGGAGCTACGATCCGTGTGGTGGAGGTTTTGGATTTTTATTGGCTAAGATTAGGTTGGAAAGGATCGACTGGCCCAGCAATTAGAGACATAATTATCATAGACAGTTTGAAACACAAACCGTCTGTGATAAATAATTATCACAGACATTTTAAACTACAAACCGTCTGTGATACATAAGGCAATATATGTATATACCAGTGTAATGTAAACATCTAGTCTCAAAAAATAAAATAGCAAACTTTTATATAACTTATATATGCTCATTTGAAAGGTTTCAATGAGATATACAACTTTGCAGTTGAGATAAACTCCAAATTCTGAAGGAAAGATCGAACATTTTGGCAAAAAAAAATCTAAATCTTGTGGCACAAATTCAGGGCTAAAGATGGCCAATTTTGGGGGTCTTAGCGGGTGACTAGTGCTACCCAGTCATTTTTTATCGGGCTTGTTATTAGCTTTCTAACGAGTACAAGAACATCGAAAATGGACACTATATATAAAAGTTATGTCTATTTTACTAAAGATATTTTAGAAAAAAATCCTACTCGAACTCAGGCAGGAGATTATAACATTTTAGAAGATTTTGAGGTGAAAAATATATCACAGATGGTTTTTAATATAAATAATCTGTGATAACTTTATTATCACAGATGGTTTGTAACACAAACCGTCTATAAAAGTATAACATACGGTTTAAATAAAAAACCGCCTATGTACCAAACATCATAGACGGTGCTCACCATGAATCGTCTGTGATATTATCTCTTCACAGATAGTTTTTAATGCTAGTAGCAACACAGACGATTTCTAAACCTAAACTGTGTGTGAATGCATTTGACACTGACGGTTTAGAGAACAGTCTATGATGGGATATCCACTATAAGCTTTTTTTTTGTAGTAGTGTATGTAGTAGTGTTTTGTGTGAGCTTATGAAACTGGTGTCTCATAGACTACGCGTTGAGCCTATCTAATCAACACGATTGCTTCTAAGGCTACTAAGCACAAAGTTATGTAACAAATAAATTAAAATTTCCAAAAGCATTATAGATGTAAACAAATATAATATATTACAATATCTAGCCATGCAATTGTACACATAATTTAGCTAGGTATTTCTAAACAATTTTCTGGAATGATTCCAAGGCTTCTGTAACATACATATGTGGAACTTTCTTTTTGATATGGAACATTTATATTCTGTTATACTGAGCGCATGACTAAATCATCGGTTACGAAATGCATTACACCAACCAAGAACTAATCCGTCCACAACTCTTGGTCTTTTAGAACCTATCACACCCATAGACAACAAGCACAAGAGCTGCATTATTACAATCATGGGATAAAACTCCACATGAAACTCAATAAAGTTTAACATAAAGGAACTTCTAATATCTCTAAATAGGACTGCATTGGGTGCCAAATCAAAGGCGAGACATGACATTGCTTGTTTTAACACCCGACCCAATGGCCCAAAGGATAAATTGGCTATTCGTTTTGGCTTTTTGTGATTTTTGGCTTTAGCTTCTTTACAAATTGAAATAAATAGGGTGGCTTCTTCAAACAGCTTCTCAAAATTGCTTCTTCAAATGGCTTCCTAAGCTCAAAACTGTGTGTGCTGTCCATGTTGGCGATTTTGCTATCTGTTGCCATCCCAAAAAGTACAAATAAAAACCATCAGCCACAACCTAAAAAAATAGGGACAAAAGCAAATTTGGGCATCCCATGCCTATGTTTGTTTCCAAAGATGTTTGGCTCAGTGGCGGGCTTTTGACTTCTAGGGCCTAAAGGCTATAGAATGCCTACTTTTTTGAGTTGTCGCTTATGATTTTTAGTTATGGCTTATTAGTTTAATGAATAGTAATTGATGAAAGAAGGTACTAAAAATCGGTTGAAAAATCAAAAAGAACGGGCCAATGTAGCTTTGCAATAGAACGTGAAGCCCAAAATTCCAAGTGTTTGGCTAGATCTTTGCTTCAATTCCATAATACAAAAAAAACTACTCCAAGTTTGCTTGGAGCTAGAGCTAAGCCAAATAGCCTTGTTTGGCCAGGCTCCACCTCCATCTCTTAAGCTCTAGAAGCCTTCACGGGAATTTGAGCCTACTCATTTCGGCTTGAGCTTTTGGCTTTTTTTCATTATTCTTAAATTTCGCCTTTTTGAATTTTTGGCTTTTTTGATCTTTTTTGCCAGTTCTTTTTTCCCGCATTCGTTTGCATTATACATGATGGGCTAACCTATTTTTTATTTTTAAGTTTTTTTAATTTAATTATGCCAAATAAGTGACCATCAATTACAGTGTAAATAAGTTAGGTACAGTGAAATTCAGTCATAAGTCATAGCTTATTAAGCCCAATTGAGCACCCTCTTTGACTACTTTAGGGCTTCTAGAGCCAATGAAGCTACTCCTGTCTAGCTCCATCCTCTTAGTGCAATTTTAGCTCCAACTCCAAAAATGCTTTGAGCCTAAAGTGTTTGTTTAGCTAATACTGGCTTCACCTGTATTTGTAGCCTTGATCTAGAGGTAGATTCTTGTGGGGAGCTGCACCCATGACACCAAATTGCCCCTCGAAGTTGGGTACAATAACTCGCAAAATGCCACCAAAAACAAAACCCCATGACCGCCCCTCCAGTTCGCCTCACTCCCCCCATTCGTGCAACCAATGTCTCCCATTCACTCTCTCTCTCTTCTCTTGTGTGCATGGAGTAGCCCAAAGCCTAGCTAGAGTTGAGGTCACAGCCATCCCTAGAGTCCCTCACCACCGGTCATGTAGTCCCTCGTCGTCGCCAGCCACAAAACACCTTCATTTCCTCCCTCCGTGATGTCCACCACAACAATCAATGACCTCCCCTTCGTTCGCGCCTCCCATCGAGGTAAGAGCTCGCCCAACCGGCCCTCCCCTTCACCTCCTTCATTCTCACGACCAATAGCCACAAAACACTTTAGATCTTGAGCCCTTGGTAGTCTTTTTTTTCTCTGGATTGTGAGGTTCATCCCAAATTTCCAGTTCTGTAGCGTGCTTGTTGATGCTGATTTCTTACCTTCAATTCAGATTTGCTACATATTGTTAATTAATATAACATGTTCCTGGATGCATCTTTATCTGGCAGTAGTATACTAGTATATATGATATGGTCTGTTCTCGACCTGAATTAATGTTGGAAAAACTACAAATGGCAACAAATACAAAGTTTTGGGCATTTGGCTCTTCATCCTTGCAATTTCTTGCTATTGCTTCAAGGATCAACACATTATGAGTTTTAGAACACCATGGTTTACATGATATATGTCTCATGGTTGGCAAAAGTTTCTAGTATTATTGCTAATATGCTTGTAATTGCTAATGTTTTGTGCATATGCAATTTGAAGCTGACTGGATGGAGGTTTTAAAGGCATAATTGAAGAGAAGAATGTCAAGATGGTTGTCGAGACTCAAATATGCAAATCCGGACTCTCTGTGTATTCTGCACTAGTCTTAGGATCATGCTAGTGCACACAGTCAAACATAGATGTCATCACAACCATATACACGATAAAATAAAGGAAAAGCTCAAATATCAATAAATCTCAAAAGGTACGACCTTATGGTCAAACTTACAATAGACTAGCCCGAAGAGCTTAACAAAACTAGCAGCGGAAAACCAAGTAAAGCGTAGCGGCCAATCGATAAGCCCACAAGCTATCGAGTGGAGAACGAAGCCTAATCCGCGAAGTCGTCGAAGTACTCTCCTTCTGGAACCTCCTGTTGGTGATACTCCTATTCCTGAACTGAGCAACATTGGGCATAAAGCCGTGAGTACAGTGGTACTCAGCAAGTCATTTGTAACAAATGAATGCAATATAGTATGCAAGGCTTACCAAAGGAAAGCTGAAAGGTTAATTTGCATAAATGACAGTTGAAGGTAAATACAGTAAATAGATTGAAAGCGAACTTTAAGTAAAACAATAATAAATAATAATCAAAGGAAAGACATAACTACTTGCGGACTTCCCATCCACAAGCTAAACCAACCGCTTATGGACCTCCCGTCCATAGCTAAACCAACCGTGGATTAACTATCCACTGCCCAACCATAATACACAAGTTTTCAGAAATAACTACCCCTCGTGTGAAATCACCGAGCATTGTCCATGACCGAGGACGCGGTTATTCGAATAGTTTTACACTCTGCAGAGGTTGCACAACTGTACCCACACGATGTGATTAGCCTCGCGCTAAGGAAATCACAAAAAGACCTTTACAAAGTTCAATTCCAACTCAATCCGCTCGCTAGGGTTTCGCATCACACCCCCCTTGCGTCACATGTAAATCAGCAACCATGTTCATCTCAATGGCAAGATTAAAGTTAAAACATCCCAAATTAATCAGCCAGGTCCGTCCCATACCAGACATGCGGTTTGCACGGTAAGGCTCAGATCAATGGTGCACAGAGTTAAGTCCTTAATTCTGCCCGGGCGAGACTACCTCATCCCTCGAAGTGCTCCAACACTTCCCCCTTTACTGCACGATCACTCGCCCGAGTGCAAAACCGGATTTATATAACCACCGCCGATGACGCACCAACGTCATGGCACAAATTGCAATAAATGTGGCACCAACCACAGTTCTATATCTCATTAAGTCAAATTGTTAATTCACATATGATGATAAACCCAATCGGAACTATAAGCAAAGCTAAGCAGTCTATCGTACCAACACATGTGACAAATATCATAACATCACTAGTATGTTTCCCAACATATGGTGACAAGGGTATCATGGTGTTCAAAGTAATCAAGGAGGGATGAATTCAATCGGACAATAACTACCAATACAAAGGTTTATAAAAATAGCGATGCAATGTAATTAAAAACAAAATAATTAAATAATAGATTACAAACTGGGTTCAACATGATCAAAAGACACGACTTGCCTTGGTTATGCTCAGTGAGGTACTCCTGGTCTTCGGGCGTAGATCCTGCTCCTCCGGAATCCGAATCTAACGGAAGCGAAAACGACTGAAACAAGAAAAACACATAAAATGACAAGCAAATGAACTCCAAAATTCATGAAACCAGAACCAAAAGCTAGAGCTCGATGTTAGATGAATTTAAAAAAAAGAACGGGGTCAATCGAAGCTAGGACGGAGAAGAACGGGCTCTCGGAAAATAAACCCTAAATTTAATCGGGAAAAATCGGAAAATGCACTGTGCTGTGAACCCGGTCCACGGAATATCCGGTCCACGGTGAACCCGGTTCACCGCAGCGATGTCTGTGAGGTGGCGGGCGCGGTGAGCTCGGTGGCGTGGCGTGGCGATCGCCGCAACGCGTGGCTAAGGCTGACGTGGCTCCTTGGGTCGGGTTTTTGCTGACGTGGCAGGACACGTGGCATGCCACGTGGCATTAGGGCTGACGTGGCGTGCCACGTGGGTAGGGCTGACGCGGCATGGCTCGGGCGCGGGCGGCGGCAACGGGATCGGGCGGCTGCGGGCGCGACGCGCGGCGTGATCTGGATCATCGATCCAGATCTGAGGCGACGGCGGGGATCGCACGGCCGGGTGGTGGGACGGCGGAGATGGGCGACGTGTGGCGCGGGTCCGCCGCGAGGACCGAGGGGCCGAGCGGGGGCAACGGACGAGGCGACGCGGGAGGCGACCGGCGCGACGGGCGAAGGGAGATGGCGGAGGGCTCACCGGGGGGGAAGCAAGGGTCTTCGGCGATAGCGACGGCGTCGGCGGCGACGGGCGAGGGTGGTGACGCACGGGCAAGGGAGCGGAGGCGAGGGTTCGGCGGCGGCGACGAGCGGGCACGTAAACCGAGGTGGCCTCACGGGTTTTAACACGCGAACCGAGGCAGTCCCGATCGGGCGCGCGCGCGCGCGCTCGGTTCGGATGGGCGATGCAGATGCGCGGAGATGATCGGACGGCTGAGGGCACGGGTGCGATTAGGGTTAGGGTTTCGCGCGGGCGCGGGGAATGGGCGGCGGGGATGGAGCCACGACGCGGAGCACCAATCGGACGGGCAAGCGAGGACGCGGGCGCGAGCGGCTTGTGTTGCCACGTGGCGGCGCGGATGCGCGACGCGCGTCCGGGACGGGGGATCGGGCGGTGCGGCGCGCAGGCGGGAAAGGGTACGGCGGCGGCGGCGGGGAAGCGGGCTGGATGGCCGACGCGTGGAGGGGAGGCGGATCGGGCGGCGGGGAAGATTTTATTTCCTTTTTCTTTTCCAGAAATTCAAATAAAATTCGAAAAGCTCTAGAAAATAGCAAATAAATCCCAAAAATTCACCAAAAATACCAGAAAATTCCTTGACACCTAAAGAATCCAAATAAAATATTTTTAAGTTATGTTAATATTTATTTTAATCATATTAAATCATTTGAAATTCTAAAAAATTATTTGAAGCTTGTTTTAATTTTAGAAAATTCCAGAAATTTCATTTTTAAATTCCTGACTTTAAAAATAGCAGAAAAACAGAATATTACAATGGTTATGGCCCGTGATGCTGTAGTGGTTCTACCTTTCATGCTAGTTAGCTTGATGTAGCACTCACGATACTTACCTCAATTTTGTTTAGTTCATTTTAATAACATTGACACATATATTGGCAACTGGTCAGATGTGATGTTAATTATGTATGCATGGAAGAATGGATGAATGGATTGCTTCTTATAAAAGGATGAAGGCATGATTATCTAGGAATTACAGTTGTTAAATTGTTTGTTGATCCACATTGGAATAATGGAGAGTTCTGCTTTGTTATCATTACAACTACAATATCGTGTGATATCAAATTTAAATTGACTTGGTCCGAAGACATTTCTAGATAAATTTTAAAAATTTGTGTATAAATAGAAAGGAGTAAGAAACAAATAATCTTCCAAGTGTTGAAACCATGGGTAGCATAATATTTTTTTTGCCTCCAATCCTCTCTTTTAGGGTTTTGGAAGCTAACCTTCTTCTGAACGCTTCCTTCAAACAACTCCAGATTCTCAAAGGAGTGGATCCTTGAATGAGTAGAAACTAGGAGCTAAAAATTGAGGAGCAGAGCATGTAGAACCATACTGAGAATGTCCATAGTTTATTTGTGTTCAACAATTGGCAATTGTGTCAAGTTAAAATTTGAATTCGCGAAAGTTTACAGGTTTTTAGTTTTGCTATCAGCTAAGGCACTCTAATTGGCTATGGGGGCAGTCTGATTGTAAGTCTGGTGTGACTGGATTTTGGGGGCTTTCGGACCACCTGTACGGTGTGACTGGTTTTTAGTTGGCGAGTAGTTTTTTTCCAAAGAGGTGCTCGCTTGTATGCATAAGAGAAAATATGAGCGGTCCGACCAGGGTTGGCCAAGCGCTCATACCTAACCGACTTCCCTGTTATTGTGGTTTGATCATTTTGACTGGTGCTGTCTGACCGGCCATTCAATGGCAATCAGATCAGTTTTGTCTTAAAATATCCAAGAGGTTTTGGATATTTATGGGTTTTGGTCATGGGTTGTTTTGGAGTCCGAGATCATTGTATTCATGGTTCATAAAATATGTTGAACTAACATGTGTCAAGTTATGAATAATTTGTGTCTAAAAATGATTTCTTGGTTTTTGATGTGTAGGAAGTTTGGAGGTAATTGTGATCGATGGCGTGGACCGGGACTATGTTGGGGATGAGCTGAGGTACGACCAAGGAAGTTGGGTGGGATGGTTGAGCTCAAGCAAAGCATAGGGAAGACTAAAGATGTTGAAGGACATGTTTGAGCAACAGTTTATCGAATGGTACGGTCGGTGCAAGTATGACATGGTGGGGGGGAACTGACATAGATAGACTTGCCGATGCGTGATCCATTAGTAAACCTACGTGTTGCAGGCATGGTGATTACTTACAAAAGAGGAGATGATTATGGACTAGACTTGGGAAAGAGGTGAGGTCTACGGTCAAAGCGAGGATGTTTTGGAGGGGAAGCCAAAATATCATAAATGGTGATGGGACCAAAAGCATGGCACTTGGAGAGCATTTGGAGAGTGGTTTAGGTCAAGGAGATACTAAGGAGGCTAAGCAGATGGAAAGCTTGCTTCTTAGTGGGTTTGGGCTTATATATTTTGAGAAGCATGCATAAATCATGTATAAGTGTAAAACCCGGTATGTATGGGGTTAATAGGTTTTCCTAGTTGTGTTAATGGATAGTATCTATTTGGATTACATGTGGACTAGTTTCTCCATGTATATGAGTGGGTTGGGTTGGAGGCATGAGGCCAAGGAAGTGGAGGAGACCAACCAACCATACATTCATTAGGGTTTTCTTGTAGTGGAGGCTTTGGATAAGTACTCTTGTGAAAGCTCTATTCTCTATGATGGAGTGGTTATAAAATATTTATCTACAAGTTTGTCGGGACCCGGAACAACAACTCCGAGCCCCTCTGTGTAAATCGCACTATCCCAGGAAAAGCTAGTGCACACAGGTTTTACAGTAATGTATATCATGCAAAAATAACCACGAGATATTATTAAACGAAAATACGGCCTGAAGGCCAAGTCTTACAATAAGGCGCTAGGCCAACAAAGTAAACAAAACAGCGGAAATAAAGTAAGGTGGCAGCACAGCCCATCCACCTCCTCCACAAGCGAATGATCAGAAGACGCATCCTACTCACCAAGTAGTCCTCACCGTCGTGAGTCGCCCTCAAGTCGGCAACAGATTTAGCAAGGTGAGTACGAAAGTACTCCCAAGGTAAGCAAGTAAATGCTTACGCAAGTTACACCAGGAAATATAACAGATTTGATGCATGCATAAGGGATTTCAAAGGAGGCTTAATAGGGTAATGTGCGGAAAGCAATACTTGAATTTAAATACAATAACGTAAGTGCGAAAAGCTGAATTTAAATACAGTATATGAAACATTGATTTTAACAAGTAATATCGTTAGTGTAGGCTCCAACCCACACTAACCTAACCACGGAATCCACGGACCATTACCAAATCCAACGTTTGTTTGCCAAAACCAAGTTTTATGAAAATTCAAGTCTAATCTGTGAAGACTCTACTCAGCATGTCCATGACCGTGGACACGGCTATCCAGATAGTTTGTTACTCTGCAGAGGTGTACAACTTTACCCACAAGACATTCCCTCTCACTTGAGCCACGCGATCAACACCTTGCCTTAGGTGTGCGGCGAGAGTTCATGACAAGGTCGTTCAGATGATTCATAGCCAACATAATCACGCCGCCACTAAGGTTTCACCACAACTCGAATCCACGAGTTGGAGCCCCCTCTGGTGCCATGTGAGACTTCCCACAGCCTACGCCGCGCTCACATTCAGCCTATAGCGAGACTATAATTGGAACTTCACAAATTACTTAGCCAAGTCCGTCCCATACCGGACTTGTGGTAGTACGAAGTGACTTCGTAAAATAATTCACAGAAACGGTCCTTAAGTTGATTTAGGCTCAACCACATACCCCCGTACACGATAATCAACCAAGTGTCACCAAACACGAGGCATACCGGTACCCACCACCTAACCATTAGCCTAAGTCCAAAACATGTTTTCTATTTTCATTTTTAAATAATTTCCGTAATACCATCCTTGACTCACCGAAGTCAAGATGTTGAATTTCAAAGTCCGTCATTTCATGTGAAAGATTGATCCCACCTAAAATCACACTAAGCCAGGCTAAGCATTTCTATAAAAATTTCTAGTCAATACTATGGTACTAACTAGTTTTCAGCTAGGGTGACAAGGTATATGGATTCAAGACTCAAATTGGCCATATACAAAGGATTATGGGTATAGCTAAAATTCGAATCAAATTTGAATTACATTTGAATAAAGATAAGCATGCATATACAGTAAAACAATATAACTAATTTAAATTATTAGGTTCAACATGGTCAAAGGTGTAACTTGCCTTGATCGAAGTCCTGCTGTGATTAAATCGAATTCAAACTCTCCGGAATCGTCAATATCTAACGAGAAATCAATTCAAAGCAAATTCAAAACAAAAATTCAAATGGAATCCAAATAACTTCCAAAAATTATCAAATAACTTGGGAGACAGAATTCTGAAATTTTGGATGTGGGTCAACAATTTTTAAAAAGGAAATGAGGCTTTTAAAAGAAATTGGAAGTTTTAATTTGAATTTAAAACTTGGAATTACAAAATATATTCAAATCAAATTTAAATAAGTTTCAAAATTTCAAAATTATTCCAGAAATGGATAGATCATGATTTTAGAAAAATTTAGAAATTTGAATGGGTCAATTTGGAGTTAAAATGCAAAAGTTATAGCCTTCCAAAGTTTGAATTCAAAATAAAAGAAAAAGGGTATTTTCTGGATTTATTTTTAAACCGAAAAGGATTTATGACGTCAGCACGAATTATTTTTCTAAAGGAAATTATAGATTATGACGTCAGCCCTAGGATTAATATATTCGGCAGAGGTCGACAGTGGGGCAGGTGTCATGGACCAAGTCCATGGACCCGAAGGAAGGGTGAGGTGGCGGCGGCGCGGGAAGCGGGTGGCGCCGACGTGGCGCCACGGGGCTGCCGCGTGGTCGCCGCGTGGCGCCACGCCACGGCTTTATGCCGGCGTGGCGACGCGCGCGAGGTGGCGGCGGCGGCGGGTGGCGGCGTGGCGTGGCGCCGATCCGCCGCCACTGCTGCCACGCCATTGCCGGCTTCCCGACGGCCGGCGTGCTTCGCCGGCGGCGGCGGCGCTTCGGGGCGATGGTCGCCGGAGCTCGGTGGCGGCGCGCCGCCGAGGGTACCAAAGCGCGAGGAGAACGCGGGAGTGCGTCGGTACCTTGCGCGAGGCCGAGGATGCGGAGAGGGAAGCCGCGGAGAGGCGGCGGTCGGAGAAGCCTTCACGGCGCGAGTAGCTCGGTGGTGCGTGCCGGGAGGTGGTCGCGAGGGTCGCTGGGCACCAGCAAGGTCGGGAGGTGTCGGCGAGGCGAGGGGCTCGGCCGGCGGCGATTGCTCGCCGGAGTTGCTTGAGCCGGCGGAGGAAAATCGGCGCAGGGGGAACCTTCGGGGCTGGATGAAGTGTTCTGGAGGCTCGGGGGGTGGCGGTGTGGGTAGAGGGACCTCGGGGCACCTCTTTTATAGGCTGGGGAGGGGGGTAACGGTCGCGCCCATCTCGCCGGAGTTGCAGCGGCTCGGTGGTTTAACGCGGCGGCGGTGTGCGGCCGCAATTACGCGTGATTATGCCCGTAATGGACGCGGTGGAGGTGCAATGGCTATTTGCTGTCGGCGCGGGGCAATAAACGGGAAGGAAACCGAAGCTTTAAAAGCTTCGGTTTTGGTATTCATGGCGGCAGCGGGGCGGGGATCGCGCGGAGAAGAAAGGAAAGTGGCGGGGACGAAGGGTCTGACGAGTGGGGCCCGCACGTCAGCGAGAGAGAAAGAGAAGGAAAGAGCGAGGGGGACGGTCGGATGCTTGACAGGTGGCACGGGGGAGAGATCGGGACCGCTGGCGCGCTGCGAAGGGGTAAGTGAATGGGGACGGCCGAGATTTCATCCGACAACGAGAATCGATGTCGGGGCGGTCAGTGCATTAAGTGGGAGGGGGCGGTTGAGATCGGGTACGGCAACAGAGGACGGCGTGGATTAAGCCACGCGGCGGCAGGAGCGGAGAGGGAAGCGGTGAAGCGGTAAGTGGGTGCGGGCGGCGAGGATCAAATCCGGCGCGGGAGTGGACGGTCCGATGCGCGACACGCGTCGCACGCGGAGAGAGGGAAGGCGGGGAGAGGGTTTAAGTTAGATCGGACGGTTGAGGGGGATTCCGGCGGGCGGAGGGGCGCCGATGGTTGACACTGGCGGTCGGAGGTTTTTGGAATTTTCTTTCTTTTTGATTTTCCAGAATTGCTATTAAGCTTTAGAAAACTCAGAAAAATACCAAATAAATTTTGAAAAATCCAGAAAAATTCTGGGAACTATCTGGAGCTATTATAGACTTAATAAAAATATGTCCCACTTATTTTAATAAGTATATTTTGCAAAGGTACAATTTGATTTTGTAGGGAGGGTTTTAATTCCTTCTAAAATCCAGAAAAATTAATATAATCTCATATTTGACTTAAGGAGGCTGGAATACATTGGTTTAAGCTTTTAGGAATGCAATAAATTTAATTTTGACTTTTACACAATAAAGTTTAAAATTTTTCTCAAATCAGGAGTTTAACATAATTCCAGAAAATCCAATAAACTCCAGATTAAATTTTCAATAAAGGGACAAAATTTTGGGATGTTACAAACCTACCCCCCTTAAAGGAAATCTCGCCTCGAGATTTGCAATCAACTAACAAAAGAGATGGGGATGGCTGGTCTTTAAGTCTTCTTCTCGCTCCCGGTGGCTTCGTCCTCGGTGTGATTGCTCCACTGAACTTTGCAGAATCTGATGGTCTTCCTTCTAGTCCGACGTTCTGCATCTCGAGAATCTTGATTGGTTGCTCACGATAGGTGAGGTCATCACGGAGGTCCAAGGTTTCGGTGCGGCTTGCTCTGTGGGTACTCGGAGGCACTTCTTTAAGCGTGAGACATGGAAGACATTGTGCACCACGACATGCTTGGCGGCAAGTCTAAGCGATATCTGATGCACCTCTTGGTCGAGAATCTTGAAAGGGCCCACATATCGCGGTGCAAGCTTTCCTCTAACTTGAAACCTTTTCACACCTCACGAGTGGGGATACCCTAAGATAGGCGTAGTCCCCGACCTCAAAGGTCGTCTCGGCGGCGGTTATCCGCGTAGCTCTTACGTCGAGGCTGGGCTATCTTGATCGTCACGATCTTCTTCACTTGATCTTCTGCGTCTTGCGGCGAGTTTGGTCTGTTTCTTGGGGTTCACCTTGCGATCCCAAAGCAAGGGGGTTCGCACTTTCGACCATACAAGGCTTGAAGGGTGCCATCTGCAGTGGCTTGGTAGTTGTTATTGTACGAGAATTCCGCATAGGCGTTGAACGGTCCCAAGCTGTTCCCGAAATCCAGCGTACAAGCCCTTAGCATATCCTCGAGTATCGATTAACTCTTTCTGTTTGGCCGTCGGTGGGGTGGTAAGCGATCAAACCGAGCTTACTACCCAACTCTTCGTGCGACCTTTGCCAAAATCGAAGTAAAGCGACTACCTCGATCGACACTATCTTCTTGGGTACGCCATACAGGCACACAATTCGAGACATGTCTGATTCAGCCAACTTGCTTCGGAATAAGTGGTCTTGGCGGTATGAAGTGAGCTACTTTAGTCAATCATCTATGATTACCCAAATTGAATCATAACCCGATTGTGTCCTTGGGAGTCGGTTATGAAATCCATACCAATTTCTTCCCACTTCCATTCGGAATCGGCAATGGTTGTAAGAGTCCCACTGGCCTCGATGTTCGGCTTTGACTCGGCGAGTGTGTCGAGTTTCGATGAACTCTGCGATTTCCCTCTTCATACTAACCCACCAATATCTTTCCCTCGGATCTGGTACATCTTGGTACGACACAGGTGGATTGAGTATGGGGTATCATGAGCCTCTTTCGAATCGGGTTTTGATTTCGATTATTCGGCACAGATGCGGTTCTCGAACCAAACCGTGCCATGTTCATCTTCGCTGAATCTGGCGCTTTGCCTCTCCTCATATTCTTCTTGATTTCTTGAATATCCTCGCCCACAATCTGAGCTTCCTTAATTTGATCGGGTAAGCGGTCGCACTTCGGTGTGGTGAGGGTGCTTGGTCCCGTTGGGTTTAGACTTAGGCAGGCGACTCCTCTGAAGTCGGGTGCGGTCTTCTTACGATATCACCATGTTTGCATAAGACTTCTGCTTAAGGCATCGGCTACTACATTCGCTTTAGGGGTGGTAATGTATACCGATGTCGTAGTCCTGATCAACTCAACCATCTTCGCCTCGAGGTTGAGTTACGCACAGGTGAAGATATACTTCAAACTCTTATGGTCCGTGTATACTTCATGCGGTTACCAATAAGGTAGTGGCGCCGATTTTTAAAGCGTGCACTCTGCGGCTA
The DNA here is from genome assembly GCA_036346265.1 of Melocanna baccifera. NCBI lineage: Eukaryota > Viridiplantae > Streptophyta > Magnoliopsida > Poales > Poaceae > Melocanna > Melocanna baccifera. Next base: position 4,581,067 of record CM070708.1, read on the forward strand.
ACTCCAAGTCATGAGTAGGATAATTGCACTCATGAGGCTTGAGTTGACGCGATGCATAAACTACCACTTTGCCCTCTTGCATCGAACACGGCCTAAGCCTAGGCGAGGCGTCCGTAAAACCTCGAAGCCTTTATGCACGTCGGCAAGGCGAGCACGAATCTTGAGACTAGTCTCTTCTTAAGGGTGCGGAAACTCGCCGCAAGCCTTCGTCCATTCGAACTTCTTTTCCTTTTTCAGCAATTGGGTCATTGGCTTGCTGTCTCGGAGAATCTGCTATGAACCGAGCGGTAATAACCCGCAAGTCCAAGAAAGCTCGACTTACATTACGGACTTTGGTGGCTTCCACTCCATTATCGCTTCCACCTTGGAAGGATCTACTGCGATTCCTTTGGTGTTACAATATGTCAGGAAGGCAACCTCTTTTAGCGAATTCACACTTATCGAATTTGGCGAAAAGTCGATGTTCTCTAAGCTTTTCGAGTGATCGAGGTCTTGCTCGTGCTCTTCTTCGTTCTTGGAGTAGATGAGGATGTCGTCGATGAAGATCACTACGAACTTGTCCAAGTATTTCATGAACACTTTGTTCATCATGCTCATGAAGTAGGTGGTGCATTGGTCGGTCAAATGACATGACCGTGAACTCATAATGCCCATATCCGGTGGAGAAAGCGGTCTTAGGAATGTCTTCTTCACGAATCTTCGGTGATGGTATCGATCGCAGATCAATCTTGGAGAAGATACGGCTCCTTTCAAGCGATCGAAGCAGGTCATCGATCACGGGAGGGTATTTATTCTTGATGGTGGCGTCATTGAGTGCTCTGTAGTCCACACATAGCCTCGGACTCTCATCCTTCTTCTTGACGAGCAGGCGGGTGCTCCCCAAGGCGATGAACTAGGTCGGATATACCCCTTGTCTTCTAATTCCTTGAGTTGATTCTTCAATTCCGCTAACTCGTTAGCAGGCATCCGATATGGTCTCTTGGAAATCGGGGCGGTGCCTGGGACTAGGTCAATCACAAATTCGATCTCCCTATCCGGTGGCATCCCTGGCAGTTCCTCGGGAAAAACATCTGGGTACTCCCGTAAGATAGGCACTTCCTCCAATACTTGGAGGTGGAAGAGGGCACATTCTTCTGCCTTCGGAATCTGGGGAGAGAAGATTACTTCCACGCCTTGGTCATTGGTGAGGGTGATGGATCTGGTAGCACAATCGATCCGACCTCGATTCTTGGCTAACCAGTTCATCCCGAGAATGACGTCTAATCCTTGCGATTCCAAAACCAAAAGATCGGCGAGAATCGAGTCCCATCTATGAGCAATTCCACTTTGGGGCACAAAGTCCTGCTCTCATTTACTCGCTCCAGGAGTGAACTATCATAGGGTTGCTAAGGGTTACCGCCCAACCCATGCTTATCCACAAAAGTTTTTGACACAAAGGAATGCGATGCTCGGAATCGAAAAGAAGCGATCTTTGGTGCTGAATTGACAAGGAACATACCCAAGACGACATCAGTGCGGCTGGGCCTCTTCGCTGCCACGTGGTTCACTCGCCCTTTGATGAAGGTGCGCGCCTGCGGCCACAGTTACGACTTCGAGGCTCACGAAGTTTGCCGCGCTTGAATCTTCTTAGGGCATGCCTTGGCAAAGTGCCCTGGTTCCTTGCGATAGTAGCGAGTCAATCCGTCGACGGCGGATGCTCTTACGTGCTCGCCACCGGTTCTTTGAGAGTGCGGTTGCACAGGAACCTAATTGGGTGGCTTGAAGCAGCGGCGGTGGTTGAGGACTTGAACTCGCTGGGTGGTTCTTGAAGTTCTTGCCAGAAGTGCGAACTTGTTTGAGTGGGGAGAATCTGCGATTCTTGAAAGAACTTCGAGTTGTTTCTCCGGTCCGCCATCCTTTTCTTAGGGTCTCCATTTCCATGTGCTTGCCCTCTGGCGGATGGCCTTCTTGACTATTGGTGGAAGTCGGTATAGTCACCCGATATCGGTTGTCTTGATATGTTGTCATTCGAGCCCTCCATGAACCTTTCTTGCTTGGCTTCGCCGGAAGCCACATCCTCTGGCGCATAGCGGGCGGTTGGTTAAACTGCATGCGTACTCATTGTGAGACGACTTCCTTGGCGCAGAGATCTGAACTCCTTCTTCTTCAATGCCATGGTGCCAGTGGGGATATGAGCTTTGCGAAAGCTTTGCTCAAACTCGATCCACGTCACCGTCTGCGGGTTGGCGTGTGAAGCGGTGAAAGTGTCCCACCATTGAGATGCGGGCCCGTTCAGCTGATGGGAGGCGAACAGGACTCGCTCCCGATCAGTGCACTGCAGAATGTCCAGTTTCTTGCCAATCGACCTGAGCCAGTCGTCGGCGTCCATTGGTTCGGCACTGCCGGCGAAGGTGGGTGGCTTGATCCTCAGGAACTCGGAGAGACGATTGGGAGGTACTTGGGCAGGTTGATGATGAGCCTGAGGGTTGTTGATCGTCTGAGCTAAGAGCTGGATCAACTGGGTTTGATTGGCCATCAACTGTGCCCAATCTGGTCCTGCCGCTGGCGGGGGTGGTGGAATCGGAGCGGACTGGCTTCCTTGTGCCCCGGGGTTGGCGTTGTCCATGTTGGGGTTTCTTCTTGTGTTCACCATCTATTGAGACTTTCAGATTTAGAGAGAGAACTAAGGAAAGGTTCTAGTAACAATCCCACCAAAACAATCACACAAGAGCAAGGAAAACCCAGATAAGAGCCAAATAAAACTTTTTATTATAATAGTCTTCGTGGCTGTTTACAAAGGTCTACAGCTCACGGGTAGCGTTCTAAAACTCGGGGTGGTCTACACACTAGCGCTGCGCTCGAGTCTCCTCGGAAAAGGTCCGGAATCAGTGGAACTGCATCCTGCGCACGGAGCTCGGCAAGTTCCTCTTCGGCGTGCGCGAGCTTGCTGTGCGGTGTGCGGCTCGTCGTGGTGATGCAGTACATGTGGTCCATGGACTTGGTGTACTCTACCAGTCGTATGAGGCGGGGGTTGCTCTCATACTCTGTAGACGAGAAGTCGCTGGCAGCCCACAAGGGAGTCTTCATGGGGAAGTAGCGGAAGTCGGTGCGCAGCAAGTCTCGGCGTAGATGTTCCGCGGTGGCGAATGGCCTCTCGGGCTGCATCACGAACTCCATCGAAGAAGGTGGCCCGAGGTAGGGGTGCGTCGAACACGTAAATGGCTCCGTGTGCTCCGAAATCCTTGAAGATCTTCACTTCCACTCTCCAGCGTTCCTCGTCTCCATACATGCCAACATATCCCTGGTAGAGGGGGTATGGGCGGAAGTTGAGCTCTTGCATGAGGTTGTACGGATCGTCGCGAAAGAGTCGGCAAGGGTTCCGTGGGAGGCAGCGGGTGGGTTGCTCCATCTAAAATTTGGAAGGGGAGAGGAGTTAGTAATCGGTTTTGGTAAAGAGACTTGAGAAAAGGGAGAGATAATTTAAAAGGGCATTTCTTATTAAAATATCCTTAAAGCTGGTCTCTAGCTAAGGTCACGTCTTAGAGTCATTGTTGCTCTGATACCATTTCTGTCGGGACCCGGAACAACAACTCCGAGCCCCTCTGTGTAAATCGCACTATCCCAGGAAAAGCTAGTGCACACAGGTTTCTGAAGAATGTATATCATGCAAAAATAACCACGAGATATTATTAAACGAAAATACGGCCTGAAGGCCAAGTCTTACAATAAGGCGCTAGGCCAACAAAGTAAACAAAACAGCGGAAATAAAGTAAGGTGGCAGCACAGCCCATCCAGCCTCCCACAGGCGAATGACTGTAAGACGCATCCTACTCTTTTAAGTAGTCCTCACCGTCGTAGTCGCCCTCGAAGTCTGGCAACAGATTTAGCAAGGTGAGTACGAAAGTACTCCCAAGGTAAGCAAGTAAATGCTTACGCAAGTTACACCAGGAAATATAACAGATTTGATGCATGCATAAGGGATTTCAAAGGAGGCTTAATAGGGTAATGTGCGGAAAGCAATACTTGAATTTAAATACAATAACGTAAGTGCGAAAAGCTGAATTTAAATACAGTATATGAAACATTGATTTTAACAAGTAATATCGTTAGTGTAGGCTCCAACCCACACTAACCTAACCACGGGAATCCACCCGGACCATTACCAAATCCAACGTTTGTTTGCCAAAACCAAGTTTTATGAAAATTCAAGTCTAATCTGTGAAGACTCTACTCAGCATGTCCATGACCGTGGACACGGCTATCCAGATAGTTTGTTACTCTGCAGAGGTGTACAACTTTACCCACAAGACATTCCCTCTCACTTGAGCCACGCGATCAACACACTGCCTTAGGTGTGCGGCGGAGAGTTCATGACAAGGCTGTTCCGATGATTCATAGCCAACATAATCACGCCGCCACTAAGGTTTCACCACAACTCGAATCCACGAGTTGGAGCCCCTCTGGTGCCATGTGAGACTTCCCACGACCTACGCGCGCTCACATTGACCTATAGCGAGACTATAATTGGAACTTCACAAATTACTTAGCCAGTCCGTCCCATACCGGACTTGTGGTAGTCTGAAGTGACCGTAAAATAATTCACGAAACGGTCCTTAAGTTGATTTAGGCTCAACCACATACCCCGTACGATAATCAACCAAGTGTCACCAAACACGAGGCATACCGGTACCCACCACCTAACCATTAGCCTAAGTCCAAAACATGTTTTCTATTTTCATTTTTAAATAATTTCCGTAATACCATCCTTGACTCACCGAAGTCAAGATGTTGAATTTCAAAGTCCGTCATTTCATGTGAAAGATTGATCCCACCTAAAATCACACTAAGCCAGGCTAAGCATTTCTATAAAAATTTCTAGTCAATACTATGGTACTAACTAGTTTTCAGCTAGGGTGACAAGGTATATGGATTCAAGACTCAAATTGGCCATATACAAAGGATTATGGGTATAGCTAAAATTCGAATCAAATTTGAATTACATTTGAATAAAGATAAGCATGCATATCTGATAAAACAATATAACTAATTTAAATTATTAGGTTCAACATGGTCAAAGGTGTAACTTGCCTTGATCGAAGTCCTGCTGTGATTCGTCGAATTCAAACTCTCCGGAATCGTCAATATCTAACGAGAAATCAATTCAAAGCAAATTCAAAACAAAAATTCAAATGGAATCCAAATAACTTCCAAAAATTATCAAATAACTTGGGAGACAGAATTCTGAAATTTTGGATGTGGGTCAACAATTTTTAAAAAGGAAATGAGGCTTTTAAAAGAAATTGGAAGTTTTAATTTGAATTTAAAACTTGGAATTACAAAATATATTCAAATCAAATTTAAATAAGTTTCAAAATTTCAAAATTATTCCAGAAATGGATAGATCATGATTTTAGAAAAATTTAGAAATTTGAATGGGTCAATTTGGAGTTAAAATGCAAAAGTTATAGCCTTCCAAAGTTTGAATTCAAAATAAAAGAAAAAGGGTATTTTCTGGATTTATTTTTAAACCGAAAAGGATTTATGACGTCAGCACGAATTATTTTTCTAAAGGAAATTATAGATTATGACGTCAGCCCTAGGATTAATATATTGGGCGAGAGGTCGACGGTGGGGCCGGTGTCATGGACCAAGTCCATGGACCGAGGAAGGTGAGGTGGCGGCGCGCGCGAGGAAGCGGGTGGCGGCGTGGCGCCACGAGGCTGCCGCGTGGTCGCCGCGTGGTCGCCACGTCACGGCTTTATGCCGGCGTGGCGGCGCCGCGCGAGGTGGCGGCGTCGCGGGTGGCGGCGGCGTGGCGCCGATATGGCGCCACTGGCCGCCACGCCGCGCCGGCTTCGGCCGACGGCCGACGTGGCTGGCCGGCGGCAGCGGCGCTCGAGGCGATGGTCGCGGAGCTCGTCGGTGGCGCGCCGCCGAGAGTACCAAAGCAGCGAGGAGAACGCGGAGTGCGTCGGTACCTTGCGCGAGGCCGAGATGCTGGAGAGGGAAACCGCGGAGAGGCGGCGGTCGGAGAAGCCTTCACGGCGGCGGAGTAGCTCGGTGGTGCGTGCCGGGAGGTGGTCGCGAGGGTCGCTGGGCACCGGCAAGGTCGGGAGGTGTCGGCGAGGCGAGGGGCTCGGCCGGCGCGATTGCTCGCCGGAGTTGCTTGAGCCGCGGAGGAAAATCGCGCGAGGAACCTTCGGGGTGGATGAAGTGTTCGGAGGCTCGGGGTGGCGGTGTGGGTAGAGGGACCTCGGGCACCTCTTTTATAGGTCGGGAGGGTAGCAGTCGCGCCCATCTCGCCGGAGTTGCGGCTCGGTGGTTTAACGCGACGGTGGTGCGGCCGCAATTACGCGTGATTATGCGTAATGGGCGCGGTGGAGGTGCAATGGCTATTTGCGATCGGCGCGGGGCAATAAGCGGGAAGAAACCGAAGCTTTAAAGCCGGTTTTGGTATTCATGGCGCGGCGGGGCGGGATCGCGCGGAGAAGAAAGGAAAGTGGCGGGGGCGAAGGGTTCGGCGAGTGGGGCCCGCACGTCGGCGAGAGAGAAAGAGAAGGAAAGAGCGAGGGGGCGGTCGGATGCTTGACAGTGCACGGGGAGAGATCGGGACGGCCGCGCGCTGCGAAGGGTAAGTGAATGGGACGGCCGAGATTTCATCCGACAACGAGAATCGATCGGGGCGGTCGGTGCATTAAGTGGGAGGCGGTTGAGATCGGTGCGGCAACAGAGGGCGGCGTGGATTAAGCCACGGCGCGCAGAGCGAGAGGAAGCGGTGAAGCGGTAAGTGGGTGCGGGCGGCGAGGATCAAATCCGCGCGGAGTGGAGCGGTCCGATCGCGCGACACGCGTCGCACGCGAGAGAGGAAGGCGGGAGAGGTTTAAGTTAGATCGGACGGTGAGGGGGTTCGGCGGGCGGGGGCGCCGATGGTTGACACTGGCGGTCGGAGGGATTTTGGAATTTTCTTTCTTTTGATTTTCCGAATTGCTATTAAGCTTTAGAAAACTCGAGAAAAATACCAAATAAATTTTGAAAAATCCAGAAAAATTCTGGGAACTATCTGGAGCTATTATAGACTTAATAAAAATATGTCCCACTTATTTTAATAAGTATATTTTGCAAAGGTACAATTTGATTTTGTAGGGAGGGTTTTAATTCCTTCTAAAATCCAGAAAAATTAATATAATCTCATATTTGACTTAAGGAGGCTGGAATACATTGGTTTAAGCTTTTAGGAATGCAATAAATTTAATTTTGACTTTTACACAATAAAGTTTAAAATTTTTCTCAAATCAGGAGTTTAACATAATTCCAGAAAATCCAATAAACTCCAGATTAAATTTTCAATAAAGGGACAAAATTTTGGGATGTTACAAAGTTGCAATATATCAATCTTGGTCATCCTACGTGACGTGTTCTTACTCTTGTTGATTTTGCATTTGTTTTTGTTGGTGTTTTGCTCTCTCCCTTCCCTCTTGATTTTGATGTGTTCCAGGGATGTATAAGTTTTTTTGTGTGTGTCTTGAGGAGAAGCATATCATTCATACCAAGAACCTCACATATGCATCATGTGCATAAGCTTCTCATTCTCATATGCATAATGTTTGAAGCTTTAATTGCTTAGTGACATGCATCGATATAGTTCAAAAACTTAAATTCCTGTCATATATTGATTTATATCCAAATGCTGCTATTGATAATGGATTTATCATCAATCACCAGAAAGGGGGAGATTGTAAGTTCAAGCTCTATTAAATTGGTTTTGGTGAGTAATGACAAATCTAAATGGGAGACTATTTCATTTGTTGAGTATAATGTTTCATTTGGATAAAAATGTGAAAATCATTGAAATATGCATTCAATATCATATTCTTAAATGTTATTGTATTTCTCAGATCCAAAATATAAGTTGAACACCACCAAAAGTCTAACCTGAATATATGCACTTGCTTTATTATATATATTCTTATATGCACATATTTAGGGATTCACTCTATATTTTGATGTTTCATTAGTATTGATCCTTATTCTTCATCATATTGAGGATCTTTACTTTGAAACATACCCCTTGAGTGATAAATTTTGTGTAGTTCACATATACTCATGTTGATTGAAATTCAAATATTTGCAATCATGTTGTCATCAATCACCAAAAAGGGGTGATTGAAGAATCTAATCCCTCCATTATATGTTAATAGAATGTTTTGAATGATTAATAACAACCAGATGTGTAGCTTTAATAGTAATTAATTTAAAGTCAAACACTCCTATTCAATCGAGTTAATTGCTTCCAAAACTTATTCTAGAGTATACAATTACTGTGTACATGATGTAAACTCACAAATCAACTTATTATCTCATTATTTGTTGAGATTATCATCAATAATAAAAGGGAGATATTAAAAAATCTAGTCCCTCCATTATAAGTTATTGACGAGTTTTGGTAATTAATGACAGTCGATTTGTGGGACTAATATTTTTCATGAGTTGGTGAATCAGATTAGATCCTATGATGAGGAAAACTTGGGAAGACATCATAAGTTAATCATTATCAAGTCAAGGTTCAGGATTAAGGATAACATCATGTATTGATGGTTATCAAGTTGAGATCTCGAAGTAGTGAATGGTTTCGTGTGTTGAAGGTCATCAAGTCAAGAGAATGCATCATGTGTTGATACACATCAAGACAAAGACTTGAACGTGAAGAGAAGATGTTCGTCATCAAATTTCATGAGGATGTGCAAGGCAAAGGTATAAGTAGCATTGACTAAGAGTGTGTTCATACTATTTTACCGGTCTCGGTGCTTAGTTGAGTGATCGGATTGCTAGTGTAGGTTGCTTTACTATTAAGAAATGTCTTATCTAGTAGCTTGAGTCTTATCACGTATTGATAGTTCAATTCCACTTGCTCTAACTCTCCGTGGTATGATGATATTATTTGTAAATATGTTTTGCAAATAGTTATGACTAATGCATTTCTCCTTGTAGCATGTGACTATACTTTGCAAATAGTTCAAGTCAATGTACCTATTCTTTGTTGCATGATATAAGTTTGTAAATATGTTTTGCAAATTGTTGGAGTTCATGTATTTTTTCTTGGTATGGTCTAAGATTGCTTGTTGCTGAACTTAGAGCATGGGAGTGAATCTTTTGAGTTCTTCTTTCTGAATTTATTTAATATGTTTAAGATTATGAAATAGGTGGATTGTGTAGCCCTCTAAATAAGCTTTCCATAGAGTTCAATATCACTCAATTCTGACATTGGAGTTAAAAGTTATGACCATTTTTCTGTATGTCTCTGTACTGAAATTTAGGGCTGGTATTATCCCCCTTTTATCTGCGGTATGGCTTCCTAGTCCGGTACTACTACCTATTAGTTGACGGCACTACCGCATGGTATGACCGGCCAGTTTGACCGGGGTCTCCGATATGACCAGGCTTTATATGGTGGTTGTTCTTTCAGAGAACATGTTTTTTTATGCTTCTCATCACTTTAGGTCGGTATGATCATACTTTGTGTGGCAGTACTATCACACCTTTTGTAATGTTAGTTTTTAGTATTTAATTCTAAAGTTTATAGCTGGTGGTACTGTATCACATTACTACTTTCATGTAAACTTTGATACTATCGCTCCTGTTGATTTTTGTTGATTTTATCTCCAACGATTAGTTTTTGTGGGGGGTTATCAATACCCCCTTGGCTGGTTGGGAGATAATTCTTTGGCACTCTATTTCATTCTCTTAAGTTAGTGTGAGCTTTTCCTCTTAGTTGTTCATGTGTTGCAATTTGTGAGTAAAGAGAGAGATCTCTAGTTGCATGTGTTGTCTCTAGAGATGGATTGAGTATCCATTTGAGTTGTGCATGTATTGCATTTGGTGCGAGTAAAGTAAGAGGCTTGGCTTGTTACTCTTGGATGTTGTCGACTCCTAGGTGGCGTGGAGGCCTCGTGGTCCACTCATCTTCTCAAGAAACTTGTGAGAAAGCCCAGTGTATTGTGAAGGTTGGAGCTCACCCATTCGAAGCAAAAAAGAGCTACAACCAATGGAATTGAAGTATCTGGCTTAATTCGTTGAGTTAGTCCACTTGGGCTGACCTCAATGTGGACTAGGGAAGACCGACAAGTCTCTAAACACCATGGCAAAAAGAGACTGCCGTTGCTTTCTTAGGTGCTATTGTTTTTCTAAGCTCGCAGCTTACTCGTCATCACGGATAGCGTCAACTATTATAGCTACGAGCCAAACAGTAACTAGAAAACTAGCTAAGTGTGTGTGAAAAAATGAGCCATCTCTCCTGGTTAATCCCAGAAAGCATATATACATGGCCACAAGGCGCTATTATAATAATGCCCCTTACTCGGTGTACTATTCGGAGTATATATATATGTCTTGTACATGTCTTAGTAGGCCTCTTGACCTAGCAGACCGAATGACTGTCGGCGGGGGTATCTCCACAAGAACTGGTATATGTTGATCATATATATATTGAAACGCTAAATTTTCTACTAATTGAAATAGTATTGCATGTCGAAGTTGATTGCCCATTTTATATGAAGACGGGTAGGTACCCTCTTCTCTAGAAAAATACTGCAATTTTCAATTAACTTTGGCTCTTTTGCACATGAGCTTGGAGGCATATCAGATCTCACATTTCCTTTGTAGGATTCAATATAAGCAGTCTAAGTTATTCTTCTCCTACTGTGCCCATCGCGTCGCTGCCTGCCGCTTTTGTCCCATTGCCCTGCCGCTTGCCTCGTCACATCCCTTTGCAACGCTGCCTGCTGCTACTGGGCGACCTGTCGGGCTAAGGGGGGCGTTCGTTTTAGCGATGGTTTCTGATTTTTGGCTGAAATTTTACTGTAGCTAGCTTTTTTTTTACTGTAACTGATTTGGCTTTTTGGGCATAATTAAATTTTAAAAAATGTAAAAATAGAAAAAATATGTTAGCTCATCACGGACAATGCAAGGGAACACGGAAAAAAAGAAAAATGCAAAAAAGCCCTAAAAATCTAAAAAATTCAGAAAAAGACGAATTATTGAATAGTGAAAAAAAGATGAAACTAAAAAAAAGCTGAAACGAGTGGGGCCTAAGGCAGCTCAGCAAGAGCTGTGGAGCAGCGGTAGCACGGCAGGACGCTGGGGCCTGTTGACTGGCACACCGTCGCTATTGTTGAGCTATGGTAGTCTGGCAAGAGACATATGTAACAGGTCTGTTCTTTTTAACTTTCAGTTTTTGGCTTTTGGGTTCTGCTACAGTACCTAACTTTTAAACGGAGTATTTTTTAAGACGGGGTCTACAAGTTAATTGCAGTACACGTTAAAAGCCTAACATATGTACCATCAAAAATCGTAAGTAAGTATCTTTCTTTCTGTAATCTCTATCGTAAACAACCAAAAAGCTATCAGTCGTAGCCAAAAAGAACAGGCCTGTTGTCTGTTATAGTTGTCGAGTTCAAAGAGGGATTAGATTTAAAAAAAATATGTTCAGAAGATACAATTGAAAAAAAAAGTTGCTATAGTGTCGTGTATGCAAATGCATCTTGACTTGCTGCACGTGCCTGCGGTGAGATATCTTTGTTTTACTTTTAAAATTTTAACTGCTACTTTTATCTTAAGACTATATCCAATTTTATATAAATTTAAAGACAAAAATAAAAACTGAAAGTTTGTTCGTCCAAACTAAAGCAAAGACAATGTTCGTTAAAGGTCTATGATAATCAAGTTAACATTTATACTCCTTCAGTGGAAAAAGTACACGCACTTTGATATGGCATGGTCTTTACAATTCCTCTTTGACCACTAATTTTTTTATGACTTGATAACTAAAAAATCACGATCATACTAATCTATATATTGTTAAACTAATTATTGGTAACAAAATTTACCTAGTTTGACTCATGAAATGCGTGGACGCCTTATAAAAAACAAACAGAGTAAAATTTCCATAACATTAAGAAACACCATTCAAAATACGTAGCATGTGTCGATGCGGAAGAAACAACCTAGATCAAGAGCTCTGTCCATTCAAATTCATATTAAAATTTCAAACCATGATCTTGTTCTTTTCGGCTGCAACTAAGGGGGTGATCGAAATAGCGATGACTTTTGGCTTTTAGCTGAAAAAACACTGTAGTTGATTGAAAAAACACTGTAGCTGAGTTAGTGGATAGTGTAGTGAATAGTGAAAAAAAGCTGAATCTAAAAGCTGAAGCCGAAAAAAGCCGAAACGATCAGGGTCTAAACCTCTTAGCTTTAATATAATCATTTTTGCGAATAAATCAAATACTGATAAGCCGATATGCTGTTTCGAAAAAAGTTATTTCGATAATCTGCTTCAAAACAACGATGGAAAAACCATCCTATTTATTTATTTGAGAGAAACCGTAAGTCAAGTCACTCTGTTCTAAATAACTTCTGGCTTTTAGAAGGCAACATATCCTATGCACTCAAACTTTTGGTGCACTTACCATACGCTCTAACTAAAAAAGTCACAAAAAATTTTGAAATTTTTTTACATAGAATTTGAATTTTCTCGGAATTTCTCTTTTTTTGTTACTTTTAACATAGAATTTAAATTTATCAGAATTTTCTCTTTTTTACTGCTCTTAACTTAAAATAAATTTGAGCTTGAAATTTATATATAGGTGGAGTAAACCATAAAATATATGTAGAATTTTTTTAGATTTTTTGTGATTTTTTTAGTTAGAGTGCATATTGAATACACCATAAACTTAAGTGTATAATATATATTGCCCTTTTAAAAGCTTGTTTTTTTAATAAAGTGGCTTCTCACTTAGTTTCTATAAACCATTTTATAGAAATCACTGTATAAAACCGTTTCAAATAAAATAAATTTTCAATAAAACATTTTTTTACATTTTTAATCTGCTCCGCGGTCAGCTAAAAGGCATAGCCAAGCACTACTGAACTAATCGCGGCGGCCACAACCGTCCAAAAAAAATCTCGCTTCCAACTCCGTACACGTTGGCTTGATGGCTGCAAGTCTGCAACTCTTCCAAGGCAGACCTCTCTTGTCCATTCAAAGTGTTTCAATCAAAGAAAATAGTGGACTCAAATTAAAAAGAAAGAAAGTTAACTAAGGGATATTTTTTGAAATATCTGACAAAATGTAAAACATAATGGAAAAGAAACAAAATGCACTATTTTCAGCAAATTTCAGTTTTTTGTGTCGTTAGTACCAATAGAGTTTAGACTTGAAATTTTATGCAAAGATATGTTAGGCACATCGCCCCGCTCCAACTGGTTTAAGGTCTCAGCTTATGGCTTCTAGAATTTTGTGGGAAGATATATTACACTGAGACTCCACTTCAACAGGTTTTAAGCCCTAGTTTCTGGCTTTCAGAAGCTAGAAGTTACGTAAAACATATTAACTTCAAATTTTAGTTGTTTTTGTTTTTGGCTTTTCCCCTCTTTATTCCTTTACATTGTCTGTGACGATATAACGGTTTTTTCATATTTTCTCTCTTTTTTATTTTTTTGACTCTGAAAAATTAATAACCATTATAATACATTTGCAACAAAAGCCAATAGCCGAGGCTTTCAGCCGATTGGAGCAGCCCCTAAGTTTAACCTTTGCAATTTTTTTGAAAACTTTCCAAGTTCATTTGATGCGCAAATAAAAACGTTAGCATTATGGCACCAACTTAAGGGTTTATACCATCTCCTATTGTGAATGACCGAACACAAAAACGTTGGTCGATAGCTGATGAGAAATTGCAGTGTTCCAAATAGCATCCAGTCTCTTGTTTGTAGAAGAGAGTAAACTAAAACAGAACAAGAAACCAGTGTGAGTACTAAGTAGAGAACAGTTCACCAAGGAGCATAACAAATGACCTAGTAGTAGTTACTGCTTTTGGCTTATAACTTTTGGTTATGACTTTTGAATTCTAGCTATTCGCGAGAGAGTACGAAGAGAGACAGTCGTATACGGTTTTAACTAGTATAACTGAATTCGGTATAGCGTCTACTATAATCGATTTATAGACTCTATCTTAAAAGGATGTACCGTTTGAAAGCTAAGTATTGTAGCAAAGGCAAAAGCTGTATAAAGCCCCAAAAAACCCTCTACAGACGTCATTTATTATAGGAAAAGATTATGAATAAAGATTATAAATATGTTAGACAGACTACCAAACAGTACAGGACTAGAGAGTCCAGACTAACAGGCTGCTTCTGGTAGGATGATTCAGTGAAAATTTGAAGGCCAGTGAGTGACCGCACCTGGGGATAGAACGGATCGTATATTATCGTCACTGTATTCATATTCGTATTTTATAAATAAATATAAATATAGATTTAAATATTTTTAACACAAATATAAATTAATATTATAAAAAATATGAATTTGAATTAAATATGTACTCAATTCAGTTAGATTCAGATATCATCATAACTTATATAGTACGAAGATATTAATAATATTTTATCGTCATATAATCACACTTAATCATTCTAATTCATTTACTTCGCCCAAAGAAACATAAATTAACATTGAATTAAAAAAATTTCACCTAATTAGTTGTATTGTAATAAAATATGTATATTACCTTGTTGAATACGAATAGTCCGAATAAAATAATATTTTAGATGATAAAAATCTATATCATATTTATATCTATATTTTTTATATAAATTCGAATATAAATATGGATACAACAGAAATCATTAATCAGACAAACCAAATCCAAAGCCAAGGAAAAAAAAGAAGGAAAGCTGCCATTTCGACTCGACCCGGTTCGCGTCGCGTCGCCTGCTTTTTTTGTGTGTCTCCCACCTCCGCCTCCGCCTCGCGAGATCTCCCAACTCCAATGGCGCCCGCCCCCACCCGCTTCCCCTAAACCTAACCCCCCAGCCGAGCCACCCAGCAGAGCCGGCAGCTCGGCCAACGGCGGCCATGGCAACGGATCGGGAGAAGGAGCGGGAGGCGGAGCTGGAGAGCGCCATGTACACCAACTGCCTCCTCCTCGGCCTCGATTCCGCCGTCCTCGGCTCCCCCGCCGGCGCCCCCCGCGTCGGCCTCTTCCGCCACTCTAACCCCCGCCTCGGCGAGCAGCTCCTCTACTTCCTCCTCTCCTCCCTCCGTGGCCCCGCGCAGTCCGCCAAGGCACGCGCGCTCGCTCAAACCCTCCCAACTCTTCTCCTCCTTCCCCCGTTTTTTTGGGTTTTTTAGGGGTTTGTTGAGATGGACTTGATTTTGATTCGCTGCTGCGCAGGACTTCGATAAGGTGTGGCCGATCTTCGATTCCGCGCAGTCCAGGGAGTTCCGGAAGGTGAGATTTTGCAGATTTGCTTAGCTTTACCGATAGTTTGGTGCGTGCGGAAGCAGCCGTGTTTTGACTTTGGGTCTCGTTCGTCGGTTAGATCGTGCAAGGGATCATCAGCGAGCTGGAGCAGCAGGGGGCGCTGCCGCGGAGCAACTCCAGGGTTTCGTCACTCGCCACCTGCTGCGGGCCGAGGTCAGTAGACATGGCTGCTTTTACTTGGGTTGGTCAGGAATCTACTAGTGCTGTTGTGCTGCTTGCGGTAGAGTGCAATGTAGCTTAATTGGATTCATGGAAACGTACGAGGCATTTCTCCATTACTACTGAGTTGAAAAGAGTCTGCTGAAACTAGCTGCGACATTGATTGTCTCTATCCAAGTACAGGGTTTCATGCAAATGTGATGTAAGCTGGTTTGAGGATAAAGAGTGAATGTTCGTGCTTAACACTCCTTTTCAAAACAAAAAGAGAGAGAAATTGTTAGTACTTAATGGAATGGTTTAGAAAGGATTCTCATGTTACTACGCTAGAGACTAGTAGTTTGCAAGCTGGTTGACTTGATAGTGAGCACAAAGTTTTCTGAGCAATGCAGTTAAAGGCGAAAGGTGCACTCGAGGCGCTAGATCCTTAAATCACCTAAGGTACAAAGGCACATAAAAAACACACACCAGAGAAACACTAGGCGCACACCCAAAAGCAGAAATATTTAGGCCTTGTCCAAAGCTTCATCTGCATAACCCATAGCTGGTTCCTTGCTCTTGCTGTTGCTGTGCTTGTCCAAAGCTTCATCTACGTAACCCATAGCTGGTTCCTTGCTCTTGCTGTTTCTGTGCTTCTCTTTTCCTTCTCATATTTTCTGGTTTGTGGCTGATGGGTGGAAGAAACTCTTGATCTAGAGAGTTTATATCCCTCACTACCTTATTCGGCCTTGTTTAGGCACATATATCTTCTACCTTTTTATGTTTACCTCTCCTTTTGTAGCCTAAACACTGCAAATCTCTTGAGGTACACACTTTGGGGCCTTTGTGCCTTGAGCAAATGGACACACTCCTTGCCTAATGCCTTGCGCCCGGAGTTGTTTGAGGCATATTGCTGCGCCTCGCCTCGCCCGAGCACCTAACCACACCCTTCTGACTGTGCTTATGCTATGAACTTTCTGTGCCTGTAGAGGATGTCATATTGTTTTCTTCATAAGTTTGGAGCATGAGTTTATTAGTACTATTGACAGTTCAATTTGCAAATATTGTTTCAAGTGTAAATGATAGGGGTGGACTTTTGACTTTTGTGCCTCATCAATGTATTTGTGATAATACCACCATTGTGTCTGTTAGATCATAGATTTATGCATATATCTAGCCCACCTACATGTGCACGTGCACGCACAAGCACAGAGGAAAATAGAATCATTTCGTTATCTGTATGTCTGTCTGTATATCAGGTGTTGTCTTTGTCATGTTTGCCATTTGCGGAATTTAAAAATTTTAGAACACTGAATAGCAAATAGAGCTGTTAGAGCAACTCCAGCAGGGCCCCTACTTGAGCCCCTAAATTCAGATTTGAGAGCCAGAGCAAAAAATTGAACTCCAGCAGGACCTTTACTTGAGCCCTCAAAAATAGGGGCATCTCAAATGAGGTCTCTAAGCCCTCATTCCTAGGGGCCCCCTACTTGAGCCCCTAAACTCAGATTTATTCGTATTTGAATAAATACGTCCCTCATTCGGAACAAATTTGAATTTAAATTTGAATATTTGTATTTGAATTCATAAATTTAAACGTCCCTCATTGTGCTTTCAATTTAAATTCGGAACAAATTTGAATTTAAATTTGAATATTCGTATTTGAATTCATAAATTTAAATTCGGAATAAATTTGAATATTCGTATTTGAATTCATAAATTTAAATTCGGAATAAATTTGAATTTAAATTTGAATATTCGTATTTGAATTCATAAATTTACATATTGTCCCTCATTGTGAAATCATAAATATTTTATTGTGTATTGTGCTTTTGTCCCATATATATGCATATAGTGTGTGAGGAAATAGAGAGAATTGAGAAATAGAGGCTTTGTTTTGAGGGCTCCTGCTGGAGTGTAGCCCAGAAAACAGGGTCCTCAAAAATAGGGGGAGCTCTCAAATGAAAAGTAGGGGCTCTGTTTTGAGGGCTACTGCTGGAGTTGCTCTTAGTGATACTCCTGGATGAGAAAAAATTATGAGGGATAGGACGCTAATGTTTTTTCCACTTAAAGGGGGCTCTGTTAGGCTTATAGCCTTCAGTAGTTGTAATTACACTACCACTGATTTCTTGTGGTGCTTCAGTGTACTACGTCATAGGAATAGACAACTCAGAAAAGAAAAAGGAAAACTAGGCTAACTTCTGACTGGCAATATCTTTAAGGGTCTGTTAGCATTTCTGTGCTCCGCTGTGTTGCAGAATCTAGTTAAGAGAATCTTTACCAATTATAGTAAAATATTTGTGTTATGGCTCTTAACAATTAGTTAATATATCCAAGTGTAGTAAAATGAAATGTTAGATTAAAAGTCATGTCAGTGCTAAACTAAGCCTAAGTAGGCTTGCATTATATGCGTTGCAAGGGTTTCAGGTTGGGACGTTCTTAATGCTTGTTTGGTTCACTGGACAATATCTGACGCTATTTTTGGTGAGTAATGCATTTTGAAATCAACAAATGACTGGTGATAATTTTTATTGCTTGAGTCAAGCTTGAAAAATTGGATGTGGGCTCAAAAAAAAAAATAGTAGTTGATACCACAAGGTAGCATTTTCTTAGTCTCTTCATCGGATTCTGTTATGTGGTGCCACATCAAAATCCAGATCTCCATGCTAATCTGTAAGATATCGAAAAAGTGGCTACAATTCAATAATTCATAACAACTGTAGTTCTTACTTTTAGAAAAAAACAGTCCAATAGATATATCTGCAAAGTAACTTCTTGGATATCAAATAACTTGGCACTTTTCAGAATTGTCCATATAATAGTTTATGTTCCATACATCGGTGCAGATTTGTCGAACTTTTGTGGCAGCTCTCTGTACATGCCTTGAGGGAAGTCCACAGGAGAACATTTACGGCTGATGTAGCATCGAATCCACTGCCTGCAGCACTAACAGATGTTTCTTATCTTCATGCGGCTGCATTACTCCCTGTAATCAAGGCAAGGATGGCTGACTCCTAAATTTTCTGACCTGTTATTTTTATGTTTTATCATATGGCGATCCTCACTGTCAGTCTTAAAATACTGATCATTTATAAAGAGAACTTAGTTTCCTAGAAAATCTTATTAGTATGAACTATGAAGCACTTTAGCGCCGCGAGCATATTTTGTACACTCCTGCAATGCTCAAGACCTTTGGCACCTCACATGAGGTACATTTTGAGGAAATTTTGATGCAAGGATGATAATTGAGGATAAACAAACAATATCACAGTGTCAATTTATGGCTTTATGTGCAATAATTGAAGCAAGGTTTATTTCTTCCTTTCTTGAGAATAGCTACCTAATAGGCCCCATAGCCAGTTCAATTCTTTGTTGATCCTGATGATTTGCGTGCTTATCTGTAAGGAAAGTTGAGTATGGCTAGGTTTTTTTGGCTTATGCCTTATACTACAGTAACTAGTTTTCAAATGGTGTGTCTTTTCAAGGTGGAATCTATAAGTCAATTGTAGTAGACATTGTACAAAATTCATCTATATCGGTTAAAATCACACGCGAGTGCCTCTCTTCGTACTCTCTTGCGAACAACCAGAATTCAAAATATTGAACCAAAAGCCATAAGCCACAGCTCAAAAGAACCCACTCTATGATTTGAAATTTGTATGCCTAGGAAAACATAGATGAGGCTTCAGTGAACATGTTCTTATCTGGAAGATAGATTGTTCACATAGGGATCATGAGCACAAAAGACTAATTTGGATCTTGGACAAGATGCAAACTCAAAGAAACCTAGAAAGCCAGGAGGCTTATATAATAACTGTAGTATACTGATGGGGGAAATTAAACCTTTTTTAGCTCTAGATTTGGTAGCATAATTTATTCGAATGCGAGGACCACCATTGTTATTATGTGGGACAAATTGGTCTCTCTGTTGTTTCTCCTTGTGGCTAAAACTTCCCATGGGCCAGGGGCTTATTTCTTCCTGTGAATTTATATACTATTCCATATCTAATTATTGAACTAATGAATTCTACACTAATTGTTTTTCTTGTGTATTGATGTGCTATTCCTAACAGGCAAGGATAGCTCTTGAGAGGCGTAAATTTCTAAAAAATGCAAACATTGCTGTTCAAAGGCAAACAACCTGGTCAAATTTAGCCCATGAAATGACAGCTGAATTCCGAAGTCTGTGTGCTGAAGAGGTACGTGGTAACTTATATGAAGTCCATTCAGAGAGTTATGTGTTGCATCCTGTTTCCACTTATTATCTCCATCTGGAATTTTCAGGCCTACTTACAGCAGGAGTTAGAGAAGCTGCAGGATATGAGAAACAAAGCCAAACTTGAAGGGGAGCTGTGGGATGAACGTATCTCAAGCTCGTCTGGACAGAACTCTCATTTGGTGTCTAAGGCAACGCGTTTGTGGGAATCGATATTGGCTCGCAAAGGTGCATATATTGAAGTATCACTACCAGAATACGCCTATCGATTGTCTTGACTAAATGAATCACAAGCTTAAGATGAGTTTGCAGTAATTCACACAACAGGATAATATAGTTATACTATATCATATCCATATGTGTTTCCAACATGCTATACATATCCATATCACGCATGCTCAGAAAATATTGGCCTATTTGTACTAGATTAGAGTTATCTTGTAAGCTGGGTTATTGTGATTTTAGCATTTAAGACTGATAAGTGACCTTATTAAATAGGGATAATTGGATAAATGCCACAGCAATAGTCACCAGTTTGACAAATGCCATTGCAATCGTCAGGCTTTAAAAAACACCATTGCAAACACTAGAGACTCTTCAAATTGCCACTCTCCTTCATATTTTGCTTATATTAGACCAAAATATCTTCTTCCTCTTCACCAAGCCTCACTTCCTTTCTCTGTCTTGCCGGAGCTTGTGTGGTTGCTAGAGGAAGCAAAGCAAGGGCATTGTGTTGCGGCGAGTGAACCACGCCAGACATTTCCCATGCCAGATGGAACCAAACGACATGTTGCCACTTGCCACGCCACCGCTGCTGCATCCATCCATCCATCCATCCATCCATGCATGCACAGATTAAATGCATAGTCGTTGCCACTTAAGCAGCAGCTTGCAATACATGTCCTTTGCAAAAGATGAGCAACAACTAATACTATACTACTAGTGAGTACTAGTGCTTAATAACGCTCTACACATCATTGAATCGTACTACTTGAGATGGAGAGAGAATTACATATTGGTCATTGAAGTCATGCATGACTGATTCGTGATGGATGTAGTTATAGTGGTGTACATGCGCAGCTGCCTTTGCAAAGGAGTTAGGAGCAGGCGTCATGCATGGCCCGGCCACATGTTTGCATGGCTCATCGCTAGTGCCCAAGTTGCGTTGTCTACTGTGCCGGTTGTTGTATCTCCAGCCTGGGTCAGCTTCACCAATGCTTTCTCTGGCAATTGCGTATACTCTAACAAGGCAGGGGAGGGAGGTGTGTGCGACTTAGTCAAGAGGAAGAAGATGAGGGCATTTTGGTCCAATATTAGCAAAATATGAAGTGAGTGGCATTTTGAAGAGTTATTAGTGTTTGCATTGGTATTTTTCAAAGCCTAATGATTGCAATGGCATTTTTCAAATCAATGCAGATTGCAATGGCATAATCCAATTATCCCTATTAAATACGCTCTGAAAGCTATTTAGGTAAACTTGTCTTGTAAGCCCTTCTGCCCTTGAATTTTTCTTATTCTTTATGCCATCCCCAAATACCCCAGACCCCGTTTCTTTTTGGGGAAAAGAAAAGCTCAGGTGGTATGAGGTTGATTCAGGTTTTTTTTTTTGGGGGGGGGGGGTGTTAAGCTGATCTAGATTAATATTATTTTGATGATAAGCCTGAGCTTAAGCTACGCAAAACTGCTGTTCCTTTAAGATCTAATAACATTTTCCGCTATAGGCAATATTCTTTGTTATTGAACAAAATAGGCTTTCTTATTTTGGTGCCTAATGCCTTCATCACACTGCTTGCATATATGATGTTGTAAATCTTCATTTTTATGTCATCTTGACAAATAAGGATATTTCTCTCGATATATTGTTGGGGGTTATATTGATACTTTTACCGGATAATAAGGCCATGTACAATGTACGCGGTGCCAGATTTGCCACATCATACTGGTGCTTGATTTCCTTTTTTCCCAGTGTTTAGCACCTCTCTTTCTCTCCCACAACTAAATAAAGTATCACTTCTTTTTCTCCACCACATTCTCTCTCTCTCATCTGGCTTACAAGTGGGCCCGTGAACATTTTTAAATGAGCTAGCACAGGTGCACCTACATGCACCGGTGCTAGAAAATTTGATTGCTAGCACCGCTCCTACAGTGGCTAGCACCGAAGCCATTTGGGGGGGGGGGGGGGTGGGGGGTTGCTAGCGCTGTTCGCTGGAGATGGCCTAATAGGTGGTATTCTTGCAGGACAACATGAGGTTTTAGCTTCTGGACCAATTGAAGATCTTATAGCACATCGTGAGCATAGGTGTGCTCCATTTTCTGTTGAATGTTACAGTTTAATCCGAATATCCGATGTTGTCATTATTTCACCTTTTTGCACAAAATACATTCTGTTAGGTACCGTATATCTGGATCACAGTTGCTAGCAGCAATGGATTTGAGTTCAAGTGTTCCACATTCTGAGTTACTATCAGCTCAAGCTGGTGAAATGTCTCCAATTTTGGACAAACAGGAGCAGATATCTCCTCTATTCCAGGGAAAGGAAGAAACCCTTTCAAGGTTAGATGATAGGAATGGATGCCCTCAACAAACTGTTGATGTAGCTGAAATTCTTCGCCGTTGGACTCATGCTTTACAGCGTATTCATAAACAGTCTCTTCATTTGGTAAGCTATTGTTTTATTTTCTTATTATTTTGATTTAGTTTGATAGCATGATCAAAATATTTCTTAAAGCCTGCATTCTAATATTGTACTTTTCTGAAATATTCATGTAAATTTCCATCTACATTGCTCTTGTGGAAGCATTGGATGCAATGCCTTGGAGTTATGAAAAAACTGATCCCTCAGCACAAGTTATAGCCCATGCAATACATTAGACAAGCATTTGTTATTCAATGCCACTTGTATAAGTATTTTCATTAAGCATCACAAAATGGTATTAAGCTGAGTGCTAGATATCCTGGTTGGGTAAGAAGTGTTGTCCGTTCTATTGGAAAGATTCCAGTAAAAAACATTGGTATTTTGCGTTAACATCTTTTTGTAATGTTGACAATGCTTTGTCCCATTTTTGAATCAGTTTGTCATTTAAATATGTTTTGACACCAATAGGAATTATCTCAAATGCTTCATTCCTTTTCTGAATCAGTTCAACATTGGAATATATTTGACACCAATAGGAATTAGCTCAAAATTTCTACAGAAGGTTCAACCTACCATCTGCTACAAAGCATTACAGTATTAGTACACAATAATAAACTATTAATCTGTGGAATTATAAGATACACGTGGCTTGTGAGGAGTACAGATACACAATATCATCTATGCAAAGATGGCCAACCCGCAATTTATCAAAGGCCGTGAGCCTTCTGAATAACTGGAGTAAATAATGCTAATACTGGCAAATGGAACTGCTTTATCCGCTAAGCTTTAGATTCTGCTGGCATCTGTTTAGTCCATCTTACATGCTGGCCATATTATACACCAAGGTTATTAAGTCGACACTATTCTTCTAGTGACCGACTAGTCGACAGGTACACACACACACACACACACACACAGGAGGACTTTATTGCAATTTCAGAATATAAGAGGGCTAAATTGCAAAATTTGGAATCCTAATCCCCCCCCCCCCCCAAAACCTGTCGCCCGACTCACCCCCCTGCGCCTCGCCTTCTCTTCCTCCGACTGCCGCCCCCCACTGCCTCGCTCCCTCTCTCCTTTCCCCATCTCCTCTGTCTCCGGTGCTGGCGGCTGCTCCCTCTTCTTGCAGCGGCGACGGTAGATCCGGCGGCGGCGCTGGCAGATCAGGCAGCGGAGACGGTAGATCCAGCGGCGGCGACCGCAGATTTGGTGGCGGCGGTGGCAGATCCGGCGGGGACGGCGGTAGTGGCAGATCCGGCAGCGGCGGCAGTGGTGGAGGCACAAGTCGAGTCGACTCCTCCAGTCGTTCGTGCGCTACCGACTTGTCGACTAGTTGACGACTTGATAACCATGTTATACACTATCAGTTTCAGCATTCTAAAAATCCAAACTTCAGCATTAAGAGGTCATGTATCCCAGTTTTTGGTGCTTGAAGGTCTATAACTTTTGCAAAATAGTATGTAACAATATTTAGTGCAAACTTTCTGCATCGTTCTTCCAATTTGTAATTGTTTCAGACTGTCTGTCCTCACTTATGTTTTGTATGGTGCTTGAAGGTCTATAACTTTTGCAAAATAGTATGTAACAATATTTAGTGCAAACTTTCTGCATCGTTCTTCCAATTTGTAATTGTTTCAGACTGTCTGTCCTCACTTATGTTTTGTATGCCCTTTCTGCCCCTTCTGATTTATTTTCATGTTGGTTAGTGAAATCTAGTCTCACTGTCTCACTTTTCCTTGCATGCTTAAACCATGATTTCTCTAATTGGTGCCGGTCAGTTCTGGGCACCAATACACCATACCGGTACAACAATACAACATTTTCCCAAAATCATTGATAGTTGATATTTAGAATCAATGGCAACCAATACAATAAGTATATGACTAAATGTTCAATAGACCATAAGACTATATAAACATGGAAATAAATGTTCCATGGACTGTAGACAATATAAAGAACTAAAGACATCTAATTCTCATTCCTTTTTTGGGCTGGGCCATATTGCAAAGCTATCACTACTTATCAGATGTATCAGCATTTTTTCCTTTTTAAAAAGATGAAAACAACCTGATACATTACTCGTATGTATCGGTAGTGTATTGGCGCTGTGTTGGTATCTGATACGAAACGGATACTGGTATGCGACTTCCTGACGTATCAGTGCATCATAGATTCTGAACCAATGTACACTTACATTAGCTGACTTGCAGCTGTCTACTAATTTGATAGGCCAAAGCAAATGATGGAGAGGGGCCAGAATTACTCCGGAGTGCGTCTGATGGTGAAACTAGTACTCATTCTGATTCATTAACTGCAACATTGGCTGAACATCGCCAACATTTAGTCAGTATACAGGTAATAACAACTTCCATGAGAAGCTAAGCTGGTTTCTCTATTGATATGTTGTAACCGGGGCACAAAACCCTTGCGGTTTACCAGGAAGCACCTGGTTTTCAGATTTTACTGATAATGACTTTATCTGGCGTTTGACTGATTATTTGCATTTTTGCCATTATCTCCTTTGTCTAGGGGCTAATTAATCAACTCAAGGAAGCTATTCCAGCAATGCAGCAGTCAATAGCAGAACTTTCAGAGGAAGTAAATAGCGTATCTAGTAATCCAGTGGATCAAATGAACTCCAGACTGTCCGTACAAAACACAGGCCTTGGAAGACCAGAAGTAAGAACAAAAACTTATTAGCTTGGTTATGCTGCTTGATGTTGATTTACCCATGTTTTCTGTCTAACTTGTCCAATATAGAAAAATAAACATGTTCCAATATAGAAAAATAAACATGTATATTTCCTATTCTGGTGGCATTTGTTATTTCGTACTGCCTCTTCATTCCTCCTTGTGTTCATGCTAAAATATTTAGTTTTTTTTCTCAAATTTTGAGGCTGTTCGATTTGTATAACACCTCCATCCTGGTATAATTTGATTCTTGATAATTGTGTTTGGTTGGTTGTTGAATGCTGTTGAATCCTCTGACCTAGAGGCTTGCATTTGGTTGGTGCAATGGGATGAACCCATGCTAGTACTGACTCATTCCATAAAGGGCAGAAATAAGTGCTGACTGTAGCACAGGGTCATTCCACAAATTTTGTCAGATGACCCCAATTCCTTCCAGGATGGAGGACTTATGCTAGCATAGGGGCATTCATCAAACCTGATGGACCCTTGTTTTCTCATAGGTAGTCACCACACAACACCTTTTGTGTGAAGTTAGCGCATTATTTAATCTCTATGTTATGGAGTCTTAGCATGGAAAACATTTGCTATATGGAGTATGTATTTATTCTAATTCTTTCTAACTACTTTTATGCAGGAAAGCAGCAGTGAAGTTTCAGAGATGACTTCTAAGCTATCTTCTACACACCTCGACAAGGCTGGGAGCAGTCCCGCTCTTAAGTTACCTCCTTTATTTAGTCTGACCCCAAGTTCTTCTGGAAAAGGAACACACACACACAAACGGAATGCGCTAGCACGTCAACCTAGCCAAGAAATGATGTCCGAAGAGAAAACACTTACCATCCCCTCAACCAAAGATCAAACAAATGGTTCTGTGCATGGTATTTCTATCTCGATACGTCGGCTAAACCATCTGTTTCTTTTTTATGTTCATTGTTTTTTTGCTGATTACAAGCTGAAGTGCTTTGGATGAGTGGCGTTTTGTTTAATTATTTTCTGCTCTATTTGCCGTTTCAGAAAATGATGGTCATTTTGCTCATGACATCAGACGTTCTGTTCGTGAAGCTGCTCTATCAAAGCCATCAAGCAACACAGAGAGGCCACAGGACAGGGGTTGTGATGATGGTTCAGAGCACTTTTTCATTCCCCTATCAACAGGTGCTTCAAGGAAGGATGTGGATGTTCTGGCGAATCGAAGAAAACAAAACTTAGGTTTATTGTCTCCCCAGATGAAGTTCCCCAAGAGCACAAGTGACCTTTACTTTAACACTGACAGCCCAATACATACAAGTCCAGCTCTGTCAAGTAAACTGAATGGACATGACTATCGTAGCAATGTGACAAACTTTCTTGACCCAGTCGGTGGTATGGCACAACAGTCATTTATCACTGATGATGCTCTTGATCAAGTATTCTCCCCGCCACTGTTGCTGGAGTCTTCTTTGTTCCAGGATACATACGAGGACTTGCTTGGTATGTGTTCTCAAAGTCGACTCATCGTGCTTAGGGCAGTAATTATGTGTATGCTGTAACTAACGCATGCAACTTTGTAAGCTTTTTTGTTGTCTGAATTGATTATGTTCACGTATAAGCTTTGCTGCATCCTATTCTATTTTTAGTCACTAACCGATTTGTTGTCTGTTTTGCAGCACCATTATCAGAAACTGATGCAGCTTTAATGGAACATTAGGCTTCACTTGTGCAGCACCATTATCAGAAACTGATGCAGCTTTAATGGAACATTAGGCTTCACTTGTACACTACGTAGTATTTTGACCACTGCCTGAAGCTTCAGTGCTTGACCACAGCCCGGAGGTTCTTATGGCTGATGTTTGTCCGATTGCCAGCACATTTGGGGTGAATTTCTTGCTGGTTGAGTTGCTTGCCAGTTGCCGCCAGCTTGTGACAGGGATGCTTCTGCATCAGAAGTTGGGCTATTTGGTTTGGGGCGAGAAAAAGGGTGCCTAGAGGTGATATAGATATCTGTGTGTACCAACTGTAGTTTGCACAGTAAAAATGCCCATCTTGTGTATTTAGTATACACCATCTGTATTTGTATTGTAATAATTTTATCCGCTTATTCAAGTGCCTATTTTTTGATAGAATGAATTGCACTGTGCACCAGGTAATTTGAATCGAGTTTCACTTTGCAATTTGTTGCAGAAAACACCACCCCTGCCTCTTTATCATATAAAGAAGTTGATTTTACAAGTATCCTATAAAAACACACTATTTAGTTAAGTAAAAAGTTGTTATTTTACTATTTAGTTAATTAAAAATTTGTTATTTTGATCTAGAATTGGGTGTCATCTTATTTTGATCAAGAATTGGGTGTCATCTCATATTTTGTATTTATCCCTTCATGCTATGTCATGCGCAAGTTCTCTCTCATCGCGGTTCCTAGAGGATAATGTGTTTTGTGCTGTTCTATTGCTTTCAGCAAATTTGATGGTCACTTTATTGAGACTCCACAAGCAAGAACTTCCTAAAGATGTTTTTCCTGCGCTTTTTGCTATTAGCCCGTCCGTGAAAACGGTAAAGAGGTGGGGGTGGTGTTTTCTGGAACAAGTTTTGATATGGGGTCGTCCGATCTTCTTGACGTAGAATGGATATTCGCGGAAGTCTTGATAAATTGTAGCTATCCTTCAATGCCAGTGTAAGGGACGAACACTTTTTAATCTGTCAAAACACACTCGTGTCGATTTTACCGACCACTAAGCGAAGATTTATCGTGCATCCAATTCCCAGCGGAAAGGCTGAACGATCTTGATTGAAGAACACTCCTAATTTTCTTTGGAATTTCGACAATCACAAGGAACTTGAACAGGAATTTTCATAGATTGATTTCTCTTAAAGGTAGTCTGTATTACATGGCCAATTGAATCTCTATTTACAGGGGCACGTAGGCCCTTACATATGAAATGTTTCAAAACTTGGAAAGTAATTAAATCATATCGACTTCTATCTCTATTTCTTAAACTGTTGGATTGTTTTGATGATTGTGACACGCACAAAAGAAATTTTTGGATGGGATCAGATCCGTTGGAAAGAGAACGAGATAAACTTTTCATATGGTACTCAAACATTCCAAATGGAATCTTGATGCGAAATCTATGAGCATTTAAAGTTGGTTCTGTCAGGCTGAGACAACGTCGGATTGTTTTGGTAATTGCGGTGCGCACAGAAGGAATTTGGAGGTGGGGCTAGATCTATCTAAAAGTAGACTTCAAAAGTTTTCTAACAAGTACTCATGGGCCCTGAGATTCCTCCTAGATCAAAAGTTATGGCCATTTGAAGTGGACGCTGTCAGGAGGGCCGAATCTGAGTTGAACTTGTGAGCAGGGTTTTGTTTGCGTTTGACGATTTTACTTGTATATTTGGGCTCATGTGGTTCTTCTCCATGGTTCCTAAGGATAATTAAATCATCACAAGGATTAAATAGTATTCTATTCTTTGAAACATTTGTAAGTAAAGTTAGGAACGCATTCACCTGGTATTTAAGTTGACGCGCTCGCGCTCGAGTCATTGGTTCTTGTATCGTAGGTTCGACTTCGTGAATATTCTCATACACACTAGATGTGGAAGTAGCTGGGATATCCTCATCATTAGATAGTATCATATTCTCTTTTAAGACAAATTGAAACCGAAGAAATGAATTCATCTTTTGTTTATTCTTGGGAGTTTTGGTCGTATGCGTTTGTGGCATGATCACATTAACATCAACATGTGTATCCGCATCAAGTTTGGCTGATAGGTGGTGTGTTATGTAGAAGTATTTGCAACAGGTGGTGCATAGTGAAATTTAATACAATTTATCTGGTGTAACATGTAATTTACTCTTTGATGCCACGTGAGTTCTGCATTGTGCCAGTTGTGTTATGCTGAGAATGGAGTACCCAGCCATCGATAATCTTTTTTTTTTGAAACAGAAAGACCTTGATAATCTCATTTGTGGATTAGCAAAGTAGCAGGGCATATATTTGGAACTGTTAGGTTATTAGCATCTAGGTTGTGAAAATGCTTGTTTTCTTTTTTGGAGGAACTCTGCTACAGTGATATGTTTTTAAAAGGTATGTCTTTTTAAAGTGAGGTCTATAGGTAGATTATAGTAGAAACTATATTGAATTCAGTTGTACTGGTCAAAATTACATACAACTATTTCCCTCTGCATACTGTCTCTCGCGAATGGTTAGAATTCAAAAATTTAAGCCAAAAAACTAAAGCCACAGTTCAAAAGAACCCATCCGTGATATTGGGTTGCTGGAAATTGAAGAATTTTTAAATAAACCATTTTTAATCGTTTTATTGGTGGAAAATAAGAGAGTATTGGATTATCCCTATATATGTTTAGGATGAATAACCTTTTTGGGTTTAGCTATACTCTAAGATGATAAGTGGACAAGAATTTATGGGAGTCATGAATAATTGCTGGGATGAAACGAGGAATTAATATTAAGTATTGGAGCTATATATAGTGAAGTATGAAAGCGCATATGGATGGCATAAAAAGTTCACTAGAAGTGAATTACAAAAATAAGGATGAATATTTTGGGAGTTTCATGAATGGAATTTTGGAAATGATCTTATGAAAGATTCAGCTATGTGGGAGGAACAAGAGGATGAATCAGAATAGTTAGTAAATGTTAGGTTTTCTAAGATTCCCAAGAGAAGCATTGGGGAAAATAAAAATGAATGTTTGGTGGATGGCTATTGATTCGAATCGACCATGTAAATAAAATTTTGACTGGTACCGTTTTCTTATTGAAGTTATAAGGAGTATGGACTTAATTTGGTGGACACTAGTAATCTCTAAGAGAGTAAGTAAATTTGGATTTGTACAACCTATGATCACCGAAGCATTGAATTCAGTGGAATAATCTAATAAGGATAAAGTGATAAAGTGGAAGGTTTAGGATCATATTTGATGTAAGGATTCACCTTGGATGAATGACCTCCTTGAGGATTTGATTTGCTAAGGTTAGGGATAAACCGGGAAGAGATTTATTTTCATGGGAGAATGTAAATTTAAGTACTAGTAAGTATTAGGCAATTAGAGTGAAGATCATGTGATTGAGGAGGGATGGATGCCGAGTAGCATCATAAAGGCATGAAATTTTATTTTTTTTGGGTGGAATAGTACAATTAAAGAGAAGATGCCACATGAGAAACAATTATGTAGCTGATTTGATTACACATGTTCGTTGGGACAATAAATATCAGTGGGAGCCATGATTAATCACTAGAGGTAAACGATTTATATGCTTTACTTGATGGATCCTATGATTTAAAGCTGTTGTGAAATGTTGTGCTTACTTGTGGATATATGAAACAAGGATCGGATTGGGATACATAACAGGAGTTGAGAAGTAAACATCCTCGATGGATTAAATATTGGATTTGATTGTGATTGATGTTATGAATAGCGCTTGTATTCAATATGAGGCCAATGGGCCGGTATATATACACAAAGTACAGGTGGTAAATATGCAAAGAACCCCTCATAACAATGGGGAATAACAAAGTATACATATATCTCTAACACCCCCCTCAAACTCATGGTGGATCAACAACACTGAGTTTGGAGAGAGAGAAGCTGTGCTGTGCTCGAGTCTGGGCCTTCGTGAAGAAATCCGCTATCTGAAGCTCTGAAGGCACATACTGAAGAGTAATCACCTGATCATGCACACAAGACCTCATGAAAGAAGCATCAACACCAATATGCTTGGTGAGCTCATGCTTCACAGGATCACGAGCAATACTAATAGCACCTGTACTGTCTGACAGAAGAGGAGTCGGTGTAGTGTGAAACACCAAAATCCTCAAGTAACCACCGTAGCCAAGTAATCTCTGCATCAAGAGAGCCATCGCTCGTAACTCAGCCTCTGCACTCGAACGGGACACAGCAGTCTGTTTCTTCGTTTTCCAGGCAATAAGAGAACCACCAAGAAAAACACAGTAAGCAGAGATAGACTTGCGATCAGAGGGATCGCTGGCCCAAGTAGCATCTGAATAGGCCTGAAGCTGTAGTGAGCTAGAACAAGGAAAGAAGAGACGGCGAGAGATGGTCCCACGAAGGTATCGTAGAACGCGAAGAAGGTGGCTGTAGTGGACTTGAGTGGGAGCTGAGACAAACTGACTCAGAATATGAACTGGATAAGTGATATCTGGGCGAGTAACAGCAAGGTAAACAAGACTCCCAACAAGGTGACGATAGCGAGTCGGATCAGAAAGAGGCTCGTCATCAGAGAGTCGAAGGTGAACATTGAGCTCCATGGGAGTCTCAACGATCTGTTGATCGATCAATGAGAGAGGCGCGATCAAGAAGATCCTGAATATATTTCTCTTGGGACATAAAGAAGCCATCTGGAGTGGAAATGACCTCAATCCCAAGGAAATAACGAAGAGGACCAAGATCCGACATAAGGAACTGCTCACTAAGACGAGCCTTGACAAAGGCAATGTACTCAGAATCATCTCCCGTAATGATCATATCATCAACATACGTAAGAAGAAGAGTCCACCACGAGACGAAGTGTGGACAAAAGTGCAGAATCATGGTCACTAGCGGAAAAGCCGCAGCAGTGACCACAGAGGAGAAGCGCTCAAACCAAGCACGCGGGCTTGCTTGAGGCCATAGAGAGAGCGCGGCGAAGGCGATGCACCATACCCTCAGAACAGAATACCGGTGGCGGATGCATGTAGACCTCCTCACGCATTCGCCATTAAGAATGGCATTCTTGACATCAAGCCGAGAAAGCACTGGTGGCAATGCGAAGCCACCGAGAGAAGAGTGCGAACAGTGGTCATGTGGGCAACAGGAGCAAAAGTCTCGTCATAGTCAACACCATGCTCCTGCTGGAAGCCACGAGCAACAAGACGCGCCTTATAGCGCTCAAGAGAGCCATCAGAGCGAGTCTTAATTTTATAGACCCACTTACACGTGATGGGACGAGAATGAGAAGGAAAAGGAACAAGATCCCAAGTACCAGTACGCTCGAGGGCAGCAATCTCCTCGGCCATGGCAAGTTGCCACTCAGGGTGAGTAATAAAGATCCCGTAGGAGACAAAGCTCACGAGTAGCTGCACCAAAGAAAGGCAAAACGAGCAGAGGCCGAATCGATCGCAATCGCGGAGAGCGTAACGAGGAGAAGATGACCCATCAGGGGAAGATATACCATCAGAAGAAGATGGAACATCAGGAGAAGATGGCTCATCAGGAGGATCCTCAATACGGGGTCGACGAGTGTAGAAGATAGGTACTGTAGTGGGAGGAGCCTGGGGAGTCGTAGGAGACAGCGCAGGCGGCGACAACGGCGGAGATGCCACAGGGGGAATATGTGGAGGCTCAGTGGAACAGGTGGATAAGGGCAAAACAGATATAGGTGTATCTGGAAAGGTCAAGAAAGACAAAGACTCCATAGAGGAAGTCGGAGGAGAGGCAGGACGTGGGTAGAATGGACGAGACTCATCGAAAGTCACATCCCGAGAAACCCGGATCCTTCGACCAACCGGATCCCAGCACCGATAGCCCTTGTGCTCAGCACTGTATCCCAAAAAGACACACTCAACAGACTGAGCGGTCAGTTTGGTGCGTTCGCGAGGGGCGAGGAGAACGTAGCAAACGCAGCCAAACATATGAAGGGCAGAGTAGTCAGGAAGAAGACCACAGAGACGCTCAACAGGGATCGCACCCTTAAGAGCAGAAGAGGGCTGGATGTTAATGAGATAGGTGGCAGTGGAAACAGCCTCGGCCCAAAAGTGAGGTGGAGTAGAGGCGGCGATCATCAGAGTACGAGCCGTCTCAAGGAGGTGACGATGCTTGCGCCAGCGACACCATTCGAGCATGAGCACCGTGACAAGAGAATCGAGCGAGTCCTCGCTCAAAGAAGGAAACCGCGCAGTAACGAGAGAGGTACTCGCCAAACAGAATCAAGCACGAAAGACACGAATAGGAGTGGAGAACGTGTGTGGATCATAGTGGCAAATTGTTTATAGATAGACAAGACCTCACTACGGAAGACATGAAATATATCCAAGTGTGGCGAGAGAAATCATCTATAAATATGATATAATATCGATGACCCTTTCAAACGAAGGAGCCGGACCCCAAACATCCGAATGAACAAGATCAAAAGGACGCCGAGACACAGACTCACTATGAGGATAAGGAAGTGAAGTTGTTTACCTAACTTACAGCCAGCGGTCTAAAGACACGTCTCCGAGATGCACCCGTAAGACCACGACGAATTAAGGATGACAGACGAGATCCACACAGATGACCAAGACGGTGATGCCACCGCTGAAAAGAGCCGGAGACGGCGGCGAAGCGGAGAGCGCGCGCGATGGTGGCGCGGAAGGAAGGTGAAGCCGTCAAGCTCCCTGAGACGCCGTGAGTCACGGCGCCGAGGCCGAACCAACCGAGCTCCGTGTGGCGGTCCCGAACACAACAAGAGTCGAGTCGAGAATGACACGATAACCAAGGTCGATGAATCGTCCAGCAGAAAGAAGTCGCATAGTGAGGCGAGAAATATGAGCAAATGAAGGAACATGAAAGGATGAGTTGCTAAGAGATCCTCGACTGCAGACGAAAGAGATGTACCATCGCAGAAGAACACCGGGAGAATCAAGAGGTGTAATAAAAGACAGAGTGGAAGAATCAGAGTCATGTGAAAAGATGCTCCGTAATCAAGAATCCACGGGAGGTACTGATGTGTAGGGGTGGTTTCTCGCATCAAGAGTCGATGAGCGTAACCTCTGAACCCGCCGAGGAGAACCCGGCGGCAAGCGGCGCCGAAGTCCGCTATCTCTTGCTTGGTGAGAGAAATCGCCAAGAGGTCGATGCGACGGCGACGTAAAGCACTAGTGCCGTAAGAAGAACGGCGTGATGATGCCGCTTCTTCTTATAGCACCGACTCAATGTGGCCGCCTTGTCGCAGAGGAACAGTGAGGACGGCCACCTCAGACGGCGGGCGCCACCACCACCGTGGCACGGCCGAAGAAGCGGTGTAGCGGTAGACGAGCGGCGAGCACAAAGGGGAGTGGCATCGGACCAGCACCACTCGGACGAGTCTCCTCGCGCGTATCTCGTGAGAGCCTCCAGGAGAGTGACACGAGGGTGGCGTGCAAGAAGCTGAGCACGCCTTTGCTCGAACTCAGGACGAAGGCGAGTAAGGAACTCGTAGACCCGCTGAAACTCCAAGTCAGCACGTATATCCAGCAAAGACGGACAGAACGAGCAGCGGCAAGAATGCGGAGAGAGTCCAACCGACGCCGCATGCCAGAGTTTCGAGCGTAAAAGGCATCAACAGAGCATCACCTGCCAAGAGAGTGCTCTTGGCGAACCACGGACAGTGCATGTGGCATCACCGGAGGGCTCGAGCGCCGACGAAGATGAGTCCACATCCGAAAGCCGAAGGAGTCCCACAACCTCAGAAGAGAACTGAGGCTGGATACTGGCGATGAAGACAGCAGCAGCTCGAGCGTCGTCATCGCACCACTGAGTGTAGGTGGTCAGACGATCCTTGTAGAAATCCAGAGCCTCCTGGTAGGCAGAGGCAGCTTCATCATCAGCAATCTGAGCAGCCTCAGTAGCAGTCTTGTCGGCTGTCGGGGGCAATGCAACAGGCGTGGGCTCCGTCGGAGGAATAGGGCAAGGCGGGCAGGTGACATCGCCAGAGAGGACGCCCCAGAGACGTAGACCACGCATGTGAATGCGCATGTGAGACACGAAGTCGGTGTAATTAACACCATCAAAGACCACCGGGCAGCGAGGGAGGGAAACGGTGCCCATTGGTAGGCGGCGCTGGACGGCGCGGCGACCAATACAACGAAGTCTAACAGGCGGCGCTGAACGGCGCGGCGGTTAGATCGACGTTTTTTTTGGAACCAAACCCTAACTATTAACGGGCCGGAGGCCCGTTAGTAACACACGCACACACGCACGCACACAGGAGAGGCGGCGGCGCCGTTGGCGGGCAACCGGCGGCACGGGCGGCGCGCGCGGCGCGGCGGCGGCAAGCGGCGGCGGCGGCGGCGGGAGGCGCGCGCGCGGCGAGCGAGCGCGCGGCGGCGCGACGGGGTGGAGGCGGCGACGGCAGGCGGCCTCGGGCGGCGATGGAGTCGTCGGGGAAGACGACGAGGGAGCCGGAGCGGGGCGCGACGGCCTCGGGCGGCGGGGAGCGCACGCGGAGTCGTCGGCGAGATGACGGCGACGGCGGCAAGCGAAGCGACGGAAAACCCTAGGTAAGCTCTGATACCATGTTATGAATAGCGCTTGTATTCAATATGAGGCCAATGGGCCGGTATATATACACAAAGTACAGGTGGTAAATATGCAAAGAACCCCTCATAACAATGGGGAATAACAAAGTATACATATATCTCTAACAATTGATACCTGAGTGCAAGTCTGGTTAATCATTGAGAATAGGACCTAAAGGATGATCTCTAAGTTGGATTCAATATGGATGGAGTATGGAGGTTTAAATGAATTAAATTTGGACGAGCCAGAGGAATGTAAGAATGAGTGGTATATGTAGGTGAGTGATGGGAGAAAAAGGGCATGGAGTAACATAATGGATTGAAATAGTTAAGTGCAAAGGATCTCATGAAGAGTCTCAGCAAATTAGACGATGCAAGTAATATAATCATGTGTTATAAATGGGTAATGGAAAAGGACGTATTAATGATACCTGTTGATTATCGAAATAGATGAGAGGAATAGGATCTTGGTACATATACAGCTCTTTGAGGACTTAATAAGGTGATACTCCTTAAGGAATTATTTATATCAAGAAAAATAAGATCGAATTCATTGTATAAAGACTAAGTGGGGTATCTGGATTTTAGATAAAGATGAACTTAAATGAGTTACGAAGAACCCTGAGTTAATATTGGTGGTAGAGCAGTCTGGATAATTACCGATGAATAAATGTCTTGGATGTTACGCCATACTTGATGAGTATACTATTGGAGTTGATTAGACTATAAGCCCTGAAGGATTAATTGACTAATGAGATATATATGGAAGAACATCATATATAAGAGGAACTGATTGTACTGACGGGATGGTTGGAAGTTAGAAAATATTGAATCATCACCATGTCAACTCAATCTGAGATTCAGATTAGTAGCCCCGCTCGTTTCGTTTTTTTTTTTGCTTCAGCTTCTAGCTTCTGCTCTTTTTTTTTTCACTATTCAGTATTTTATCTTTTTCTAAATTTTTTTTAGATATTTTAGGTTTTTTTTGTATTTTCTTTTTTTTCCGTGTTCCTTTGTATTGTCCCTAATGGGTTAACATATTTTTTCTATTTTTACATTTTTTTTAAAATTAATTTTACCCAAAAAGCCAAATCAGCTACAGTAAAAAAATCAGCTACAGTAAAATTTCAGCCAAAAGCCAGAAGCCATCACTAAAACGAGCGCCCCTTTAGATGGAAGGTGGAATTAAGTCATGAATAATCGACCTCACATTTTTAATTGGTGGATTATAAGTGAAGGAATGTGAATTTTCCCACTGGCAATATAATGGTTATTTTGCAGGAATCCTAAGATAGAAGTCATAAAGTAAGTAAAATGGAATGGATGTATGATTTATTGGTTTCACTTGGAGATTCCAATGCTGAACATGCCATGGTTGAGGTGCCGATGGGATTGCAAGTGGTGATGCGAATACACACATATCCTGCAATCTTCTGGTTGGTACGAGAGTATGGAAACACCAAAGGAAGATTGCATGCGGAGCTGCCCAAACACGGCAAGAGGAATCAACACATGGGTGCATGTAGCTAAACAAGGAATTAGCTCATCCGCATCTGCATGAAGGAAGCACATGACACTAGGAGAACACCAATGGAACAGAGGGAAGGCATCTACACCACACACGACATGTACTGGCTGAAGAAGTCAATGGCCAAGATGCCCTCCAGTCTTTCATGGCCTACGTGCCAAAAATGTGGACCAAACTCAAACATATTTGGTCATGTAATCAGTACACATTAGTTCGATCATTAGTTGGCCATTAGCTTGGACTAATACGTGTATGCATGGGTCCTGGCCGAACTGTTCTCAAACCGACCTTAGGCCCATTACGTGCATGTGCAAGTGGTGGGCGTAGCCATATAAATATGACGGCACCTTCCTCTCGTGAGAGGAACCACGTTTGCTAATAAATCAATTTTAGATTGCCTTGTTCTTGAAGGCTGAATCGGCCATGAGAGACCACATTTATGCAAAATAATAGATTGAATTGAGATTGCTTTGTTCTTCTTGATGGCCGATGTCGTCAATGGGAAAAATTGGGAGTTCTTGCTAATCGAGATCAATCAACCTTTCCAATGGGAATTAGGAGCGTGATAGAGCTTCAATTGGTGGTCGTAAAGTTCAGCGCATGTGTTATTGTGAATCAAAGAGTGTTCGTTCTTGCATTGGCAACAGAGAATCACTACGATTCAAAAGAGGGCATGCAAGTATCTTGATCCTACGACGAGAAGATCTGACGACCTCGTATCAAGTGGTGCAAAAATAATATTGTGAGGAAACCATAATTTAGTTGTGGGCACTTAAGGAAAACAAATCGACAACCATTAGAGTGTAGATGCGGATTGCTATGGACAGATTTTGACTATGGTATGAAATGGGTTCCTAGTGGTGAGTGGCTTTTGAGAATCAAAGCATTTATAAGTCCTTGTTGATCAGTGGAAAATTTATATAAGGAGACATATGCAGTGACCGAGATATTACACTTACGAGATATAAGGTTAAACCAATATGGTTTTGATGATTTATATGCAAATTGTGAGAAGGATATAAAGTGTTATCAGTAAAGTAGTGAGATCAATAGGTGATGAACTAATGTGTTGATAGGCCCTTCTAGGAAAATTAACCAAGTAGATATTGTTGAAGCAAATATAGTAAAATGGTGGTTGAAATTGATTTTAGAATTGGAAGGATCTTAGAATAATATTCAACGATTGCTTAGGAACATTAGGAGGATTATAAACAAAGCAGGATTTTAGATTTACCTTCTCTGAAAAAATTGGATTATGACAAGGCGATTAAGTCTCTACCTCTATTCTCATCTATCCAGATCTCAGGGATGAGTTTCTCTTTAAAGAGGGTCGGTATGTAACATCTCAAAATTTCTAAAAGCTATTCAATTAATTTCAAAATCATCATTTCTACTTTTTCATGTATTTCCAATTTTTTTTGCCTTTAAGAAAAGGTTTTTCTTATTTTCTAGCAATTGAAAAAGAATTTATGTAATTAATTAAAAACTATCCAAGACCTGCTAATAATTTATTTGAGCTCTAAATAATCTAAAGTACCTCCCCAAAAATTTTCACAATTGTTGGTGTTGGTTTGCTAATTTTAAAAATTCAAACTTAATTTTTGGAGTTAATCAAATCTGAATATAATTTAAATTCTGAAATCCTTCTTGGGCCAATTCTCCTATCCTTTGCCTAGCCCATTCTTGTAGCCCATTTTAGGCATGTGTGCCAACCTTCGAACCAAGCCACTTTCTTCTCTCTTTTTTCCATTTTCTCTCGTGCAAAATCATATTTCCGGATGTACGCCTTCTCTATCACCTCATCTTCGCTCTCGCTGACTAGTGGGCCTAGGCCCCACTTGTCAGTGATCGTCTTCCACCTCGTGCTAGCTCCCTCCACCAATGTGGTCGCATGTGCGCCTACGTGAAGATGCGCTCTGCATTGCTGCCCTCTCCCCTCTCCATTGTGCACTGGGGCTAGGACCCACGCTGCAGGTCTTAGTCTCCACTTTATTTCTCCAGACTTGCCGCTTGTCCTTATTCGTTGTCTGCCATGTGCAATCACACCGTCGCTCGCACCCCGCCCACTGTTCTGACTGAGCCGCCCACAGTTTTGAACACCTAGTGTAACCGTCACCTCCGCCTCACCCCGTCTCATCGCTGTAGGAGCCAGCAGGCCATTTTGTTGTCTCATTTTGTCCTGTTCAGGTGGAGATGAAGAGCACGCTCTTGGATTCTTGTTGTGCTCATGAGAAGTTCCCTCTGTCTCATGCTTTTCACCTCTGTTAATAAGCCAAACTGTGTGTGTCCTCTACCTTTCCTTGCCATTTCCAACATTGCCTCCAAGAACCAAAGCCTGGTCTTATTGTTTGTTGGGAACGGTACCATCTTCCTCAGCTTCATTGAGCATGCAATCTCTCCATTCCTTCTCTAGTGAGCTTCCTTGCTCGATGTGCATGCCACTTTTTGTCTGGAGCATCACTCATCCTCTCCTCATTCTTGGTCTTGTAGTTAGAGCTGTGGAGAGCTAAGTTGCCATCATCTCCTTTCTCTCCAGTGAGCATGCCTGTAACATTCCAATTTTTGAAAGTACTAATGTTGTGTGATTTTGGCATTTGGAAGTTTTGGCATTTGAATTTCCAGGATTTTCAAAGTTTTGGTTAAGGTTCCATTAAAACAAAATAGAATAAACACAAATATATATATATATATATATATATATATATATATATAATGCAAAGCTCACAAAATTAAATTAACAATATACTTGTGTGTGTGTGTGTGTGTGTATATACATATCAAAGAAAGTAATAAAACAAAAATGGATGTATTGAGATTTCATGTATTAAAGGCATACACACACATATGCTCAGAATAAATCATGGAAAGATCCAATCAAAAAGGAAATTAAATAGAATATGTGTAAAACTATATACACACTTATATCTAATTAAACTAAAGTATGAAAATCAAATAGAAATTTGAAAAGAAAATATAACAAAAAATGGAAAAGAGAGGAGAGAGCCAGCCCAGCTAGCTCCCTCCCCTGCTCCCTTCGCACCCCCTCCCCTCTCTGCTTCCCCCCGACGCTGCGCCCGCTCGCTCCCTCTGTCTACCCGGTCGCTCCCCCGAGCACGCTTGCCCGACCGGTCCCCGCTCAAGCCCTTCCTCTTCGGACTGCCGGTCACCGGCCTGCACCGCCGCCCCATGCTGCCCCCAGGACGCCGTGGTACCACTGCCAACTCCCCTGTCACCCTCCGCGCACAGCCACCAAGCCGCGCCCACTCCGCCGAACTACCCCCACGTCGGCCACAATCTGCCCCTGTGCCAATGAAACTCATGCCACGCTAGCACTCGCACGGATGTCCGTCACTATTATATTGCCAAGTCCCCTCCAATGCACTGTGGCTTCGTCACCTCCGACGTCACCGCCATGGCCATCCATGCCCTTCCACGTCGACAGCTCATTCCCGACACCTATAAAACCCCCTGAGACTTCTGATCACCTCCCCACACCTTACTCTCCCTCTCAGTGCAACCAATTGGGTTATCGTGACCCGTAGCTCGTCGGGGCCACCATCCTCTCCAACTCCAACCATCACGCTCGCCGCTGATCAGACCCACCCCCGTCCAATTCCATTCAGCTACAGCCTCCTCAGAGCTCGGTGAAGCTACTCCCCCCATCGGCCGAAGCTCCCTGTGCCCGAGCCGCTTCCTCACTGTGAAGCCTCCTCTGAGCTCCGCCGCCGCACGCTGCCAGCCCATCTCGGCCTTCCTTGAGCCTCAGCAACCGCGGATTCGACATCGTGATCATACAGAGGTGCTTCCCTAGCCATTAATTGCATTCTCGTGCTGTCTGGAGTCATAGCCACCGCCGCCCTGTTCCGCCACCGTCGGCCATTGCTCCGGCCAAATTGGTCGGCGGGAGCTCGGCCAGAGGTGGGCACGGGCATAAGCATTCCATTTTGGGAATGCTCATGGTCGGCTGCCGCCTCCTCTGCCGGCGACAGGTTTCGCCGGAATCAGAAGGAGGACGAAGCACTGTTCACCAGCGGGAAGCGGTTAACGTGTGCGTAATTAAGTCTAATACCTATCATTAATAAGTAATGAGTCCCTGACATGTGGGCCATGTCTTAAATTAAACCGGTACTAACCCCACCTGTCAGTGTCCCATGTCAATTTAATTCCAGTGGCCCCCTTTGTCAGTTAAACCCAAGGAGGAATTAATTAACCCGAGTGGACCCCACGTGTCAGCCTCGGGTTCGGTTAAGAAAGTTTAAACTCCAGTGGGCCCCCCCGTGTCAGTCATAGTAAGGATTAAAGAATTAATACCGGCCAGTGGGTCCCACCTGTTAGTGTGAGCAGAAAAAGAATAAAATACTCAGTCAGTTCCACCTGTCA
This sequence comes from Melocanna baccifera, assembly GCA_036346265.1. Taxonomy (NCBI): domain Eukaryota; kingdom Viridiplantae; phylum Streptophyta; class Magnoliopsida; order Poales; family Poaceae; genus Melocanna; species Melocanna baccifera. The sequence continues at coordinate 4,622,205 of CM070708.1, forward strand.
GTCTGACATACCCTCTCTCCTCATAATATAATAATGATTTCTGATTTTTGATTTCTAATTAAAATAACTGAAAGCTTTAGAAATTCATAACAATTTCATTTTAACTCCAAATTTAATAGGAAAAATTGCTATATTCATCTAAATTCCTCCTCGTTCCAGAGAAACCAGAATCATGAATTTTTGAGTTTAATTGAATTTATGATGCAAATTTAATTGGTTATGTTAATTACTTTTAAACTTCAAAAATTCATAACTAATTCATTTTAATTCCAAATTTAGTGAGAAAAATTACAAAATTCATCTAAATTCATTCCCTGTCCAGTGGAACCAAAATTATGAGTTGTGGTATTTGTTTGAATTTTTGTGAAGTTTTATTTGGTTATGTTAATTTACTTTATTTCTTTTAAAATGTACGCTCAACGTAAAATTAGCGTACGAGGCCCAGGAAGAGGAGTTTGAAGCAGACGTAGTCCAAGATCAACCAAACCAATCCCCGGTGACCCAGGCGTGTCAATACTTTGATCATTTCGATTACCCATTTTTGCAAATTATTTACATTTAAATTAGCAATTGCATGCTATTATCTTATGTGTTAGCTTATGTTGTTTTAATGCCTAGCTAGTTGTCCTCCTATGTGAAGTGCCACTACTATATCCTTCCGGCACCTTAAACAGTTACATCCCCGAAATAGTAATTACGATAAGTTTTCAAAAATAAAATACGTATATATGCACATATATAACAAGCTTAGCATTGCTTAGTTGCCGGGAGTGCTAAGGACACCCTAATATCATGTGCAAGTGCAAAGGACAAATTTTGGGAATTGTATAGTTGGCAATGGTTGGGTATTTTTAAAAAGTGATTATTATTTATGCCCCAAAAATCTCCAAAATTGCTTATACGTCTGGGCGGATGGATCGGGGGCATGGTGCATCAGTGTGCACGAGTGTGTGGAATGTGGTAGAACCGCCCAGATAACCCAAGGACCTAATCGGGTCATGAGCTCCCATTGTAAAACTGTATAACCACAAGTCTGCAAAGTGCAACTTGGCTAAGTAAACCATATCGAACCTCAGACTCATCTCACATGCTGGGGGAATGAAGTGCTGGAATACCAGTGCCTGGTGTGGCTAAAGGGACACCAAGTGGAGGGTGAATTATTTCTCTTATTTTACTAGCGTATGGGAAGTGGAGCCCGAGACTCTAGTAAAAGAGTGATTAACATCCCACGCAACATATGGGACCCATCGCAAGTGGGAGCATCCCATAGGGTGAGATGAGACCCTGAGGCCAGGTAGTGTTGAAAGGTTACTGTGATGATCTACTCAACTGTATGACTAAGGAATCATGCGGGGCAACGAGCGGATTGTCTCTTGTGGTGAAAGTGTACAAACTCTACAGAGTCAAAACAATTCGAATAGCCGTGCCCATGGTCACGGGCGGACATGGGAACTTAACTCCGATATAGTTCTATTTCAAAAATAATTTGTGTGGTTGGGACATGGAATAAGAAAATGAAGGACGATGGACTGTCCTGGTTGGTGTTGTCTTGGTTATCGTCCCAATGATAAGTTAAGCAGATATGACGCTAAAATTTGGATATATGGTGCAGGTGACATGTAACAGTGGATGTAATCTACACCAATACTATCATCACAAAACTTTTATTCAAAAGCATTATGATTTTAGTCCAAATGCCTAGGTCTATGAATTTCCTACACATATATATTAAGTCTTTAAAAGTGCGATTGCCGGCAAAATAAAATAACCCGAGTCTATCCTTTATTAAGCCATGCATGATATATAATTGCATCCTATGTATTGGCTCGCTGAGCACAGTGGTTAGTGTTCTCACTCTTGCATAATCAAATCCAGAAGCAGGAGGTCAAGATCACTATGCCTACGAGGATGCGCCAAGTCAAGGAGCCGACGATGGCAACTAGGGCGGATTTTTAAAAAATATCCAGTCCTAAGTAGTTAGACTTTCCGTAAGGGTGTTCACCTATATTACCCAGGGTTGAGCAATATAGATGTACACATTTACCCCCAGTCGCTGCTTGTGGCTTGTGGCTTGTGGTTCCGCCAATGTTATCACTTTTCCGCTGCTTACCTTTTGATTGTAATATTTGGCCTGGGAGGCCCGTCATGTAAAACAATTGTCCGACGTGGCATATTTTAGACTCTGATATATCTAAATTATATTTTGACTGTATGGTCATCGTGCGATGTATGAGATGATATTAGCAATGTACTGTGAATACTATCTACTGATACAGGGAATAGTACGGTGGAATCACAGAGGATTCTAGATTTTGAATATGGGTCCGACAATGCGACTCCAAGCCATCGCGTCTGTGTTGTTCTGGTGAGTTTGGCTCCAATCCGGTCATGTCACTTCATGTTCTATCCCCCACTTGTGCTTATGCCTTACTTAATTTTCTTTCTCCCACAACAAGCTATCAAGATTGCCCGTTTCCCCTATTTCTACCGTCATCACAATTGGTGGAAGTCCACCCAGTTCATGTGATGCAAGAAGATGCCATTGGTGGTGATGTAGAAGAAGTTGGGCAGTCCAGCCAAAGTGCACTATATTCTTTGAACCAAGAAGGGGTAGGTAGTATCGACTCAGTCAAAGCTGAGATTGAAGACCCTCCTATGGTTGAGGCATAGAAAACCATGGGAATTGCAGATGAAGTTGAGTTGATCAAAGCCTTGGTGGAATGGATGGAGCTCAAAAACTGTGACTACGAGACATTGTCAGGTGATGAGCTTCTAATGATGAGTAGGGTGGAGGCATCGGAGTGGAACACATCCCAATTCGATAAGCTAGCAATAAGTGTAGGTGAGCAGATGCCTTGGGAGTACCTGCAAAATGAGGTCAGGCAAGGATCATTATACAAAAGTAGGGGTGTAAAAAGTAGTCAAGTTGTGGGCAGTGTCATTGAGGAGGACGTTCAAGGTGGTGAAGTCCAGTCCACTTGTGTATGATATGAAGTGTGAGATAGACGGATGCCCTTGGCGACTCCATACATACCAACCTGTATGGGACACCTATTGGAAATGCTCCGTAGTCATTCCGCACACTTATGAGGTAACAGAGTCCATGTAATCTCACATAAACATATCCTCAGGGTTTGTTACAAATATCATGTATAGAGAGACTGTTGATAACATGGATTTTGAGCCATGTTCCATTTTCATGCGGTGGAGTAGAGCTTCCAATACACAATAAGCTAAGAAGGAACTTGAAGCAAGGTTTGATACATTCGGAGACTCATACCACAAACCTGCTTGGTCTGCTCCAACTCATACAACAAAGGATCTTGGGACTCATGTTAATATTGTAGAATAGTCCTCAAAGCGGTTCACTGGGAAGATGATACTTAAGAGAACATTCTTCGCTATTGGTGTGTGCATCAATGTTTTCAGACACTATCGTCCGTTGCTCTACATAGATGGCACCTTCTTGACTAGAAAGTACAAAGGCCAGATGCTGACTGCAATTACAATGGATGGGAACAATTAGGTTCTTCCTATGGTATTTGCATTTGTTAAGAGTGAGAATATTAATAGTTGGTTGTAGTTTCTTAGGAATGTAAAAGCTGGTGTCATGGGCAACCACCCATGCGTCTGCATCATGCATGATCCACATGCCAGCTTATTGAAGGCAATTATGCTACTACAGTAAGGGGTAGATGAGTCGTACCCATGAACTGATTTGTAGAGTAGGTAGTGCAAGAGGCACAGGGGTGCTAATTTCTATAAGCAATTTAGGAAGGACATAATGGACCTTTTCAAGAGGCTTTATGATCAGAACCAGCAAAGAAAGTTTGGTGCATTGTGGAAGGTACTAGACGACTTAACGATGAAGCACACGAGAGAGGCAGCTAAGAAGCCCACAACAGGCACCCAAGAGATCCTCGTTGCTCGTGGTAAGTTACCCACAATCCTACAGAATTGGTTAAGAGGAATGCAAGGCAGACAAAATGCTTCTCAAATTGGATTCAGCATAAGCCTAAGAAGAAGTAAGCATTGCCTTACGACACCGATGGTGCAAGGTATGAAGTCATGACCACTAACTTAGCTGAGGTGTACAATCGGGTCATGAAAGGGTTAAGGCTTCTTCCATTGGTAGCTATTGTGGAGAGAATGCTTCATGGTATTACCAAGTATTTCATTGATATAAGTGCTTTGCCTCACATCTCCTTGAGTAATCCACAACTGAGGTACTCGAATATGATCCCGAATCACTTGGAAGGGAAGAGCAAGAAGGGGAAGATGCATAGAGCATTTAAAATAGGCATGAAGGAGCTTTGTTTTAAGGTTCTGTGTAGGGCCAAAAATCATCATAAGATGAACTATGATATAATTATTTAGGAGTGCACGTTGGGAAGGCGCAGTCCTTCCTGCACATGAAATAAGACACGTCTGTTGCATAGGCCATGCGCACATGTGATGGTTGTTTATTCAAAAATTGCATAGGAATTCGATAGAATCCTATTAGACTATTTCATGAAAGAAGCGATGATGGTGATATGGAGTGGAGAACTATATGATTTTAGTGTGGTTGGATCATTCACCAGCCATTCCAGCTATAAGAAAAAGAAATGAGTCCCCAACATTGAAAGGCTCAAGGAGGAGTTGGTTGCCCACAAACCCAACATATTAGGAATGATATGGATGAATCAAAAGGTAGGCCTTGTCTGAATAAATGCTCTATTTGCAAGGAGATCGGGCATACCTTCAAATATTGCACTCAGGTAGCGAACCTGCAAGACAGGGTGGCTGGGATCTCCACCGATGGTCGTCGGCATCATGCTACTAGTGCTATTTGAACTTATGTTGTAACATCTGTTATTTCAAATTATGTTGTAACATCCATTATGGTATCTATTATGTATGAACAACATCATAGTTATTGCATGATATATAACTTATGTGTGACCTACTTATGCATTATGGATTTACCTATGTTACTTTACTTGAAGATTTATCTTGCATTATGTCACTTCACTTGTAGATTTACATTATGTTATGTAATTTTACTTGTAGATTTACCTTGCCTTAGGTTACTTGTACGTTTTCCTTGCGATCCCTTGCATTCTACTATACTAACATCTTAAGTTTTTGTTGAACAGGTATGGAGGAACATGCATATGCTGAGGGGTGGCCTTACGAGCTGCTTGACCCGACCATCAATGCCACACACCATAGCCGATTGGCAACTACCTTGCCTCAGCATGGTGAGTCACTCGTCAAGCATGCTTCGTTGTAGTTATGCACCCCTATGTGGCCATGGAGGATCAATCCTCATTGTATTCCAAGGTATGTGAACTAGGTGACCTTTTGTTTAGTAGTTATTAGGTCTTCTTAGTTGCACTAATATTTCCCATTTGTCTGCACACAGGTTGAGAGCCTCAAGACCATTCCCCCCTTGTGAGGATGGTAGATGCCACAATGGAGGATGCCCAGGACAGGCGTGGTGTGTCTAGGAGTTTCCTATACGACATGTGCCTACTCATGGTGCTTGTTGATAGTTGGCGGCCGGAGGCACACATGTTCCACCTCTCGCGTGGGGAGATGATGCTGATGTTGAAAGACATTTCTTACCTCACCTGCCTCCCTGCAAGGGGGGTGCAGTGGTGCCAGTGGATGTTGATCTGGACTGGCACCGCAGTTGCTCACTAGGTTTCAGGGGGTGCTACCGACTAATGCAGTTATATGGAGTTCACCAGCACCCATAGTTCCATGCACATGTTAAGTTTGTAGGTACTAACGTTCCATGCACATGTCTTGGAGTTTCAGAAAGGAAGTCACAAGATGTGTAAGCTAGGCCCAGCGCATGCAGCCAAACATCCATCAGTGAGCACTTGCATTAGAGGACGTCCACATGGAGCTCACCCTCTACGACCAGTCGGCGTATGATGACTATATCGAGTGGTACAACATGCGCACTAGGACTCAGATGGTGTGCGTCATGGAGGATCCACCGAGGCACTTTGCTAGCACGGCAGACACCTACCTACTCAACCGGACTCCGCTTTCCATCACTTGTTAGAAACACACAATTAATTATTTTCCACTACTTATGGTCTCATTAATTCTAACATGTTTTCCTTGCCGCATAGAGTGATCTCACAAGGGAGGTTCACAATGATTTGACCTCTCTGATGTTGAGGACTGGAGACGATAGGCTTAGAGCCATGCTTGGCCAGATTAGAGACAAGGCCAGGCGCATCGTCTTGTTGATGTTGTGTAGGATGACGAGGATTGACATGGTGCCACGTGCTTTCATGGTTCGTGCTTAAGGGGTCAGCCACAACACATCATGCATGTGGCACACACCCAGCATGCCTCCACCAGATGTGGCTAGGGACTCTTTCTAGTAGGCCATTGCTCCTATGGCTTAGTACGTCTGGATGTACCTAAGTATACTACTCACTTCTTATTGCCTTAGCTCGACTCTAGGAGGATATTTCAGTTGTATCTGTCGACAAATTGAATCATTGACCTTTAAAAATATGAGAAAAATAGCTAAAGATTCTTGGAAGAGAATAGGGATGCTCTTTATTGCTATGGAATGGTTACAAAATGCCTTTATCAAGGCATGAGACTAGCCCTAATTACACTGAATTAAATGAGATATCAATTGTCTAGGATTAAGGCTAATTGATTGCGTGTGAATTGCCCCATCCCCTTTAGCCTTCTCTTGTCCAGTCTTAAATACCAATGAAGATACGCCTATTTGTCCACTGGGAAGATGCCTTGTGAAATCAACGCATCTAGTCGGGGAGGTAGTTATTGTCAGAACGAGAATGCTTGATCGTCGGTTGTTGTTAGCAAGAGACAAATGTGGGCAACTAACACATGACAATTGTTGTCAGAGACTAAGGGCCGAAGTATTATGCCATTTGGAGTGGATAAGACACATGTTCCATCTATCGCACGGAAGGAATATCCTGGAACCGGGTCCAGGGACCAGTTCATAGATACTCTAAGCAATCATTTGGTTATCTGGAGGTTTACAATCATGGGGGTCCATTGTCTTTAATTATATATTAAAACTGTATTTAGGGATTTATTCAATCCTTATCAGCTAGCCCTCAAACTTTTAAGTGAATTTATGATACAAATTTCTTCCCGTCATAAAGAAGTAGTTTGCAATCACTTTAAAGTTGAGAAACTAGCTAAGAAACTGGAAGGTTTTTTGTCTATTAGGCTTTAGATCAGGTAACCTCCTTTTGCAGTTGGAAACAAATTCTTATAAAACCCTTAGCCGTGCCGCTTTGATGATTCACGCTTTCAAAAAAAATCTTTCATCTTCTCCACCCTTGCGCTCTTCGCCCGTAGCTTTGACCCCTTCTGAATCCCTTTTTGTTCTTTTGCCACCCAACCAAAATATCAGATCTAATCACCAACTAGCTGACATCAGAGCTTGGATTGAAAAAGCTTGAAGCCATGGAGAAGGAAGGGATGCTTCCCAACAATTTTCTAATCCTGTGAAGATCAGCAGTCAGGGAGAAACTTTTGAGTGGGAATGAAGGCGAGATGTTGATCTCAGTGCGTGTTTCGATTGTTGGTGCACCTGTTCCTCTCTCAGGTTTTGGAGTACTACGAAATCGAGCTAGTAAACCTCGCCCCTAAATCATTTGCTAATCTAAACATCTTCATCTACCTCTACAAGCATATTTAGGGATTTCATCAAGCTTGGCACTCCTCAGATACTTCTATAGGATGATGAAGTCAAGGAAATTAGTGGCATCACCTGAAGATTGCGCTTTGTGCCTCCATGATAGGAAGACTAAAGAATACATTCATATGTATTCTAAATCTTTGTAGTTGTTATAGAAGAAGTTGTAGTTCGATTTATAATCTTGGGTTGCCATTGAAAACCCAAGATGGTGATCCTCCTCGAAGGAGGGAAAGGTGGGGCGATGGATCAATGCCATCTACCATCTTAGGGTGAGAGATCTTACTTCATGACATGCGGTGAAGGATTTCTCTATGCACCAGATAAGTCCTCTAAAATCACACAACTGTTCCATTCTTTGGTACATGGGCTCGAGTGAGCCAACCAGGGATTCTCTCGAATGTAAGTCTTGAAAAATTCTGACTAGGTGAGTTTCATTTTTGTTTTGTTGAATCCTTTGAACCTTAAAGTCTTTCCTGATTTTATAGCCCTATCCCCTTGTCGAGACCCGAATATGCAAATTCGGTCTCTCTGTGTAAACTGCACTAGTCCAGGATCACGCTAGTGCACACAGTCAAACATAGATGTCATCACAGTCATACGCACGACAATAATAAAGGAAAACTCGAATATTGATAAAATATCAAAGGTACGACCTTATGGCCAAGCTTACAATATCTCTAGCCGGAAGGGCTTAACAAAATAGCAAATGAAATCCAAAATAAAGCGTAGCGACCAATCGACAAGCCACAGGCTATCGAGTGGAGAACGAAGCCTAATCCGTGAAGTCATCGTAGTACTCTCCTTCTGGCACCTCCTGCTGATAGTACTCCTCTCCCTCAACTGAGTAACATAGGTGTAAAGCCGTGAGTACATTGGTACTCAGCAAGTCGTTTATAACAATGAATGTAATATAATATGCAAGGCTTACCAATGGAAGGCTGAAAGGTTAATTTGCATAAAAGCATTTATTGATGAAATATATTAAATAATCTTAAAAGCGAAAGTTAACTAGAAACAGTAATAAGGAATAAACAAAGGAATAAACATAAACCGCTTGTGAACACCAATCCACAAGTTAAGCCAACAGTGGACTACCTGTCCACTACCAACATAATCCACCAAGTTATAAATGAAACACTAACCCTCGTGTGAAATCCCCGAGCAATGTCCATGACCGAGGACGCGGCTATTCGAATAGTTTTACACTCTGCAGAGGTTGCACAACTGTACCCACACGATGTGATTAGCCTAGGCCTAAGGAAATCACAACAAGGCCTTTACAATGCTCTACCTCAACACAATCCTGCCCGCTAGGGATTCGCATCACACTCTCCCTTGCGCCACATGGAAATCAGCAACCATGTCCATCACAATGGCAGAATTGGATTGAAATATTACAAATTAATCAGCCAGGTCCATCCCATAATAGACATGTGGTTTGCACGATTAAGCTCAGATCAATGGCGCACAAAGTTAAGTCCTTAACATTACCCGGCGAGACTACCACATCCCCAAAGTACAACCGCATTTCCCCTTTATCGCACGATCACTCGCCGAGTGCAAAACCAATTTGTATAACCAAGCCAACGTCACACCAATGACGTGGCACAAATTTTAATACACGTGGCACCAACCACAGTTCCATATGTCATTAAGTCAAATTAATAATTTAACATGTGTGATGAGATCAATCGTAAATATAAACCGGCTAAGCAATCTAATCGTACTAACCCATGTGACAAATAAACTAGCATCACTAATAGATTACCCAACCTATGGTGACAATGGTATCATGGTATTCCAAAGTATCAAGGAGGTATAATTTCAATTGGGACGATAACTACCTGTGCAAAGGTTTGAATAAAAATAGCAATGCAATGTAATTTAAAACAAAATAATTAAATAATAGTTTGCAAAATTGGGTTCAACATGATCAAGGGACACGACTTGCCTTCGTTATGCTCGTGAGGTACTCTCGGTCTTCAGCGCGAAACCGCTCCTCGGAATCCGAATCTAACGAGAGAGAAAACGACCAAAAATAAAGAAACACATAAAATGATAAGCAAATGAACTCCAAAATTCACAAAACCAGAACCAACAGCTAAAGCTCAATTTTAGATGAATTTAGAAAAAAGAACGGGGTCAATCGGAGCTAGGACGGAGGAGAACGGGCTCCCGGAAAATTAATTCTAAAATTAATTCGGGAAAATCGGAAAAGTTACTGTGCTGTAGACCCGGTCCACGAAATTCCGAGTCCACCGTGGACTCGGTCCACGAAATAGTGCACGGGGCGGCGGGTCGACGCGCGGGATGCGGCGACGCGGCGGCATATGCCGCCACGTGGCACGGTGACGTGGCGGGCCGACGGCGGTACCGACGTGGCTGCCACGTGGCACCTGGGGGCGGGTTACGGCTGACGTGGCGCTGACGTGGCATACCACGTGGGATGCCACGTCAGCTAGGGCCGACGTGGTTCGGCCGACGCGCAGACGGCGCGCGCGACGGCGGATCCGACGGCGGAGGGCAAGTTACGCAAGCACGATCTGGACCTTCGGTCCGATCCGAGCGACGGCGAGATTGATTGCGCGCGCGGCGCGCGGCGAGGGCGGATCGCGGTCGGCGGGTGACGCGTGGCGCGCGCGAGCGGATCGGCGACGCGTGGCGGGTGCACGCGCGAGGCTACGCGGTCACGGGCGCGCCTGCGCCGCAGACGCGCGAGGCGAGGCGAGGCGGCGAGCGGCGAGGGCGAGGGCGAGGCGACGAGGCGACGCGGCGAACGGCGCGAGAGGCTCACCGGCGGCGACGCGGCGGCGGGCTGGTGCTCCGGCGACCTCGGCGACGGCGAGACGTGGCACGCGCGGCGGAGCGTTGAGGGCGCGGCGGGGTGCGGCGGTGCGAACGCAGCGCAGTGCGCCGCGCGTCGGCCAGCGGATGCGCGCGACGCGTGGCGCGCGCGGATCGGCGGCGGGGCGAGGGTGCGCGGGAAAGGGTACAGCGGCGGCGGCGGGGCGCGGGATGGGCGACGCGTGGCGGAGAGAGGGAGATCGGGCGGCTGTGGTTTAATTCTTTTCTTTTCTTTTTCCAGAAATTCAAATAAACTTCTAAAAGCTCTAGAAAATAGCAAATAAATCCCAAAAATTCTCCAAAAATACCAGAAAATTCCTTGAGACCTGAGGAACACAAATAAAATATTTTCCACTTATGTTAATGTTTATTTTAATCATATTAAATCATTTAAAACTTTAAAAATTTATTTGAAGCTTCAATTAAATTTAGAAAATTCCAGAAAATCCATTTTTAAAATCCAGGCTTTAAAAATCTCAGAAAAACAGGATGTTACACCCCTGCTGAGGTGAGAGAGCAGATAAAAATGATATGTGTAGGGGAGCCTAGCTAGAAGGCAAAGGTGCCCTTGATGTTGGCTATTAACTCTCCAGAAGACAGGATTCATCAATTGTATGTTTTTCGATCGGTGTGCTTCAACGCTCTTATGATATGCAAATGGTCAGGTCGGAGAGCAGCAAATTATCTGAGAGCTCGGGAGATGCTCCTTCAAGCCCTAAGAGGTGGAGAAACATGAAGAAGTCATATGGGGCCTCGGGATCAAACCTGGCTCCATGATCAACTGCTCTAGTTATTCTCGTAATCGCTGCTCTGATCGCTTTTGTGACTGCCCTGATGACCACATATGCTTTCAAGAGAGAAGTCCCCTCATAGGTAGGCTTTTACTATGACTCTAAAAATTTTTCTTATATGCCTACCCCTTCTCTTGTGAGGAGAATAGAGAAACAACACCGACGGGAATATATTTCCTGGATGAAGAACTTCATCGCCGAGCTGACTTCAGTTAGTGACCAGGTGAAAGAGAGGAAGGAGCTACTGATTGAAGCCATTGCAACCGTAGCACAAAGTTCACCGGTCATGGGTTTCAGAGCGATCATGACTGACTAGGTGGTCGTCCCCCAAGCACCGGAGGAAACGATTGCACCGGTGATCAAAGGAGACATGACCTCCGAGCAGGTTGTTAGAGAAACTACTTTCAACCTCCTATGGAAGATCCGATTTAAGATAAACTTATTTGGTCAGAGGACTCAAAGGGTCTAACCAGTTCTACCAATATAGAACTGGTAAAGTTGGTCGGGAAGAAGAAGAGGAAAGCAAACGCTCTAGACTATGCTCCAGGGTGTTTTAACTTCAAAGCGAAGAAGACCAGGTATGTGATAGTAAAAAAATTCATGTAAATTCATACCTTTAAGTTTTCTAGTATTTTTTGAAGTCCTTACTTCACTCTTTCCGTTCTTCTTTCTTCATAGCACCTCCAGTACTCTGATCCATCCCGATCTGAGTACTCCTCATGAAGAAACTCCCAAAGAAGGAGTAGTTGAAGTAGCCCCTGAGTTGGTGAAAGGATTAGTATCTACTGCTACTGTTCGGGAACCTTTGGTGACTCTGACCCTGTCAAAGGACATAGAAGCAGGAGAGAAAACTCGGTAGGATTTGACTGCTACCGAGGAACAAGTGGTCGAAGAGGAGGGAGCAAGTATGTTTCCTCCTTTATTTGAAGGTCCTGAGATAGAGAGCTCTTACTTGGTCAAGAAGTATCCTCACCCAAAGGGCATCTCTGGCCAGCTCTGAATCTTTAAAAACAAAAGACTCAAGGAGCTCTGGTGGAGGAAAATCTCAGACTATCAATTGAAGATAGGTCCTAAGGTGCTTTACTCCGCCTATGCTAACAAAGCAGTCTAAGTAAGTTCCCACGACCACTTTATGATATATTTTTAGAGTTTTTTTGAAACTTTTCTAAGTTTCCTTTTTGCTTTTTTGTAGTACATGGTGGAGAGTGTCACAATGGTTGGAGCATTAACCAGGTGGACGTCATCCTTGGAAAAGGAGAACTTTCTATTAAATATTAAGTCTCATCTTTTAAACTTCTTCTACTTCTTCTTAACCTTTACTTTTTCTTAAGTCTTTCCATGTCGTGATGGACAAAATTAGAAAGTTTTGAAAAAGTGGCTAAGGCCAAAGGAGCCATCATTATGAAGCTTGAGAAGATGTGCAGGCTAAAGGCCGATGGATCGAAAGCTAGTTGCCAAGTTTAAGGAGAACATTCTCAGCAGAAGGAGGCTGTGGAAGCATATGAGGAAAAGAACCAAGGTAATTGATTGTTAATTTGACCAGTTTACTATACCTATAACTTATTTTATCTAACTTTTGGCTACTCATGTAGAGCAAACTCTAAAGCTAGAAAGATTAGAGAAAGCTCTTAGTTTTGAAGAGGATAAAGAGAAGGAGCTCAAAAGGAATATCCAAAAGATGGTCCTTACCTTCAACAAGATGCTTTCCGACATGGGTGGCAGAAACATTTGAATTCTCATTAAGGGAGCCGACCGAGAAGGTGAACCGCCTTGACAGACAACTCGAGACCCTTCAAGGCACTTACTACTTCTCGGAGTAACCATGAGCAGACAATGAGAGATGTTATGGCTGATGGAGTTAGCTTTGTCCTAGCAAAGCTTAAAGCTTCCGACTGTAGGGTCAAGGATAACCGACTAGAGGGGGTGAGTAGGAGGTTCTAAAATTTTTCACTCTTAAGTTCAACAATTTTAAACACAATGAGCAATATAAGAAACTAGCACAAGTTAAGGGTGAATTCTCTAAATTTTCTATGGCATCACAAAGATATGTCTTTACCAAATATAATTCTTAGCTACACAAGATATCAATGCAATTCAATTAAATGGCTAAGAATGTAAATGCGGAAGAGTAAAGATAAGAAATAACTACAATTGGAGACGCGCGATGTTTCCTGTGGTATCGAAGACTTACCATTCTTCACTAGTCCATGTTGAGGTAAGTCCAAGTGAATTTGACTAGCTCCACAAATTAAGCCAAAAGACCTCAATCCATCAAGGTTGATCTTCCTTCACTTCGGAGATAGCGAGCACCACACCACTCATAATTGGTGTTGGGCCACTTCACAACTTCTTGAAGAGATCACCACACAAACCTCCTCTAAGCCATCTAGGTGTCGGCCAACACCAAGAGTAACAAATCACAGGATTCGCTTGAAGGAATTCGGGTGCCAAGGATCAACTAAATGAATGGATGCACTTGAATAGCTCTCAACTACCTTAAATATATGCAAGGGGAGTAAATGAGGTGTGAAGAGTGTACAACTAGCAGAAATGTATTCAATGAGGTCTCTCTTGCTTATCCAAGAACTGGTGAGGGGTAATTTATAAACCCCCCTACAAATTCGGTCGTTTGAGGAAATTTCCAGAAAAATCAGTCAGTGCGGTAGTATCACCATGTATCAGCCGATACCATCACACAGCTTTCCAACAGTTATTTTGCACATAATAAATGCTTCTGAACTAGCCATTAACTATTGATGCGGTACTACCGCCCTCACAGGGCTCGGTACTATCGACTTGCTGTAGTACCGTTTCTCAAGAGTGATACTACCATTTTTCCAAGGAGCAAAAGTGCTCCAAAATGCACCTATCTAGAAAGAATGTACCACCATCTAAATTTTGGTCATACTGGGGTACAGTACTACCACAATTTTCTTGCAGTCATATCGTAGGGCAGTAGTACCTTCCCACAATAGTGGTCATACCGTTTTTCCTAAGAATGCACAGTTGGCTTTAGAATCTTAATTCAAATACATACTTAACCTTTAATTGATCCGAATGGTACAAGAAAATGCTTTCAACCTACTAGCTATGATCCCTCTTTATAGTATTGCGTTTAGCTTAAAATCTAGTCTTCTAACCAATCTCCAAAGATTGGTACAAAGTAAAAGGATCCTAGGCTACAGATACCTTTTTCTTGAGCCATGTCGATATTCGTGTCCTCCCTTAGCATGCCTTTACAAGTTACCAATTGAATTCCAGGACTAAACCTTTCAATTAGCTCAATAAACATGTTAGTCTCTTTAGCAATCATTGTTATTAATTATCAAAATATTTTTAGGGCCCTAGATGCTTTCACTAACCCCTTACTTAACTCCAAGTACTCGAGATAGATTTAAACTGCTCGGAGGAGGATACAGCTAGGTTCTTCGAGGAAGTGAAGCCCTTCGGAAACAAGGTTGCTGTGGAGATGAAGGTCGGGTCTCCATCGAACAGCGACTAGTCCAGTGGCTCCGATGAGTAGATGAATGTTTATGTAATATGCAAAATTACTATGTAAAAAACCTACCTTTATCATTAGTAAAGCTTATGTCAATTTCTCAATTCATTGAGTACTCATATATTCCTAGTCCCGACTACTTATTTAGTAGTAGTACATAATAACGAAGTAGTACAGCAAGAATTTAAAGTGTAATTTATTGCAACCAATGGACTGAGTATGTGCTGATTATGTTACAGAAAGGATCGAATTATTACTAGGAAATTGCATTGGTCAGAGCCATTAGATGATTTTGACTAGTCTCAAATACTATTTCCATAATCGAAATACTTTATAGTCCAATATGAGGTCGGAAAATGATATAAAATTTGTTGATGACATGCATGATAAGGACTTATGCAAGAAGTATGCAAAAATGATAAGTCCTTACTTTATCCAAGCTGGTCATAAGATTACATGAGAACGAAAAACATGAACAATACTTCTCGAAATGTATTCATAATCGATTTTCGACTAGTAGCAAAGATAAAAGGAAAAATGCCATCGCTACGAAACACCTTCTAGTAGGCAAGATCATGCATGGAGAGGAGAGATTTTGACTAAGAGGTTATTCGTGTCTTGACCAGTTTTAAACAAGAAAAGAACATAATGCTGAAGTGAAAAAGAAAGCCTTCAAGCCCCTGAGCATGTAAGCAACTATGCCTAGTTGTTTGTTTAATTCTTCTTTTACTTGCTATTCTTTTTTAAAAGAGTGTACATATAATACCATGATTGGATCCACATGGCACTAACAAACATGTTAAAGTCAAAAGTAAAATACATCCCTTAAAAGGAGTTCGCAGGAAAATAGATCTCTTTGGCTAGCTTAGACAACAATATTACGTGACCAAACTTTGGGTAACGAAATATAAGTAAAAATACTCATCAAAAATGAAAGAAATGTAATATAACTTTTTTGAAATATTGAAATAAAAAATACATTATACATAGAACTTACGCAATTGATCAATGTTCTAAGAATTAGATAGAATACGCCTGTCTGACATGGCTAGTCGTACCGAGCCTAGTTTGGTGACTTCAACCATAGTGTATAGACCTTCCAATCAGGCAAAAGTTTGTTGCGATTTGCTTGGCTCAGAATTTTTTTTGAGAACCAGATGACCTACAGCTAGGCTATGAGGCTGCACCTTATGACTATGGTATCTTCGCATGGCTTCTTGGTAGACTGCTGATCATACTAAGATAGTGTTTCATCATTCATCAAGGAAATTGACATCATTAGTTCATCGTTCTGCTTGATCATTGTCATTATAACGATCGGTTCGAGTAGAGCCAATCTTTAGTTCCGAAGGAAGTATGGCTTCTACATTGTAAACCAGAAAGAATGATATTTCACTAGTCGCATGACTAGGTGTGGCCCGAATAGCCCAAAATATAGAAAGAAGTTCTTGAATCCAAGCTCCTGACCATTGAATTAACTAGTCAAACACTCAGCGTTTGATCCCTTGCATTACTATGCCATTAACTTGTTCTACTGCCTCATTACTATGTGGATGAGCCACTAAGGTATAATATAACTTGATACCTATATTTTCGTAGAATTCCTAAAAATTCCCGTTTGAGAACTAGATACTGTTATCTGTGATTGTACGACTGAGAACACTAAATCGTTATCTGTAATCACGTTTTTTGTAATGAATTTCTTGGCAACTTCAGTTGTTATCTTAAAAATTGGCACAACTTCTATCCATTTTGTGAATGTATCAATCATGATAAAAAGGAAATCAAAACTCCCGGGTGCTCTTGGGAAAGGTCCTAGAACGTCTAGCCCCTAGGTTACGAAAGGCTAAAAAAAGAGGCATTGTTTGCAAGGCTTGTGTAGGTTGATGTACCTGTCAGCTATGAAACTGACATTGTACATACTTTATCATAAGGTCTTGTGCATCATGGAGGGCAGTCGGCCAGTAGTAACTTGTCGGAAGGCTTTGCCAACTAAAGTTCTATAGGAATGGTGTGCTCCACAGACTTCTCTATGTATGTCAAACAATAATTTCAAACCATTCTTTGGAGATATACATCTCATTAACACTCGATGAGTTTTGCATTTGAAATGGTATATTCAATTAGAGTATATGATTTGGCTTTTTGAGCTATATAATCGACCTCTACATCATCTTCGGAAAGTGTGTCATGCTAAAGATACTCGTAGATTGATATTATCCAATCACTACTGGGGTGAATCTATACGACATCTAGTGGAGCGTCTTCAGAATGCTCGACTATCGAGGGTTTGTCGAGTTGCTCAAGAAAAACTCCAGACGAGACGGGTGAACTTAAGGAAGCTATCCGTGCCAACTAGTTTGCTAGAAAGTTATCCTGTCTAGAAATATGTTGGATCTCGAAATCAAAGAAATGCCTTTCGAGTTTTCTAACTTCCACGAGATAAGATGATATCACGGTACTCGAGCATTGATACTCTTTCCCGACTTAATTTGCTAATAGTTGAGAATCACGTTTTACTAGTAGTCTGCGAATCCCGAGTGCTTTGACTGCTTGGAGTCCTACCAGTAAACCTTTATACTATGTCACATTATTGTAGAGGGAAAGTTTAGCCAAATAGCGTATTTTATGTTCACTCTAGTAGGAGATACCAGTACTACCCCAGTCCCTGAGCCCTTTAACATTAAGGAACCGTCGAAGTACATAGTCCACTTTTTATGGTGTTTGTACTCGTGCCCTTAGGTGGGTTCAGGTTTTGTCCATTCAGCGATAAATTCTGCTAAAGTCTAGGACTTAATTGATGTTCATGAAATGAAATGGAGATCAAACTTTCCAAATTCGACCGTCCATTTTACTATTCGAAATGAAATGAAATGGACTTAATTGATGATTTCTTGCTTTGGAGAATTTGATTGAGAGGGTATTCAGTCAGTATGATCACTTTGTGGGCCTAAAAATAATACCTTAATTCTTTTAAAATTGTAAGGGAAACAATTCTTTGAAGATATAAAGTATACCCACATATTTCGATGGGAAGCAATTCTCTACCGTGAAGGTATAAAGGCAACAGAGCATAGTGCGCTGCCTTAGCGTGATTCTCGGCCGTCCGATCGAAATGTGATGGCTTTGATCTATAGCTACAGTCCCCTGCTGCAGTGCTATTTTCTGCCATCACCGGCCCACCTTCTCATATAGATTTCACTTACTGTGCGCTATTATATTATATGCAGTGGGGATCTTTGCCTATGATCCAATCTCTCGAAAAATCGAAACGACATCGCCTCCAGATTTCCCAAAACCCAACCCCTCCGCCCCATGGCCGCCTCCGCCTCCGTCTCGCCTGCCGCCTCTCCGCCCCGCCGCCGCCGCCACCGCGACCACCACCGCAAGCCACGCGCGTCCCCGTCCTCTTCGCCCTCCTCAGATCGCGACGCCGACCGCCGCCGCAGATCTAGGGCTTCCCCGCCCGACCCCGACCGCGACCGCGACCGCCGCCGCGACTCCAAGCTCTCCGAAAGCAACGAACTCCCTAAGTCTAGCAGGGATGAGGACCGCCCACCCCGGCACGCTAGGGTTTCTGATGTGGAAGAGGATGGTGACCGCCGGAGGAGGCGCTCTAGGGTTTCCGACGACGAGAAGGAGGTCGACCGCCGGCGGAGGCGCTCTAGGGCTTCCGACGACGAGAAGGAGGTCGACCGCCGGCGGAGGCGCTCTAGGGCTTCCGACGACGAGAAGGACGACCTTCGCAGCAAGCGCGACCGCGACCAGGACCGTGACGGCCGCCGCCACCGCCGCCGGAGCCCCAGCTCGGAGTCGGGAACCTCCCCTGACGACCGCCGCAGCCACCGCCACCACCGTGATGAGAGCTCGAGGCGGAGGGATGACAGGAGACGCCGTGACGAGGACCGCAACCGTGAGGAGCGCCAGAGGAGCCCCAAGAGGAAGGAGCCAACGCCACCGCTTCCCCCGCCACCGCCACTGCTGCCGGAGATGATCCCTGGACGCACAGGAGGGATCTACATCCCTCCTTTCCGCATGGCACAGATGATGCGGGAGGTGGAGGACAAGGCGAGCCCCGAGTACCAGCGACTTAGCTGGGATGCTCTCAAGAAAAGCATCAACGGGCTCGTTAATAAGGTGAATGCCACCAATATCAAGAATATTGTGCCGGAGCTCTTCGCTGAGAACCTGGTTCGTGGGCGGGGACTCTTCTGCCAGTCGTGCATCAAGTCGCAGATGGCTTCACCTGGGTTCACGGATGTGTTTGCTGCACTTGTTGCGGTTGTGAATACCAAGTTCCCTGAGATTGGCCGCTTGCTTCTTGTTCGTGTTGTGCTCCAGCTCAAGAGGGCATATAAACGAAATGACAAGGTGAGTTGCCTCAAATCTTTCTTTCAGCTTGTCATATAAAGTTTGTACTCACTGGCTCAATATAATTTGTATGGAAATACTTGGTGTGTACTTGCACATTATGTTAATATCATATAACTATGTTAAAGTAATGTATGCTTGTTTACCTACTCTTACTATGTTAGTAATGTATTCTTCGTTTACCGACTCCTACTATGTCAGAGTAATGTATGCTTGTTTACCTACTCCCAAATCCCTATCAAGGTTTCTGCTGTTGTTTTAACTTAAACCATTTAACAGATGAGCTATTCTGATTATTTTTCTCCAGAAAAAGAACAGAATTGGCTGCCACAGCAGTAGCAGAATCCATGAATGAAATGATAGTGCAACCCCAAATGCATGCTTTCTCCGTGTCTTGTAATTAGAAACAGTAAACTTTTAAATTGTTTTTATGTCTTCACGATCCAAATGTAACACTAACTGTTGTTTGTAGTTGGGCTTATGAACCCAAATATATGCTGTTTCCATAATTACACAGGGCAAACTTTTACTTTGCAGTCAGGATTCAAGTATAATAAATAACATAAATTGCTGTTTGAAATTGGGGCCTATAAACCCAGATGTATGCTGTTTCTGTACATAGGGCAAACTTTTACTTTATATACATGATCCAAGTATGGACCTAGTATAAATTGTTGTTTGGATGTGGAGCTTATGATGCTGCTGATATTTGTGTTGGGAAGAATTATATGTGCACTTGAGTTGCTGCATAAAATGCTTACTACAGCTCTTGTTGCTTGCAGCCCCAATTGCTTGCAGCAACCAAGTTCATAGCACACTTGGTTAATCAGGTGGTCGCGCATGAGCTTGTGGCGCTGGAGCTTCTTACAGTACTTCTTGAGAATCCAACTGATGATAGTGTTGAGGTGCGTAGCTTGGTTCTTATGTACTTCTCATATTGTGAAGAACTTATTTTGTCATTTCTGAAGTATGTGCTTATGTTTCTCGTCTGACAGGTAGCAGTGGGGTTTGTTAAAGAATGTGGGGCAATGCTGCAGGACTTGTCTCCACAAGGACTTCATGGTGAGTTGTTGAAATCAGCTTTTAGTGCAAGTTCTTATTTTGAGTACATGGCTTGCTGAACCTGTTAACTTGCACCACTATTTTATCCCCCATATATATTTTGGATTTAAGGCATGATATTCATTTCATTTATGGACCATCAAATTGTTTTACATATGAGACATGAATTGTATATCAGATCTAAAATATTTTGACACTAACAGGATTTTTAGCTTAATGATGTGATGCCGTGGATTTTGGCTGAAACCTGGAAGATGATTTGCTTTAAGATACATTGTTCTGGTCCTTCTGGGTTTGGTTGTTCTGGGGAAAAAAATATAAATTCTATTTATAAAGCTGTAGGCTTGTAAATGTTGAACTTCATAGTGAAGATGCATCTTGAAGCACAGAACTAGACAATGAGCTTAATGCTGTTAACCTTTACAAAACAGATAAAGAATAGGACAGTTGAAGTGATGCAGGAATGTAGTGCTCTTGGTGCTTGTCGCATTTTTTAGTTTCCTGGTAGTACCCATGCAATTTATCTATTAAAACTACAACAATTAATTTCATGTGTCATATTTGCTGGAAAATATTATTGGTTTTTTAATGAAATAATGTTGATTATCCCTAGGAACTAAATCATTCATTCCATATTTGTTGTTGTTAAATGTATTTTTTTCAAAAGTTAACTAAAATTTTGGTGATAATAATTTATTTGATCTTTGTGTTGATTTCTGGTAGTCTTTTCTACCCTTTTTCTGTTTTCATTCTCAATGGATTTACCTATCACTTAATCTATGCAGCTATTTTTGAAAGATTTCGAGGCATTCTTCATGAAGGTGAAATAGACAAGCGTGTGCAGTTTCTAATTGAAGGCCTTTTTGCAATTAGAAAGGCTAAATTTCAGGTAAATTCATAGCTTTCCTAACTGGTGCTTTTTTTGTTGCATGCTCATATCAAATTCTGATATTATGGTTTTTTTTGCAATGTATATAAAGGGATTCCCAGCCATCCGTCCAGAGTTGGATCTTGTGGAGCAGGAGGACCAATTCACTCATGAGATATCCCTTGAAGATGAGCTTGACCCTGAGACTAATCTAAGTAGGGTTTTGCTTCCCCCATGGGCATTGCTCTCTGTTATTTTTATGAGATGAGTGAAGAAACTTGCACTTCTGTGTGGTATAGCACTGACTTTTTTCAACCTGCAGATGTTTTCAGGGCAAATCCAAATTTCGTTGAGGACGAGAAGGCCTATGAGAACCTAAAGAGAAGCATCCTTGGAGCAGAATCTTCTGAAGATGAAGAAGGATCTGATGATGCTTCTGATGATGAGGACGAAGAAGAATCTGATGATGAAGAGGATGAAGAACAGATGGAGATAAGAGATAAAACTGAGACTAATCTTGTGAACCTTCGAAGAACCATATATTTGACAATCATGTCCAGTGTTGATTTTGAAGAAGCTGGTCACAAGCTTCTGAAAATTAAACTCGAGCCTGGTCAAGAGGTAAGTACTGTAGTTTGGCTGATTTCGGTATTTAGTATTGATTCCAGTCTTGTCTGGTACAGTTGTTTCTTGTTTTCCTTGTTTGTGCGGTTTCTTTGTTTCCTGCTATACAAAGCCTTCAGAGTTCAGACACATGCATTTTGTAATAGATACTAGTACTAGGTCATCATCTACCTATGCTGACCTGAGCTTTTGTAAATGCTCCAAATTGTGCATTAATTTATTTGATCTGACTAGTTTATTTTGACCGATTACCATTCTTACAACTTTTACACAGCTTTTATGAAACATGTGGATTCTTAACAATTTTAATCCCTGCTGTTTTCTGAGGGTGGATAACTGGATATCTCCTGTCATTTTGTATATTCCTACATTCAGATGTGACAGTTTAGAGCTTTCAATATGCAAGCATGTTAGAACAAATTGTTGTGATGGCATGAAATCTAGTGTCTCCACATGCCATTTGGGTAGTTCCTGCTGCTGGATTTGTTGCTGTATATTTGTGAACCAAATTGTTAACAGCAGCAAAAGACTGCAAGGGGTGGTTAATGCATACTCCCTCCAGTTACAACTTACAAAAGGAAGTTGTTTTGGACCTTGACACGGTCCCCAAAATACAACATTGACCACTCTTTTATTATGATATATTAACAAAACCTAATAAAATTATGATATTAGGAAAGTATTGAGACAAATCTACATGTACTATTTTCATGTGTCCAATCTAAATAATTGAAAAGATGTTGACAGCCAAAGTTTAGAATGTGAGTGCATGTATCCCAAAATGACTTCTTTTAGTGACCACAGGGAGTATTTTACTTTGTAGAGTTTATTTGAATGTTTTGGTTATAGTGAGTTGATTAAATTGATTTATATTTTATAGCATCATTTAGGTGTACATATGCTGTAGCTTGTATCAAACTTGGTATGCTTACTCATGCTACACATTATATGTTTTAAGTGTTTCTCTTGTAGATTAGGTTACTAAGATTCGTACAAAACATGTGGTTTGGTCATCAAAACAAATGTTTTACCACTTCCATCACAAATGTTCTTTCATATAGATCTTTTACATTAGCTGGTTTTCAATATCGCACTTTATGTTGGGTCACTATTTTGCATTTTGGCAATTTGCTAATTAGAAAGTTCATTATAAGCCAGCACAACTAGTGTAATAATGGACTGGTAATACTTGGTGTATGATGAAACCAAAATTTAGACCGACCTGCGGGTTCATTTATTTTCTCATTATTTGTTGGTATTTAGATTGTTAGTTCTCTCTAAAATGTCTGAAATCGCTGCAATTTTTTGTACTATTTATAAACTCAGGAAATCTCTGAAGTAAAACTCCAGTACATTGGTTGGTAATTACAGCTTGCTTTTAGATCCTACTAAATAACATGCACAAGAACAAAAACAATGGTGATGAAGTTTCCATATGTCAACACTAGGTCACTAGCGTTTGTTTTCGCACATTGCTTGATACCAAACAAATTGTTTTTCTTAATATACATGCAATCTGATCGATTGGTTTGGTCCAAATAGTATTGCCTTTAGAATTGTGTTTGGCTTTCCTAATGTTTTACCTTCTGTAGTTGATTTATGTGTTCAGTGATGGCTCGATGCTGAATCTGCAGAATTTGGTATTTTGCCCTAAGCTAAATCATTTGTTCCATTTGACAGATGGAGCTGTGCATCATGCTTCTTGAGTGTTGCAGTCAAGAGAGAACGTACCTTCGATATTATGGGTTATTAGGACAACGGTTTTGCATGATTAACAAAGTTCATCAAGAAAATTTTGAGAAGTGTTTTGTGCAACAATATTCGATGATTCACCGTCTCGAAACAAATAAGTTGAGGAATGTTGCTAAGTTTTTTGCGCATTTGTTGGGGACTGATGCACTCCCTTGGCATGTTTTGGCTTACATCCGGCTGACAGAGGAAGACACCACATCTTCTTCTCGAATTTTTATAAAAATTCTTTTTCAGGTATGTTGTAAATATGCCACTTTTCTTTTATATGGCAATTTGTCTTTTTGTCATATCAGAGAATTAAGTTACTTGTTTCTTATGCAGGAACTGTCAGAGCATCTTGGTATACGTCTACTCAATGAGAAACTGAATGATCCTAACATGCAAGATTCCTTCGAGTCAATCTTTCCCAGGGATCATCCGAAGAACACAAGGTTCTCTATAAATTTCTTCACCTCCATCGGTCTTGGGGGTATCACGGAGAGCCTGAGAGAGTACTTGAAGAACATGCCCCGCCTTATAATGCAGCAACAGAAGCCTGCCACGTCTGAGTCAGAATCAGGTGGTTCAGGGTCTAGTTCAGAAAGCTCTGGTTCTGAGTCAGAATCCAGCTCTGATGAGAGTGACAAGAGGCGAAGTAAGAGAAGGAAGAAGTAAGATTGTAAGAAGGGAGAGGAATCAAGTGAGATGGTAAGATTGTAAGAAGGGAGAGGAATCAAGTGCAACTTCCACTGTGCTTTCGGGATGCAACTGTTGTTAGATTGGCATCTTCGGTTTTGTTCAGACTGTTTAGTTGGATCCTCCTATATTGCAAACACATGTGCAATGTCAGATCAAGCTGTTGATGCTTGTCGAATTCAGGATTCAATCGTAATCCAAAAACTGTGATGTAAAATATTAACCGAGCTTGTACCAGCTGGTGCCTACCTTGTGATCAAGTGGCATTACTTCAAGTCAAAGCAACAAAAGCCCCTACCGGAAGAACTTCATGTGTTTTAGGCAGTACAAGTTTTGTATCTTGAGAATTTGGTACCTTACGATTCTGTAGGTTTGCAACAGCACTAAAATATTTTTAATGTTCAAAAAATGTTCACCTACGGGCCACAGCTTAGCTTTTGTTGCATTTTGAATTCGAATGTTTTTACCCTTCTGAGGTTTCATTCTTTATTGATGATGAGGTTATACATGCATTTTGTTTTCAGCCATCTACCGCTATCTCAAATAGGAGTGAAAACAATGTTGAGGGAGGAAAAAGTTGAAATACTTATTTAGTCCAGTATAAGGATGGGATCCTACCTCCCCCGTTGCCGCGGCCGATTTCCGGAGAAGCGACGATGGATAGGGTGAGCGATCACCAGAGAGCCAGGTCACAGCACGGCAAAGTTTGTACTTCAACCAGAGAGCCAGGTTACTCATGGACGTCAATATGCACCATCAGCGAGCTAGTTGTAAAATGGCGTCATGCCACTTGATCACAAGGCAGGCACCCAGCTGAAGACGAGGTGGGTGCAATGCATCTGAAATCACCCGAGTTGGAAACAGCCTCCACCACCTTAGGAGAGCCAAATGAGGAAAGGCAGCTGGTCTGCAGAACAAATGATGAGCAGGACAGCCCAGTGTTGGGGGATATTTTGGTGAAAAGCAATTGTGATTGTGACCTTGCTACTGTTCTAACTGATTTCACTCACAAAAGAATTGGCTGAAGTAACTCATGTCGCTACTGATCAAACTAATGTTGTTCTCTTAGAAGGATCCACCGAAGAAATGCGAACATGCATTATTACAGGAGAGAGAAATAAGACAGACAAGGTGGACAGGGAAAAATCGGCTGCTTTGGAAGGAAGGTAGTGACAAAGCAAAATAAGACATCTCAGCACCAGATCAGTAAGTGGAGTCTCTTATGGAACTGGCGTAGAAGTCAATAGAAAGAGCTCAGGTATGAGAATTGATGAGGTGACAATCCTATACTTCAATCTGGCAGAGAAGCGAATGAAACATCACAAGTTGTTTCTAATGCAACCGTTTCTTCCTTTTTTTTTTGTAGGAAACAATGACAGGTCTTCTAGCAGTCTGGTAAATGGAAATACTGAACCGGCCTTATCCCTGCATGGCTACCCAGCCCCACAAGAAAAGCTTGTAGCTTGTTGTCACTCTGTACCCAGCTATAGGCTGGATTTTTCTGTACCTTCCTGGATTTCATTAATTTCCTGATCTTCTTCGCTTCATTCCACCTCCCTCCCAGCCTCAGCATACATGTTTATAATCAGAGTGTAGTATCCTGAATGCTCTGGCTTCATCAAATAAGTGCTCTGCTGCCCATTGTGTTAATTCAATGTTTGTTTCCATGTATACGGCAAGCCCCAAGCAATGCTCCCCACACATCAGAATTAGCATCAAAAGGCATGTCTCTGATTATTTCAGCAGATTCAGTCAGTTGTCCAGCATGCCGAAGAAGATCAACCGTGCAAGCATAGTGCATTTGCTGTGGCTCTATATTTTGAGCAAGCATTTGACTGAAGCACTTCTTTCCTCTCTCAACAAGCCCACCATGCTGACAGCACTGCAATATAAGATACATGATCATAGTTCACGCCATCATCCTTCATCAAATCAAACAAATCGAATGCAGTGTCAATTTGACCATGCATCCCATATCCCATTATCATAGTGTTCCATGAAGCGGCATCCTTCTCTGTAATCCTATTGAAGATCTTTCATGCAGTATCAGGCATTCCGCTTTTCGTGTACAAGTCCAGCAATGAATTAACCAGAAAAGGATGACCACTTAACAATCTCCTCACTAAAACAACATGAATTTCTTTGCCTTGTTTAAATGCAGATAAATTAGCAGATGCACACAGAGCACCCACGAAAAGAAACAGCGCCACACTCAATTCCTGCAGACCTCATCTGCTAAAAAAGATGAAAGAGATTCCGCACACCATGGACTCTGCGAGTAACCAAAAATCAAAGTGTTGTATGACACGCTGTCATTGTCTGAAGAGTCAAAAATATTTCGCGCCAAGCTCAGCTGCCCACACTGTGTCTGCGTACACATCAAGCAAGGCATTTGATATGAACAAATCAAATATTAGTCCTGTATGGATTGACCGCGCATGGATCTGTTTCCCATCTTTGGTGAGGCCATCCTTGCACAAGCTGGAAGCACATTCACCAGGATGATTGAATTTGGGCATTCCCCATTCTTTTGTATCTCGATGACAAGCCTGAACGCCTTAGTCTCAGCTCCATTTGCACAAGATTCGTGTTCATTGCATTCCATGACACCACATTGCTTTTTCAAAGACAGTAGATGCTTTCTCCAAAGAACCAAATTTGGAATACATATCCACAAGTGAGTTGGCAACAAAAATATCCGAGTCCATTGCTCTCTTTATACTGTACCCGTGTACCTCCCTCCCCAAATCAAAACAACCAAGCTCAACCAAAGCAGGCGGCAAACTCGACAATGTGATAGACCCTGGCATGACTCCACGCTCTGACATTTCCCTAAACATGCTCAGCGCATCTCCATAAAGCCCGGCATTACGGAAGCAACCTATTGCAGAATTCCAAGAAACCTCGTTCCTCTCAGGCATTCCATCAAACACCCGCGTCGATGCCTCCACCTCTCCAAATTTTCCGTACATATTAACCAACGCATTCCTAAGATTCACGATGAAATCCAGCCTAATCTTCTGTCAGGACCTCAGTGAGAGCATCTCAGAAAAATTCAAAAGAAGAGAGGAGTCTTCAAGAAAGGGACGGCTAAGATGTAAAGTTGAAGTGGTATGAAGATCTGACGGTCTAACTTATATTGAAGCCGTAGCTGACTTCCATTAAGTTGAAGACTTATCTTCTACTGTTGTCCAATATGTATCCAACAGCCAATAGCGATGGTAATGTTTGGACCGTCTGAAGAGTTATCTTCTGCTACCGTCAGATGTTCATCCAATAGCCGATAGCATTAGTTTTCTCTTATTACATGTTAACTATGCATTTGTTGGCACTGTTTACTGTTAATTGTCTTTTATCTTTTGCTTAATACTCCAGCTGGTATAAAAAGGCTTGTAAGAACCCTGTTCGGGTATCTAGATGAATAAAAAACCCTAGCCATCATATCATAGTTGTAGTTCTCGTAGTTCTTAGTTTTGTCTATAGTTTATATCTCTAGTTATTCTTGTAGTTCACACTACCAACACATATATCGGGATCATTGTTGGACTCTCCATTCCATGGTCGTGACATCTTCACTGCCAACCCGTGCACGAGCGTGTTGTACGAGCGTGTTGCCGGTTAAGACGTCCGCGAGGAGGTCGCTCGGAGCGCGGCAGCGTGGAGCTCGAGGCCCTTGGCAGGGTGCGGCTCAGCGGAGGACACTGCGGCGTGGAGGGCGAAGGAGAAGGTGCGGTCGTCCGGGCGCACGGCTGAGCGGAGCATGAGGCTGTAGACGCGCAGGGCCTCGGAGGGAAGTGCACGGGAGAGGGAGTTCCAGAGGAAGGCGGAGCGGGTGGTGGTGGGGGGGGGGGGAGGTGGTCGGAGATCGCGGCGTAGGAGAGGAGCAGCGCGCTGGCCAGGGGCAGGGACGCGGCGAGCACACCGGAGACAAGGGCGGTGGCATGGGCGTGGCGGAGGGGGTGGTGGCCTCCTCCGCCGCCTTGTGGTTTAAAACAAGTTGTCTCGGTGATTTGTGTCTTGGATGATACCTTGGGCTGGATCTGGAGTTTTGGACCGTCGGATGTTCAACTGGAATAGATGCCATAGATGATCGAAAGGTTGGTGATCAAATTGGTCCATAGAGTTTAGCAAAAGCAACACTTTGCTCCCTACTAATTGAGGTTTCAAACGAAGTTAAAAATAAATAAACAAAAAAAGATGATTCAAAATGGGCCAGTTTGGTTCATAATGCTTGCAATTTAGGTCAAAGCGGCAGCATTGTTATCAGATTATCTATTTGTAAAAAATGATCTGTCGGGAAAACTTTTGCTGGCAGGACCTTAATCGACTGTTGTTTTCTTTCTAGGAAACTTTTGCCGATGGATAGGTTGTCGCCAAACGTGGCAGATACGCTGTCGCTGATATTGGGTCATCGTGTAGTGCGATGATTTGTCATGCCACGCAAGCATGGCACGTCTGCAACCGTTTCCCAGTGAGAAAATTGATACTTTGCCATCCTATTCGGTGGGCTTCGACAAAATACCACTATCTAGAATGACCACTATAAAATACCACTCTTAACATTGATACTTTGATTATTTACCATTTTGAGGGGTTTTTAGGATTCTTAATTATGTTTTAATCATTTTTAGATTATTTGCCATGGGAAAAGACGCTTATACCCTTGGGCCATTTGCTTTCTCCAGCTCTCAACCCAAAAATTGCAGTCGCTGGGCAAACGTGGAGCGGGTTTTGCCTGTCTTGCCTTCTCCAAAAATTGCAGTCGCTGGGCAAACTCGTCGCGTTCCAGGCGATGGTGTCGATCGTTCTGGGCAACCTCGTCGCTGATGGCGCTGGATAGGTTGGTGCGTAACAAATTTGCTACGGCTTAAAATTTGGGAATGGCAATCCTACAAAAATAGATTATTTTACCTTTCGGGTAAGATAAAAGTCGTGTTGGAGTTGATTAGTCAGTGTTACCTATCATGTGTACATTAAGTATTGACAAACAAAGACTATAGGTTGGTGCAACTCGATTGCCCAAAGACCATCAGCGATGAGGTTGCCCAGAACAATCGACACCATCGCTCGAACGCGAGAGGTTGCCCAATGATCGCAATTTTGGAGAAGGCAAGACAAGCAAAACCCGCTCCATGTTTGCCCAGCGACTGCAATTTTTGGGTTGAGGGTTGGAGAAAGCAAATGGCCAAGGGCACAAGCGTCTTTTTCTATAGCAAATAATCTGAAAATAATTAAAAAATAATTAAGAATCCTAAAAACCCCTCAAAATGGCAAATAATCAAAATATCAATGTTAAGAGTGGCATTTTATAGTGGTCATTCTAGAGAGTGGTATTTTGTCGAAGCCCACCGAATAGGATGGCAAAGTATCAATTTTCTCGTTTCCCAGTACTATCTCTTTTGAGTGAAAACAGTAGGAAAGCATCCTACTATGCATATAATAATAAGAAAAACAAAAGTAGCTACAAATGTACAAAAAAAGAAAAAGAGAAAAAAATATGAAAGCTTATTTACCCATTCTTCTATAGGGGGAAGTATTTTTTCTTTGCATATGGATAACTATGGCAAATTCTAATTTGAATTTTCTCTTGCACTCTTGTAGTCTTGGTTAAACTGCGTCAAAAACTTTACTATTCCTTGTGATCCATATGCTCGAGTAAATTTTTTGCTTTTTAGCCCAAAATTTGAAAGTTTTTTACAAATAGACCTCTGAGAAAAAGATTTCCAAAAATGGACCCCCCGACACGGTGCCAAAACACATGGCGCCGTGGGTACATAGCACGGCGCCAAAGCACATGGCGCCGAGGTACATGTTTTAAATACAGTCACACCGTGGCTCCTACGTGGCATAGCACGGCGCCAAAGCTCATGACGCTGTGCTATGTATCCACGGCGTCATACATTTTGGCGCCGTGTCGGGGGGTCCATTTTTGGAAATCTTTTTCCCAGAGGTCTATTTGTAAAAAACTTTCAAATTCTGGGCTAAAAAGCAAAAATTGTTCTATGCTCGAAGCTACTAAATGATGACTTCCATATAAAAGGGCTATTGTATTATGAGCTCGAAGTTCTGAATTGAATCCTGAACTGATATATTCAATGTTCTTGATGGGCAAACAAAAGAGAAAATCTAAAGAACACTATAGTGTTCCGATGCGTTTCGACGGTACAGCCTGTGGCCGTTCGATCTAATCACTATCGCACATATTCTAAAGCATTCCCACAATAATATATCATTTTGTGACTCTTTGTGTACCATTCACGTGTTCCTCATTCGAGCTCTCTCTTTCTCCTCACGCTGCGCTGCTCATGAGGAACGTTGTTTGCTCATCAGAACTGCCCTTATGGTGCCGATGCGAATAGCGAGTAGTCATCACCGCCGTCCTACTGGTCCCTTGCGCCCACGATGCTGTAGGATCAAGGATAACCGACTAGAGGGGGGTGAATAGGAGGTTTTAAAATTCTTGGCTAATTTAAACAATTAATGATAAGATGATCACTAAGTAAGAAAACTAAGTGAAAAACAATCCTATACAATTCAAGCAATTTTAAGCAATTGACAATAAGCAATAAGTGATCAAGAGCAATTGCTATAATAGATAAGAAACAAACACAATTTGACACACGATGTTTTTACCGTGGTATCAGAAACTTGCCGGTTTCCACTAGTTCACGTTGAGGTTAGCCCGAATGAATCGGAGCGGCTCCATGAATTAAGCCGAAGCACTTCGATCACTATTGGTAGCTCTTTCTCTGCTCCAGAGATGGTGAGCTCCAAACCACTCACAATTTGGCTTGGGCTTCTTCACAACCTTCTTGAAGAAGTCACCGGGCAAACAACTTCCTCGCCGTCTAGGTGCCGGACCAATGATTCCACTTGACGACGCTTGAGTGCAATTGGATCAAGCTAGAAATGAATGCACTCGAAAAACACTTCACCACTCAAAATTTAGTGCACAAATGAGAAAAATGAGTGGAGTGAATGCTCTAGAACTCAAGATGATCAATACAATGCTCAGCAATCTGCCGAAATGTAGGTGGGGGGGGGGTATTTATACTATCACAAACCAAAACTAGATGTTGCAGAAAATTAATCCTACAAAATCAAGAAAATCAGAACTACCGCAGTGCAAAGTGTGGAACCACCGCATTTACTGTAGCACTCCGTAACGGCTATGTCAGACGGTCAGTACTAGCCGTTTGAAATTCGGCGCGGTACTACCGCTGTTATAAGTACGGTACTACCACTCTACGGTAGTTCCGCTGGACACGCGGTACTACCGCACTGCGGTTGTTCCGCCGTACTAAATCCGATACTTCCGATTTCTGGCTAGTTTGATTTTTCTTCGGGGTACTTTCTGAAAAAAACATACCGGAAACCGGTAGTTCCGCAAATCATGCGGTACTATCGCGCTGCGGTAGTTTCGCCATTGTAAAACCGGAACTACCGATTTTATTTGAGTCTAAGTCCCCGGAAGGGTGCCCTCTGGAAAAAACGTTCCGCTTTAAAATCGGAACTATCGGACTGCGGTAGTTCCGCTGTGTACATGCCGGAACTACCGCAGGCCGGTAGTTCCGCTGTGTCTCATGATACTACCGTTTTTCTTTGAGGAGCCTGATTAACTTTTAGAGTTTATTTTCAAATGCATGCATGATTCTAAGTTGATCCAATGTACACCAAAACATGCTATCAAGCTACTTTCACAAATCCTTCTTAATAGTACAGCATCTAACCTATAATCCGGTCTTCCACCTTTATTCCTAAGACCGGTGAAATTTAAAATAGACCCAAAATCTTATGTACCTCATCTTCGAATTCTTCATGTCAATATTCCTTGCAGCTTGTTCTTCACCTTTGCACACATGGGATTTTATCTATACAATCTTAGCACACACATTAGTCCCATGTTCATAATTCGTTATTAATTACCAAAACCCTAATCTTAGGGGCCTAGATGCTTTCAGATGCTCCCGCCACAGCTCTCCATAAAGTCCTCATTCGAGCTCTTTTCTCTCGTCACACTACTCCTCCCTCATAGGGAACGATGCTGTCTGTTCGATGGCGCCGATGCCATGTGGGGAGTACTGTGTGACCAACATGCCATGGTGCCCCGTGAAAGCGAACGGCTTTGAGCCGAACTGGCTTTATGGTGCCATGATGGGCGTTGAGTTGCAGGTACTCTTACCGTGCGGAGTTGATATAGACCATCGACGTCGCCATGATGGACATGCAGGCCGACACAACAAGGGTTCATTATGAGCCAGAGCCAATGGCATGAAAACCTTGCATATTTTGATGAAGTGATGGCTAATGATCAGTGAAGTTGTCATGTATTGTATCTTCCATGGCTATCTTTGAATGAACACATACATTGGATGGGATGAGTGTTTAAAATTTGAGTGTATTTTAGCATCACAATAGTACTAAGTGCTCCTTAATCATTTTTGCACACTTGATTCCGAAAATTATATGAGGTTCACCATAGACACAACATATTCGTTGAAAAACTCTAAATAATATTCGCATCCAAGTTTCACAAGGTTTCATAAAGTTTGAGGAGGTTTTATAACTAAGTTTTATAAGGTTTCATGACTACATTTTATAGTATTTTATTAAATTTCATAAAATTTCAAGAGGTTTCATGGCTAAGTTGATTAAGTTTCATAAGATTTTATGTCTAAATTTTATGGTGTTTTATGATGTTTCATAATATTTTTCTATAGCGGATTCATGAAGTTGAAAGTTTTTATAGCAGATTCATGAAATTGAACTCTAGGTTTTATGAGATTTCATAAAGTTTCAGAATGTTTCATGACTAAGTTTAATGAGGTTTTATGACTAAGTTTCATGGTGTTTCATAAAATTTGAGGAGGTTTCATACCCAAATTGATTAAGTTTTATAATATTTTATGTTTAAGTTTCATGGTGTTTCATGAGGTTTCATAATATTTTTGTAGCAGATTCATGCAGCTGAAAGTTTTTTTGTAGCAGATTCGTGAATTTGAATTTAAGGTTTTATTAGATTTCATAAAGTTTCAGAAGGTTTCAAGACTAAGTTTCATAAGGTTTCACGGCTAAGTTTCATGGTATTTCATGAAGTTTTAGGAGGTTTCTTGTCTAAGTTAGTTAAGTTTCAAAAGGTTTTTATGTCTATTTTTCATCACATTTTATAAAGTTTTTTTTGTAGCGGATTCATGAAGTTGAACTCTAAGTTTTATGAGGTTTCATAAAGTTTTAGGATGTTTCATGACTAAGTTTCATGATGTTTCATTAAGTTTCATAAAGTATTATGAGGTTTTATATCTAAGTTGACTATGTTTTATAAGGTTTTTATGTCTAAGTTTTATGGTGTTTTATGAGGTTTCACACTTAAGTTAATTAAGTTTCATGAGGTTCTGTGATTAAATATTATGATATTTTCAAGAGGTACCATGAATAGGTTTGATAATGTTTTCATGTAGTTTCATGACTAAGTTTTGTGAGGTCCTATATTCAAGTATCATGATCAAGGTTCACGAATTTTCATGAAGTCTCAAGTTTCATAAAATTTTCACAAAATTTTCCTATGTCCAAGTCTCTTGATTATGGTTCACGAATCTTGTCGATCTATATCTTTATTGTCTATATTCATATCCCTCTGATCATTACTTATGGCCAATAAAGCCTCTGCAAAGTTATCCTTCAATTCATCTTGTTTAGTGCTAATCTTATGTAAGGTCATGTCGATACCTTTGACCATGGGTGGAACGGCCTGCACATACACCAACCGAACGAATTTAGAGTACAAAAATGAAATGAAACAGTACACAAAACATCCAACTGAAAGAATTTTAAATAGAATCAAGCTAGGCATTTCATTAAACACTGTGCATGCAAAGTAGACATGACGGAGTAACAGACATGGGGAGAAAAGCAAGAATCATGTATGAGCACGAATCTTGTCCATCATACCAAAGATACTTAAAAAACAAACAAGGTCATCAGAGAGGCATTTCATTAAACATATTATATGCAATAATTTTGAAACAATAGCGAGACCCAAAATGAGACTATCCTGTGGTTCCAATGCATGTGGAGATGGATAGCAACATGCTCGTGCGAAGGTGGATTGTGAAGAGCTTTCCTATGTGCTCTACACACGAGTGGCAGGCTGGCAATGAGGTCTCACGTGCACAACGGAGTAAGGTTTTGCATGTGCTCTTGTGCTGAGCGTAGGTAATGGACGATAGCGGTGAGGTCTTGTGCACGGTGGAGCGTGATGGATGGCAAGATCGCGAAAGGCTTCACGCGTGCTCCGTGAATGCGATGGACAGTGGTGGCAAGGTCTCGCACACGTGGCGGAGCACGATCAACAACAGCAAGAAGGTCACGAAAGGGCTCGTACATGCATGGAGTAGTCCCGCGGAAGGAGCGGTGGAGCAAGATCGATGACAGCAGTAAGATAACGGTAGGGCTCACATGTGCACAGAGCAACCTCGCGGAAGGAGCAATGGCATGAAGCAGATAAGCGGAAGAAGTCCTAGCGTAGTCGTCCTCTTACATGGGATCTAACGGCTAAAATCTATCCCGTTGGGTGGGATCTGCACGGTATACTACTGTGTAGCCACGTCCAAACAAAATCCCAACATGCTTGAGAGAACGAGCATCCAACAAAATAAATGATGAAGAATTTCTTCAGCTCCACAATCACAGAGTACACAAGTGTACTCATCCATATGAAAACTCTTCCTCCGCAGCAAATTTCTTGTGTTCAGTTGTCTTTGAGCAAAAGCCAAAAGAATACTGTGTTTAGCTTTGCTGACTTAGCACTTAGCATCAGAAAATAGAATATAGTTCATTCTTAGGCACCACTCAATTTAGCTTTTATCTTTTGACTTCTGCTTTTTTCACTATTCATTAATTGTCTTTTTCTGGGTTTCTTTTGGCCTTTTTTGTATTTTCTTTTTTTCGTATTTCTTTGCATTGTCTATGATAGGCTAACATGTTTTTTTTTCTATTTTTAAATTTTTTAAATTTAATTATGCTAAATAAGCCAACTCAGTTATAGTAAAAATAATAAGCCAGCTACAGTAAAAAAAATCATAAGCTAACATCATTCTGAACATCCCCTTAGTTTGCTCAAAGTTGAAACGTGTCTTGGATACTACTCTGCAGTACTACAACCCTTTAATATTAGCATAAAATTTTGAATTTTGAAAATATGATGTTGCAAATTAGTCTAATTTTGATACCTAGCAAAAACAATGTCTGATTTTTTATGTATTTACCTTTTAATCTTTTATACATTCAGTGGTTTCAAAATATGTGTTGTTTGGTGGGAACAGAATATGGTATTTTACATTTTAGAATTTGAGAATATCAAATATCAACTATGAATTTTAAACCCATTCGCTACAGTGAACAAAGCATCTAAAGGGATCAAGATGCATTGATCTATTATTTGCACAAAAGAATATGATGTGTGGTTGACATCAGCTATTTTGAAATTTGAAAATGTGACTGTCTAATCTGGCGTGTAGTTCTAAATCAAGCTTTGTTCGATTCATGGCTGTACGCAGAAGTATCTTTCCCATTATTTGCAGTTGGATAATTGGATTCACAAGCTTCACAGTTTAGAACCAGCAAGCCAACGGCTGTAGAAAGCCAGTGCTTCATGTGGTTTGTATTGAGGAACAGTGTGCCCAGCACCCTGTACAAAAAGAAACAATGAAACAAAGAGAATAGTTAGGGGCAGTTTAACCTCGAAGCTTTGATTTTTCATATTTTAATAATGCATTCATATCAGTTAACACAATTTGTTTTGTTATTTTTGAGTAGGTAGGATCTAGCACTACTACAGAAAACTGTATCACAGACGGTTCAAAAACGTCATCACAGACGGTTTACTGAACCGTCTGAATTTATGGGTCAGTGATAATCAAAGGTTATCACAGACGGTTTTCGAACCGTTTATGAAGTAAATATCACAAACGATTTGTAACTAAAAACCGTCTGTGATAGCTATCATCGCAGACGATTTGTATGAAAAACCGTCTGTGATATAGGCATATCACAGACGGTTTTTAAATAAAAACCGTCTGTGATATATCAATATCACAGACGGTTTGTTACCAAAAATCGTCTGTGATATGCATATCAACCATTACAGACAATTTTTAGTTCAAAATCGTTTGTGATATTCCCGATTATCACAAACGGTTCATTGGTAAGAACCGTCTGTGATGGTTGACTATCACAGACGGTTCGTTAGTAAGAACTGTCTGTGATACTAAGCACAGACGATCTCCAAAATAAAACCGTCTGTGATAGCTCGATCGGGAGAGCGACTATCGAAGCGTCTATATCGGCAAACGAACCGTCTCATTACTGTTGGTATACGAACCGTCTCTGCTAAAGGTTAAATATGCGCATCTAATCCTCAACGCAACGTACAATATGACTTCTATGATCTCCTTCCTCTTATTTGTTCATCAAGAGTTGTTCGGCCAGAACCTTACACAAGCGGCCAGCAATTTACATCTGGAGCAGCTTCTCCGCACACGCCCTACTCTCCTTCCCCAACTTTCTTGCATCCGTCAGCTCGACCTGATCATCCGCCGTCGACGGAGGCGTCTCGCTGCCGCTCAACAAAGGGAAACAACCCTGACCCTGATTCTTCTCAATAATGTGCACAGAGCGAAAGAAGCTCTTATGGCATTGGAGAGACTGATGAATAGCATTGCCAATCAAGTAGAAACGGCAGATTCTGAGGAATCTTATAATGCTATCCTCTACGAGATTATGGGCCATGCTAATCATTTGCCCAGGCTGGAGGAGGAAGTGCTGAGATCAAGGACAATCTTAACAGCGTTCGAGAACTCACTGGCTGATCCAACTCCCAAAGTCGAAGAAGAAGCGTACGAAGCCCTGAAGATTAGAATATGGGAATTAATCTCTTTATCTGTGTGACTTTTGTAATAAATTTGCCTTTAATTTATGATCTCTTGTCTCAGTAGTTCTGTAGATAAGTTATTAGAAGTAATGTGTACTTATATATTAACTAGTTCTATAGTTAAGTTATTAGAAGCAATGTGTACGTACTTATATATTAACCTCTGACAGAAAACATCACAGACGGTTTTGTATTATAAACCGTCTGTGATAATTCTAAGATTATCACAGACGGTTTGTAATACAAACCGTCTGTCATAATGAGCTTATCACAGACGGTTTTAAATAAAAAATCGTCTGTGATACTAAAATATCACAGACGGTTCATTGGTAAGAACGGTCTGTGATACTCGTTTTCTCTGACACCATCAACACAGACGGTGTCCAAATGAAAACCGTCTGTGTTAATGTCGGTCACAGACGGTTTTGTCAAACCGTCTGTGATTTAGCGTCTAGTATTAGGCTTTCTGTAGTAGTGTAGCACAGTAGTGTTTTCATTAGCATCTTAGTAAAAAAAAAAGTCAGAAAATGTATGTTCACCTTAATAGTAGCAAAAGTGAGACCATGTTCATATCCTTGGGTGTACCTGAGGAGTTCAACAAACAAAAATAGTGGATCACATTTTGCTTATTTCTTTTCCTGAACAACGTACAAACGTTCTTAAGTTTGAATCATGGAAAGTAAAAAACTAACATAGCAAAGCTTATTCATTTTAATTTGAAGTTTTTCCTCATGAAAGCGATAGTAACTGTCATTGAGTAGTGAATTCATATCCAAGGACAGTTCAATTTGTACGATAATAAGATATGGGAACATATTTGTTCAATACCCAGAAACTTGTTCGTTTAGGAACCATGGTCGCCATGAATCAACAACTCCATAGCCCAAAGATTTTGTCCATGCTTCGCTCCCAGTAAAAGGCACACATATCATGGTCACCACTGAAAGGAATGCAAAAGGAAATATCAATAAAAGCAGCTTCTTTACAAGGGCAGAGAATGTGATCTCAATTAATAAAATATGGCTTCAAAATTTTGTTCCTTCTGCCTTGGATAATGCTAGCTTTAATAATTCATGAAATATTTTGCACTACAAATAAAGGACTCAAATGTGTTAAGAAAAGTAAAGACGCCAAATTCCCTTTTAAGAGATTAGACAACAAGAAGATAAATAAGTGAAGACCAGCATTTTATAGGTGTATGACGTATCTGTATATGATAGCACGGTAACCCTGGCTTGTAAGGTTCTTGTGATAATTGATCATACTCCCAGCGTCATACTCCCAGCCAATTGAAATTTCCTAAAATGAACATGATAAATAAGAGTTAGAAAATGAAAGTAATTTCAAATTGCATCTAATGCTGGGACGTTGCTAAATGAATATCATACTGGTTGGGCATGAATTGCAGATCTGACGCTATCGTTGTTCAACCATGCTGTGGCAACCTCATCACTCTGCAGATTAATCAAACTTAAGGTGGTCAGATGCTTCAAAATGAGCCATGCATCTCTTGCAGGCAAAGCAATCTCTGTATTTTTCATGATAAAAATATGTTTAATTCAGAATTGTAAGAAGTTTAAATGTGGGAACTTGAAATGAACTAATTGGTTTTAATATTGTACACACTTTCTTTTTGAGGAGGGGTGTTGCAAAATCACATCATAGGTTCCTATTTCAAAATTCATTTGTGGTTTCTAGTAATCTAAGTTCTACCACAGAAATTCAATTTTTAGAATCGATTTGAGGGGTGTAGCATGAATTAACTTGTAACACCCCGGACCACCCACAGGCCGAAATGCTACCATGACCCCAAACTATATCATTTATATCTATTGTTGCTAGAATATGACAGCATCTCCTTTGTTTAACTCATTGATACGATAAGTACACGCGCTTACCGAAGAGCATTGAAGCAATTGTACAAGTTTACCAACTATCGAAAGAAACGCATGAGCCACACAATACATAGCATTTCCAATGAGACACATTGTTTATTGCTAACTACCGAAGCACACCATTATAGTCTGATTATGTTACTTAAAGGTGATATGTGAATTATTGTTTGCACATGAAATAAATATACTACTCCCACCCATACATGTCGCCTTCACCAGACATCTAAAAAACTAACAAAACAAGCGTGAGTCCAAAAACTTAGTAAGTACATAATAAAATAATAGCGACTACATAGCAACTCAGTAAACCCTATATCCGAGAAGTGCAAAACACAATCTCTGTATTTGTCAGTAAAACCCATATCTATGAACCACAAACATGATCTCTATAACTGTTTCACCATCTCCTATTTCTTTCATGCAATGCAAAATCCACATGCACCTTTTGAGCCTATACCGGTATAGCTGAGAGTTCACCAGTCGATGAACCACCCTTGCCCTACCCTCTTTCATACGTGGTCTCAAACTCCACTCCAGTGGAGTGCCTACTGCAGTAGGTCTTACTTATGAGCGCTCTGAATTAGTCATATAGTTTTCTTACCAACCTAGCTTATGCACTCCGAACTAGCTATATGACTTACTCACCGCCCTGGCACATATGCATTTTGCATAATGCAACATTCTTTCAACATTAACAATCAATCCTACTCAAACTCCACTCCCGTAAAGAACCTACCGAAATAGGTCCTTTTCTTTTCACTCCCATAGGATGCCTATCGAAGTAGGTTTGTATCTTCCCACTCTCGTGGAATGCGTACCTGAGGTAGGTCCTGTGAGTGCGATGCATGATGCCACACTCATCCAACATTAACAATCAACCATGAGTATCACTTATCCTAGTATAATCAACATGTAAGTAGGGATATCATTTCATAAAATACCGTAAAGCATGGCATGGAAAAGCAAGTACCAAACATCCATCACAATCCACTAATCTATCATGCATTTGTCTGTTTAATCTTGAGGACGATGCATGGACAGCACCAACCCAGAGCCTCCACTTGTTTTGCAAGCATCAGGCCTGTTCTTTTCAGCTTCTCAAAACGACTTTTGGCTTTTGCTACAGCACCTAACTTTCAAACGGAGTATTTTTTTAAGATGGAGTCTACAAGTTAATTATAGTATATGTTAAAAGCCCAACATATGTACTATCCAAAATCGCAAGTGAATATCTCTTTCTCCATAATCTCTGTCGCAAAATGCTAAAATTCAAAAATTTCAGCCAAAAGCCATAAGCCGCAGCAAAAAAGAACATGCCCATTCATCTAGCCTCAATACCAAAGCAATACATGCACACAATCAGACGGCATTGTCACTACGCGCAAACCCGACACAAACGATCCCCCTCTCATCAAATGCCTTTCCGCAATCCTTGTGCTCAACGACCATAATTTAGAGATCACGTCAATTATATTTGTGAATAACATTTATTTTCATGCGCTTAATCTTTTCTCTCTTTTTCTTTAATTTATTTTCTTTGTTTTTCTTTTCTCCTTTTTTTCTTTTTCTCTTTCTTTTCTTTTTCTCACCCAATCTCTCTTTTTCCTCACCCCGCCAAATGACCTTATCCTAACATCCCTTTCTTCCTTTTCTCTTCTCCCTCTCTTGCTCAAACTTCCCTCAGTTTTCCCCTCTCTGTGGCATTTCTCTAGGCGACATAGCTGCTCACGGCTACGCTCGGGCACACTAGCCCCAAGCTTACCACCGGCCACCGGATGTCGAGCTCCTCTACCAAATCCTCCCCACACTGCTCCTCTACTTCCCCTCCTATTCCTTGTGTGGCCCCCTACGTGTGCGTGTAGCCAAGCTCTCAGCGCTGGCTTAGCTGGCCTAGCCCTCTTGCATGCCTTCCTCGACTCAGCTCCACACGACGCTACCCTTGCGCCTCTAGCCATGCCCCCAACTCTAGCCATTGGTGCCTTGGGTTTGAGACCGACCACCGCACTACGGCCCCTTACGGGCTCGTTGGCCATGGTGGACCACATCCTCTGCTGAATTCCAAATGAAACTTGCTTTGTGCTGAAAACAACTATAGCATAGAGCCTTACTTATTTTTAACCTTATATTTATTTATATGTTATGATACACTACAAATCTCGCTGAATATTCAATGTATTCAACCTTGCTTAAATAATTGTTATTCAGAGAATGAGAAAGATAACATGTCAGACAACTCATACTTTGCCCTAGCATTGGGGACTTTGATGATGGGTCTTATTAGGGCCTAACTTGTAACATCCCAAGTTTTTACAAAATAAAATAAATAAAATATTAAATATTTTAGTTAAAACAAATTAAAAATCAAAGTTATTTGGTTGCTTGAAATTTCAAAAGATTTTTGCTAAAACTTGATTTTCAGGTGAGAAAAAAATATATATATATTATAAATTTTAATTGGAAATATCTTTATAAGTTCAAAATAGCTTTACAACCTCAATGTTTGTTCCCTAGATTTTTAAGCTTTGTTTGGAGCATCCGAAAAATCCTTTTCTGTTTTAAAATAAGTTACTAAAATTTAATTGGATTTTGTGGATTTTATTTCATGTCAGGTTGTGAGAAAATTAAATTACTTCAATTTATAAAGTCAAAATAAGTGCATTTCATTTTCTCAAGTCCTTTCTGTAATTATAATAAATTTTAGGATTTTCTAGAAATTAAAAACTCCCTTTTTAAAGTTAAATATGTTTTTATAAAATCTAAATACTAATATAAGTTAAAAATATTTTTTTATTATTAAGTCTAGAAAGGTTCCAGAGGATTCTCTGAATTTTTCTAGAATTTTTGAAATTTATTTGGTATTTTTCCTGGTATTTGAAAGCCTCCTAAGCTTTTCTGAAAATCAAAAAGAAAATTTAAAACCTAAATCCCTCCCCGGCCGCTACGTGTCGCCCTCGGGTTCAATCCCGCCCGTCGGAGCCAATCGCCACCGTCCGTCTTCACTTAAAACCCTTCCCGCCTTCCTTCTCTCCCTGGCCGACGCGTGGAATGCATCCGACCGGCCCACATCCCCGCCCCTCTAATCCCATCCGTCTATCTCCACTTACTATTTCGGCCGTCTCCCTCTTGCTTCCGCCTGACACGTGGAGCGCCCAGATTCAATCCGCGCCACCGGATTCAATCCCGACTACCCGATCTCACTTACCTCTTCACCCCGCCTTCTTCCTCCCTCTGGCCGACGTGTGTCATGCATCGGACCAACCTCCCCCTCCGTCCGAACTAATCTCAGCCGCGCCCGGTCACTTACCCCTTCACCGCTCTCCTCTTCCCTCCAATCGACAAGTGGCTCAATCCGAACCGTTTCTCGTTGCCGTACCAAATCACGTCCGCTCACCGCCACTTACCCTTCACCCCTCTCTCAGATGGCCCCGATTAAAACCCCGTTGTTGGATTGCATCTCACCCGCCCTCATTCACTTACCGGTTCGCTAAAGATCGAACACCCTTATTCTTTCCAAGCGCCGTGTGTTCCAATCTGAACCGTCGCCCTCTCCCTCTCTCGCTGACGCCCAGGGCCCGCCTATCAGTCGTTTCTTCCCCGCCCCTTTCTTCCTCCCCGCGCCGACGCCATTAACGCCCCACCGAGCTCCGCTATTTTCGCCTCCCGTCCGTTACACCTCACCATTAATGGTCCTTGAGTGCTCATTCATCACGCGTAATCACATCCCTTGCTTCCCCGAGCTCCTCCACCGCCAAAGCGTCCCGCCGCCGATCACCTCCTTCCAACCGCCGCCCCTCACCACCGTTGACGCTCTCCAATCACTCTCGGGCTCCGCCGAAGGTAACTACGAGTTCCCCTCGGCCCCCTCGTTCTTTTGGTGCCCTCGCCGAGTGCCGCCGGCCACCCGAGCTCCGGCGACCCTAAGCCCCCGAGCCACCGCCGTCACCGGCCTTGCCACGTCAGCAGGTCGGGCCGACTGGCTGCCGACGTGGGCGCCACGTGGGTGCCACGCATGCCACGGCATCGCCATGCCAGCGCCACCTCACCCCCCGTGCACCACGCGCCATGTCAGCCGCGCCCAGTCCGTGGACCCAGTCCACCAAAACCCGGGCCCACCTGTCAGCCTCTCAACCGAATTTAAAAATGTCAGGGCTGACGTCATGCTGACGCAATAAACCCGATTTTTCGTTTAAAATTATTTCGGCCGAAAATTAATTTTGG
The DNA here is from genome assembly GCA_036346265.1 of Melocanna baccifera. Lineage (NCBI taxonomy): Eukaryota > Viridiplantae > Streptophyta > Magnoliopsida > Poales > Poaceae > Melocanna > Melocanna baccifera. The sequence goes on from CM070708.1 coordinate 4,665,425, forward strand.
TGCTGACGTCATAATCATGTATTTCCTTTAGAAAAATAATTCTTGCTTACGTCATAAATGCTTTTCGGTTTAAAAATAATTTCAGAAAATAGTATTTTTCTTTTTATTTGTATTTAAATCTATCAAAGGCCATAACTTCTTCATTTTATCTCCAATTTGACCTGTTCAAATTTTTAAATTTTTCTAAAATCATGAACTATCCATTTCTGGACTCCTTTTGAATTTTTGAATTTTATTTGATTTTTGTTATTTGGTAATTTTAAGATTTAAATTTTAAATTATAATTGCCAATTCATTTTTTTAACCTCAATTCCTTTCCAAATTTTTAGTCACATCCAAAATTCAAATTCAAATCTTGTAAAAATTCAAAAGCTCCATAAAAATATTTATTCTATTTGTTTCTGAGTCCAAATATTATTCTGGCACTTCCCTTTCACAGCAAAATAAAAAGGAATAAAGAGACTTCCCTAGGCCAAAAATCTTCTTTTGTTTAAGCGCTCTCGGCTAATAATTCTCACTTCATCCAGCATTTGCAGGTGTTTGGGCTATTTTCTTTTATCCTAATATTTATTCTTCCCTCCTTCGCTGTTCATCTTCATGCATCCAACCAGCAAACAATCTGTTTTTCAGCTAAAGCCACCGTGAGCAATGCATGCATGCAAGAAAAATCAATTCCCTTTTACCAAATTAATTTGCATGCAGCAATAACACCTTTAGTCATTGCCAAGTATCAATTCCTTTCATTTTTTATCCATTAAAATTTTAGTTTCTTGCATGCAAAGTTGAAACCGACATTTCATTTATTTCGGCCATTACTTCAACATTCAATTCCGGCCATTCCTTTGCTCCTCTCCACCTATAAATTGAACCCCAGCCTACTCACCTCATTCCCCATTTGTTTTGCATTCTAGAAAACCAGAAACCCAGCCAAGAAGAAGATTTGGGAGACTATTCCTTCGGTTGGCTTGTTCCAACAATTTCCTTTTCAACCGATCTTCCGACAACTCATTCTCTGTCGTCCAGACTCCGAATCTGGTGATTCAAATTCCTAAATTCATATTCTACCCCCGGCATATATTTTATAATTTTTGGATTTTATTTGGATTTTAGTTGAGTTTAGTTTGTTTTTGCTTTTCGCGTATAGACTATGACAAATCCGGAGAGTATAACTTCGACGAACCTCAACAAACTTCGAAGCAAGGCAAGTTACACCTTGCTCCCAGTAATTTAAATTATTTATATTATTTTAAAAATTATTATGCATGCGTACTTTTATTCAAATCTAGTTTAAATCCGATTTAAATTCTAGTTATACCCAAATCCTTTAATTATGGCCAAATTTGATATTGAGCTTCCTTATGCCTTGTCACCTTAGATGAAAATCTAGTTAGTACAATAGTATTAACTAGAAAATTTATAAAATTGCTTAGTCATGCTTAGAATGATTTAAGTGGGAATATTTATTTCACTTCAGAATGATGATTTTCTAAAATGTATTCTTGACTTCGGTGAATCAAAAGAGTATATGGAATATTTTTAAAATAAAATATAAAACTTGGTTTTAACCTAGGCTAATAGTTAGGTGGTGGGTGCTGACATGCGTTGTTGTTCGGTGACACAATGTTGATTGTCAGGCACAAGTGGTATGTGGTTTGAGCCTAAGTCAAGTTAAGGACCGGTCTGTGAGCTACTGTTGCAAAGCCATATCGTACTACCACAAGTCTGGTATGGGACAGACCTGGCTAAGTAATTTGTGAAGTTCCAAATATAGTTTCGCTATAGGCTGAATGTGAGCATGGCGTAGGCCACAAGAAGTCTCACATAGCACAAGAGGGGGCTCCAACTCGTGGATTCGAGTTGTGGTGAAACCTTAGTGGCGGTGTGACTGTTTTGACTATGGATCATTGGAACAGCCTTGTCGTGAATTCCCCGTCGCACACCTAAGGCAGTGTGTTGATCGCGTGGCTCAAGTGGGAAGACACGACTTGTGGGTAAAGCTGTACAACCTCTGCAGAGTGTATAACCTATCCTGGATAGCCGTGCCCACGGTCATGGGTAAGCCGAGTAAAGTTTTTCACGGATTAGACTTTGATTTTTAAAATAATTTCTGAAAAGGTCTATGGATGGATGGAATCCATAGGAGATGAAAAAGTATATGGATCGATGGAATCCGTATGAGATCTTTTGGAAAAGATGAACCAGGTGGGATACCTGTGAATATATTTGTGTTTGGTCGGAGCCTGCACTAACGATATTATTTTGTTAAATTACTCTTTCTATCTATCATATCAAATTCAGTTTTTGAATCTACTTACTGTATTTACCTTAATTCTACTTTTACACACAAATAACCTATTATGCCTTCCATTGTCAATCCTTATGCATGCATTAACTCTGTTAAACCTCCTGATGTAACTTTTGGAGTACTTTATGTACTCATGTTGCTTCATTCACTATTTTCAGAGGACTTGATCAACTTCGGTGAGAATAACGATGAGTAGGCCACGTCTTACAGTCATTCGCCTGTGGGCAGGCAGGATGGGCTACTGCGTTATTGGTTTTCTTCCGCTGCTTATATTTATTTTTTGTTTTATGAATCATTGATGTAAACGCTGGCCATCAGGCCCATATTTAGTTAATGAATAAATGTCATTGTGCATGATATGAATCTTTGTTATCCACTGTGTGTACTAGCTTGATCCTGGACTAGTACGATTCACACAGAGGATCCAGGAGTCGTTGCTTTGGGGTCTGACATAACTCTAGTCGGTTGCCTGTGATCTATGGTGGCATACCGCTGGATACTTTTGCTTATTTACTTGTATTTTGCTGCACTTTACTCTTGATACTTATATTTATTTGGCCGGTCAGCCCTACGTTGTAAACTTTAATTATGCATCGCTTATATATAGTACCCTGTTGTTGTAAAATAATTGTATGTGATGTATATGGATGTGATCTCAATGTTGTGAACGTGTGTACTAGCAACTAATCATTGGAATAGTGCAGAACACGTACGGTGATTATAGGTATTCAACGCTCGGGGTCCCCACATAGCAAGACTTGGAATCGAATACGAACACAAAATGAAAAGATAAATTTTTTGCTGCCATTTTGTTTTGGAGATAGTGGTCGATTTGTGACATTTTTGAAGCAAAGACCTTATCCATTGTGTGGGCCTTTAAATAAACTTTCTAAAAAGTACAAGAGCACTCAAATCAGACTCTGTTTATAAAAGTTATGGACTTTTTATTGCAGGCCTAATGGGTGTTCCAAACTGAGTCCAAATTGATTTATGAGTTGAATTTGAATTTAAATTTAGTTGGGCTTAATATGGATCTGAATTAGGCTTTGAAATCTTATCTAAAACTTAGGATTTGGATTATTGGTCCTCTCTTCTTTTCCTTCCTCATTTCCTTCTCTTTTTCTTCCTCCTTTTCCATACATGCGCTCACTTGGCCCGTTTGCTCTCACTCCCATGTGAATGCATGAACCAGCACCACATGATTCTCTTCGCTACATGAGTGCCTCTTTACATTGTGTGTACTTCACGCATGTCTTTGTGGTGCCCTTGCTCCCTCACCTCCCGCTAGACGTCACCATTGATCCTACACTCACAATCATGAGTGTTAAGTAGCAAACCATCCTTATTCAAACTAGAGTTAGTTAAGAATAAGTTCGCCTTATCAAGAGTAGAATCGAGTATAGAATTGAGCGTAGTTGTAGAGATTGTGTTGATGCTAGGAATATCCGCATCATCCTCCCCTTCTTCAAGAAAATCCGACCTCGGCTTTTGATAGCTTGAAAATGTACTAAACGAAGAGAACAACGTATATGCATGGTATATGTATTTATCATTCATACTCTTTTCAGTTTAGCACATTATGATTTTTGGAAAGTGTACTAATTGAAGTTATATGTGTAGGCATAAGTACTAACTAGTGATTTTAAACATAAATTTCAGCAAAGTTCTCAATTACACAAGATAGCTCTTTAGGATCATCCAACATGATATATTGTAAAGAATCATTAAGAGATATTATAGTAAAAACTTTTTTATGAGTAATCAATTCCACATTATGTAAATTGAGCATAGAAATTTCAAAACATGGAATTTTCAATTGAACACATGAGTTCTCACAATTACTCACCTTTTTATATTTAAATTCAATACCATAGTTGTTACCTTTATCGACCTCCTCAATTAATGTAGGTGCTATAGGTATCAAATCTTCATGATGAAACCACGGGACAGCAAATGCTCCATCCCCAACCGTGGGTATCTCCTCATCTTTCACTTCCAGTAGTGCTGGTTGTAAATCATTCAATTCTTCATATTCAATATCAATCTACACAATATGAGAAATAATATTAGAAGTAGAGAGTAAATCATTAATTTCAACAATAACATCACTTTTACTATCATCTACTTCACTCATTTCTTTTTATGTATCTATCACATTCTTAATTTGGATGCTCTCAACCTCACAGTTGGTGGAATCACACAACTCACTCTTTTGAATATACTCACTCAATTTGGCTACGTGACTTTCATCCTTATATGGATTTTGATGCATCTCATCATCCTCTATGGACCATGGGCCAATAATGGCAGAATTACCATATATCATGATCACCTCATGTGCCACATGTAGCAATGGGACAGCACTACACAATGCCTTCATCTTAGAAAAAGTCCCATGCTCGGCCTTCTTCTCAAGCTCAAGACGTGGCACCTTAAGATTGAACTTCATTTTAGAATATGATGTCACTTTTTTCTCAAGACTCCTCCCAAGAGTGAACTTGATTTCAGATTTTTGTTTGCATCAATCGAATGTCACAAATTCTTCTCTCATAAGCTTTTTCAAAATTTCCCAAGTTCTAACATAGTGCCTTCTTGCAAATTGCGTCCACCAATATTTTGCATAATCCTTAAATTCCACAATGGCTTGTGATACAATAAATTGATGGTGCTTGAATTCAGCATCTAGCTTCTTGTCCCATTGGATGTACTCTCTCAGATCAATGCTTCCAAAGAAAGGAAGATCCATATAGTACGCTCCTGCCATGGTTAATGGAGAGCATAGACAACAATGGAAATATATATGGATGCTCAACGTCACTCTCTCAATTGCCTACCATTAGCTCTTATGCTTTCCTAAGAATACAAACACATACCTTATTGACGGTAGATGAAACAAAGGTGATTGTTAAGTGAATTCAAGTGCTGAACACAAACAAGGCTTATGTGGAGCATGGAAATAAGGTTAGCATATATCCTACTATAATATGAAATTCTAGTTTTTGTAAAGCTAGGTAACAATCCAAACTAGAATTCAATACCTAGGTGTTGATCCAAAAGATACAAGAGGTGTTTAGGACAACAACTCACACACAAGGACGATGTAACTTGATGCAATCAAAGGAACGAGATAATCTGAAAATATAAGTGAATAATAACTAGCTCTTATTGCATAAGTTATGGAGAAACACTAGCTAATTTCTCAAATTGACAAATAGGGCACAAGATTGCTCAAATCAATAATAGTGCACAATCTGAAATTTAATAATATATGCCGTGTTGTGGCTACAGACCAAACAAAGAGAGTATGGTGGTGGAGAGTTAGGTAAACAAATGACCTCTTGGGCCTTTCCCAAGACTCGATATCATATATATACATGTACCCTCGTAGGGAGTGTCTTTACCACCGTGGCTTCGCCACCGAAGCCTTCCTTATTACATAGTTCTCAACAAGCTAGCTGGGTTTAGGTGGGGGCCACCCCTACAACAGGAGCCTCTCATGGTGAAGGGCTTCACAGGCCGAAGCCATGCCGCCGAGCCCTTTGGCCCCCTCCGTCCCTGCGGCCTGTGACTTGTATGATATTGGGTGCAGGTGACTTTGCGTGTGGCGCGCATTGTGGCTCTGCGAGGGCACGGGTGGATGCCAGCAGTCGTGCAGGGTCGAAAACCTTACCGAGGGCGGAGCTGAGCCGCTCTGAGGGTGCGAAGACCTTGCCGAAGATGGGGCTGAGCTGCTTCACGAAGGCGAGGATCTTGCCGTTGCGGAAGGGATATGCGGGGGTGGCAAGTTGAAACAGCGCGCGCACGCGCGATGATTGCGCCGGTTCGACTCCCATCGGTTGCGTTTCCCGATGGGAAAGCTGGTGTATATAGATGGCCGTGGTGAAGCACTGTGCTTCCCAGACTTGCGCGCTGTGCTTCCATGCTCTGCGATGGTCTTGTTCTCATAAATAGGGCTTTGTCGATTCCGGCGCCTGTTTATGAGAACAAGATCGTCTCCGAGCTTGGAGCAATATGTTTGTGGGGGCGTGGTACCGGTGCATGTTGGGGCAATCGTGCTTCTTCAGGCCACGAATGTGCGGTGGCGGCACGGGGGTCGACTCCGATGTGTCCTGCGTTGTCCCGCATCCTAGTGAGTGCGCCGCGTGCGTATTTTTCCCGTGTCACCTTGTCGGCCGCCGGTCGGCCATGCTGTGACCGGCACGTGCTTCGACCAAGTGACTTGCCGCGTCGGTGCTTTGTGCAACCTGGCGTCCGTGGAAAGGCATGGGACACATTAGAATAGCAAAACGGTTATAGTAAGATCGAAGAGGTATAGAGTGCAGGAAGCTCCGGGGTTGTCCCGAGCCATTGGAGCAAAAGGGGTGCCCTTGTGGCGCGGCTTGTGGAGGCGTGACTGCGCTGTGGCGACGAAAATGGCGTCGAGGGTGGAGTCGGAGTCGTTCCGCTGAGACGAAGGCGTCACGAAAGGTGGGTTGGTGGGCCATTGGCTGTGTCGCATGTGGCCTGTGCGGGTGGAGACCTGGCCGACGCAGCCATGCGCGCACGTGCAGCTCGGTGGGGGTGCCGTACGCATGTGAGCGGCCGGGCTGCGTCGGCTTCCTCCGGGTGTGGCCCCGAACGCGTGGGCGACGCGTCGACCTCTGGCGATTGCGCTTCTAGATGTGCGGGAGGTCTCGCACGGGTGCGTGTCGGTGCCGGGGGCAGAGCCGAGACTGCACCGCGAAGGCAGAGATGCCGCCGGTTAAACTGCCTAAACTGCCGAGCAGACACGCGGCGAGGCGCGATTGGCGCGCCGTGCCCTGCTGGGGCCCTTGGTGTGACCGCCGCTTGACTGGGCTCCGTGCACATATGTGTGTGCTGGTACGGCAGCGATCGTGGGGGTGTGTACGGTTCGCCTCCCGGCAGTTACGCTTATCAATGGCGTGGGGGGTAGAGGGGTATTAATAAAGGAATACGCGTAGGCTACGGAAGCAGAAAACAAATTTTTTTCTACCGCGCACCCAAGAACATCATGCTAAGAAGGATCATGGATCGTTACCACTTAGACGCGCAGCGCAGCGGAAGATGAATTGGAAACCGATCCAATCACGCGCGTCGAGGTAGTAGTGGAAGTAGCCGATCGTCCCGAACAGATCGTCTCCTCCACGCACGCCGATCAACATCGCAACGAGCAGCGCCTCCACCGGTATCCACACGTCCGGGGTGGGCGCCGATCGCGAGTGTACTAGCACTCGTGAGCAGCTAGGGTTTGGCTCGGGAGGTGGCGGCTAGGGTTTTGCTAGATGTTAACGGGGACGAAACCCTCGGCCCCTCGCCTCCATATATAGACCTCCTCACGTGGACCTTGCGGACCAAGGCCCATTAGGAGTCTATTCGGATCTTTATCCGAATTGAGCCCATATCCAAATCATATTCGAATCAGTGTTCCAACCCGTTAAGCGTGCGACCCTGTAGGTTCACGTATACTTGGTCGTGACCCGAAACGCCTTTCCGGTCACCTGTTAATAGCGGCCTCTAGTAAGACATATTAACCCCAAAGTATATGTAAAGATCATATCGGCTGAACCTGTAATGTTCTCTCATGTACGAATCCCTTTGCCTCACGATATAGATTGAGCTCAAGGCGAGACCTGTGTCATCCTCTTAATAGCTCAATCACTCTCTCGATTCCGTGATGGATTATAAACTCGTGATTGACTCCTCAATCACCTTGGCATGGCCATGCACTTTCATAATCCATTACATCGAGGCCCAGAGATATCTCTCCCATAAGGAGGGGCAAATTCTATCTTGATCATTCACATCCCACTACATGTTTCATGGCAAACCCGAAGACTACTTTTATGACTACCCGATTCACGGAGTAGTGTTTAGTAGTCCCAAAATAAGCTACTACTCATGTTGGGAACCATGATGATCTCAAGTCTAAGGACTCTACATAAACACTACTTGAGACCAGCGATGACACATGGAATCTGCGGTGTCTCATGGCAGTCTATCCAACATATGTTCACTAACACATGTCCATATTATTGATTTGGTATCACCATACCATGATCCATGAGACATGATCATCAATCAATACATATCTGATCTTTGTCTTTGAATCATATTTGTTCCTCATATGATATACGATCGGGGATCATTTAGAAATAGCAACATCTTAGTATTTAAGAGTCTCATGAATAAGTCACATACTCATTGATCAATAATGATGATGTCTATTCCAAGGAACAAAGTAATGTATCATAAACATAGTATGTGATATATACAACATCTCCATGTTGCCTCTAGGGCATATCACTATGATCTCCCACTTGCACTAGAGTCAACCATGTAGGTATCTAATACCCATTGCCCTAGTGTGAGCCTCATGCTTTGGTGGGAAGCGGCTTTGTCAACGGATCTGCAATGTTCAAATCCGTTTGTACTTTGCATATCTTCACATCGCCTCTCTCCACTATCTCGCGGATGAGATGAAATCGCCGTAAAATGTGCTTGGACTTCAGTGCGATCTAGGCTCCTTGGCTTGTGCAATGGCCCCACTATTGTCACGATGAGGTCCATTGGGTGGAGGCACTAGCCATCACACCAAGCTCGAAATAAATTTCTTGATCCAAGCGACCTCTTTGGCGGCTTCGAAGCTGCTATGTACTCGGCTACGTTGTAGAATCAAGCAACCGTCTGCTGCTTGGAACTCTTCCGACTTACCGCACCGCCATTGAGAGAACACAAATCCAGTTGCGATCTAAAATCATCTTTGTCGGTTTGGAAGCTAGCATCGGTGTAACCATTTACAACGAGCTCTTCCTCACCTCCATAGACAAGGAACACATCTTTAGTTCTTCTCAAGTACTTCAAGATGTTCTTTACGGCAATCCGGTGACTTTCACTGGATCGATCGTATCTACTCGTAGCACTTAAAGCATACTGAAACATCCGGGCGTGTACAAAGCATGGCATACATAATGGACCCAATAGCGAAGCATATGGAATTGCATTCATTTTATCCGCTCATCGGTGTACTAGGACACCGATTCTTGCTAAGATTTATACCATGTGACATAGGTAGAAAACCTTTCTTGGAATCATGCATATTGAACCTTTTCAACACCTTGTCAATGTACGTATCTTGGCTTAATCCAATTAGCCTTTTGATCTATCTCTATAGATCTTGATGCCCAGAATATATCTGCCTCTCCTAAGTCTTTCATAGAGAAACTATTTTTAATGAAGACTTATGATTCGAGCAAAGGAATGTCATTTCCGATCGTAATATGTCATCCACATATAAGACCGAGAAATACAAGTGCGCTCCCACTAGCCTTTTGTAAACACAAGGCTCTTCTTCGTTCTTGATGAAACCAAACCCTTTGATTACTTCATCAAAGCGAATGTTCCAACTCCGAGATGCTCGCTTTAATCCATAAATGGATCTTTGGAGCTTGCATATCTTTCCAAGCGATTGCGGATCGACAAAACCGTGGGCTGTGTCATGTACACATCCTCACTCGATTTCCATTAAGGAAAGCTGTTTTGACATCCATTTGCCATATTTCATAGTCGAAATATGCAGCAATCGCTAGAATGATCGAATAGACTTTAGCATTGCGGCCAGGCGAAAAAGTTTCATCATAATCAATACCTTGAATTTGTTTGAAACCTTTGGCCTGTCGCGCTTTATAGATGTGAACATTTCCATCTATGTCTATCTTTTCTTGAAAACCCATTTGCATTCAATGGTTTTAACACCATCAGTGGATCAACCAAGTTCCAAACTTGATTCTTGTGCATGGATTCAATTTGGATCTCATGGCTTCAAGCCATTTCTCAGTCCGGTCCCACCATTGCTTCTTCATAGGTCTTAGGCTCATCGTTGTCTAACAACAATATGTCCCGTTGTTGAGTAGTCAAGAACATGTACCTCTCGGTGCACGACGTGACCTTCGACCTACGTGGTGCTAGTGTGTCCACAACAGGTTCTTCAACGGTTTGTTCATCTGTTGTGGTTACGTAGGAGCTGAAACGTTATCAGTGTTTCTTGAATTTCTTCAAGTTGCACTGTGCTCCCACTATCCCTTCTTGAGAGAAACTCTTTCTCTAAGAAGACACCATGCCAGCGACAAACACTTTGCCTTCTCCTTGATTATAAAAGTAATATCCTTTTGTTTCCTTAGGATACCCGATAAAGAAGCATTTATCAGATTTAGGAGTGAGCTTATCAGATTGTAAACGTTTTACATAAGCCTCACATCCCCAAATCTTAAGAAAAGACAAGCTAGGGCGTTGTCTGTCCACATCTCATATGGTGTCTTTTCTCACGATTTTGATGGAACCTGTTTAGTGTGAGCGGTTGTTTCAAGAGCGTACCCCAAAAGACAACGGAAGATCACTTTGGCTCATCATGGGCGCACCATATCTAATAAGGTGCGATTTCTCCGTTCGAGATACCCCATTCCATTGAGGTGTTCTGGCGGAGTCAATTGTGGAACAATTCCACAATCCTTTAGATGATTGCCAAACTCATGGCTCAAATACTCGCCTCCACGATCAGATCGTAGAAACTTGATTGTCTTGCCTAAATGATTTTGCACTTCATTTTGGAATTCTTTGAACTTTTCAAAGGATTCGGACTTATGCTTCATCGGTAGATATACCCATATCTACTAAAGTCATCGATAAAAGTTATAAAATCTGAAAACCACCTCTGTCGTTAAGCTCATTGGTCCACATACATCGGTATGTACAAGTGCCAATAAGTCATTTGCCCGTTCACCTTGACCGGTGAAAGGTGCCTTTGTCATCTTGCCAAGTAAACAAGATTCGCATGTCTCTAATGATTCAAAATCAAATGAGTGCGAATACCATCTCTATGGAGCTTCGCATGCGTTTCTCATTTATGTGACCTAGCGGCGATGCCAAATAAGCGTGGGATTCAAATCATTGGACGTTGCCTCTTTGCATTAATGTTATAGACCGTGACCCTTCAAGAGTAAGAACGTATAACCCATTCACCAATGGAGTATGACAATAGAACATATCTTTGAAATAAAGAGAACAACCATTGTCCATAGATTTAAAGTCATAACCTTCGCTTGCAAACATGAAGCGAAATAATGTTCTTTGAAAGAGATGGAACACAATAACAATTATTCAATTCCAAAACTAATCACGAAGGTAAAGACAATGGCATGGTGCCAACAGCTACCGCAGCAACTTTTGCTCCATTGCCAACGCGAAGATCCACTTCGCTCCTCCTCAAACTTCTACTTCTTATTAGCCCCTGCAACGATTTGCAAATGTGAGCAACCGATCCGGTATCAAATACCCAAGAATTAGTGGAAGAAGTAGCAAGATTGATTTCTATAACATTAATACACAGGTGGAAGTCATACTTCCCTTCTTCTTCTCAAGATCCTCCAAGTACTTTGGGCAGTTCCTTTTCCAATGTCCTGATTGCTTACAGTAGTAACAATCTGCATCAGGATGAGCATCACCCTTCTTGTCTTTCTTGGCCTTAGAATTGCTCGCGATCGCATCAGGAGCTTTCTTTCTTTTGACCGCGATTCTCTTGACATAGGGCTTGCCCTTGCCTTTCTGCATCATCATCACATGATTGCTGCTTTTCTTAATGCTTTCCTCGCAGATTTTAGCATCCCATGCAACTCGGCCCGGGTCTTGTCCAGTTGTTCATGTGAAAGTTCATTATGAATGGCTCAAAGCTCGGGGGGAGCGACTGGAGAATCACATCAGTAGCCAACTCTTGGCTAAGAGGAAAACCAAGCTTTTCCAGACTCTCAATGTAGCCAATCATCTTAATCACATGAGGGCTGACGGGATTCCCTTCTGCAAGCCTGCACGCAAATAAGGACTTTGAAGTATTGAACCTCTCAGCCCTTGCTTGGTTCTCAAACATACCACGTAGCCCCACAATGATATTGTAGGCATCTGTGTTCTCATATTGCTTCTGAAGCTCAGAGGACATTGTGGCAAGCATGAGGCAGCTCACATCAAGGCAATCATTCGTATGCTTCTCATAAGCTCTCCGTGCAGCCATAGTAGCATTATCGGCAAGTCTTGGGTAAGGAGACTCAGGACATACTCCTTGCGCTCTTGCTTGAGAACAATTCTCAAGTTGCGATACCAATCCAAAAGTTTGTTCCATTGAGTTTTCTTTCTCAAGAACAGATCGCAAATTAAAAATCTTGGATGCGGCGTTAGTGACATGATCTACAACACAAGAATATGCAAAGTTTAGCACTATGTTTATGTTCATCTTTTATTAAACTATTTAGCAAAAGACTCCCACTATGAGTTTTCCAACAAAAACTCCTCTAAGTTACATAGTGGGTAAAGATCCTCATTTCACTAATTCCTAGTGAGCTTTGGCATCACGGCTAGAAAACTAGTGACATGGGTAAGCAACACTTTGCTAATCACATCCCTATGTGACTCTACTTTGGGTGACATCGGTATGCCTCGGCCCCAATCTATGCCCCAAGGTCCAAAACTATTTTGATAACCTTGTTAAGTAAACCAAATGCTTCCGCATGTAGATGTCCGACATCTACCCCAAATGATGATGATAACCGATGGCACTCTACTTTGGTAGACCTACCATGCGGTGATCATTATCTTTGGTGCAACATATGGAAGGGCATTAACACCTAATTTTAAGAGGATTCTATCCTACCAAAGCAACATATCACATATATCATTGCATAAGAATAAGATAGATAACATCATAGATAAACACATTTAAGCGTGAAGTAGTATGGCCCAAAAATGGTGATATCCATCTCCAAGTAGGTGTAGACGATCTCCATCCTCCACATCACTCCTTTAGGCCACCATGCTTAAAAACTTGTAATCTCAAAACTAGGCTACTACCTATAATAGCTAGAAATTGAAGATTACAAAGATAGATTCAAGCATTAAGGTCGACACGCAGTCGTTAAATACAATATATACAGCTAACAATAGCTGAAATAATCATGACACGCAGCCATGAGCAGATGTTACATGCATCACATACATCTCATACACTCAAATAAGCTATAGGGCCATACTATTCACATCATTCTCTGCAAAAACAAGTTAGACGTAGAATCGCATTCTACCTAACGATGTGAACCCAAGACGCTATACAAGGGGGGATACACACGGCGGTCAGCGGGCGGGGGGTCGAGGGGGGAGCCGCCCCCCGCGGGTTTCAGGGCAGCGCCCTGAAAACCTCACAGAATTACATAGATCGCATCTATGAAATCGCTATGAAAATCTTATCGAGCCGATCAAATCAACCCAAATCCGAGCCATTCAAAATGTCTCAATTTTCATTAGATCAATCATATTGATCATCGCGATCGGTATACTTGAGGAGACCACAACACAAGACCTCGATCTGTTGGCTCGATCTACTGATTGTGCGCGCAGTTAGCCCCGATGGTGATTCCAGCCGGTAGGGGCAAGTCGCGCGTACATCAAAGAAGGAGCACGAACTAATCTTTTTGGCCTTATGATGCTATCAACTCATACCTATTTCAACCCCTTATGACCGATTGATCTCATCAACCCGTGCTACGACTTAGGCGTAATAGATCAATCTACTACTATCGCATATCAACATATGCGCGATCCGGATTGCAAACTAAGCAAGATGGCTCGATACCACTAAAGGAATACGCGTGAGGCTACGAGGCGAAAACAAAATTTTTCTACCGCGCACCCAAGAACATCATGCTAAGAAGGATCATGGATCGTTACCACTTAGGACGCGCAGCGCGGTGAAGATGAATTGAAACCGATCCAATCACGCGCGTCGAGGTAGTAGTGGAAGTAGCCGATCGTCCGAACAGATCGTCTCCTCCACGCACGCCGATCAAGATCGCAACGAGCAGCGCCTCCACCGGTATCCACACGTCCGGGTGGGCGCCGATCGCGAGTGTACTAGCACTCGTGAGCAGCTAGGGTTTGGCTCGGGAGGTGGCGGCTAGGGTTTTGCTAGATGTTAACAGGACGAAAACCCTCGCCCCTCGCCTCCATATATATAGACCTCCTCACGTGGACCTTGCGGACCAAGGCCCATTAGGAGTCTATTCGGATCTTTATCCGAATTGAGCCCATATCCGAATCATATTCGAATTAGTGTTCCAACCCGTTAAGCGTGCGACCCTGTAGGTTCACGTATACTTGGTCGTGACCCGGAAACGCCTTTCCGGTCACCCTGTTAATAGCGGCCTCTAGTAAGACATATTAACCCCAAAGTATATGTAAAGATCATATCGGTGAACTGTAATGTTCTCTCATGTACGAATCCCTTTGCCTCACGATATAGATTGAGCTCAAGGCGAGACCTGTGTCATCCTCTTAATAGCTCAATCACTCTCTCGATTCCGTGATGGATTATAAACTCGTGATTGACTCCTCAATCACCTTGGCATGGCCATGCACTTTCATAATCCATTACATCGAGGGGCCCAGAGATATCTCTCCCATAAGGAGGGGCAAATTCTATCTTGATCATTCACATCCCACTACATGTTTCATGGCAAACCCGAAGACTACTTTTATGACTACCCGATTCACGGAGTAGTGTTTAGTAGTCCCAAAATAAGCTACTACTCATGTTGGGAACCATGATGATCTCAAGTCTAAGGACTCTACATAAACACTACTTGAGACCAGCGATGACACATGGAATCTCTGCGGTGTCTCATGGCAGTCTATCAACATATGTTCACTAACACATGTCCATATTATTGATTTGGTATCACCATACCATGATCCATGAGACATGATCATCAATCAATACATATGCTGATCTTTGTCTTTGAATCATATTTGTTCCTCATATGATATACGATCAGGGATCATTTAGAAATAGCAACATCTTAGTATTTAAGAGTCTCATGAATAAGTCACATACTCATTGATCAATAATGATGATGTCTATTCCAAGGAACAAAGTAATGTATCATAAACATAGTATGTGATATATACAACATCTCCATGTTGCCTCTAGGGCATATCACTAACAATTAAGTACCCCTTGCATTAGGCCACTTGCCTTTTCATCGCCGTGTCCTCTATCTCCCAACCGCGCGTCCCCATCTCTTATCTCTTGACGTCCTTGCTTCCTTCGTCATCCCGGAGTTCCAGAAGAATGGCGGCACACCGTCGGGCGCGCACACGGGCGGCTGACGATGGCGCCGTCTTCCAGCGGGCATCGCCGCTTGAGGTGAGGTACACTCTCGAGGGGCGCTGCCCCGCGGCGGTGAGCGAGTGGTGGACGGCGCCGGAGAGAGGAGGGGGCGGCACTCCCACGTCCTAGGCTCGATGTTGGTGACGGAAGAGACGATCTGCGGCCTTCTTCGAGAGGGGAAGTTGTCAGACTGCCGGGATGTGTGGCTGCCCGCGGGCGACGAGATCGAACCGCACCCCGGCACTTCGGAGGCGATCGTGTTCGTCACCTATCTGGAGGCTGGGTTGCGCATCCCAGCCGCCAGGCTTGTCGGGGACGTCCTGCGGGCCTTTGGACTTGAGCTGGTGCAGGTGACGCCGAATGTGATTGCCCGGCTTGCCGTGTATAGTTGGGCTGCGCGTACGGAGGTGTGCTGGCCGACCGCGTCACTGCCCGCGTTTCTTCATGATGTCCGATGCGCGGCGGAGGGTCGGGGGGATGGGGCGCTGCCCGCCTTCGGTAACGTCGATCTCGCGCTGCGCCCGCAGTGCCAGAAGATATTTCCCGCATAGTCGAGTCGGGCCGAGTGGGGTCAGATTGGATACAGCGGTGGTTTTATCACCGCGTGGCGAGCGGTAGCGACCTGGAGTGCTCGGGGCGACCGGTGGCAGTTAGCGCCATGCCTAGTAGGCCCCTAAATGCTGATGACGAGTGGGTAGCACGGAGGCTTGTTGGAATCACCGCCCGCTTCAACATGCGCGACCTCGCTGAGGAGTACGTCATGTATGGAGTAGCGCCGCTTGCTGCGGAGTGGCGCCTGGCTCTTGGGGGGCTTCGACGTGACAACGTCCGTCCTTCCGTGTCTTCGCTGCCGGGGCCCTCCGGTCCGCGTGAGTTGTGTTGGAGTTTGTTTTCGTGTGGTGCTTGTCGAGGCTGTTGTTTTGACAATGTGCCCTGGTGCCCTTCGCAGGTATTTCGCTGGGGGACGCGGAGCGTGCGGTGAGTGCGTTCCTTGGGCCGTACATGGCGAGGAGCACACTGCTGCGCGTGGCGATCCGCGGAGGCGTGTGCAGGGCGGTTGAACCGCGTGTGCGAGGCCTTGGGTATTAGGGTGCCAGAGCGCGTTGTTCCAATCCCCAGCCCACCTCGACGGAATGCCGCGGGGGAGGGGGTTGTAGCGGAGGCGGGTTCCCATTCGGTGGAGCATGCAGAGTTGGAGGTAAGAGTGAGTGCTGCGTCACCACCGGCGGTGTTGGGGCAGGCGGTACTCCGGAGGATGTTGGGGCGGAGCCATTGCTCGTAGAGGATGCTGGGGCGGAGCCATTGCTTGCGGCTGTGGGACCTCCGTCTGCGGCGGTTTCCGTCTGGGACCGTCTTCTGCTCCCCGGCGGCGACCCGCACTGATGTTGCCCGGTCAGTGGAGGTTTTGTTGTGGCGGCGGTCGAGCCCTATGGGACTCGACTCGAGACCGAGTGTGTCGGTGCCCTCGCGGCCCGATCAGTCTGCGGTGCCGGTGGCGTGATGGCGATGGGTGAGCTCCGGCAAAGCTCCCAGTTGGTGAGGCGGGCGAGGATCACGAAGGTCTCGCGGATTCAGCGAGTGAAGGTAGAATTTCCTTGGCGTGACTGGTAGATACTCACGAGTGACCCTCATGTGCCTTGGCGACAACGTCGTTTCGAGCACAGGCGGCTGTGGAGCCCGAAGGTGGCTTGTTGGGAGGAAGTCTAGCGCCCGGCGAGGTATTCTTTGCGAAGCACGCCCGATGTCTAGCAAACTTCGTTCCTCGAGCAAGGGTGTTGGCGGCATGGCGGGGGGCCGTCGATGATGCGGCCGCGAGTTTAGATCGCGACACTTCTGGTCGGCGGGCTGATTTGCTTGAAGGGTGCTCGAGGTCTCTCAAGCGAGGTAAGTGCGACCTCGGCAGCTCGTAGCCTTCTTGGAGGTGTGCGATTGCTTCCTTGTGTAGACCTTCGCCCTCGTTGGGCGCTCTGAGCGGCCCATGCGCGAGAGCAGGAGGCCTTAGAAGGCGGTGCGCGCTGCGAAGGGCCCGCCGTGCATCTAAGGAGGCACACTCCGCTAAGGATGACGCGTCGGCGTTGTTGGAAGCGGAACTTCGCGGCGGCTGTCTCATATGCCGCGAGCGTGTGGCATCGGCGGCGGCGGCGGCGGTGGAGCGTGACGGGCTGCTCAGCGAGTTGCCTCCACGAGGAAGAGAACGGCCGCCTCGCTGCAGCCCTGAGAGAGTGGGATGAGGCGCTGGGTGCCGCTTCGGCGACGGCATGGGAGGCTATGCTGGCCCTGGAGGGTGCCCTTGAGAATCTTGTTGCTGAGGTGCCGCCCCGCTCCTTCGGACCTGAAAAGCTTCCCCGAACTCTCCGATGGATTGCAGAAGCGGCCGATCTCGCTCAGCCGGCTGCGACGTCCTTTGGCAACCACTGCTCCTACGTGACTGCCTACCTGGTATGCGCTCTTCTCCGGCACCGGGGCTGCCGCCATGTTGATGAATTGGGAGACCCCCAGCTGGAGATGCCCGTTGGCGCCGGGGTCATGTCTGGCGCCGTGCGCGCCGTTAGGCCCGCCGTTCGGTTTTTTCATGAGCGGATCTGGGAGTATATCGGGGAGGCCGCAGCGAAGGTGGAGCTGCGGCGGAACATGTATGGCGAGGGCAACCTGGGTGAGTGGCTTGATGAAGTTGCGCGGCGCGACGATGGCGGGACCGACGGCCCCAGCGAGTGTGACTCCGGGCTCTTATGCGCTTGGTGTGTGTTGTCACCTTACGTCGCCCGTCGCAGGAGTGAATTGCAAACGCTTTGCTTTGTTGATCGATCTTGCCACTTTGCTGCGGCGGTGCTTGATGGGGACTGCTGCTGGTTTACGCGTTGTAACTTGGCGCGCTTACGTCGTGGTGGCGGGCGAAGACTCCTTGACCACGGGCGAATCGATCCTCGGCGGCGAAACCGGTGCAAAGGGTCATCCAGTGAAGCTAGAGCGAGTAGTCTTTGCCGTGGTTTTGTAAAAATAGCGGCGTTGTAGTGGGCCAGTCGGAAATGCACCCTTCTGCTTTGTTTATGGATCGCTGCTTTGCTTCTTCTTCGTGGTGGAGTTTTCTTTGGTTGGGGCGACGCCTAGGGTAGAGGTGGAGGTGGGGCGTAGGCTGCTCATTGCGTGCGGCGCTCCGTCCCCTACCCTCGAAGTGGTGCGGCGGTGGCGCCTTGGTTGATGTGAGCGCGCAAGCGCTCCGTCCTCTACTCTCGAAGTGGTGGTAGCGGGTGGCGCCTTAGTCGTGTAGTTGCGCGGCGCTCCGTCCCCTACCCTCCGAGTGGTGGCGGCGGAGTTGGCGCCTTAGTCGATGTGAGCGCGCGGCGCTCCGTCCCCTACCCTCTGAAGTGGTGGCAGCGGAGCTGGCGCCTTAGTCGATGTAGACGCTTGCGCTGGGCAGGGCAGGGTACCCTTGAGGAGGGATTGGGGCCTAGCTTCGTAGGTCCTGTCCCTGACTCCCTAGTGGTCAATGGAGGACCTCACGAGGCGTATTTGTTTCGCTATATTTTAGTGCGATGGGACGGTGAGGCGAGGATCGCTGAGTCCGTACATGGTGCGATCAGCACTGCAATGGAGGTGTCTCTTGGCCGTCGTACCTCGCTCCGGGCCACGCAAGATGGGGGGATGCGTGAAATGGGGCAGCCTTGCCGCACCACATGCCCTTGGGACGTCGATGGGACTCTTCGACGTACTGCCCGTGGTCTTGCCCCTGGGGCTCTTTAAAAGGGGCGGGTAGCCGAATGGAGCGGCACTCGCCTTCCATACGCCGCACCCCATACTCATTTTGTTCCAGCTCCGCTCAATAGCATAGGGGACTCCAGAAGGCGGATGATGCCGCCTAGGCGGTTGCGGGGTCAGGTGTCCCGCCTTTGCTGGGGGATGCGCCGCCACGATGTGTTTTCCCCCCACCCGCGCGCCGAAGAGCCGCGGGTGGTTCGGGGTAGTGGGCAATTCACTTGTACTTCATCCGGACCGCTCCTAACCGAGGAGTAGGCTGTTATGGCGCGTTTGGCGAGCCGTCCCCCACTGCTGTCCCGTCTGGCTTTGTTCTCTCCCCCGTCTCCTCCCCTAGCTAGTGGATGCTTGAGGTGAGGAAAGGAGGGGAAGGGGGCTGGCTTGTGGTGCGGCAGGGAGCCACGCTGCCGAGGCGGCGCCGGCTCTTTAGCTCGGGCGGCGAGGTTCTCGGGAGCCACAGGCGCTCTCGTCTTGAGTGCAGGTCGCGAGCGCCTTTACCGGGAGCATTTGGTTGCTCGGCCCTGCTGTGGAGGCGCGGGCCATCGGGCTCCTGTGCCGCCTGCTTGATCGGCATGCAGAAGTGCGAAGCGCGGGCCTCACGTTGAGCTCTGGCGCCTCGCTCCTGTACTCGCGGTCACCCGTCCGTGTGGCTCACGCGGGGGTCCGTGCGCCGTTGTATGTGGACTCCGGCAAGTGCGTGGGAATACCATCCACGTCTTATTTATACTCGAGAGTGCAGCGGTGAGACACCGGCGTCGCGTGGGACATCCGCGTCTTGTTTAGACTCAGTAGAGTGCGCAGAAAAAACATCCGCGTCTTTGTTTGTACTCCGGAGAATGCGTGGGACTATCAACCACGACTTACTTAAATTCCGGAGGGTACGCCCTCGCGTGCGCGGAACTTCCGCATCTTGTTTAGACTCAGTAGAGTGCGCAGGGAAAGCATCCGCGTCTTTGTTTGTACTCCGAAGAATGCATGGGACTATCAACCACGGCTTACTTAAATTCCGGAGGGTACGCCCTCGCGTGCGCGGAGCATCCGCGTCTTGTTTATACTCAGTAGAGTGCGCAGGGAGAACATCCGCGTCTTATTTATACTCCACAGTGCGGCGTGGGGCGTCCCCGCTGCGTCTTATTTATACTCCGTGGGAGTGCGTGCGGCGGACCTCATCGCTCGTCTTATTTATACTCCGTGGAAGTGCGTGCGAGGCGGACCTCGGCGCTCGTCTTATTTATACTCCGTGGAGTGCGTGCGGAGGCGGACCTCATCGCTATGTCTTATTTATACTCCGTAGAGTGCGTGCGAAGGCGGACCTCGACGCTACGTATTATTTATACTCCGTAGAATGCGTGCGGAGGCGGACCTCCGTGGAGTGCGTGTGCGGAGGTGAGTCTCCATGTGGTGCTCGTGCGGATGTGGGTTTCCATGCCTGCGTGTGCGGAGGTGAGTCTCCATGTGGTGCTCGTGCGGAGGTGGGTCTCCGTGCGGTGCGTGGGGACATCGACCACGTCTTTATACTCGGGAGTCGGCGTGGTGACAACACCGGTAGCGTCTTGCGGAATCCGCGTCTTGTTTATACTCAGTAGAGTGCGCAAGGAAAACATCCGCATCTTATTTATACTCCGTGGAGTGCGTGTGGGGGGTGAGCCTCTGCACATTTGTGGCGGTGGGGGGGGCCATGAATAGCCTCGCAAATGGTGAACTTTATTAAATTCCCGTTTGCGCGGGTGAGCGAGTACAAAAGGGGTATGAACTAACCACCGGACTCGTTGCCGTGGCGATGAGATGCGAAGCCTCTTGTGCTTGGGCTGCCGCAGGGTGTGTACGGGCGCGTCGGACCTAAAGATCACGGTGGGTTCCCAAGCTTGGGCTTTGGGTTCCATGCTCCAGGTGCCGGGCCAAGTGCTGATCGCCGAAAATGGTGATGACACCTCGCGGGCCCGGAAGCTTTACACATAGGAAGCCATGGTGCGGTACTGCCCCAAAGGAGTTAAGAGTTGGTCGCGCGGGATGACATTGTAGAAGTCTGGATGTCGATGACATCAAAGGTGGCGTCCACAGTCGCCACGTTGTCGTCTGGCGAAGGAGACACGTAAACATATTTGACCCGCGCCGATAGGGCTGGCCTCTAAAGCCACAGCGGGATTCGTTAGGGGCCTGGCGACTCAGAGGATCGCCATGCAGTCGAAGGCTGTGCGACGAGGATGTTCGCGGGCTACCGTCGACCGAGGATCGCCGGACATCGCGCCAGCGACGCGACACGGATGACTAGGGGATCGATGGGAACTCCACACCTTGGCGTCGGCCAGCGTGAAGGTGATTTCGTCTTTGCGCCCACTCTGGCGGGTGGGCTGGGTATGCCGCCACGTGGTGTAACCTCCGCCACGTATGCTTCTTGGCTGTCGCTCGAGGCAAACTCCAGGAGGAACCGTCGGAGATGGCGTTGATGACCCTACGCGGGCGCCCTCTAGTATATGGATCCGCGAGGACTTTCACAGAGGCTCTTTGTATGCGGGCTTGCGTCCGCCGAGGCCCCTCACGAGTGCGGTTCTGGTCGCAAATCCTCGGGGGCGGCCGATGGCTGCTGAGCGTGCCGCGACGGCGGGTGATCACGTTTGAGATCCTGTCCTGGCGGCGCTTTGGCGAAGTCTGCGATGGTGGTGCAGAGCGGGTATCATGGTTGCCTTGACCATGCACCTCGCACCCGCTGCGGTATTGTTGGTCGCCGTACTGCGCTCGGGCCCAACCGTCGCGGCCTGTCCTCGGCCTCGCCCCGACCTCGTCGGGCCTAGCCCGCGGTTGGCGGGCGTTGTCCTCGAGCTGGTCTCAATGTCAAAGCGTCTTTGGGTTCGCGGGATGTCGGCGGCGTGCGAGGCCTTGTCGGCGGCGTGTCCTTGTGCGGGAGGTGTCGCCGACATCTCACAGCCGGTGCTGCTCGCGAGAACTTACTGCGATGGGTGGCGCTCTTGCGGCGCTTCCGTGAGTTGACATCCGCGTTGTTGTCTGGCGACGCCCGCGTCTTCTTCGCCGAGCATATTCCTCCATTTTGTCAAAGAGTTTTGCTCTTGTCTTGATCGGCTTGCGCGCGTTGTATGCGGCGGTGGCCACAGGTGAAGACCACGCACCGCTGCGTTGATTATTGTTGTCGTTAGCGTCTTTGACTGGCGGCGGACCTTGCGGCGTTTGAAATACTCGCGGAGCCTTTAGATGGATGTTGCTTGATGGCGAAGAGTTGATCCGTGTCGCGCACTCAATGTAGTTCCACGGAAGTTGTTATAGAGCGATCACGTACTGCTCCCATGCATATATGGAGTTCGGCTCTATGGTAAAGAACCATGAAAGCGCCACTCCTTATATGGCGGCGGAGCCCTTCGCCTTGGTGGTGTCGTCCCTTTGCCGCCTCGATGGCGGTTCGTACCTGCGCCACGAACTCTCGGGGTCCATGTCGCCTTTCTACGATATAACGGGTGAAATTTGAAATCCTTGGCCACGGTACTTCTTTGTAGGCCGCGATATGAGGATTCGGGTCCACGTCGTAGTGAAGCGGTGGAAGTTGGGCGTCGCGGTGTCGCCCTCTCGGGTGCGAGCTCGTGCGACCACCGGTGGGGCAGCGGGCAGAGCCTCTTGCATGCTCCTCCGACCCCACGAGATCCGCCAATTCCCGGAGTGTGCCAAGGGCGCGCGAGGGCATTCTCGTGGCGGGCGTAGATGGGGTGGCGGCGCGCTGGCGATGCGATCGATGCCATCGCGACTGCTGCTTGCGCTCCTAGGTTGCCCCTCGCGTCCGCGCCGTGGAGTTCGGTGCCGACGGTGGGGCCGCTTGGCACTTCCTCACCGGGTGCGGAGGCGGTGGTCGCGCCTTTATGACCGTCGAGGCTACCGCTCCCTAACGTCCGGCCGGTGTCGTCAAGGTGACTCGTCGCGCCAATGGCGGGTTGGGGTGCGACGGGTGGGTTGGGGCCGATCGTCACGTCAATGGTGGCGGGGTGGATGGCGTCGGTGGTGGAGGGGTCGATAGCGTCGATGGTGGCGAGGTTGATGGCGTCGGAGGTGGCGGGGTCGATGATGTCGATGGTCGCGCGATGAGCGTCGTCATTTCTTCCCGACCGCGATGCGAAGCCACAGTGCTTGGCGGGGCCTCGCCACGGCCGCTTCCTTCTTCCTCGCCACCGATGACAAAACTTTTTTCGGTGCCATCCTCCTTCTTGCAGTCTTGAGGCTTGCTTCCGTCGTCCCCACGGACGGCGCCAAGCTGATTAATGACTCTGGACCAAACAGAGAGAGTATGGTGGTGGAGA
The DNA here is from genome assembly GCA_036346265.1 of Melocanna baccifera. Taxonomy (NCBI): domain Eukaryota; kingdom Viridiplantae; phylum Streptophyta; class Magnoliopsida; order Poales; family Poaceae; genus Melocanna; species Melocanna baccifera. The sequence goes on from CM070708.1 coordinate 4,688,982, forward strand.
GTTAGGTAAACAAATGACCTCTTGGGCCTTTCCCAAGACTCGATATCATATATATACATGTACCCTCGTAGGGAGTGTCTTTACCACCGTGGCTTCGCCACCGAAGCCTTCCTTATTACATAGTTCTTAACAGGCTAGCTGGGTTTAGGTGGGGGCCACCCCTACAGCATGCAGTGACTTATTTATTTTTCTTACTATTTTTCACTTCTCTTATATGGCACTCTTTGCTTCTTTCTCTTTATGTGGTCAAACACTTTTTTCCTCTCAAAAACAGCATAACACCCGAACAAGATTGCTTCTAAATTTGTCCATGAAACTAGATATGACCAGCCCAAAAGCAATATTAAATAGCTAGCCTCAATAGGTGAAAAGTTTTCACAAAGAAACATATGGTTCTCAAAGGATATAAGTGAAGCTTACAAAATTGAATTCTGTGCACGGCTAGATATAAGCAAAGCATAAGGCGCAACAAATTTCAGCAAAAATAATGAACAGACAACTAGCAAATATTACTAGATATCTACTCAAAAAGATAGATAGGCTTAGAATTTATAGTCTCAAACTTGACTTCCGTTTAGCACTCCACATGGATTCGAATCCATGATGAACACAGAATTAGAATCGAACTCAAAATTCGAATTTACGGGTGCTAACAAATTTGGACTTGACCAAAATAACTAAGTTTTAGGTCTCATTGTAATCTTTTAAACGAATCAAAGACCACTTAAATTAGAGTTCGAACACAAAAGTTATGACTGATTTACAGAACGGTGCACCAATTGAACTCAAATTCAACAAAAATTGAATCAAAAACAGAGTTTGATTTTGGGATTTTTGGTTTTAGAATAGAAACAAGGATCCAGCTATGCAAAGGATCAAGACCAACAACTAAACGAAAATTCTAATGGATTAAAACCTAACTAAACTCACAAGAAAATAACAGATTGATAAACTAGAGTTTGGTAATTTTGTGTTGTAATTTTCAGTTTTAGGGTTCTAGCAATGAAGAACAGCATGTATAAATAATCTAAACCAGGGATAAATGATCCTACCATGTCAACCTTTAGGTCTAATACCAAGATGATACGGGGGCGCCTGATTTTCGCGATGTAGGATCATTGATAACTTGGAGATAACTACTATGGCTTTGTTGAAGAACCCGCCCAACTGATGAACGATGATGCCACCAACAATGGTATGGTTAACCAAAATATGTGACACATGAATTTGCCCAACATGCTTTGGTCCTCATCACCCACCCGCAAAGAAGTATACACACTCCTGCACTTCACAAGGAAATCACAAGAACAATAGAATGACAAAACAAATAAAATTCCCAATTATAGCAGGGGCAATGTTTGCTCAAACCCTAGAATCAAGAATATAATTAATCTAAAATTATGGTGTTCAATCTGGTACATGGGGCGCACCCCTTGACTATAGAGCACTCCTATGACATCTAACAAGACTTGGAGGCCTTGCAATAAGCTTTCCAACAAGTATAAGAGTACTCAAATTGAACTTCATTTTATGAAATTTATGGGCCTTTTGTTGTAGGCCTACTGAGTGTTTCGAATTGAGTCCAAATTGATTTATGAGTTGAATCCGAATTTAAATTCGGTTAGACTTGATATGAATCTGAATTGGGTTTGGAAATCTTATCCAAAATTTGGGCTTTGGATTTTTGGGTCTGTCTTCTTTTCCTTCCTCTTTATGCATGCATGCGCTCACTTGGCCCGTTCACTCTCGCTCTTGTGTGAACGTATGAACCATTGCCGCATGAGTAATTCTTTACGTTGTGTGTACTTCACGCATATCTTTGTGGCACCTTTTCTTTCCCACCTCCCGCTAGACGTCATCATCGATCATATAATCACAATCATGACTTAAGTAGCAACCCATGTTTATTCAAACTAGAGCTAGTTAAAAACAAGTTCACCTTATCAACAGTAGAATTAGTGTAGAATTGATCATAGTTGAAGAGAATATGTTAATGTTAGGAATATTCACATCACATTAGCTTCTACATCCACATCTAACACCCTACCCAGTTTGGTCAAAAATTCAACCAATGCCCCCACCACTCCTAGCTCCACCTCGGACGGCCTTGGCTTACCATCATATATAAGGAACTACTATGAGTGCATCCCCTCGATGTAGCCATGGACTATATATCGCATAACAAAAAGTTAAAATCCCCCTCTAGTTGGAGTTCCACAAGGAACTTGTTAAGTACTTTGTACTCTATCCTCTATAGGCTATAATAAACCCTATTCGCTAGCTATCTCCTTAAACAGACCATGAGTGGTGTTGTGCAAGCATAGCCATTGAAATTCCACCTCCTTTTCGGAGAAGTTCTCTCGAACAACCGGTTAAGTCAAACTATTTCTTAAATTTGGTTTCTTAAACTCTTGATAACATGCTATTCATAATTTTTAAAAATGCCAAATTAAAAGTAGGATGGATGCAAAATTCGCTAAATTGACGGATACCATATCACTTTGGTTCCAAGAGGCAGAAGCAGTGGCGGCCCACAACAATCGAACATTCCAGAAGCAGCCCACAGTGGTACGGCACCTCCCAGATAGTCCCAGCTTATCTATATATCCCCTCTTCCGTTCCGTACACTCTGACTCCCCCTTCCCCTCCTTTGCTCCACTCCATGGACTCGCCGCCCCGTTGCTCCCACCGGAGCCGTCGCCCCCCTTGCTCCCACCGGAGCCGTCGTCGACCGCCCTCCCCTGGCCGGACCTCCTCACCGGCGCGGCCGCTGCCACCCACTGCCTTGTCGCCGCCCACTCCCGCCACTTTCTCGCCCTCTCTTCCCTCCTCCTCCTCTCCCTCCCCACGCCCTTCCTCCCCGCCGTCCCCTTCATCTCCCTCCAATCCCCGCAAGATTCATGGCGTAACCCCCTGCGCATCCCCCTCTACCACGCCGCCACCACCGTCTACGCGCATGCTGGATTCTTCGGCCACCCCGTCAAATTCCTTGCTTCTCTTCTGTCCGTGCCCGCATCCCTGCCCCACCTCCTCCTCACGATCCTCCCGGCCTCCCCCTTCTCCTGATCCCCCTCCTCCCACTTCCCGCCGAACTCAGCACAGCTCTCGTTGTTCTTGGCGTCCTCTGTTAGAAGTTTGAATCAGTTGTCAGTCTTAACGTTCGAAATTGTCAGTAATAGTCAGTTACTCTAGCAGTAATAACATAGTCGATCAGTTACTGATCGTAGAACAATAACGAGTCATTAGTAGCCAATTATGACTAATCGTGGAATGGCATGGTTAATGGCCGTAATGTGTGCATTAATAACTACGATTCGAATGGTCACGTCGTTGTATCTTTTGTCCTTTAAATACTGGAATAGAATTAGAGAAAAGCTATGAGGTTGGCGGTGAAGAAAAACATAGCAGTGTTGAGAAGTATTTTAGACTACAATTTCCTGAGTGTAGATTCAGATTACGACTTCGTAGCCGTCATCGAGTCCTCATTGTAGTAGTCGAGTACTCCGAGTTGTTACGAGTACTTGGTAGTCGTAAGAGCTCACGGCACCATACTCTAGTCGTAAGAGTACTTACTTTGTGAAAGAGTGATCTAGTCAGAAAAGTACTTCGAGTACATTCTCTTTTGAACAAGAGTACTCTAGTCATAAGAGTACTCTTGTCGAGGTCGTCAACGACTTTGGGTAGTTGTAATCTACTCGGAGGTCGTAAGTCGTAATTGACTGCGAGTGACCTCGTCTTCGTACTTGGAGGTCAGAAGTCGTCTTCGTACTCGGAGGTCAGAAGTCGTTTTCGTACTCGGTGGTCGAAGTCGTGATCGACTTCGAGTAGTACTCCGTGGTCGAAGTCGTGATCGACTTTGAGTACTTTCGCTTTCTACAAGAGTACTCGGTAGTCGAAGTCATAATCGACTCCAAGTACTTTGACTTCAACAAGTGGTATCAGAGCTCTAGGTTTTCTAATTATTTGGAAGACATGTTTTCGTTGTTCTGACAGCAAGGCAGTCAAGGACTCCTCCACGGCAGATCCATTTTCGCAAATGTCACCTCCGCACCAACCGCGACACCATGACGATGGTGGCCACGCACCCGTTATCCAGCGTGTCGTCTGGGAGGCTACAGGCTCCGTCGTCTACCCTATGCTCACGTGAACGAACTACAATGATTGGGCGTTGGTCATGCGAGTCAACCTTCAGGCACAAGGTCTCTGGGAGGCCATCGAGACTGATAATGTAGACTACCACGATGATCGACTCGCGCTGTCAGCAATTCTCCGTGCCGTGGCGGCCGAGATGTTGTCTACTCTCGCCATTAAGAACACGGCGAAGGCTGCCTGGGAGGCTGTAAAGACCATGTGTATGGGCGTGGATCGTGTACGTGAAGCGAATGCCCGACAACTGCGCAAGGAGTTCGGCAGTATCTCCTTCAAAGACGGTGAGTCCATCAACGATTTCTCGATGAGGATCTCTGGGCTTGCCAACAACCTACACCTACTCGGTGATCCCATTCGGGAGGAAGAGGTGGTCAAGAAACTCCTGTAGGTGGTTCCAGATCGCTACCTTCAGATGGTCATTTCCATAGAGACGCTCCTCGACATCAGCACTCTATCGATCGAAGAGGTGACCGGACAACTCCAAGTGGTGGAGCAGCGCTATGCCAACCATAGCACTGAAGACAAGGAGACTCGTTTGCTTCTCACGGAGGAGTGGCGGGCACGAGTGCAGGCATGCGAATGAGACGGATCAACGATTAGCAACTCCTCCACGTGCCATGGCAAGCCACACGGTGGGCGTGGTTGAGGCTCCTCCAAAAGTGGGAAGGAGACCCGTACTCGCGGCGGCCTCGACAACCCCAAGAGGGACTAGTGCAGGTACTGCGAAAAATTGGGGCATTGGGATCGCGATTGCCGCAAGAAGAAAAGAGAGGAGGCTCATCTGGTGCAGAACACCAACGACGAGCTGTCGCTCCTGATGGCCCAAGTAACGGCGGTGGAAGAAGACATTGCCTAGGCGGCCGCAAAGCAATAGCAAGTCGGTGGGCAAGTCTTTATCAACGAAGAACTTGCCAGGTCGATCCTCGTTAACAAAGAGAATGAGGAGACCACCTGGTTTCTTGACACCGAAGCGTCGAATCACATGATGGGATCTGACGTAGCGTTCTTTGAACTCGATCACAGGATCTTCGGCTCGATCAAGTTCGGGGATGGCTCGGTGGTCGATATCCACAGGCGCGGCACCGTGCTGTTTTTGGGAAAAGGGGATCGACATCGTGCCCTTACCAATGTATACTTCATCCCATGACAACGAAGCAACATCATCAGCGTCGGCCAGCTCGATGAGGGCGGCTGCAGCGTGCAAATTGAAGATGGCGTCCTGCGCCTCCGGGATCGACAACATAAACTCATCGCCAAGGTGAAGCGATAACCAAATCGGTTGTACAAGATCGCGAGCGTAGTACAACCGGTCTGTTTGAGTTTGCAGATCGACGACGAGGCATGGCGTTGGCATGCCCGCTTTGGGCACCTCAATTTTGACGCACTCCGGAAGATGTTAGCTATAGGCATGGTGAGCGGACTTCCTCGCGTGAAGCACATCAATCAAATCTGCGACGGGTGCGTCGTCGGTAAGCAACGGTGCACTCTGTTTCTTCAAGAGACCAAGCACCGTGCTAATGACCGCTTTGACCTTGTGCACGGTGACCTTTGTGGACCCATCACACCGACGACACACGAAGGCAAGCGATATTTCCTCTTGCTCGTTGATGACATGAGTCGCTACATGTGGCTCATTCTCCTCCAAGGCAAGGACGAGGCTGAAGGCGCGATCAAGAAGTTCCAGGCTACAGTCGAGACCGAGATCGGTCACAAGTTGTGTGTTTTGCGTATTGATCGGGAGGGAGAGTTCATCTCCGTGGACTTCACCCAGTACTACGCCGAGAAAGGAGTACACCGGCAGCTCACGGCACCGTACTCACCCCAGCAAAACGGTGTTGTTGAGTGCTGGAATTAGACGATGATGGCAATGGCAAGGTGTATCCTCAAGGATTGGAAGGTGCCCGGAGAATTTTGGGGGGAAGCCATATCGATGGCTGTGTTAATCCTTAATCACTTGCAAACAAGCAGCTTGAGAGGGAAGACTCCCTGCGAAGCCTGGCATGGTGTGAAGCCAGCTGTGCATTTCCTTTGAACTTTTGGTTGTTGTAGAAGAGTAGAGAAGGATTGGCATAGACACCACACAACTAAAGGTCTGGGGTGGCTTTGTATATATATGGCCCGGTGTAGGCATACAAGGAAAACACATACAAAGAAGGCGCATACAAGGTAAGCGCATACAAGAAAAACATATACAAGAAAGGCGCATACAAGGTAAGCGCATACAAGGAAAGCTATCTAATAATTCTAATACCCGCCCGCAATCGTAGCGGGAGTCCGGACGCAAAGATTGGATTGAAACTCCTGAAACAACTGGGTCGGGAGACCTTTTGTCATGATATCTGCGAACTGATGAGAGGATGGCACATGCAAAACACGAACCTCACCAAGCGAAACCTTCTCATGGATGAAGTGAATGTCAATCTCGATGTGCTTCGTGAGCCGGTGCTGGACTAGATTAGTCGACATGTAGATAGCACTGACATTGTTGCAGTAGACAACGGTTACCGAAGCAACTGGGGTGTGAAGCTCTTGGAGAAGTTGCCGCAGCCAGCAGCACTCTGCTACAGCATGGGCAATAGCATGATATTCGGCTTTTACACTTGATCGAGACATGGTTGTCTGACGCTTGGAGGACCAAGAGACAAGGTTGTCACCGAGATAAATGCAGTAGCTGGAGGTGGAGCGCCATAAGTCTGGGCAGCCAGCCCAGTCGGCGTCAGAGTAGGTGGTGATAGAGGTTACCGGGGAGAGGCCGATGTGGAGACCGGCGTCGAGAGTACCCTTGACGTACCACAATATACGTTTGATCAACGCGAGGTGGGGCTCCCATGGATCATGCATGAAAAGGCACACTTGCTGGACAGGGTACGCCAAGTCAGGGTATGTGAGTGTCAGGTACTGCAGAGCCCCCGCAAGGCTGCGATACTCGGACGAATTGGCCACTGGAGCTCCGTCGTGGCCGGATAGCTTGGCTTGAGTGTCCACTGGTGTGGCTGTAGGGTGACACTCAGCCATGCCAGCACGTCACAGGAGATCAACATCATATTGTCATTGAGACAGGAAGAGGCCGTCAGAGGAGCGTGCGACGGAGATGCAGAGAAAGCAGTGCAGGTCATCGAGGTCTGTCATGGAAAACTCCGAGTGGAGCAAGCCTGTGAGGTGCTATAGGAGACCTTGGGTGGAAGCCGTGAGGACGATGTCGTTGACGTAGAGCAGTAAATAGACCATGTCAGTCCCCCAACGGAGAACAAACAGGGACATGTCAGAGGAGGCGACGACGTCCGGGTCGGCGGTGGAGGCCTGGCCTGGGGGAAGGCGGCCGGGTGCGGCGATGGCCGGGTAGAGGCGGTGGCGACCCGAGGGAGGCGGCGTCCAGGGGTGGCGGCCTGAGGAGGACGACGGTGGCAGCAACCCAGGGGAGGCGGCGTTCAAGGGCGGCGGCGTGTCCTGGGGGGAGGAGAGAGGTGGTGCCTGGGGAGAAGGCTTCGGCCAGAGGGTGGGGGAGGGCTTCAGCCCAGGGGGAGCAGCGGAGAGGCTCAGGAAGAACGCTCTGATACCATGTAGAAGAGTAGAGAAGAATTGGTACAGACACCACACAACTAAAAGGCTGGGGTGGCTTTATATATATGGCCCGGTGTAGGCATACAAGGAAAGCACATACAAGGAAGGCGCATACAAGATAAGCGCATTTCAAGGAAAGCATATACAAGGAAGGCGCATACAAGATAAGCGCATACAAGAAAAGCTATCTAATAATTCTAATAGTTGTGTAGGACATGTGAAAGCCACATGGCCACACGTCAGGAAGCTGGATGAAAGGAGTTCTCCTATGGTGTTTATCGGCTACAACCACAGCTCCAAGGCGTACCGGATGTTCGACCCCTCATATGGCAAAGTGCACATCTCCAGGGATGTCATTTTTGATGAGGGAAGAAGTTGGGACTGGGAACACTTCGAACTAGCCAGTGGCTACGATGACTTCACCGTGGCCTACTTTGTACCAGTGGTAAATTATGAAGGTTGTCCGACCACAGGGTCCAGCCATAGCATCACCCGATCGACCCCGACAACTAGAGAGCACTCCACTGCTCTGACCACGGGTGTCGTTATGTCCATAGGCAAATTCACATCCTCGCCATCGACCATTCTGTCGAATATCAACCTCGACGACAGAGGAGCCCCTCGGAGGTTCCGCATGGTGTAAGACTGCATTGACGACACTTCTCCACACGAGCTTGATTCCGACGAGTTGCACGTGCTGATGATGGAAGAGCCAGCCTTTGTCTCCGAGGCTTAGGCTAACCAAGGATGGCGGATGGTGATGCAAGATGAGATTGTCGAGACCCGAATATGCAAATTCGGTCTCTCTGTGTAAACTACACTAGTCCAGGATCACGCTAGTGCATACAGTCAAACATAGATGTCATCACAGTCATACACACGACAATAATAAAGAAAAACTCGAATATCGATAAAATATCAAAGGTACGACCTTATGGTCAAGCCTACAATATCTCTAGCCGGAAGGGCTTAACAAAATAGCAGCGAAAATCCAAAATAAAGCGTAGCAGCCAATCGACAAGCCCACAGGCTATCGAGTGGAGAACGAAGCCTAATCCGTGAAGTCGTCGTAGTACTCTCCTTCTGGAACCTCCTGCTGGTAGTACTCCTCTCCCTCAACTGAGCAACATAGGCGTAAAACCGTGAGTACATTGGTACTCAGCAAGTCGTTTGTAACAATGAATGCAATATAATATGCAAGGCTTACCAAAGGAAGGCTGAAAGGTTAATTTGCATAAAGGCATTTCACAAAGGAATATAATAAATAACTTGAAAGCGAAAGTTAACTGAAAACAGTAATAATGAATAATCAAAGGAGTAAACATGAACCACTTGTGAACACCAATTCACAAGTTAAACCAACAGTGAACTACCTGTCTACTCCCAACATAAACCACCAAGTTATAAGTGAAACACTAACCCTCGTGTGAAATCCCCGAGCAATGTCCATGACCGAGGACGCGGCTATTCGAATAGTTTTACACTCTGCAGAGGTTGCACAACTGTACCCACACGATGTGATTAGCCTCGATCTCAGGAAATCACAACAAGGCCTTTACAATGCTCTACCTCAACCCAATCCTGCCCGCTAGGGTTTCGCATCACACCCCCCCTTGCGCCACATGGAAATCAGCAACCATGTCCATCATAATGGCAGAATTGAATTGAAATATTACAAATTAATCAGCCAGGTCCATCCCATACTAGACATGTGGTTTGCACGATTAAGCTCAGATCAATAGCGCACAAAGTTAAGTCCTTAGCATTACCCGGGCGAGGCTACCACATCCCCGAAGTGCAACTGCACCTCCCCTTTACTGCACGATCATTTGCCCGAGTGCAAAACCAATTTGTATAACCAAGCCAACGTCACACCAATGACGTGGCACAAATTTTAATACACGTGGCACCAACCACAGTTCCATATGTCATTAAGTCAAATTAGTAATTAACATGTGCTAATGAGATCCATCGTAAATATAAGCCAGCTAAGCAGTCTAATCGTACCAACCCATGTGACAAATAATCTAGCATCACTAGTAATTTCCCAACCTATGGTGACAAGGGTATAAGGGTGTTCCAATGTATCAAGGAGGGATAGACGAACTGGGACAATAACTACCAAATACGAGGTTTGATTAAAAGTAGCGATGCAATGTAATTTAAAACAAATTAATTAAATAATAGATTGTAAACTGGGTTCAACATGATCAAAGGACACGACTTGCCTTGGTTATGCTCAGCGGGGTACTCCTGGTCTTCGGGCGCGAAACCTGCTCCTCCGGAATCCGAATCTAACGAGAGAGAAAACGAATGAAAACAAAGAAACATATAAAATGATAAGCAAATGAACTCCAAAATTCATAAAACCAGAACCAACAGCTAGAGCTCGATTTTAGATGAATTTAGAAAAAAGAACGGGGTCAATCGGAGCTAGGACGGAGGAGAACGGGCTCTCGGAAAATTAATCCTAAAATTAAATCGAGAAATTTGGAAAAGTTACTGTGCTGTGGACCGGGCGCACGGGAAACCGGGTCCACCGTGGACTCGGTCAACGAAACAGTGCGCGCGGGGGGCGGTGGGCTGACGCGGCGCTAGGGCTGACGTGGCAGCAGCATATGCTGCCACGTGGCACGGGTGACGTGGCAGCTGACATGGCTGCCACGTGGCACCTCAGGGCGGGTCTCGGCTGACGTGGTGCTGACATGGCATGCCACGTGGGATGCCACGTCAGCTAGGGCTGACGCGGCGCTGGCGCGGCGCGGGCGGCGGCGGCGGGAATCCGACGGTCGCGAGGGCGACACGCGCCGGATCGAGCCGGCTCGGATCTGGCAGCAGCGGCGATGGAGCGGCGTGGCGGCAGGCGGATCGCCGGCGCGTGGCGTGGCTTCGGCGCGGCGGCGTCGCGCGCGACGCGCGGCGGCGGAGCGAGGCGAGGACGACGCGTGGCCGGGCGAGGGCGGATCGGCGACGCGTGGCGGCGCGTGGCGCGCGGCGGCAGCGCGGTCGAGGCGAGGGAGCGGCGCGGGCTCTCGCGACGCGGGGCGACTCGGCGGCGAGGACGGCGCGGAGGGCTCACCGGCGGGGTTCGGCGTCGGCTGCGTAAGTCGGTTCATGGAGTCACCGACCACTGAGCACCTCAGCGCTGTGAAGCACCTGCTGTCCTATGTGGCTGGGACAATCGACTACGGGTATCGGTATGCTAGAGGTACAAAGGCAGCCAAGCTTGTCGGATACAGCGACGCCGACATGGCCGGGGATGTCGATGACCGAAAGAGTACCTCTGGCATGATTTTCTTCATTGGGGAGAGCCCAGTGAGTTGGCAATCACAAAAACAGAGGATCGTCGCTCTGTCATCTTGTGAGGCCGAGTACGTCGCTGCCTCAATGGCAGCGTGCCAAGGGATTTGGCTCGGAGAGCTGCTCAGTAGTCTGTTCATTAGGGAATGCATCAAATTCGGCAAGATCATCATCGATTACGTCAAATCGGACGAGCAATTGGCAGATTGCTAACCAAACCTCTTTGGCGGATGAAGTTTCAGAGTCTATGCGAGAAGATTGGAGTAGTCAAGGTAAAGGGCAACTAGATCAAGGGGGAGATTGTCAGAGGTTTGATCGAGTTGCCACTCTTAACATTCAAAATTGTCAATTACTCTAGCAGTAATAACGTAGTCGATCAGTTACTAGTCGTAGGACAATAACGAGTCATTAGTAGCTAGTTACAACTGATCATGGGATGGCACGGTTAATAGTCATAATATGTGCATTAATAACCATGATTTGAGTGATCACGTCGTTGTATCTTTTGTCCTTTAAACACTGGAATAGAATCAGAGAAAAGCTGTGAGTTTGGCGGCGAAGAAAAACATAGCAGCGTTGAGAAGTGTCTTAGACTACCATTCCCCAAGTGTAGATTCAGATTACAACTTCGTAGTCGTAATCGAGTCCTCATTGTAGTAGTCGAGTACTCTGAGTCGTTGCGAGTACTTGGTAGTCGTAAGAGCTCACGACACCATACTCTAGTCGTAAGAGTACTTCCTTTGTGAAAGAGTGATCTAGTCCGAAAAGTACTTCGAGTACCTTCTCTTTTGAACAAGAGTACTCTAGTCGTAAGAGTACTCTTGTCGAGGTCGTCAACGACTTTAGGTAGTTGTAATCTACTCGGAGGTCGTAAGTTGTAATCGACTGCGAGTGACTTCGTCTTCGTACTTGGAGTTCGGAAGTTGTCTTCGTACTCGGTGGTCGAAGTCGTAATTGTTAGTGATATGCCCTAGAGGCAACATGGAGATGTTGTATATATCACATACTATGTTTATGATACATTACTTTGTTCCTTAGAATAGACATCATCATTATTGATCAATGAGTATGTGACTTATTCATGAGACTCTTAAATACTAAAATGTTGCTATTTCTAAATGATCCCTGATCGTATATCATATGAGGAACAAATATGATTCAAAGACAAAGATCAGCATATGTATTGATTGATGATCATGTCTCATGGATCATGGTATGGTGATACCAAATCAATAATATGGACATGTGTTAGTGAACATATGTTAGATAGACTGCCATGAGACAACTGCGCAGAGATTCCATGTGTCATCGTTGGTCTCGAGTAGTGTTTATGTAGAATCCTTAGACTTGAGATCATCATGGTTCCCAACATGAGTAGTAGCTTATTTTGGGACTACTAAACACTACTCCGAATCTGGGTAGTCATAAAAGTAGTCTTCGGATTTGCCATGAAACATGTAGTGGGATGTGAATGATCAAGATAGAATTTGCCCCTCCTTATGGGAGAGATATCTCTGGGCCCCTCGATGTAATGGATTATGAAAGTGCATGGCCATGCCAAGGTGATTGAGGAGTCAATCACAAGTTTATAATCCATCACGGAATCGAGAGAGTGATTGAGCTATTAAGAGGATGACACAGTCTCGCCTTGAGCTCAATCTATATCGTGAGGCAAAGGGATTCGTACATGAGAGAACATTACGAGTTCAAGCCGATATGATCTTTACATATACTTTGGGGTTAATATGTCTTACTAGAGGCCACTATTAACGTGGTGACCGGAAAGGCGTTTCCGGTCACGACCAAGTATACGTGAACCCTCTGTGGTCGCACGCTTAACGGGTTGGAACACCGATTCGAATATGATTCGGATATAGGCTCAATTCGGATAAAGATCCGAATAGACTCCTAATGGGCCTTGGTCCGCAAGGCCCACGTGAGGAGGTCTATATATGGAGGCGAGGGGGTGGGGATTCGTCCTGTTAACATCTAGCAAAACCCTAGCCGCCACCTCCCGAGCCAAACCCTAGGCGCTACGAGTGCTAGTACACTCGCGATCGGCGTTCGGCCCGGACGTGTGGATACCGGTGGAGGCGCTGCTCGTTGCGATCTTGATCGGCGTGCGTGGAGGAGACGATCTGTTCGGGACGATCGGCTACTTCCACTACTACCTCGGCGCGTGATTGGATCGGTGTCCAATTCTTCTTCATTGCGCTGCGGCGTCTAAGTGGTAACGATCCATGATCCTTCCTTAGCATGATGTTTTTGGGTGCGCGGTAGAAAAGTTTTGTTTTCTGCTTCCGTAGCCTACGCGTATTCCTTTAGTAATCGACTTCGAGTAGTACTCGGTGGTCGAAGTCGTGATCGACTTTGAGTACTTTGCTATCTACAAGAGTACTCAGTGGTCGAAGTTGTAATCGACTCCGAGTCCTTTGACTTCAACATCCTCCTCTTAGTCCCCTTTTGGTCTCTTGCCGGCGCTGTCGTCGTCGTGGAGTCCTCCGCTGGGCTCTCCCCGCTCCGCCAGAGCTGCCGGCAGCTCTCCGGTGCGCGCCTCATGCCGCTCCCCGCGTTCTTGGTCTTCGCCGTCGGCATCGGGTGATGCTCTGGGGGTTCGGCGGTGTGGCTGCGAGACGTATGATGCTAGCGCCGGGTGGGCGGGGATGGCACCCGTGGTGATGAAGGCGGTGGTAGTCATGGCGGTGCTGGCTGTGCTTATGCTATATGGAATGGTGGCCAACGTGGTTCTGTATATGCACTGCTGTGCGCTACATGGCGAACTGACAGGGGAGATCTACAATGAATTTGCGGGCTCGTATGTCTTCCTGCCATTCGACGAGGGCAAGGATTGGCATGTCATGTCGGTGGTCACAGTGTGGCCATGATTGGCTAACGGTGAGTTTGTACATTTGAAGAACAGTTTTGACCACATCCTGTATGACTGCGTGTGCAATGCTGTTCTTGTATGCACCAGTGTGTGTTTAATTGTGCAGATGTAAAGGTCGTGTGCTGTACTATTACCTACAGACAGCTGTGCTCTTGCTTTTGTACTGGGAATAGAAATGGATGTGTTATATGTACACTGTTATCTCAATGTGAATTGAATAGTAAACTAGTAATCGTGCGGATTTACCTTGGAATGACATGGTGGTAGATTAGATAACATTGGTGATATAAATTGAAAAGAGTTTTTAGTTGCAATTGGTTGAAATAATCTTTAGGATGCATTTATCTCTGTTTTGCTGGCAGGGGGATAACCTAGAAGAAGGAATGTCATTATTAAAGGTGTTTGAAATGCATTTATTATACTAAAACTGCCCTGTTCCTATTGCGCATTGCTGGAAAAAAGATGTTCTTCATAGTTTCAGAGCTTCCAAAAGGACCTATTTTCTATAAAATTTACCATGCATATGGAGAATTGTTGCTAGGATTTCATATTCTGATTCTGTTGAATTATCCAGTCATTGATATGTAATGCAAATTTAACCTGCAAAACAACTTTGCCAGTGACAGCTTATGTTTTTTTACAGAGAATCTGTTACCTGTTTAGGCTGTTTTGTGTGCCTACTGCCTTATTCTTTATTGCAAACTTCTCTTCACCGAGAGGCATGGCTACTGTTAGCATTACCCAAGAAGTAAAACAGTTGCATCTTAGGTACTAACAAACTAATGTCTGTAAAACGGGTCTCCAGTATTTCTTGGCAGTGGCAGCTGGCAGCATGGAGTATACACTACATTGGATTTGGCTTCAACCTTCATCAATATTAAGGTATTCCCATGTCTCAATAGGCCATCCGTAATTTGTATATTTTTGGAATTTTATTATATATATGTATATATATACCTATATATATCTATATATACATCTATATGTATATATATATATATACATATACGTATCACTATATCGGTGTTTCTGGGGAAATGGCGTACCGACATATTACATATTCGTATCGGCGTATCTAGGCAACATATGTCATGACTGGTGCAGGCAAGAAATATGAGCTTGTATTGTTGTACTTGCCAAATCAGTTTTGGCCATGCCCTCATATTTTTGTGTGCATTTGTGTGCTCCAACCCTGCATATTTTTTTGTGCATTTGTGGTCTCCTGTGCAGTTGTTTAGATTGTATACTGTACTGTGAGCCTTAGATGTTGTGCTTTGACTTCTGCACCGAGTCTATGACTAGAAAAGGACTTCTTACATGTACCCTGTTGACCCAATCAGAATTGAAGAATTTGTAATTTCGTATTTTGCTGTGCAGTTATCATTCAATGATAGATTCACGTGTTTTTTTTGTGCTTCTCAGTTCGCTTTGGAAATGCACATAATATTGTTTAGGTGCACATGCCACATAGTTATAGGAAGTTGAAGTGACTGTATTCTGGTATGTGCTTGAAATGAATTTGCTTCACTCAAACTGGGCTGTTTCTATAATAGTGGAGAATCTCCTTTGTATCTACGATTAATGACATCTCTTTTGATGAGCCTCTTGTTGTCAAGGAGACAAAGGAGAGCCAATTAAGTGAAAGGGCAACCATCAGTAGACAAATGTTTCTCTGTTTAACTATTTTGCTAATGCATAAATGCCTATCCTCTCCCCAGTATTGTGAGAACCGGATGGTGGACACTGATTGCCCAAGGTGACTCGACCTCCAGTTTCATAGCTCGAGGTCTCCATTCTCAATTGACCAAAGCCAAGTGATCTCATTTTTGTCATATGGTGCAAGTCTCAATGGGTTGGATTTCATATTTGTCTCATGGGATTAATTTGTCTCCATTCCAAGTGGGACTCGTTTATTAATCAATTGTGGGAGAACCTTCAGCTTGGATCTTTACGTGCAAATTTTGATGGATAAAATAGATGCTCTTGTTTTGCAAAAAGAAAAAAAGAAAAAGAAAAAGACTGTCTACGGCTTCTACTTGAGTCGTCTGTAAAATTTCGAAAGTATTTGCAGAATCTGAAGTTTGGTTTTATCTGCACACTATACATGTTTGAGTCAAGGATTATCTGTATTGAGTTGCATGCACCAGCTAATTCACCCAAAAGTTTAAGCTGATGAGGAAAGGTGGGCAATTCACTTATACTTCAACACTCCCCCTCACGTGTAGGCTCTCTCAGGCCTAAGACGTGGAATAGAAGTGGGTTGCAATTATTATTTTTAATTGCGCTAGCCAGGTCTCGAACTCAAGACCTCTTGGCTCTGATACCATATTGAGTTGCATGCACCAGCCAATTCACCCAAAAGCTTAAGCTGATGAGGAAAGATGAGCAATTCACTTATACTTCAACAATCTAAAGCTACATGCGATGTGGCATGAGCTAGAACGATTTCACCCCCCTTAATTCTTTGATCTGTACTGTGCCTTGTTCATTTTATTGACCTCAATCATTGTCTAGTCTTTTGTTGGATATGTGCCTTTTTGTAATGATTATCATTATGGAGAAGTAAAACAATTGCAACTGTATGTGTTGGTACTCTGTAAAAACAGGTGTCCAGTCTGAAGCACTTTGCCTGCAATTCTGCAAATGATGGGCATAGGCACGTGCACGACATGACATGATCTTTTAATACTAAGTCATTCTCCATGTGCACCTCAATCCATGTCATCCAATAGTACCAATTATTATCGTCATCGGACTATTGGAGGAAGAATGAATGTTGTTCTTTGCCGTCAAGGTTTGCCTGCCTTTTGCTGATCTATGTTGGCTTTTGACTGATGCTAGATGTCTTAATCAGCTGCCTAAGTGTGCTGCATAGGTGCCACATCATCATATTTTGCGTGTTTGATCTTGCGATATCTATGAATGCATTGTTAATGTTTCTCAACTTAGCCGCTATGAAGGCGTCGAGACTGCCATATGTATGAATGCATTGCTAAATATGGATGTGTTCGAAATGGTTCTGCTTTTGACTTTTATACTTTGCTATCGTATCTAGATTATAAATAGTACGTATTTTTAAAGTGGAGTTTATAAATCAATTGTACTAGATATTGTACCGATTTTAAATGTACCGGCTAAAATCGTACGCGACTATCTCTCTTTGTATTCTCTTATGAATATATATAATTTAAAAATCATAAACCAAAATCTATAAGGTGTAGTCTCAAAAAAAAACCCACCCACCTCTCAAGTTTAGTCCCTAGGAAGTTGTGGCGACATTATTACAAGTAGCTTGGTACTTAGTAAATTTCTCTATCTTTTTTTTAAAAAAAAAAGGGTATTTGGGTAAATTTCGTATCTTTGCAGGAATCAAACTTACAAGAGTTTGATCTGTGGCTCATTCTATAGTAGTAATTCGCACATTTTATTTGAAGTGGGAAACAACTGTAAGGATCCGAGGGAATTGGTCCTGATTTCGGTATTTGATTTGGGGATAGTTGTGGGAAATCGCAAAAGGGAAAGAGAGGAAAGGGTAAATAGTTCCTCTGCAGCACTTCCAGAACACTAAACCTTCAGTTCGGTAACAGTGGTGAAAATAAACGGTGAATAGTATGGAAAAGAGGAATTCCAGTGAATAGTAAAGACTAATATGATTCTCAGCCGTTGGATCATAAAAAGGCCTCATCTCACAACCCTCCTAGATACCGCACGATGTCACTTATGAATGGGTATCAATGATTCTCAGCCCTCAGATAACTGAAGCGTTCTCCTAGACCGGCCAAAGCTTTCTCAGGTTTTCAGGAATTTGACACAAACTTACAAGATTTTGATCTGTGGCTCGTTCAGTATATTTCCATTTTGCATGTGACATAGCTGGGAATCGTGACTCGGACCACGGCTCCTGTGCAGTTGGTAGTGTGACTACAACTTAGGGCTGTTCATATTAGTTTTTTATGTCTTTTTTGTTGTAGTTTATGAATAGTAATAGCTTGTAGAGAGCTGTACGGAGAGAGAAACTCGCGTGTAATTTAACCAATATAAATAAAATCACTACAATATGTACTACAGTCAACTAGTAAACCCCGTCTTAAAAAGATACTATGTTTGAACTCTTAGTACTATAGAAAAACATTTATGTAGAAAAGTATATTTTAAAAGTCAATATGAACAGGGCCTTAAGCCCTTGCACTACTGGCTACGGGTTCGAATCCGAGCGCCTAGGATTGATGAGGTATTGTCGCACATCAGCCTTTTTTTTGGCTTTTGGTTTCTTCAAAAGTCGAAATAAACGAGATGTCTTATTGAAACGTATTCTCTAAATGGCTTTTCAAATTTGAAATTGTATGTGCTACATTGATATTTTTGTTGTTTACTGCCGTTTTAAAAAATATAGGCAAAAATTATCTAGCGTAGCTCAAATGGACGGCCCAAGTCACTTGGAGTCCCTAACGTGCAGTCGCTATAGCTACTGCAGGAGATCCCGATCTTTGTGACTGCCTACGAGAATTCACAGGCTTTGCTTTGTGGTTTGGTTGACGTGTGTGAGGCGCCGAAAACTTAGCATTTGAGATTTTGAGCCACACAAGTAGAAGCATCGTTGGGTATATTTATAAAGATTGAACAATATTCTGGAAAAGGACTATTGCACAATTTGGTCCTTAATTTTCATTTGAAGCTTATTTTGGTCCATCGACTTTTAAAAATGTTAAATTGGTTCCTTAACTGATAAAAGGATCAATACCCGAAAGAGGATAATTGGTGATGTGCCTAGACACAAGTACGCCGGCGTGGCAGCCCACTTCGACGTATGTACCCACATCAATCACGGACACATGAAAAGAAATTTATGCCCCTTGACCCTATTTTATCGGAATTTGCTAGTGTCCATATGTCTGATCCGAAAGCTAGTTCCGTATGTTTGCTCGTAATAATTCTATGCTATGTATGCAACATTTTTCTCATCATATATGCAACAAATGTTTTCACAAAAAACTCGATATTGCATTTGTTGATATTGATTGTTGCACATATAAAATCAAAATATTGCACAAACAAAAATATTATTCTAGATTTTTGGGGTTTTCAAAAACATTATTTTGTAAATACCTATAGAATATTCTGGATTTTTTGTAATTAATTAAAGCTTCAATATCAAGTTGAAAGTATTTTTATTTGGGTTTCTAATATTCAAATATGTCTTCATGAATTTTATTGGATTTTTAGTTTGTTTGGTATTTTTGGAGCTTATTTGAATTCTTAATATTTTCTTTAATTTAAAAATCCTTTCTTTTCTTTTTTCCATGGCCTGAATTTTTCTCAGCCTATTTCCCTCCCTCCTGTCCCACCTAGGCAGCCCATCTTTCTCTTTCTTGGCCCCTCTGTCCCAGCCCACCTCTCTTCCCCTTCATTATTTCTCTTAGACCGGCCCAAATATCTGAATATCCGATGTGAATTTATCCAAATAAATCTGATAAAACTCTTGGATAGCTTCGAATTCAACAGATACCTCTATTCCGAATCCATTTCTGTATCCGACAAAAACTATCCAGATTTTACTCCGAAATCTGATGAGAATCTTGGATATCCGATTTCATGCTCCAAAATCGATGATCAACTTATCCAATCCAATTATACCCCTACTATTTGGTCATTAACTTTCATTCTAGCCCAGTATTGAAAGTTAGAACTTCCAACATGAGACTGATCAACTACCATTGCACATATGGGCTACATGGGCTGCATCCAAATTGGATCGAGGTGTTATAGTAAAACAAGGAAAACTAAACATAAAAACAAAGAAGCTAGCCTACATGACCACATGGAAACTGTAAATTATATGTTCTTACTAACAAACAACTTTTGTGCTGATATAATATTTTTTTGACTTACAAGACAATAACAACTACAGCATAAAATAAATTATAAGCTTCGATTTATAAACCACTAAACGTCCCGCAAAAGAATAGGTGGTAGGACCAACAACATCACGCATCACGGTCATATGTGATCACTCGGCGTGCTGTACACGACGACATCTTTGATCGATTGAGATGGATGAGAGGCATTTAGGCCTTTTTTCTTTCCTACTGTGAGCACGTGTTGTCTCTCCCAACATAAACTTGTTTTGCATAGTCGTCTAATGTTAACCATATCCCGAAGATAATGTGTTGTAGGGATGCCTCAACCCCTAGGGCTGTCGAGGATGCCTAGTGAGCCCTTACGAATACAAGCACATCTATGAATTAATTCTTATATTGTTTCTAAGTGGGAGTGTTCCAAAACATCCCTCCTGTAGACATGCAGTCAAGGGGTACGACGAGGAATTGCCTCCCCTCTCCTTGTACATGTGGCCTCATGGACGCTTCTAGGGGGATTGGCTCCCCTCTCACCCTTGGATGCTGTCATTTGGTCCTCGCAATGACGAAGGGTACGAGAATCTCTACTGTTTAGACTTGTATCTATCAGATATATAGTATGTTCATATTAGATATCATCGGTGATTTTTGACTAAAAATAAATAGTAGTGATTGAATAAGTGATTTTTAGATGGAGTGATAAACGGTACGAAAAGTGAGAAAGATGAGTGTGCGGGACGGAAGTAAGAAAAGTGAGATATATGATATGTTCGTGACTTCTTGCTTTATTTTTGACGTGAGACGGGAGCGAGAGAGTGAGAAAGACACTTCGAAAAGTTAGGTTTTTATACTAGTTTTTGACTTTTTAAAATAAAAATAGAAGAAAAAATAAAAGTTAATATAAATAAACCTATTGTTTTCTTAATTGCAGCTTCTGTAGTGCTACTGAGCTAATTTCATTTTCGGTAGTGTTACTGAGCTATTTTCAGCCAGAGAATCTGCAGTTTTCAAGCTGTACTGGAGCTTGGACACATGCGTCGAATTCATTGCCATCTGTAATTGTTACGTGTGACAATGAAGTAGAGAAAAGTGACTTGATTGCCGATGGAATCATCCAAATAAGCGACTTTTGACATTAACGATGAAAGAAGTGTTCATACGCATGCAGACAGCCGACGGAGACCCTGCTTTACCCGTGACGGCGGCAGTGTTGAAAATAATTTTGAATTAGAGTTTTAATTGAGTTTAAGATGGAGTAGAGTTTACCTTTATGTGTAACTTAATTTAAAGTTAAAATCAACTTGAAGTCTGAATGCATATATTAATATAAAATATTACCTTTATATTAAGGGCATCTCCAATGGTGCTGAGTCAGCTGACTATTTGTATGTACACATCAGCATATATCCTATGTGGAGGAAAGAGAGTATGCAAAACACACACAACTAGCTACTATTTCGTCTCTAGTCTATAACGTAAAACGAGGCAGGTTCTATAAATGACTGTGTGTGCATGTAAACATCAAATAGCTATCCTTATAGATAGTTCTTTGGAATGCTAGCTTTTAGTGTGTACTATATAGATGATGTGGAATCCTTATAGATAGTACTTAGCTAGGACCATTGGAGATGCCCTAAGAGCATCTTCAATGGTGTTGAGTCAGCTGGCTATTTGCATGTACACATCAGCATAAATCCTATATAGAGGAAAAAGAGTATGCAAAACACAAACAACTAGCTACTATTTCGTCTCTAGTCTATAACGCAAAACGAAGCAGGTTCTATAAATGACTGTGTGTGCATGTAAATATCAAATAGCTATCCTTATAGATAGTCCTTTAGAATGCTAGTTTTTAGTATGTACTCTATAGATGATGTGAAATTCTTATAGATAGTACTTAGCTAGGACCATTGGAGATATCCTAAGAAGGTTGGTAACCAGTTTTGTGATAAGTAAGTAAAAATATAGAGAAATTTAGAAATTATTTAATCTTTCTTAGTTTATTTATAATATATGTGTTTTTTTCCATTGACAAAACCAATAATTACTACGAGAGCCCAATCGATTACTGAGCAAGACGGGAGCTGAGTCGCTGGAAAAAATAGTCTCGGCAATTTCCATTTCGCGCGTGTCACTCTGTCCATCCGGTCGCGTGTCTTCTGTCCTCGGTCAGAGCGTGAGAAAGGGTAAAAGCCGCGTCGTCCCGAGGCAACGAGCAGCAGCGAGCCAGAGATCTCGTGCGAGAGGTTAATTCCTTGTCGCCGGTTGGCAGCAGTCACGTCTGAGTTGATTCCTTGTAGCAGGAGAGAGAAAAATAAATTTCTCTTGTGACAAGGACCGAAGACGAGCACTTTTTTTTTTCCAACACAAAGCACCACACGCATGTCTAGGAGAGCAACATGACAGGAGAGAACAGTTGTAGGACAGCAACAAGACAGGAGAGAACAGCAGGGTGTCGTTTGCAGATGTGGATTGCACAGACACTTATGTTTTTGTCGTGGATCATTTAGTAGGATGAACTCACCTATCTAAACACATGATATCACACATACATAAGTAAGTTTAATTTAATGTATATATTTAAAATGAGACGGAGACTTTAGCGTCCTGGAGAACGTAGATATACACTTTAACCATTAGAAACATCTATATACATGTGTATGTAGAAAATACTATTATATAAATAGTACCTTGAAAGTACTGTTTATATAAACAGTAACCCTCAAAAAATAGGCATCCCTCAGACTCGAGTCCAGACGTCCGAGCTGTCCACTGACAGCCTCAGTTGGATCAGAGAAGTTGCTTTAGGCCGCGCTCAGCGTTTCATCGCAGCGTTCGGCGGTGGCTGTTTTGGGCACTGTAGCAGGTACTGTAGCTATAGTAAAAAAATTTCATTTTTCGTTTGATTTTTTTCTCATGTTCCTTTGCATCGTCCGCTCTAGATTAGTATACTGTTTTTATTTTTAAATTTTTTAAAATTTAATTATACTCAATAAACTAACTCGATTCTGATGTTTTTCACCACTACTGATATTTTTCAGCAAAAGCCAAAAGCCATCGCTATTCCGATCACCCCTGATTCTTTTCGTTTGTCCACGTGAAGAAAAAGCCGACAAGTATCATCAGTTTTCTTCGATTAACAAGCGACAGCAAAAAGCAGCGTTTTACTCTAGTCTCTTAGTTCAAGCGAAAAAATAAAATCTAGTGCTCAACAGTTATCTACCCTAAATCCGAAGATATGGTTCTGTCTTTCAGTCCGTAACAAAAATTTTACAAGCCTGAGTTCTTGATTTGTGCTCAAAATCATACCATGTTCTCCGGGAAGTTATATCATCGGTGACGTGGTATCATCCAATGTGGATGTGCTATTCGGTGCTAAATCGCAAGAACGTGTACGAAGCTGACAGTTATGGTGAGATGAGCCCAGGACGTTGAGAAGAAATATTCGCAATCCAAACTCGAGTACGTAGAGTTGACTTCGGAACATTGAGAAGATATATCACCATTTTGTGTCAAGTATAAGTTGGGTAAATCGTAGTTGAGACTAGCTGCCTCAATGTTTTAGAATCCTTGTATCTAGATGGACCTGTATCAATTAGGTTTCTACATGTAGTTTGTATGTAGAACGCTTCATGTGGAGGCATGGTTAGTAGTTCATATTCTATTAAGACTAAATTAGAGTAGTCGAGTCAAAATTAGGGGGGAGATTATTGAAAATAATTTTGATTTAGAGTGTTAATCGAGTTTGAAACGCAATATAGGCCCTATTCTTTTGCGGCTTGTAAAAGCCGTTTTTGGCTTTTGCTACAGCAACTAACTTTTAAACGGAATATTTTTTTTAAGATGTGGTCTACAAGTTATTTGTAGTACACATTAAAAAACTAATATCTGTACCATCAAAAATCGCAAGCGAGTATCTCTCTTTCCGTAATCTCTGTCACAAACAGTTAAAAAACCATCAGCTGCAGCCAAAAGCCATCAGCCACAGCCAAAAAGAACAGGCCCATAGTCTGTCTTCATGTGCAAGTTAAGTTAAAGTTGAGACCAAATTAAACTCAGAACACCTATATTAGTAGAAGAGTATTAGCTTATATATTGAGAAGATTTGTAATCAGTTTTGTGATGAGCAAATAATAAAAAAAGAAATTAAAAAATTCTCTTATGTTTTTTTAATTTATTTGTAATATGTATGTTTTCTCTTATGATAAAGTCGATAGGCAGCCAGCTTATTCTACCTAAGAAAAGACGTTGCCAACTAGCAGGAGCCGTCAATCCTTACAAAACTTTTTCAAACTATAAACCCAAATACTTTTGAACAAGCTAGCGCAGCTCAGGCTCACAACTCAGTGTGCCAACGTAGCAACAAGATTTTGAGAGTTACATCATACCTAGAAGATGAAAAATCGATAGAGAGTACGGATTTGATTTATTGCTGTGTCGATCGTCAAACTGTACATGTTTGCATTTGCATTGTCAAGGTAGGTTCGAATAAGAATTCAGCCAGTGGCGGAGACATGATTTCGAGACGTGAGCTAGGTCTAACTGCACATGATATAAAAGTTTTTGGTGTGATCGTTTTAGCGATGGTTTTTGGTTTTTAACTGAAATTTCACTGTAGCTGGCTTTTTTTACTGTAGCTGAGTTAGTGGATAGTGTAGTGAATAGTGAAAAAAAAAGCTGAAGCTAGAAGTTGAAATCGAAAAAAAGCTAACTTGAGCGGGGCCTTTAAACAAACATGGGTTATGCTCGATACATTTTGTGCAAATATTAATTTAGCTTTGCCAATATAGTTTAGCAAAGAATGCATATTCCTGTGGGATTCATAGACCACAATTCCCCGTAGGTCCAAATGTGGCTCCACCGCCCGAGAATGCGGGCGTCCTCAGATTCGGACGTAACATTTGGTCGAAGAACAATAGGTACGAATTCGAATTATATTATTCAATTCGGTCATATTTGGGTGTCCGCTATAAGGTACTTCCTACAGAAACACTTTTCCATTTCTGATGATTTATAACGGATTCATCGAATTTTCAGGTAAAGCCATGTTGACATGCATGCATCCATATTTTTTAAGAGTTTTTTTACCATTCTTGAAAAATTACGAGATACTATCTTTCAAAAATGGTACAAACTCTCATTTTTTAACCATAAGGAGAACTATAGAGGATGGTAGTTGCGTTGCCAATGATCAATCACACATGAGCAAAAAAGTATGATTAAAAATACAAGATGTAGTCCGAGCTGTCTCTTTTTATTGATAATTTGCCTGTGGACATGGCATATATAATGAGAGCCCTTACCCACTCCTTATATAGGAAGATGAGGTCCCCTCAAGAATAAATAGTATAAGACTAAACTAAGATAATGGGTCTTCGCAGGGCGAAGCGTCTAATGGGTCAGTTTCGGTAAACTGTCCATACATGTATTTTCCTTCGACATTCCTCTTTAGACACTTTGCCAAATATGCTTGTGTATGCCTCATTAAAACCTCCTTCTGAAAATCAAGTGGAAAACAATAAAAAGAAAAAAGTACATAACTCGCATTCTTATCATTGCACATGCTGCCTCTTGAAAAACCTTCAATTGAGTAAACCCCATGGGACAAAACTCAACTAAGGAAAAAAGAGAACAACACCCTTTCATCTTAACGATGTATAAAGATTACATATCTCTCCTTGATGACAACAACACTTTGTGTCTCTTCTTGCTTATGCCATGAACATGCTTCTCAAACACAAAAGCTGGTATATCCTTAGTAAATAAATCCACAAGATTTTCTCTTGTTTGGATTTTTAGTATTTCTATACTCCCATTCTTCTGCTGACCATATGGATAGATATTCTTAGGAAGAAAATACGTTGTCAAATTCGTCTTAACATATCTATTCTTCGTTCGCAAGCTGTATTATCCTCGTAAAGGATTGTGGGAGATTTATCCATGTTTATACCATACAACTCTTAGATATTACGGATCAGCCTTTTAAACCATACACACTTATGTATCGTTTCATAAAATAATCTCTGAACGATTTATCGTTGTAGCGACAAAGGACTACTCTACATATATATTTTCATAAGCTATATCACCGTTTAGAAACACATATCTAATCTGTGATCTAGCATTATATGTTCAGACAAATAGCCACCATTCGAGTAACAGTAGCCCATTGTCTTCTGCTAGTTGATTGGCAAAGCTGGACACGTTTACGTACCGCGCAGCAACTTGACGGAAAAACGAGCCATCAAGTCTTGGTCGCTTTCTCCTTTCTGAGACGGTTGGCGCTGCCAGCGGTGAATGGTAATTCCCCGTTTGGGAGGCTAATTTCGGTGCTCTCATTTCGTAATTAAGCACGCTGATCATGACCTAAGCCAGCACGCTCCCTTTCGGTAGCTCTATGATTAAGTCGTGCGCTCTCAAACTGAAGCTCTATGATTAACGGCTCGATCGCGCTTGAAGGGAAATGCACGAACTTGCGCGAGTCCACCACGACTGCATTCTAGTCCTAGTCTCCTAGCTACTTTGATAAGAAAAGGTAACCGGACAAATTAAGGATAGCTTAGAGAAAACAATGTGAGTTTTCTCCGGGAAAAGTATGAGAGATATAGGTCTGTTTTTTTCGACTTCATAAAACAGTTTTTAATTTTTACTGTAGTATCTAACTTTCAAATGGAGTATTTTTTTTAAGACTGAGTTTACAAGTTAATTATAGTATACATTAAAAGCCCAACATTTATATCATCTAAAATCGAAAGCGAGTATCTATCTCCATAACTTTTGTCACAAACAACTAAAAATTTCAGCTAAAATATATAAACCACAGCCATATCAAATATACCCATAGCGTAGAGAGGAGTTGAGTGATTTAACTGTAACAGCTTCATCACGTTTCTTCCTGCACCATATATTAAGTTTGTGCAAGGCTATATATTGAGCAGATTAATTTAAGGCACTCAACGTGAGATATTGTATGACCAAACTAAAAAAAATTTGGAGATAGAGTTGGAATGTTGGATATATTGACAGCGGCGTCGTATGATGAAGCTCTGTGGATTACTACAAAAAGTCTAATACTAGATACTATATCATAGACGATTTTTCAAAACCATTAGTATTAAATACTATCACAGATAGTTTTAGTTTCGGGACTACCTGTGTTACTGCCAGCGCTAAAAACTGTCTATAAAGATGTATATTACAGATGATTCATGGTAAAAAAATCGTCTGTGATCCTCTATCTTAAATAATAGATCTAGACTGTTGCTTTGAGCTGGAGGCGAGGTTTTCAGGCCTTTCGGTGAAAGGAGACTATTTGGTAAGAGTGATGGAAGATCCACCAAGTTCTTGACTACTTATGGTTAGTAATTTAATTTGTTCATAGTTGCATTATAATTTAGATCTAATTTTTGGTGATAGAAGAATTAAAGATGGTTTAGATCTAGCTAGCTTGATGTGGAGAGAAGATTATTTACATCTAGCAAGGTTTAGAGTTTAGAATTTAGTCAAGATATAGTTTATTTCTACTTAGCCATTGCATGTTAGTGCTCGTCATGTTGGCCAAATTAGTTAAAATAGTTGGTTATAATTGGTTCTAGAGAAATTGGCTTTTGTGTTAAGCAAAACTTCAATGCATGTGGTATATATCTAGTATACTAATTAATTAATTTAATATTTAATACTAAATTGTTATATACATATGTGTAACGTAGGCCAAAGCTAGATATACGCTGGGAATCGTGTGAGTAAAGAATATACTAATGGTGTGTCCGTTTTTACAAGAACTGCCGAGGAGGATATGTTGAATAAGAGGTACAATATATGTACTGTCCATGCATTGACTCAAAAAATTTAAAGATGTTTAAGAACCGAACGTTGATTGAAGCGCACTTGATTCGAAGGGGTTTCAAAAAGGGGTATACGCATTGGACCAGTATTGGTAAAGAGCAAATTACATGGGAAGGTAATAATAATGATATCGTTGGTGAAGTCAATGATATACTGCTAAATGATGTCGATTGTGGTTCCAATTTGAATAGACTGCACGATGACAATCTGGATCAGATGCTTCGTGATGTAGAAGGAAACTATGACAAGCGAGAGTATGTCAAATTCTAGGGCTTGATGGAGAACTCGGAGAAATCTTTATTCATGTGCTATAAGTCAAAGTACATGAGGTTATCAACCGTGCTTGAACTATTGAAATTGAAGGTAAGCAACGATTGGTCCGACAAGTATTTCACAGCGCTGTTAAGTCTTTTAGTAAGCATCCTTTCGGAAGGAAACGAGTGGCCTAAAACCACATACAAAGCCAAGAAGGTTCTTTGTCCACTGAGGATAGAAGTAGAAAGAATACATGCATGTCTAAATGACTGTATCCTCTACTGTAAATAATATGCAAACATGCATGTATGTCCGGTGTGCAATGCATCTCGATGTAAACGTAAGAATCAATTAGACGATGGCGAGAGAATAGAGGTGAATGAAGGACCTTCTGCTAATGTGGCATAGTATCGTCCTGTAATTCCCCGTTTGAAGGTTTTTTGCGAATCCAAAGGAGACAAAACTATTACGTTGGCACTCGGAGGAGTGCAAAAAGAATGAAATACTAAGACACATTGCTGATTCTACCCAATGGAGAAACATCGATAGGAGGTTTGCAGATTTCGGTGCAGAACCGAGAAATATAAGGTTTGAATTGAGTACAGATGGAATGAATCCTTTCGGTAACATGAGCAGCTGACGCAGTACTTGGCCTGTGACTCTTTGTATCTACAACCTTACTCCTTGGTTGTGTATGAAACGGAAGTATATTTTGCTATCCATACTTATCCAGGGGCCGAAGCAACCTAGGAATGATATTGATATATACCTAGCACCGTTGGTAAAAGATCTAAAAGTACTGTGGACCGAAGGGTATATGAATAGGATGCATACAAATAAGAGAATTTCACTTTACTCTTCTTGTTGTTCTGCACCATAAATGATTATCCTACCCTTACTAACCTATCAGGCTAGAGTACAAAAGGGGTCAAAACCTATACTCACTGCTTAGATGGTATCAAGAGTGTGTGGCTGAAACACTCACGTAAAATCGTGTATATGAGTCACCGCAGATTCCTTCGGAGGGCTCACCTATACCATAAGATAACGAAATAATTCGACAGAAAGAAGGAGAACAGTTCAGCTCTAAGGTATGTAAGTGGAAAAGATGTTTATAATATAGTTAAAGATGTAGATGTTGTCCTCAGAAAGGGGCGTAAATCGAGAACCGATGAGAAGAGTATCTGGAAGAAGAGATCAATATTTTAGGACTTACCTTATTGAGAGCACCTAAAAGTTCGGCACTACAAGGATGTCATGAACGTAGAGAAGAATGTATGTGACAGTTTGATTGATCTCTTACTGAATATTTGTGATAAAACAAAGGATGGTGTCAACGTACCGCAATAAGGAATTTATACTTATGCCTACAACTAGGGGGTAAGTGTTGCACTAATGGCTATATTTGTTGATTTGTACTTTATTAGTAATATGAAATTAGGTTTAATGACAATGACGACATACCTGTGTAGGTTCCACTGGATTCTAATTATAATTATACTAAAATAGAACAGGTTAATATACCTTAATTCCCTAAAGAAGAACAAAATCAACTTCACAGTTGTCCGACGATTAATCAATAGGTAAACACATTTCTTCCATAGACAACTCTATTGTAGTCTTTCCTTCCTACCCAATGATTAAGGCTAACTTTTTAGAATCATGTAGGTCGTTCACCACGTACGTTGTAAAGGTGTGGAAATCCAAGGGAAGGATCAACGCCCTACGGCATGATCTAGATTTCTAGGTATTCACTAGTACACATTAATCCTATATATATAACACTTCGTAGTAATGCCTCTCGAATTAACAAATTCTATTTTTGCAGTGCCACCAGCAGTAGCCGGGTAACACCTGTGAATTCTATGTTTGCCACCACATGCAACTACTCCTCGATTCCTTGAAAACCAATGATTCTCAGGTTTGTCAATCTTTTAATAATTATTTCATACTTATCTAATTATATATGTATGCACAACATTGATATTCCTACTGACAGGTTACGTCCATCACTATAACTGCGTCGGAACAGATCGACCTTGCAAAAATTCGAGGAAAGTATGCATACTTCTTGATGTCTAAAGTCATAAAATCAGATGGGGAGTTCCACAATGTATAATGAATTTGAGTTGGATAAGATTGATCTTAATTGTATATGCGTGTATTTGTAATAGATAATTTATTTCATTTCACTTAATTGATTTGTAAAATAGATGTTCTTATTTCTGAAATATATAAATGTGAATTGGATGTATACTGTGTTGATATGCTTATTTCAGAGGGCATGGCTAGTATCTTTTGAGGCTAGCCAACAAACAGAAATAGATTTAGGAATAGAAATGAATATTACAAATGGTTTCAAATACAAACCATCTGTAATATTGAACTATCATAGACGGTTTTCAGTACAAATCGTCTGTTGTATATAAGTATCATAGATTGGTTCAACTACAAACCATCTGTGATACTTCATCACAGACGGTTCGAAAGTCGTCTGTGATGACCTCATGCTATTACTGATCTATAAATTTAGACAGTTCACTAAACCATCTGTGATGATGTTTTTGACCGTCTGTGATAACTTTTTTCTGCAGTGGTGGTGATGGTTGCCCTTCATTATATATGTTCTAAAACAATCGTCCTTGGTATGCCATGAAATCTTACAATTTCCTTGAAAAATAAGTCAGCTACATGCGATGCATCGTCACTTTTGTGACATGGAATAAAATGTGTCGTTTTAGAGAACATATCCATCACTACAAAAACTGAATCCCTCCCCCTCATAGTACTTGGCAATCCTAAAATAAAGTTTATACTAATATCCTTCTAAGGTACACTAGGAATAGGAAGTGGAGTATATAAAGTATGTGGATTAAGTTTAGGTTTTGCTTTGTACTATGTCATACATAGTTGTACAAATATTTTAATGTCACTCCTCATCTTAGGCTAATAAAAGTGATCGCTCAGCATCATGAAAGGTCTTTTCTCTTCCGAAGTGTCCCATCAATCTACCTACTTGAGATTCCTACAATAAAAATAAACACATGGACAATCTGGGCACATAATTTTTTTAGCACAAAATAAGAACCCATCATAAACATGGAATTTGTCCCAACCTTTTCCATCTTTGCATTAAGAACATGGTTCTAAAAAGTTATGTTCGAAAGTATATAAATCTTTTAAACTCTCTAATCTGGGTACCTTTACTTCCAATTGAGTTAAAAAGCATATTCTTTTTAGATAAAACATTAGCTACCGCATTCTCTCTTCTTTTCTCATACTAGACAACATATGGGAAAGTTTGAATGAATTTTACCTACTGAGTATATCTACGGTTCAGTTCAACTTGACTTTTTAAATATTTCAGAGCTTCATGATCAGAGTGGATAACAAATTCTTTAGGCCAAAGATAATGTTGCGAAGTTTCAAATATACAAACTAAAGCATATAATTCTTTATCATACATAGGATAGTTCAATTGAACACCTCCTAGTTTCTCACTAAAGTATGCTACTGGTTTTCCTTCTTACGTTAAAACATCACTAATACCTATTCACTAGCATCACATTCAATTTTAAAAGTCTTAGTGAAATCAGGTAAAACATGCAATGGTGCTTCAATTAAATATTTCTTTAGCTTTTGAAAAGCTTCTTCTTGTGACACACCCCATTCAAACACAACAAACTTTTTAGTTAACTCATTTAATGGGACAGTAATGATATTGAAATCTTTAACAAAACGACGATAAAAGCTAGGAAAACCATAAAAGCTTCTTATTTGACTAACATTCATAGGGGTAGGCCAATTCTTAATTGCTTAATTTTTAGATTCATATACTTCAATGCCTTATCTAGAAATAACATAAGCTAAGAATACAACTTTATCAGTACAAAAAGTGCATTTATCAAGAGTAACATACAGTTTCTCATTTCTAAGCACTTCTAGCACTTGTCTAATATGATCAATATGTTTATCTATTATTTTTCTATAGATAAAAATGTCATTAAAGTATACCACAACAAATTTACTAATGAGTGCTTTTATAATATGATTCATTAATTGCATGAATGTTCTAGGTGCATTAGTTAAATCAAAAAGCATGACTAACTATCCATATAATCCAAATTTAGTATTAAAAGTAGTCTTCCATTCATCACTAAGTTTCATCCTAATATGATGATATGCACTTCTCAAATCAATTTTGGAGAATATAACAACACCACTAAGTTCATCTAGCATATCATGTAATCTAGGAATAGGATGGCGATATCTAATAGTGATATTATCAATGGCACAACAATTAACATATATTCTCTATGTACCATTTTTCTTAGGAATAATAATTACAGGAATAGTGCAAGGACTGAGACTTTCGCATATATACCTCTTATTAAGTACTTCTTGCACTTGGCACTGAATTTCTTCGGTTTTCTCTGGATTTGTACGATATGGTGGACGGTTTAGAAGTGATACATCGGAAACTAAATCAATTTGATACTCTATTCCACCCAATGGTGGAAGTCCTATTGGTATGTCCTCTTAAAACACATTCTCCAATGCCCGCAAAAGAGAGAAAACACCACTAGAAAGAGAGGTTAAGTCATTAGTTGATAGCAAAACAATTGCATTTTTGTACACAAGCACAAAGTGCATCTTGGATGTGTTATTGTTTACATCTCTCAAGTTTGATTTTGTGCCTAACATAACTAACTCTTCCTCACTCTCACTTTTTCCTCTCATATTTGGCTTGTGGCTCTCACTCACTGATGTGTGGAAGTCACTCTTTTCTTTCTTTTTACCCTTATTTTTAGCAAGCTTCTTTTGCTGAAATTTAGCATATATTTGACTAGGAGTCGTTGGATTAAGCTACTTTGTCTTTCCCTTCTATTTAAAAGTATATCTATTAGAACGATTATCATGTTGCATACTTCTATTATATTGCTATGCCTTCCCAACAGCAAATGACACATGGTCATAGTCACCACATTACACTCAACGGTGTCCTCACAATCACTAATCTTTAAAGTAACATGCACCACAAACTGAACATTCACATCCCTATAAGAGCTAAACCATTGAACATGTTATGGACGTGGATGTTTCAACATCTTTAAACAAAGCTTTTCATACATTTCAACGCTAGCCAAGTTATGATATTTACCACCATCAACAATAAGTTTGATTACTTTGTTGTTTGCTTTGGCTTGTATTTAAAACAAGTTGAATCATTGCAGATATGCATCTCCTTGTTCAAGCATGTTCAAATTTTTAGTGACTACTAGTACTTCTCCCGTTTCATAATTCAACACATCAACCCCATCATTATCATCTGATGTATCTTCATATCTCTCCTTTTTATGACTAAGCTCAACTTTATCTTCACTTGTGGATTCGTACTCTCTATCTTTCATCACAAGCATAACTCGGTTGTTGGGACACTCCCTAGATATGTGCCTACGTCCCAAACACTTGAAGCATTGAATTTCTCTACTCTTTACTATAGCACCAATTGAGGATGTAGGGGATGGAGCCACCTTCTCACTTGGTGGTAGGTGCTGATTTTGCAATCGAGGAAGAATGAGCATTAGTATTTGAACTAGTACTATCTGAAAAAGTACCTTGTCCCCAACTGAAGTGTACTTTGGTGGCATTAGATGATGATGATGGAGCTTTCAAGTTGAAGGATGCTGTCCTTGGTGCTAATTTTATATCTTCTAATAATTTCTTCTCTGCATTTGTCGCTTGATGTATCAAATCAACAACAATATTATAGTGTTGATATTGCACTATACGTTTAATGTTTTCATTTAGACCAAACAGAAAACACGTAAGTGTTTACTATTCATATTCATGCATATGTGTCCTAATTATAGCTTGCTCCATCTTCTTGTAGTATTCCTTTACTGAGCGACCTCCCTACCTTAAATTCTGCAATTTATCAAAAATATCACGTTTATAAGTGTTAGGAATAAAACATGCTCTCAGCTCTTGCTTCATTTCATCCCATGATGCAATTGGAGATTCTCCATTATCTTCTCTTTGGTTCAACAGTTGCTCCCATTAAATCAACGCATATCCATCAAACTCAAGTGACGCTATGCGTAACTTCTTCTTTTTTGAATAATTGTACATTCGAAAGATCAAAAGCGCATTCAGATTTGGAAATAATAAACTTGAGTTTTTCAAAATTTTCCTACACATGCTGGTGATCATGATGACAGCTATGGCGTTAATAGTTATCATTGTGGTGCAGCCAAAAGTATCGCCGAAGTCCTTAATATGGGCGGCACCATAGCGTCCATAGCCATGGCCTCTCCCTTGGCCATGGTCAATGCCCAAAACACCTCCCCCACGCCTGGGAAAGGGTGGTCAAACCGCGCTGGTAGTGGCTCGATCCACTTGAGCTTCTCTAACAAATTGTGTAGCCCTATCCTCATCGGTCTCATCAAAGCGTATTGCCTTCTTCATGGACACCAACTAGACTCCGCTCTTTGTAAAGCTCCTTTAGTATCTCCCTCCTCAAGATGCATGTTGTCATTCAACTGAGTGTTGAAGTCATATGTGAGCTTCTCAAGGTCAGCTTGTGTAACATACGCCTGTTCTCCTTCTTTTCCTAACATGGTTAGTACAAACGCGAGAAAAACTATATATGTGGATGGGGATTTTTTTTTGTAGAAATCACTCAATCTCACATTCTCTTACCGACTGAAGTTTTTATGTGTCCTTGATGGAATTGAAAAGCTTCACGCACTTTAGTGACAGTAGACAACATAAGGTGACAGATTAAGTGAATTTCATTATACAAGTAGTGTTAAACAATGGCTTATTTGTGGAGCTTGGAGGAAAAAGTATTTACCTATGCAATATGAAATTCTAAATATTGTAAAGTTAGATAACATCCAAATTAGAATTCCAATGCCTAGTTGTTGATCTTATGATATAAGTGAAGAATGAAGCAACTCACACGCAAAGATGATGGAACTTAGTGCAATCAAAGTAATGAACTAATATATAAAAAATATAAGTGATGAACAACTAGCTTGCATTGCACAAGTTATGGAGAGGTGCTCGCCAATTGATTAATTTTGCTTAATTGATGAAAAGGGCACAAGATTGATTAATATGAATATCAGGGCACAATCTAAATTTTAATCAACAAATGGTGGAATCTCTAGAAAGTGTTCGGTCACTAATTTTTCAATCTTCTTTTCTTATATTATCTTTTTTTGCCGAACACAAGCACAACTTAATTTCAGCAAGATAACTCTTCAGTGTGCAACATAATATCAACAATGAGCAACCCTAAAGCAAGTCAAATAGCTAGTCTCAAATAGAAGCAAAGTATTCAAAAAGGATTGAATTAGCTCGCAAAAGATATATGCAAAGTTATTTTGCTTGCGTATCAATACTGTAGCACTATTGTAGCCATTAGGGGGTGCAAACGGAGCGGATAATTTTTGTCCGACCGACCGAAGACTCACGGAGCGAATACGGAAGAAGTAAATGGGTATCCAGCACTATTCGTGTCCGACTCTGACTCCGAGGGAAAAAAATATGGAACATGATACGCGATGAGTGATATCCGTCCGTATATATCCGTATGTCAAGTGATATGAGAAATTCTGTTGTGACTTCACTTAGGAACAAGATAACATATAGACGGATTATCACATCTAAACATGCAAAGAATATTAAGTGCTCTTACTTTGATATATCGATGATTAATCTCTCTGTGTTCACTCTGATCGCATCCTACTGTCTAATGTATTGTGTAAAAAAAGGGATAATTTCCGTCTGACCGACCGTTCGAAGCCTTACGGAATGAATACGAAATAGAAAAATAGGTATCCGGTATTATTCATGTCCGACTCTGATTCTGAAAAAAAATACAGAATAGGATACAGGATGAGCAATATCTGTCCTTATCCGCTTTGATTGCATCCCTAGTAGCCATGGCCTGTGATGTACACTGTAGCGACTGTAGCTTCTACTGTATCATGCATCGTAGTGTACTATAACTACTACTATATCACGCATTGTAGCATGCTGTAGCAATAGTACTTTAGCACCGTGGCAGATTGGTTTTTTTATATCTATTTTTGGTGCCGGATTTGACAAATTCAAAACTAACTAATTTTATGGTTTAGATAACACAAAGATTAAGATACACAAAGGAAATACTATGATCAGCTACTAAATACGGTTTCTAATGGATCGAGATCTAATCAAACTCACTAAAAATATTTAGATAAAACTACATCTAGAGGAATTTTTTTGGCTTTCTGTGTATAGTATAGAAAAATAAATCTAACTACGGGTAGATTGATTCTACCGTGGCAATCATACTCTGATACTAAGATGATATGAGGATACCTAATCTTCATGATACAGGATCGATGTTGATAACTTAGATCCGTGTAACATGACGAACTAATGGTGCCAACCATTATCAAAACATCAACTTGTGATAAAAGAATTCATCTAATCACATGCTCGTGATCCTGTCTACCCTACCACACAAAGTAGATGTGTTGCTGTTCCAGTAGAATACAAGGAATCAGAAGAATAATGGAGTTGAGAATGTCTAATTCTCCTGTAGGTTGTAACTGTGTATTAAACTCTAAAAAGAATAAGTATATAGCTTTCTCTAAAATAATAGATTGATTTTTTCTGATGGACTGACCAAATACATGGAGTGCGTATAGAATATATGGCACAATCCCAACGACACGACTCCAACTTTGGTTCAGTCATGGAAATTGAAAACCAACTCCTTGGACTTAAGCAATATGGTTCGTACTCGATGCATTGAAAAGGAAATTACACGATCGATTAAATGATGTACTTGGCCAAGAAAAGACACGCAAGTCCACCAAACCTTATCATTTCCTTTCTTCACGCAACACAAATCAGCACGCCTCAAATCAACATGCCTCCTCTCTTTCTTTTATCTTGTTTCACCAACACAATCCATGCTGCTGTTGAGATAGATTGTGCACTACCTTTGTCAACAGTATCCACAATTTTTGATAGAGCCGTTTAATTTAGTTTATGTTTTTTGACTTCTGCTTTTTTTACTATTTATTAATTTCATCTATTTCTAGTTTTTTTTTGAGTTTTTGGGCTTTTTAGCATTTTTCTTTTTTTTCGTATTCCTTTACATTATCCGTGATGGATTAACATGTTTTCCTATTTTTAATTTTTTTAAAATTTAATTATGCTAAATAAGTTAACTCAACAATAGTAAAAAATAATCTAGCTACAGTAAAAAAACTATAACTAACGGTATTCTGAACACCCCCTAAAGGCCATTAGAGGCAAGACTACCTCTCTGTAGAGTCCCACACAATGTACCTGATAAGGTGGATGGTCTGCTATAGGGCTAAAAAAATAGCTCGAGGCTTGCGAGTCGGCTCGGCTCGTAATGAGCTCGAGCTGGCTCGGCTCGAGCTCGTTATTTTGTGAGCCAAGCCGAGCCTGGTGTTCAACTCGCAAGATAAATGAGTCGAGCTTCGAGCCGCTCATGAGCCGCTCGCATCGCTTGTTAGGCTCATGTGGCCACTAGCCTAAGAAGGCTCATTTGAACAACAGTCATTGGATGAAGTTTGGACACTAGCCTCAGTCATTGGATGGACTCTAAATGTTTGGACCGTCCGACCTAGTTGCTGCTTGCTGATGAGGCATGAAGGTTGGACCGTTTAACCCTCCCAGTCCAAAGTTTGGCTAGAAACGTTCGGATCAAATGCTCGGACCAAGCGTTCAGACCGTTCGACTTTTCATGTCTCCAATCTCCATCTTCTCGATCTATTCCTTATTTCCCCATTCCCCAATCGGCAACTCTCCGATCCCTAATCCCCCTCTCTGGCGGTGACTTCTCGGCTGCCCCCACAAGATTGCATTAAGAGCGGCAATTACATCTAGAGATGATCACCTGAAGATAATGGCATCTGCAATGTTGCAAAAGTTTGACAAGTATTGGGAAGAAAAGAACAATGTCATGGTCCTTGCTACTATTCTTGATCCTGGATTTAAGATTAGATTCATTAGTTGGTGCTTTAACCAAATGTATGAGCCCTCAAAAGCTCCAAAAAGCTTGATGATGTGAAGATCAAGTTGGAAGATTTGTACTCATAGTTTGAGATGGATCGTCGACATAGCAAGGTGGCTGATTGAGGTGATGTAACCTCCTCTTCAACTATGCTTACAAATAGCTCATTATCTTCAGTCTCATATCAGTTTTAGTTATTCTTGCGTTCTACTTGTACTGAGCCATTAAAGTCAGAGTTGCTCATCTACCTAGACGAAGTGAATTAGAGTTTAGATATTATGGGCTTCAAATTGTTTGAGTGGTGGAGTTTGAATGCACATAGATTTCTAGTAGTGTCAAATATGGCTAATAAGTTCTTGATTGTGCCAGGTAGCACTGTATCTTTAGAATCAACTTTCAGTGCTGGAGGTAGAGTACTAGATAACTATTGGAGTTTTCTACGTCCGGCTAGGGTTCAATACTTGGTGTGTGCCTCTAGTTGGATAAGAGGTGCGCATGATGACATGAAACCACCTATATTTGTGGTAGGTTCTGTATTGCACTGTTCATGAATTGTTTTGCTTACATTATGGCTAACTTGAATCTCATGTCTCTTTTTAGGAAGAAGATGATGAGGATGATGTCGAAAACATATTATTTCCTCAAAGCATCATAGGGTGCAACTAGTACATGTTAAATATCCATGCCAAGAGGACCTTTTGTTTTATGGACTGTTAGAGTTTTGTTTTGTGGACTATTAAATATTAAATGTTAAGTCTTGTTATGTTGACATGGACTGTTAAATATGATGAGTAGATGCCTCTGTTCTAGTGTTAAATATGTTCTAGTATTAAATATGATGAGTGTATGCCTCTGTTAATAGATTTGCACGCACCGCCTACTTCACCACTCACCAATCCCCAATCACCATTCACCACACACTTAATGCCACTCATTTGAACTATAGCCATCGGATGGAGATCAGATGCTCGCCCCTCATAGTCATAACCCTTGGTGGCTTAAGTGAAGTCGGCAGTGATATTCATAAATCTGACTACCGTTCGATTAGCATCGTGCGAACCATTTTAGCCCAGGCATTCAGACCATCTGAACGTCAAATCGCTTTCGGCTGCTGGATCTACATCAGATGCACAATAGATGACAACTGTTCGGATGGTTCGAACATCACCATCCCTATTGGCCATTGGATCTACATCGGAAGCACAACAGATGATAATTGTTTGGATGGTCCAAATATCACCATCGCTCTTGGCCACTAGATCTGCATCAGACGCACAGAAGATGATAACCCTTCAGCCGGTCCGCACATTATCTGAATGCTAAGCCGCTCGATCCCACTTACCGTTTCGACTTTGCAACTCGACTGTCCTGTGCAACTTAGCCCTTGTTCCTTCTTAGCATTTTCAGACCTTAGTCCAAGTGTATGTGCTTCTTCTGAAGTCCAAGCATATGTGCTGGTTACTGCTCAGTTCATTGTGTTTTCGGTGGTGCAATCGAGATGAATCATTGCTACTATACTAGAACTAGGCAGTAGTCATCTGATTGAAAGGCAAGTATAATTTTATAGTTGTAGTACACTAAAATGTTGAATGATTGAACTGTAATGCAATGTTAAATGAAGAATGCCCTGTGCTTATTTCCTGTGATTTGTTTCTCCAGATATGCTCTGAGTTGAGTACTGAAGAAACATAACAATTGAAAAAACATTATGCCTTGTGTGGCTCGCAAGCCGGCTCAAGCCAAGAAACGAGCCAAGTCGAACTAGGCTTCTAGCTCATTTCCTAAACAAGCCGAGCCAAGCCGAGTCGTAACTCTAGACGATCTCAACTGAGCTCTAGACTTTGCAATCTTTGTCCACAAAATTCATGCTTGTCGATACGACATTGATGAAATTATAAGCAACCTTGCTTCTGGGTGTGTCCGACGCCGTATGTGGCCGAGTTTGCTTGGCATGCAGTGTCGACGTGGCTTGCATGAACCCTCTTGTGTGCTTGGCTTGCCGTATGGTGCATGCAGCGATGTGGTGCATAGATGCATGCCTCCTTAGTGCACGCGGCTGTACTCCTAGACAATAAATAATCTTTTCGGGTCCCAAAACTCTTGATGCACTAACCTGAGAACAATTATAATACACTGCTACAGACAGGCCTATCACAGACGGTTTGGAACCGTCATCACAGACGGTTTTCGAACCGTCTGTTTTTATGTGTCAGTGATAATAGGTGGTTATCACAGACAGCTCTCGAGCCGTCAGTGATAACTTACATTACAGACGATTTTTGCAAACAACCGTCTGTGATAGTCTACTTTCACAGACGGTTAAAAACAACAACCGTCTGTGATACACACAATATCATAGACGGTTCTTGTTTCTAACCGTCTGTGATACACACAATATCAAACGGCCAACAGATCACATACAAATATAGAATGAAAATCGTTACACTGTTCTGACAAATGAATTGTTTGATTAAGCACACAATTGAGTGATTTGTACAATTGCATCTAATGTTTCAACATCTAATTATCACCATTGCTGGGGTAGAACTCTCCAGCCTTGTTTATACACTGTCCTAGTAAGAACCTGGAGAGTGTTGCATGAATTTCAACGAGTTGATCAAGATCATATGTACTTACTCGAAGTCCACCCATTGTCGCTAGGAGCAATAAGTCATTAATTAGCATGTGTGTGTGTATATACATATATAATCAAATAATAATAATTATTGCAAGGACATGACAAACCTCTGGATCATTGATCTTACTACCCTTGATATCCTTCATATGGCGGCAAACGTAGAATCCACATACGTTGCCCTGTAGTTGCTGGTGGTACTTCAAAAATAGCATTACGTGCATAGGTATTGTCAATTCTAGAGGTATTATAACAAAGTGTGATGTAGGATTGTTGTGTTGTAGTGGGTACCAGAAATCACGTGTTGTGTCGCAGCGTGTCACTAGATTTGTCGTGTCTTCCTCCGTAGGCAACATAAGCGACAAACGACCTATATGATTCAAAAAAAGTTAGCCTCGGCCGTTGCAAACGAAGGAAATATTACAATAGAGTTATGTATAGAGGAAATGAGTTTACTTGTGAAGTACTTCTTGAACACGACTGAAGTCGTGGTTGCTCCTAAGTAGGGCATCAAGGTATATTACCTTGCTCCACTTTGGTATAATCACAATCAAAATCCAGTGTTGCCTAGTCATGTACACACCATAGTGATTAATCCTAAGTTCATGCTGCATGTAAAGTACAAATAAAACATGTGTGGCAACTAGTGAAGCACTTACCCTTGGTTGAAAGGAAACATGACGTACTCCTTGTCGATGTGAGCAAGCAATCCCTTCGTTATGTAATCTTGCACGAAGGATTCATTATCTTTGATAACTGGATCGGAGACCAAGTGAGGGTCGAGGAAACCCACCGGTTGTCGCGATCGCCGAACTTGTTGGATCATGGATCTATACATAAGGAAATAGTAAGGACATTTATTGGTATAACGTGAATGTAGAACTTCATTGTAATCTTACAGTGTGCAGCAGTGTAGAAGCGAGGCGTCGAGTTCGTCGAGATTGAATAGTAAAAATAAGTCTTCGAATGTCACGACGATGTAGCCTGTGTCGTGGAAGAAATGCTGCTCCGTATATTTTAGAGTGAATGCACTCTGCCGGATTGGTTTCATGTTGGACTTCTGCATGTACCAGGCATGCAATGTATTGCAAATCATGCCAAGTCCGGGTAATTGTGACTTTGGGACCAACGACACTCCTAAAGTGAACTTCTATGTCACGGGAGCCTTATTTTTCTTCTCTTGAGTCTTAGAGCCTCGCTTACGAGACGGTCTTGGTGGCATCTTGGCGGGAGCCGATGCAACAGGCTTCTGAATCGGAGCTGGAGGTGGAGCCACCGGAGCCGATGTGACAGGTCCAGGGCGATGTCCCTCTTGGGACACTGGATGTGGAGATCGTGGCACGGACAAGTCGAGGCCAATGTCCCTCTTGGGCCACTGAACGAATGTGTGGACAATGTGACAGGTCCAGGGCGATGTCCCTCTTGGGACATTAGATGTGGAGATCATGGCACGGACAAGTTGAGGCCAATGTCCCTCTTGGGCCACTGAACGAATGTGTGGACAACATCCCCTAATGTCTTAATCTCTTCGTTTGGGGGCTTCTCAAGAGGGACGATCTTAAAAATATCATTAATCATGTCCACTTGGACCTTTATGAAACCGGTCTCTACTTGTACACCGTGCACCAACAGATTTGACAAAGAATGGATACGCCATTCCCGCCCAACACAATGTAAATAGAGCCAACAAGCCTGACTTTGAGGATGCAAGGCATGGGCCCCTACATGACGACACAAGATGAGTTAAGGCGTCCACCAGAGAGATCTATGCAGTATTCTAAAGAGGTGCATTACCTGAATGTCATCGATAGGTAAGTGGACGTCGCTATGTTCAGTAATTGGTGTGGACGCACAGCTACTACGACGTTGAGGGGGACTGGGTACCGCAGTAGGGGTGGGTTGCGATTGGTTGCGGACTTGTCTCAGTTCTTCACTCAATGAATCTATCTCTCCTTGAAGTGAGGCAGTCAGCTCTTGAAGTGAGGCAGATAGTTGTTCCTGAAGTTGAGCACGAAGCTCCTGTTTTATTTGGTCATTGTGGTACGCCTTGGATATCTTCCTACTCCTATATGTTTCGGAGTAATATGGAAATTCGTGCTTCCAAGATACGTAAACCCCCAAGCCTCGTGTGCGACCTGGGTGCTCCTTGTTTCCTAAAGCCTGTGATAGTAAATCTCTCTCCTTGTATTCTTGAAAGGATCCACGAGAAGATTCGGTAGTCAATGATTGCTGCAAGAGGCAATTAATCATGTTATTTTTGAACCCATGAAGTTCAAGAGGTGTTAACAACTATGTAGTTTAACATATCTTACCAGACGTTAGGACACTTCCTCATCTGCGGGGTTTTTAAAAGAGACACCCGAAGATGTGGTTGATGACCTCTCTCTTAACCAGTTTCGAGCGCGCTCGTTTGCGATCCCGGCAAATGGTGGGGAGGCCTTCGATCGGAGTGCGACCTTGTATTGCATCCTCCACTGCGGGATTTTACCCGTGTACCCAGCGGTGCCAAGTATGTGAGGGTGAGTGTTTTGTGATTGGATAGCCTTGTGCGTCACACTTTGTTGTTCAAATTCGGTCGTTGTCTTCATCTGCACAAAGGCCTCCCATGTTTCCGACGACACGAAAAGATACTTCGTGAAGGGCGTGAGATCCTTGGCCACGTACTGCGTCACAAGAGTGCTCTAAAAATTCTTCCATGCTTTTCCCATTGTAAGGAGCGCGTGCCGTCGCACGAGTCCCTGTACTTCTGCTGGGATCACGAACGAATTTGTAACTTCCTCCCATAGCTGATTTTTGTGATCCATTGACAACTCTCTCCAGTTTGCTATGGTGATGGGGTCCCGTTCCCTTCCAATTATCCCGCAGGTACTCCGAAATGATGCCACTGCTTTCTTCGGTTGCAGAGGGACCCCATCTGGAGAGACCACCGTGATAGTCATTCGACCATTTGGCCTTTTCGATACTTCTCGGTCACACTTAGTTTTCCCAATCTTGGGAGCATGAGACCCAAATGACGACGACGAAAACTGTGAGGACGCCATCACTCTTCTAAGAAAAAAAATTAACTGCAGTGAGCTATGAGCCTTCCAAATAGACCTTGTAGCTAACAAGTGCAGCATATACTAAAAATTTTTGAACGACTGTGTGGACGCAGTGAGGTGTGGGTCTAAACAAAGTTCTATGAAGCAAACGACACAAACTAGTGTATCGAGTTCATTGAAACCGATACACTAGAGTGTGTCACTAGCTTCATGCCCTTTGAAGGTCTATGTGGCATATATTTTTGGATGACTGCGTGGAAGAGTGAGGTGTAGGCCTAAACAAAATTCTATGTAGCAAATGACACAAACCAGTGTATCAACTTCATTGAAGCGGATACACTGGAGTGTGTCACTAGCTTTATGCCCTTTGAAGGTCTATGTAGCATGTACTAAACATTTTTGGACGACTGTGGACGTAGTGAGGTGTGGACCTAAACAAAGTTTTATGAAGTAAATGACACAAACTAGTGTATCGAGTTCATTGAAACCGATACACTAGAGTGTGTCACTAGCTTCATGCCCTTTAAAGGTCTATGTGGCATATATTTTTGGACGACTGTGTGGACGCAGTGAGGTGTGGGCCTAAACAATGTTCTATGTAGCAAATGACACAAACCAGTGTATCAACTTCATTGAAGCGGATACACTGGAGTGTGTCACTAGCTTCATGCCCTTTGAAGGTCTATGTGGCATGTACTAAAAATTTTTGGACGACTGTGTGGACGCAGTGAGGTGTGGGCCTAAACAAAGTTCTATGAAGCAAATGACACAAACTAGTGTATCGAGTTCATTGAAACCGATACACTAGAGTGTGTCACTAGCTTCATGCCCTTTGAAGGTCTATGTGGTATGTACTAAAAATTTTTGGACGACTGTGTGGACACAGTGAGGTGTGGGCCTAAACAAAGTTCTATGAAGCAAATGACACAAACTAGTGTATCGAGTTCATTGAAACCGATACACTAGAGTGTGTCACTAGCTTCATGCCCTTTGAAGGTCTATGTGGCATGTACTAAAAATTTTTAGACGACTATATGGACGCAGTGAGGTGTGGGCCTAAACAAAGTTCTATGAAGCAAATGAAACAAACTAGTGTATCCAGTTCATTGAACCCGATACACTAGAGTGTGTCATTAGCTTCATGCCCTTTTAAGGTCTATGTGGCATATATTTTTGGATGACTATGTGGACGCAGTGAGGTGTGGTATATCTCTAGCTATAGCTGC
The DNA here is from genome assembly GCA_036346265.1 of Melocanna baccifera. Lineage (NCBI taxonomy): Eukaryota > Viridiplantae > Streptophyta > Magnoliopsida > Poales > Poaceae > Melocanna > Melocanna baccifera. The sequence goes on from CM070708.1 coordinate 4,733,784, forward strand.
GAATAATTCATATATGGTAATATAATTCTAGTATGATTATGTGAGCACAAAGATGACATCAATCGAAATACAAATGTCATAACATGTATGTAATCATATGAATTGAACATACCATTTGAAATATAACACATATCCAAATACAAATGACAAATGAATTTAACATATTCATCAATCCAGCATGTGTAAATTCGGTCAGCATATATATCAATATTACAATGTAGCATATATATATACACACACATATCAATATATATACATATCAATATGACAATGTGGGATATATATCAATATGACAATGTAGCATATATATTAATATATGAAACATGAAACATGAATAACGTATCTTCATTATTCTATATGAAACATGAAATAACTACATGAAACAAATCTAAAACCTAGCTAGAGTCGGGGGAGGAGGGCACCGGAGTCGGGGGAGGAGGGCGTCGGGCTCGCGGGGGAGGAGGGAGCTAGAGTCGGGGGGGCGTCGGTTCTTAACTTATAACCGTCTGTGATAATATAATATCACAGACGGTTGTAAGTTGAGAACCGTCTGTAATAACTATCACAGACGGTACTAAGTTCATAACCATCTGTAATAAGCCTTTACCCGCTGACTGTAAGCCTTTGCCGGTTGGCTGTTGTAACTACACTACCAGCATTCAAATCACCTATATATATAAATGCAGATTCACAAATACATCACAGTTCCTGAGTCATTTTTCAATTACAATAAAATATATATAGTTACATTTATTACACATAGCTATTTTATTTTAAATAAAGTCCTTCACGATGATCGACACACATATAGCTTGTTTCATCGCCTTGTTCTTTCTCGAGCCTGATGCCATCTCCGAATAGAGGCAAATCATCAAATTGATTATACTCTTCCTCATCCACAACATTCTCAACTCCGGCAATCCTTCTTTTTCCCTGAAGAACTACATGGTGCTTCTTATTTGCTGGGTCAGTTACATAAAATACTTGAACAATTTGCCTCGCGAGTACGAATGGTTCATTTTTGTATCCTACACATTCGATGTCCACGGTAGTGACACCGTACTTGTCGACTTTTATACCCCGTGGGAGATGGACCCAACGGCACCGAAATAGAGGAATCTTGAAAATTACGTAGTCAAGCTCCCAAATCTCCCCTATAAGCCCGTAGTACGAGCTTGGGCCGGTGATCGACGTGCGCATCATAGGCATCTATGCGGACACCGAAGTTTCTGATCGTGCTCTTTTATCCCGACCGTTGTATAAAATGTGTAGCCATTAATGTCGTATCCTTGCCATGTCACAATTGTAAATTTTGGCCATTTTGCCAACCATTGTAGTGTTTCACTTGACGACCTCCTAGTCAATTGCACCTTCAACCATTCGTTGAACTAACGGTTGTGTTGTCTCGTGATCCAAACTTCTGACTGGCCTGCATTCTCTTGACGTAGCATGTCCTTGTGCTCTTCAATATATGGGGTCACTTCAGTCATGTGTTGCAACACCGTGAAATGGGCTTGAGCATACGTAATTTGATCTAGAGTTATTGCTTTCCTTCCGATAGTCCCGATACCCTCTAGCCTTCCCTCGTGATGAGATATAGGTACACCTAACGGATCGACCTGAGCCATGTAGCCGATACAGAATTCAATGACCTCTTCTGTTGTGTAACCTTCGATGATGTTACCCTCCGGTCGAGATCGATTGCGTACATAGGACTTGAGAATTCCCATGTACCTCTCGAAAGGGTACATATGACGTAGAAATACGGGGCCGCATATTTTTATCTCTTTCACAATGTGGACAATGAGATGGACCATGATATCAAAAAATAATGGAGGGAAATACATCTCTAGATGACATAGAGTTGTCACCACCTCGGTTTGCAGAGCATCTAGTCCATCGGGATCAATGACCTTCTGAGCAATTGCGTTAAAGAAATAACATAACCTTATGATTGTCACTCGAACCTTGTTCGGCAAAATACTTCTAATTGCAACAGGTAGCATTTGTGTCATTAGCACATGACAGTCGTGGGACTTCATGCCAATTAATTTCAAATGTTCCATGGAAACAAATTTCTTCGTGCTGGTGGAGTGACCGGATGGAACTTTCACACCATGTAAGGACTGGCATAGTTCAGTTCTCTTGGACTTAGACAGAGTGTAGTAAGTTGGGGGAAGGTATGTCCGGCCTTTATCGGTCTCTATCGGTGCTAACTCGGTCCTGATGTTCATAGCGACCAAGTCATGCCTTGCGTTAACACCATCGTTAGTTTTATCAGGAATGTTCAGTAAGAGACCAATCAAACTGTCACATACATTCTTCTCTACATGCATAACATCGATGCAATTGCGAACTTCTAAGTGCTCCCAATAAGTCAAGTTCTAAAATATTGATCTTTTTTTCCACATGTTCTTCCTCAATTTACGCCCCTTTCCAAACACAACGTTTATATCGTTGACCATATCATATACCTCTTTCCCGCTAAAAGGTCTTGGTACTGAGTTATCTTCTTTTTTTCAATCAAATTGTTTCTTCATCTTGCGGTATGGGTGATACCTTGGAAGGAACCTACGGTGACGCATGTACACAGTTTTACGCGAGTTGTTCAACCACACACTCTCCGTATAATCTAAGTAGTGGGGACACGCTTTGGCTCCTTTTGTACTCAACCCTGACAGGTTACAGGGGCCGGAAAATCATTAATGGTGCAGAACAACATAGCGCGTAAAGTAAAGTTCTCTCGTTTGTTGCATCCCATACATGTACCCCTTCGTTCTACAGTATTGCAAGATCTTTTACCAATGGTGCTAGGAACACATCAATATCGTTGCCAGGTTGCTTCGGCCCTTGGATAAGTAGTGACATCAAAATATACTTCTGCTTCATACATAGCCAAGCAGGAAGGTTGTACATGCATAGAGTCACAGGCCAGGTGCTATGTCGGCTGCTCATGTTACCAAAAGGATTCATTCCATCTGTACTCAACCCAAACCTTATATTTCTTGGTTCCACACCAAAATCTACAAACATCCTATCGATGTTTCTCCATTGGGCAGAATTAGCAATATATCTTATCATTCCGTCTTTCTTACGCTGCTCCAAGTGTCAACACATCAATCTTACATCCTTGCAGTTTGCAAATAAATGCTTCAAACGAGGGATTACAGGAAGATACCACAACACTTTAGCAGGAGGTCCTTGCTTCACGTCGATGCCCTTTCCATCATCAGAATCATTTTTACGCTTGTATCGGGATGCTTTGCACACCGGACAAACATTTAAGCTAGCATACTCTTTACGGTACAGGATACAATCATTTGGATATGCATGTATTCTTTCTACTTCCATTCCTAATGGACAAAGAATCTTCTTGGCTTGGTAGGTGGTTCTCGGCAACACATGTCCCTTTGGAAGCATGTCCGCTAGGAGACCTAACAATGCCGTGAAACTCTTGTCGGACCAACCATTGCTTGCCTTCAGTTTCAGTAGTTCTAGAACTGATGACAACCTCGTGTATTGCAGCTTGCATCCCGAGAACAAAGGTTTCTCCGAGTCCTCCATCAAGCCCTCGAATTTATCAAACTCTCTCTCATCAGTAGTTCCTTCGCATCACGTAACATCTGATCCAGATTGTCATCCTGCGATCCATCCGCGGCCTCATGATCAAAAGCACAGTCCACAACTGGCATATCATTGTCCCCCTCGACTATGTCATAACTACCAGCTTCTTGTGTACACTTCTCTTTACCGTGACTGGTCCAACATTTGTACCCTTTTCTGAAACCCTTTCGAATCAAGTGAGTTTCGATCTGCGCTGAGTTGCTAAACATCTTGAGATTATCACAATCAATACATGGACAGTACATATATTTTATCCCCTTCTTTAACATATCCAGCTCGGCCGCTCTTCTAAAAACAGACACGCCAATAATGTACTCTTCACTCACACGGTTCTCAATGTACATCCAGCTTTGATCCATCTACTCTAGCTACACAAGTAACAAATGGTTGCCAAAAATGATTATTACCGCTACTACATAGCATATAAGTTATCATCTCCGGTCTTCCATTACAAAAACATGTATATAAGCATAATTAAAAGTAATTGAGTACTAACCTCTGATTAGATCACTAAGAAGACATCGATATATTTTCACCCCCGAACTCCCTAAAGCCGGCCGCCTTGCTCCACCGATGCAGCGCAATGAAGACAGATCTGTGTCGACACCGTACGTCCAAGTATTAATAGTGCAATTTATCACGGACGGTTATTAACACGAACCGTCTGTGACAACTAATATCAAAGACGGTTTGTTACACGAACCGTCTGTGATAATTGAGACATCACAGACGGTTCGTGTAACAAACCGTCTGTGAACTTTCATAGACGGTTATTAACACGAACCGTCTGTGATGTCTCAATTATCACAGACGGGTCGTGTTAATAACCGTCTGTGACAGTATCACAGCCGGGTGGTAGTATGAACCGTTTGTGATAGTTAAGCACAGACGGTTCCGTATGAACCGTCTGTGATTTACCCATCCAGTATAGCCTATTTTGTAGTAGTGATACTAGCATTATGTAGTAACCAGTTCTCATATATATTAAAACCAAATTCAACTAGGAGTGAGTTCACATGTTGATTAATATTTTTAGCTCGTGCTCGTGTTACTACTACAAAAAGGGTCATCATAGATGATTTGTGAGCCGTTCAAATTTATAGGTCAGTGATAATTGAAGGTTATCATAGACAGTTTGTGAGCCATCTGTAATAAGTACAACATAGACAGTTTGTAACTAGAATCGTCTATGAAGAATACTATAACAAACGGCTCAAACCAAAAACCGTCTGTGATACTCACACATCACAGATAGTTCTTTCTACCAAAAATCTGTGATGGACGAGTATCACAGACTGTTGGTATATAGAACCTTCTGTGATACTTTTCCATCACAGACAGTTGGTAGATAGAACTATCTGTGATGTGTGAGTATCACAAATGATTTTTTATTCGAGCCATCTGTGATAGTTCTTCATCGATGGTTTATACCATAAAACCGTTTGTGATAGTTTATTCTATATGTAATTTTTTTTGTTTTTCTGCTAACCTTAGGAAATGTTAGCTGTGCCCTTTGAAAACAAGCAAATACATCAGCACATTCTATTTCTATTAAGATTAGAGTCCATCATTACATCATCAGAAGATAACGAGTAGGTTAAAAATCTAACACAGTAAGAACATACAAAAAGCAAAGATCCTACGAACCCAACTCTTGAACATAGCAAGAACATACAATAAGCAGAGATCCTGGTAGACAATGGAAGCTTAACCATACTGACGAGGCCTCTATCTCACCCTGCTTGCAGGTGGAGCCAGAGTAGATGTTGTTGCTGGGCAACTTGTTGACGGGGAGGGACTCGCTGGTGAGCGCTGACTGGTCGATCTTGAGTGTGTCGCCCTCCAGCAGCCTTGCGTCTGTCGGGATGATGTCACTTAGCTTGATGCTGATGATGTCAAGGCTTGGGGGCGAGGCTGGCCATGAGGGTGGTGGCGGTGTTGCTGGCGTTGTTATCCTCAATGAAGCTGATGGAGGAGTTGATGAAGAGTAGCACGACGATGCCGATGAAGTCTTGCTAGTTGGGAGGCCGCCCCGGCAAGCACGCATGACATGAGTTATATACACGTTACACGCTTACACGTTGGCGCAAGGATGGAGAGGTGGAGCTATGATCTATGGGGTGAGAGTTGGTCGGTTTCTATTGGCTGGGATTGGGTTAGGGAGCATCGATGGTCCAGCGTTCAGGGATCAAATTATCACAGATGGTTTGAACCACAAATTGTCTATGATACACAAACAGCTGTACACACATAATGTAAATAGCTAGTCTCAAAATATGAAATAGCAAATCTCTATGTGGCTTATATATACTTGTTTGAAAGGTTTCGACGAGATCTACAACTTTGCAGTTGAGGCAAATCCCAAATTTCGAAGGGAAGATAAAATTTTAGCAAAAACAGAAATAAAAAACTTGAGACTCAAACTTAAGGCTAATGATGGTCGATTTTTGGGTCTTAGAGGTTGACTAGTGCAAGCTGGTCATTAGCTTTCCAACGAATACAAAAACATCAAAAACAGACACCGTATGTAAAATTTATGCCCTTTTTATTAAAGGTGTCTTGGAGTGGAATCCTACTCGGACTCAGGTGGGAGATTATGAATTTTAGGAGATTACAAGGCAGGAAACATGTCATAGACGATTTTTGATATAAATTGTCTGTGGTAATTTTATTATCACAGACAGTTTAAATAAAAAACCGTCTGTGATACTTCACAGACGATGCTCACCACCAACCATCTGTGATATTATTTCTTCACAGTCAGTTTTTAGCGCTGGCACTAACACAGACAGTCTCTAAATCTAATCCGTTTATGATTGCATTTAACACTGACAGTTTTAGTGAGTCGTCTGTGATGAGGCGTCTAATATAAGCCTTTTTGTAGTAGTGTGTAATCAATACAATTGGGATGTTCTCATCAGTAACAACCTTGTGTCCTTTTCTTTGTTTTCTATCTGTTATTCTCTCTTCTGTAACATCCTGATTTTCAGAGCTTTTTAAAACCTGGAATTTAAAATTTTACTTTAGGAATTTTTCTGAATTTAAATCAAGCTTAAATGAATTTTTAGAAATTTACAAAGATTTAATATGATTAATATAAACTTCAACATGAGCTGAAAATATTTTATTTGGATTCTTCATGTCTCAAGGAATTTTTTGGTATTTTTGGTGAATTATTGGAATTCATTTGCTATTTTCTAGAGCTTTTGCAAATTTATTTGAGTTTCTGAAATTAAGAAATTGGGGAAAATCCTTTAAACCCTTCCGGGCCGATTCCCAACCGGCCCATTTCCCTCACCCCTCCCTCGGCCCAACTGCCACGGCCCACCATCCCCGCCCGCGCTCATCTCCGTCGCCCGCACCCACACCCTTGCCACGCGGCAGCCATCTGCCCCTCGCCCGCGCGTCCGCCCCGCCAGCGCTCGCCCGCTCGCCCTCGCCACCCGATTGCCTCCCTCCCGCCACGTGGCCGCATCCCTCCCCGCGCGCGCGCACCCGCGTTGCCCTAACCGGCTTCGCCCCGCCTCTTGCGCCAGCCGTCCGATGCCATCGCTCGCACACGCGTCGGCCATCCCGCAGCCCGCACCGCACGCTCCCGCCTGGACTCGTCGCGAGTTGTCCGATCCCGCCCGCGATTGCCACGCGTTGCCCCGCTCGTGCCCGCGCCGCCCAAACCCTAACCCTAGCGTCCGCCCGGGCTCCGCTTGATCGCAGCCGCCCGTGGTGCCACGCGTCAGCCTCCCCGTCGTCGTCTCCGATCCGGTTCCGCCCCCGCGCCGCGTTTGACCTGGACATCCTCGGCGTGCGTGCCATAAAAGCCGTTGCCCTCGGTTCGCGTGCTTCAACCGCCGCCGCCGATCCTCGCCTCTCCTCGCTGTGCGCCGTCACCTCTGCCTGCGCACCTCACCTCCGCCTGCGCACCTCGCCTCGCTGCCGTCCTCGTTGCACGCTGGAGCCCTGCCGTCGGCATTACGCCCGCGCCCGAGCCGCTGCCGGACCCGAGCTCACCAGCGCCTCCTCCTCATCCCGTCGCCGTCACGACGTTCCCTGGTGAGCGCCGCCGTCCTCCGTAGTCCCTCCACTGCCCGGAACCCGCGCCCCGCCGGACCTCCTCCGTCTCCGCCGCACCCCACGCTCGCCGGAGCCCTCTCGCTGCCCCTCGGTCCCCGCGCTGACCCGCGTCGCACCCCCCCACGCCCCGCCTCGGTCGACGCGCCCGCGCCCACTCCCGCGCCTCGCGTCCGCCGCGACGCTTCACGAAGCGTGAGCCACGCGTCAGCGATCGGACGGTCACCGCCGCAGATCTCCACCATTGGCCCAGATCCGGATCTGCGCACCGGATCGCGCCACATGGTTCTACCTCAGTCGCCCGATTCGTGCCGCGCCGCCGCGACCGAGCCCCTACACGTCAGCCCTACCCACGTGGCACGCCACGTCAGCCCTAATGCCACGTGTCTGCCACGTCAGCAACATCCGGCCCCTCGGTGCCACGTGGCAGCCACGTCAGCGGCCATTTCTGCAGGGTGCCACGTGTCGACACATGCGCGCGCCACGTCAGCCAACCTCGCCGCGTCAGCGCCCTCTCTCCCGCGTGCACTATTCCGTGCGCTGAGTCCACCGTGGACCGAGATCCCCGTGCGCCCGATCTACAGCACAGTAACTTTTCTGATTTTTCCCAATTTAATTTAGGATTTATTTTTCGAGAGCCCGTTCTACTCCGTCCTAGCTCCAATTGTCCCTGTTCTTTTTTCTAAATTCATCTAAAATCGAGCTCTAGCTTTTGGTTCTGGTTTCATGATTTTTGGAGTTCATTTGCTTATCATTTTATGTGTTTCTTTTATTTCGGTCGTTTTCTCTCTCGTTAGATTCGGATTCCAGAGGAGCAGTTCGACCTTCAAGACCAGAGTACTCACGAGTATAACCAAGGCAAGTCATGTCCTTTGATCATGTTGAACCGAGTTTGCAATCTATTATTTAATTATTTGGTTTTAAAGTATATTGCAACGCTACTTTTGTTCAAACCTTGCAACTGGTAGTTATTATCCCATGTTGTTTATCCCTCCTTGATAATTTGGAACACCATGATACTTTTGTCACCTTAGGTTGGGAAACATACTAGTGATGCTAGATAAATTATCATGTGAGTTGTACGATAGAATTGCTTAGTCTTGCTTATATTTACGATTGGATTCATCATCACATGTAAACCATTAATTTGAGTTAATGGCTTATGGAACTGTGGTCGGTGCCACATTAACTAAAATTTATGCTATGACATTGGTGTGTCATTGGCTAGGGTATACAAACTTGATTTTGTACTCGGGCGAGTGATCGTGTAGTAAAGGGGGAAGTGCAGGTTCACTTCGGGGGATGTGGTAGCCTCGCCCGGGTAATGCTAAGGATTTAACTTTGTGCACCATTGATCTGAGCTTAATCGTGCAAACCACATGTCTAGTATGGGATAGACCTGACTGATTAATTTGTAATATTTTAATTCAATTTTGCCATTGTAATGGACATGGTTGCTGATTTCCATGTGGCGCAAGGGGGGGTGTGATGCGAAACCCTAGCGATCAGGATTGGGTTGAGGTAGAGCATTGTAAAGGCCTTGTTGTGATTTCCTGAGATCGAGGCTAATCACATCGTGTGGGTACAGTTGTGCAACCTCTGCAGAGTGTAAAACTATTTGAATAGCCGTGTCCTCGGTCATGGACAATGCTCGGTGATTTCACACGAGGGGTAGTTATTTCTGAAAACTTGTGAATTGTCATTAGATAGTGGATGGTTAATCCACTGTTGGTTTAGCTTATGGATGGGAGGTCCATAAGTGGTTGGTTTAGCTTGTGGATGGGATGTCCGCAAGTGGTTATGTCAATTCCTTTGATTATCATTTATTATCGTTTTATTTAAAGTTCGCTTTCAATCTATTTATTGTATTTACCTTTAGATATCTTTTATGCAAATTAACCTTTCAGCCATCCTTTGGTAAGCCTTGCATACTATATTGCATTCATTTGTTACAAACGACTTGTTGAGTACCAATGTACTCACGGCTTTATGCCCAATGTTGCTCAGTTGAGGAAGAGGAGTATCACCAGTAGGAGGTTCCAGAAGGAGAGTACTTCGATGACTTCGCGGATTAGGTTTCGTTCTCCACTCGATAGCCTGTGGGCTTGTCGATTGGCCGCTACGCTTTATTTTGGATTTCCGCTGCTATTTTTGGTTAAGCCCTTCGGGCTAATCTATTGTAAGCTTGACCATAAGGTCGTATCTTTTAAGATTTATTGATATTTGAGCTTTTCCTTTATTTTATCGTGTATATGGTTGTGTTGACATCTATGTTATACTGTGTGCACTAGCATGATCCTGGGACTAGTGCAGAATACACAGGGAGTCCAGATTTGCATATTCGGGTCTCGACATCTTCCGATACCAAATGCTTAAATACATAGAAGACACATGGCTAAGCAATAACTTGATCTGATACCCATGCAACAACCATAGGAGACTCCCTCCATTAACTCAATAAATCATTGAATACTCGGCCGTGCGTATGACACGAACACATGCATGCAATCAATGTACTGGGTCCATCTATTCTATGCATGCTCACAACTAACGCATGCACCGACTCGATTGGACTAGCACAAAAACTCTAAACTAAACATTTCAATATTATATCTAATATTTCCCCCTAATCTTGACACGTTGATTCATCGATGTAGATCACACCTTGTCGAGGAAGAGGATGAACACGCATAACTTCTCACTTGGAGGAGATGAACATAGAGAACAGACCACACATAGAGTTTGGTGCACGGCCACAACTACCTAGCCATGGCTTCTGTCTTCTCTCCTCTTTGTTGTCACTTTTCCATCAGTGACATGACTCGCTAATGATGGAGAGTCGGACCTCACCATATACACCACGACACACACTCACAAGAACTCACACACACATATGATAAAACTAGGGCACTAACACAACAACCTGGATACACAAGCACATACACTCTACAGTGTGTACAGTACCCTACTAGCTACGTGCATACACATGCAGTAAACCACTCATTGTGTGCACACTTCGACGACAACTTGCCGACTTGCCATCTCCTAGTCATGGAGCCACATGCTTCGCACTGTGCGCCAGTCGCACTGCCGCATTGGTGCAAGCCATCGCACGACGCATTCACCATGGAGTTGACAACCTGGTAGGCTCACCCACTGCCATTTGGGAGGTAGATGAACGTGCTACTACCATTCCTTGCAAGGAGCCACGTTGGAGTGCCACTGCTCAGCGAGTCATCGCCGAGTAGCATCTTCTCATGTCAAACCTTGTTCTGATGACAATTGTTAGCCCAGGCCCTGGAGAGAACACACACATCACACTCATGGACACACGCTATCACAAGTGAGAGACGATGAACAAACAAAGAACCCACAAATTTGCAGCACCATAATAGCCTAGTGCCCTTTTCTTTGTTTTCTCTGTTATTCTCTCTTCCAATACAAAATTCCTAAATAGATACAAGGCACACACCCAAGCAACAACTTGATCCGATACTCACACAACAACCATGGGAAACTCGCTCCACTAACTCAACAAATCTTCAAATACTTGGCCATGCACACGACATCAACACATGCATGTAACCAATGTACTCGGTCTAGCTACTCTACGCGTTCTCACAACTAATGCATACATTGAGTCGAATGGACTAGCATATAAACTCTAAACTAAATATGTCAAGATTATATCTAACATTGTTCTTGTAAATATACAATTTACACTTGACGATGATATAATAATCCTCAAATTATTACGTCATTGTATTCTTCAAGTATACCACTTATTGATAAGAGAGAGATTTCATAGGGTAGTTATAAACTCTTCTATGACCACTCAACAGTTGTAAGTCCTTCTACGATCACAGAGTCATAAGTTATTCTACGACCACCCAGTAGTCGTAAGCTCTTCTACGACCACTTGGTCGTAAGCTCTTCTACAACATCATATAGTCGTAAGTTATCCTGCGACCACCTCATGGTCGTGGACATTCCTGCGACCAGTCTATCTCTAACTGACTTGTCTACGATGACCAGCCATGTCGAGGGTTCACCTGACAAGGTGGTTAGGACATGTGTTTATTCTCAATAACGCACATGATGTCCCTCTGACAACAATCGTCGCATGAAAAACAGGCTACCACGTCTCTCTGACAATAACTCCCATTAGACGGTTATCATCCGAAGCGTTAAGGTGTCTTTTGGCGCAGAACAACAGCCGCCACTTCACCAACTATATAAAGGTTGACATCAGAGAGAAAGGGATTGAATCTAGTGGGAACAAGACATAGTGCAAGGCATTTTGCATTACTCTCAATTGCAATCACTTCTCTGAGCAATAGCCGCATAGAAAGTAGGGTTGTTATACTCTTAGGAGAAGGCCCGAACTTGTATAAAAATTCTCATGTCTTTTCTCTATGTGATTGTAGCTAGGTCCTTAAAAGTTTCCCCCGAATTTAAACAAATCACACGTAAGATCGGTATTAAAACACCAATAGGTGGTGCTGTCCATAGGGAGACTTCTTTCAAGATTTCGACAATCTCCTTATCGGTAAAGTTCTTTTCCTTCTGATGTCCTCATGGCAGGAGAGTGGAACAAGGAAAACTAGTTCGACCAGGCCGAGTACATAGATCTCGACATAGATGCCTGCTACAAGTATGAGCAGACAATGCTTGCTCTAGATGGTGAGGCTGCCTCTAGAGATCCATCTCGAGATCTTGGAGATCCTGCCTCTAAAGTTCTTTTCCTTCTGATGTCCCCCACAGCAGTACGCACAATGGAGGAGCCGGTTTTCCCAAATGGCAAGGGTCAATCCGACCACAAGCAGGATTCACAACACGATAATAGGCCTGCCCCCAAGTGTTCGAGTCCCCCAGCGATAGCTTGATCATGTTTGGCACGTCCCATAATCCCGTATTCTAGAATACCATCATCATCTGGTGGTCGTAACTCTTTGATGGAACCTACAAAGAGAGTGGGTGGGCTCCTTGCGAGTTTTCCCACACCTTCACGGAGTACAGATCCAACTGGAGACACTTATAACCTAGAATTCCCCTTCTTGGCGAGGTTTACTCCAGGCCATTATGCACTCTCACTGGAGGATTCTTCAAGTGAAGGGCCCTCCGTCGAAAGTGGAGATTCTAAACATGAGGTCTTTGCCCTCCCCGCAGATTCTAATCACTCTCTCGGTGAAAGCCCTCGGGATGCTCTTCATTGATCACACTCTATTACCTTGCATCAGGATGGCGAGGAGGCCTCTGGCAAAGTGCCTAGTGAGTTCTCTGATGACTTGAGGCAGTCTCAACAAAACTCAGACATTGAGGACTTGGAGACCATTCGAAGGAGACGATTGGCTACCCAAAGGTCTTTGCTTGGGCATACCTAGTACTAGTCTAAAGAGGCTTGAGAGCTTCAGCGTATCAATGACTTACTCAAGAACCCAACTCAAAAGCTTGCTTGAGCGCTAGGCTATGACCACTTCATGAAGGGATCACACGAAGACTCTGTAGTGTGATGGCCAGACTTGAGCAACCTTGCCAACATAACTCTAGGTGTTAGACAGGTACGATCACGTCTAGTCATTTGCAGAACTCATCTCGTGGAAATTGACATGATGATAGGTCATGTCAGTCCCCTAACCACAACTCTAGCTGGAGGAGAGTTCATCGAACGACCCTGGATCGGCGAGTTTACTAAGGAGGTGAGCAATCACCCCTTCAATCAAGGAATCTGTAGTAGCAGATGGAGTACAAGGAGTACTACCCTCGCATGGATGAGGCCTACTATAGGTCGGGTCCATCGACTGCTGGGCATCATCAAGTACAATCGCTTGGTGATGTCAATCATCCTTTGCCGCAAAGGAAGCATCATAAACTCATTATCAGATGTTGGGCATTCATGCCCAAACTCTGAGCAATACGCTAGCCGTCGCTGTTTCAGCCAGTAAACATGGAGAAATTTGATGGGTCCCAAAATCCCATTGAATTACTTCAGATTTATACGACTGCGGTTCAAGTCGCAGGAGGTGGAGAGCATGCCATGGCCAACTACCTACCGGCAGTGCTTGAGGAATCTGCTCGATCGTGGTTGCTTAATCAACCACTCAAGTCGATCCACATGTGGCAACACCTCTGCAAACTTCTGTTGGCCAACATTTAGGGCATGTACAACAACCTTAGGAAAGAGGGCGACCTACACCGAATGAGGCAAAATAACAATGAGACCCTCTGGCAATTTATCAGATGCTTCAGTCAGGTTTGTAATTCGATTCCAATGTCTCTAACACTTTTATCATCAGGGTATTCAAGCAGGGGGTCCACAATAGAAGTTTCACAAAGTATATCACCTTGAATCCTCTGACCACTGTTACTAAGCTCTTTGAGATGGTTGACCGTTACACAACAGCCGCTAAAGTAGTCAAATGGACAAAAACCATCGATCAGGTCAACCAAAGTTCCAAAGAGGAAGATGTAGGTAGTAAGAGAAAGGAGAAGGCCAAAAAATCTAATAACAAGGCCAAAGGTCAGAAGCCTCGTACCAGAAGTTCAAAGGAAGTCTTGGCTATAGGCAATAAAGAGCCACGGTGTCCCAAACAATACTCCAATCGGGGCAAAGGCAAAGCACCGTATAGAATGACAACATGCCGAGGTGGTGCCCTCTCCACAAAAAGGAGGGGCACGACCTTCGCAATTACCAAGTTTTCTAATGAAAACTCGAGGACTATCATTCCGGTAAAGGATCACTCCCTACGCTCATAGAGGTAGAACAATCAAGTGGTCAGAAGCAATCGGAAGACAAAGATGAGGAGATGTCGTTTCAGGATCCAAAGCACACCATCGAGAACATTTATGGAGGATCTTAGGAATATGAGTCAAGGAGACAGTACAAGGCTATCAAACGAGAGGTAAACTCTATTGACTCTCCTCTTGTCAATAATCTTTCGAAGTGGTCGAAAGTCACCATCTCTTTTGAGAAGGGTGACTGTCTGATCCCCTAGACTTGACTAGGTTGGTTCCCGATCGTGGTCAAGCCCACCATCAATAATTGTCGAGTGAATCGCGTATTGATTGATGGTGGCAGTTTTTTAAATATTTTATTTGTAAGCGCTGTGAATGAGATGCAAGTACCTCATACCAGAATAAGGGCCAGTATGGTACTAATTTCATGGGATTGTACAGGCTCTTTGGCCAAGCCTATTAGCCAAGTTTCTCTGCCTGTTACATTTGGTTCTCTAAGCAACTTCAGGACAGGGAAAGTCTCCTTTGATGTGGTCGACTTCGATACGGCGTATAACACCATACTTGAATGACCAACCCTAGTACGCTTTTTGATTGCTACTCAGTATGCATATAAATGTCTTAAGATGCTAGATCCCAAGGGAGTAATCACAGTCCACTATAAATGTCTTAAGATGCATATAAAATAGTGCTTACATGCGACCGCAAGTCTGTCGAGATAGTCGGTTAGTTACCGACTCATGAAGCTATCAAGGCGCAGCCTTCGACTAAGCATTCGAAGCCTAAAGCTACACCAAAACTAAACGAGACCATTTGCATCGGGGTTATTTCTGACCCCACATAGCAAGACACCATCATCATTTTCCTCTGGGCAAACACATATGTGTTTGTGTGGTAGCCATCTGACATGCCCGGGGTCCCTAGAGAGGTGATCGAGCACAGGCTAGATCTATGGCCAGATAAGAAGCTGTACAAAAAAAATTACAAAGATTTGCATCAGATTGACAGGAAGCTATTAGATCAGAATTGGACAAGCTTCTCAAATCAAGCTTTATAAAAGTTGATCACTCAGAGTGGTTGGCTAACCCTGTAATGGTTAAGAAGTCTAATGGTAAGTGGCATATGTGTGATTTCACAATTCCTCATATCGATCAGTTGGTTGACTCTAGTGTTGGTTTTGAAATGTTAAGTTTTCTAGAAGCATACTCTGGTTATCACTAGATTAGTATATCTTTAGAAGATAAAGAGAAGACCATATTTATTACACCATTTGGAGTGTTTTGCTATGTCAAAATGCCATTTGGTTTGAAAATGCTGGTCTGACTTTTCAGCGTTTAATGCAATTGACTTTTATACATGAAATGGGCTGAAACATAGAAGTCTATGTTGATGATCTAGTTGTAAAGAGCATCAAATAACTTAATCACATTTCAGACCTGCATAAGACATTCGACAACCTCAGATAGCACCACTTGAAACTCAATCCTGATAAGTGTGTGTTTGGAATTTCTTTAGAAAAGTTACTTGGATTCTTTGTTTTGGCAAGTGGTATCGAGGCAGATCTTGAAAAGATCAAGGCTATCGGACAGATGCGCCCTCCAACCACTGAGAAAGAAGTTCAAAAATTCACCGAATGCATGGCGGATCTAAGTCATTTCATCGCACGACTAGGAGAAAAAGGACTTCCTTTCTTCAAGTTTCCAAGGAAACACAAGGGTTTCGAGTGGTCGAAAGAGGCTAATGACGCTTTTGAGGATGTTAAGAGATATCTAACGAGAGCTCCTATTCTTGTTTCTTTGAAACTAGGTGAGACACTCTTAGTATATCTATCTGCCACACCACAGGCAGTAAACCTAGTGCTAGTCGCAGAGTGTGAGAATGTCAAACGACCAATTTACTACATAAGCGAAGACTTAAACAGACCTCCTCATGTTCAAAAACACAAGCGAAGTCTTAAAAGGAGTGCTACCCTCAGGTTCAAAAACTCTTATATGCTCTCCTCATGTCTTCAAGGAAACTAAGACATTATTTTCAAGCACACAAAATTATTGTGTTGTCTAACTTTACCTTAGGAGAGGTCCTCTAGAATAGGAAAATAGCACGGCGTGTGGTAAAATGGTCAGTATAATTTGGAGAGTTCGACCTCCATTTAGTGTCCTGAACTGCCGTTAAATCTCATATCTTAGTAGACTTCGTCACCAAATAGACAAAAGCTAAACCCGTTCAGGATCCCTAGTACAACTCTCATGACCAGTAGATGGTGTACTTTGATGGGTCACTTACGCTAAGTGGCTTGGGGGCTAGGGTGGTCCTGGAATCTCTTGTTAGAGATACCTTAAATATACTATTCAACTACACTTTCTAGCCACTAATAACATGGCTGAATATGAAGGTTTATTGGGTGGCATACAAGCCAAGAAAGCGCTCGAGATTCATCGACTACTCGTGAGAGAAGACTCTCAACTAGTCGTGAATCAGGTCGAAAAAGAGTGCCAATGCTCTAATTCGACCATGTCTCAGTACTTATCGAAAATCAGGAAGCTTGAGGAGCACTTTTTCGGTTTGAAGTTACACTATATCCCTCAGAAGGCTAACTTTCTCGCTGAATAGTTAGCTTGAATAGCTTCTTTTCGATCTCAAGTACCACTAGAAGTCTTCTTGGAGCAACTCTAGCAGCCATCTCTGGTCGAAGCGCCAGAGACAACTCCTATAAGGCAACCTCTCTAGAGTACGAGGATACGTAGATGCTCTCATCTATGAGTATCTTCAAAAGGGTTCAATACTTGACAACGATCACGAAGCAGACCGTCATCCCACAAGGCCAAAATGTATACTTTAGTTAATGGGGTACTCTACAAATAGAGTACTCAAGGGGTTCTCATGCGATGTATGTCGTAAAAAGAAGGATTACAACTCCTTAACGACATCCATGGGGGCATCTATGGAGCACACGTCTCTTACAGAACGCTGGTCGGAAAAGCCTTTTGGCTAGGTTTCTACTGGCCAACAACTCTCAACGACGCCAAAGAGCTGGTAAAGAAGTATATACAATGTCAGTTTCATAACAAGCAAATACACCAACTGGCTCAGGCTCTTCAGACAATCCCTCTATCTTAACCTTTTGCGACCTGGGATCTAGACATCCTAGGAGCATTCCTAAGAGCACCGGGGGGCTTCGAGTTCATTTTTGTGGCTATTAACACGTTTTTACAAAATGGATCGATGTTGAACCTGTGACTGGGATAAAAATGAAAGCTGCAAAAAGGTTTATGATGAGAAGGTTGGTTACTCGATTTTGTGTTCCAAGTCAAATAATTACTGACTAAAGTAAGCAATTTTTAAGTGCAAAATTCTAAGAATTTTGTAATGAATTGGGTACCAACCTTTGTTATACCTCAGTCGCTCACCCCCCAAAGCAATGGGGGCAGTCGAGCAGGCAAATGGCCAAATAATGTAAGGAATTAAGACCCGAGTCTTTGACCAGCTTGTAAAGTGCTCGGAGGCTTGGGTATAATAATTACCTTCAGTGTTTTGGGCAATTCGCATGACTCATAGTCAGATGACAGAAGAGACTCCATTTTTTCCAAGTCTTTGAGATCGAAGCCATATTTTCTCTAGAACTAACGATCCAATCGACAAGGGTCGAGAACTTCAGTGACTCCAACCAAGAGCAACTTTGAGCCGATAATATCAACTTTCTCAAAGAGAAGAGGAATCAAGCCTTAATCTGATCAGCAGTCATCAGCATGCCATGTGTAAGTACTACGATCGTAAGGTCCAACCTCACAACCTTGTTGTAGATGACTTGGTATTAAGGAAAATCCATTCCCAGTCCAATCAGAACAAACTTTCCCCCAAGTGTTAAGGTCCTTACACTATGGTTGAAGTCACATGACCAAGCTCGATACGACTTACTATGGAGGATGGCCAGATTCTCTCAAACTCTTGGAATAGCGACCAATTATGTAAACTTTATGTGTAACACTTCTACTTTTTCAATAAAGCTTTCAGTTTATTCAAAACTCTATTGTCATATGTTTAGTTGAGCTTCTTTTATGTTTGTTCGACCACTTCTGGTACATCTAATTTATTTTAAGTGATTGGGTAAGAAAACACCACTAGTCGAAGTCTATCCTCTTTGTATGTAGTCCTACCCACTAGAAGAAGCTTCCTAGTATCGAGTCGCTTTTGACTCTTGCTATTAGCAAAAAATAATTGAGTTGTCTACAAGAACGTTGAACAAATATAAGAGAAGGAATTCCATGTATTTGTCCAGTTATTGTTTATGTTTTTGATTTGATTAGCCTAGTCAAAAGGAGGTAATGTCACCTAGCCGAAACCTTTCATCTCTACATGTGGTCCTGCCGATTAGAAGAAACTTTCTAGCATCGACTCGTTCCTCACTTTTGCTGCTAGAATATGACAATCGAATTCAACAATGATGGTCAGATGAACTGCTCTACTCTCTGCATACTTCAATCTGTACTATTTACTTTGTTTGCCCACATAAACTAAGTAAATAGTCGGGGTTAGGATAGAATTATCAGTATAACTTTATTACTTAGTCGTAAATTCATTCTCTTTCATTTCCTTTTCATCTTACAAGTACTAACTACTCAACAAGATGAATTGCAGGAAAAAAAAAGATAACTTTCATTATCAAAAGGTTAGTTTTCACAAATTTCCTATTTACAAACTACCTGATGAAGGAGAATCGAATAGCATATCCTCCGCCTTTTGACCTGTTGGCTCTAGTTCTTCGATCAGACGGGCTACCTCTGCTTCAGAGCAGCCGTAGTCATGATTGATTTGGCAGAGGTTGAGGTTCTGGTCGCAACGCCTTTAACTGCATCTCGAACAAAGTTGGCCTGGTTAGTCTTCAGAGTCGACAAATATTTTTCTAGCACTCTGACTTATAGTCCGATCATACTTGTATGAGCGATTATGGTGTCCTCGGAAGGACTTATCTTCTCCGCACCAAACCCATTGAGTAGATTATTGAGGAGTACGATGTTGTCTTAAAGAATGGTCTTCATTGACTTCGTTTCTTCCTGGCTATGAGTCAAAGCTTGAACGAGTTTCTTTATTTTGACCACAGACTCTAAGAATAGAGCAAAGATGGTCAAAAAATTACTTATCAAAAGACTAGTTAGAAGAACTGGTCGAAGGTAAAGTTTTTCGTACCAGGTAGTCGAGCATCAAGCTTATCGACTTCAACTTTGTGCTGTTCTTCTAGCAAATTTATTTTCTCATCCTTCTCTTTGTCGATACGAGTAAGTTTTTCAATCACTTTGGCTTTATCTTGGACCTCAATGTGGAGTTTATTTGTTGCGACCTCTTTTTTTGTCAAAAGAAAAGAGTTAAAGGATTACAAGAAAGATATCTAAACAAACAGTTTTAAGTTCAGAACTTACTATTTAATTTCTCTTGCAATGTTTTAATTTTGGTATTGGACTTCGTGAGGCTTATTGACTGGTTGACGTTCTCTTTCTTTAATTTTTGCATCTCGATTTTCTCATTTTCGAGTGCAATAGCTAAAAACTTCTTGGCGCTCCTAAACCAGTAAAGGTTAAAAACAAACATAAAAAGCTGGATAAGTAGTCAAAATAGAATTCGACTACATGGGCCAGTTGTGAGAACCCAGAGTTGAAACTCCTGGACCCCCTGTGTATTACAGTACTAGTCCTAGATCAATGCTAGTACACACAGTTAAACAGAAATTGATGCATTGCCAACCATGCTTTATTACAATAATAACTGAAGTTCATACTTCTTGGCCATTGCCTTACAACTGAGGTTCACAGAAACACACCAAACAAAATACAGCGGAAGCAGAAATATTTCAATAAAATCGGCCCATCAATCTGCCACAGGCAAATGACTGGAGCAATGCGGCCTAGTCATCTGCAAAGCCTTCCTCTCCAGCTCCCTCAAAGTAGTGGCCATCCATCTCTTGGTCTTCAAAGTCTTCTGATGTTTGAATTGGAGAGCAACAGGTGAGTACAAAAATGTACTCCGTAAGTCTTGGAAAAGATGCAATAGATGCAGGGCTTAACAAAGAAGGGTTATATGGTTCTTTTGCATAAAGCAGCATTTATTTTAAATCTAAATAATTATTTCAAAAGCAATTGATTTAATAACTGGTTTTTAATAGTTGAAAATGTTTAAGACAATTTAGTGAAGGTTTCATCCACCAACACTAGTACAAAGGCTAAATCAGCCAAATCTAAACTTTTATGGGTTCCAACCACCCGCACTGGTTTCAACCACCAGGCTGAAATCTCAAGAGTTCCTTCCACTCCCGAGTTTTCCAAAACATTTTATTTTTAAAACCAAAACCAAATGTCTACCATGTGAATGCATTCCTTGCCCGCCCTTGATCGTGGGCACGGCTATTTGAATAGTTTATTACTCTGCGGAGTTTGTACAGTTTTATCCACAAGAGATAAATTATCTTAATAATCAACATGCTTCCTTTGGTATAAGACCCAGATAAAATATCACAAAGCTTTTACCTTACTCTAATCTAGCTAGATACCACCCGCTGAGGTTTCACCGCTGAAGAGTTAAGTCCACCACAGTCAGAAGCCCCTTTTGCGCCATGTGAGTACAGTAAATCCCTGTTCCTCACTGTGAGTAAACCAGTAAATCTCTGGCACCCACTTTCCAATGGTGGCATCTAAACTAAACTATCATAAGTTAGTCAGCCAGGTTGTACCCATTTAAACTTGTGGTTGTACGATAATGCTCAGTTTGGACAAACACAAGAGTCGGTCCTTAAGTGACTAGGGTGGAACATTCACAATTCAAGTTCTTGTGCTAAACCCGCACCAGCCAAACTTTTCATCCACCCTGGTCTAATTTTACTTTTATATATTTCCTTTTATTTTGAAATAACAGTGACAACCTCTATTGCCACTAATTTAACAAACACATAAATTCAAATCATTCATCAATGGATTTTTCCCATACAGATAATTGAAAGTGAACAGTTAGACTAAGCATTTGCTATTATTCTAAATTCCACAAAAAGTAATACTAACTCATCTATGAGCCAAAAGGTATCCTATGTTGACAAATGTACATGGTAAACAATTCCAAAGGAGGGTGTAACAAGTTTGGGTATTTATCTAAATTTTCTACAATTAAAATTATCAATGTATATAACATAGCCATGCAATTAAATTTAAAATATTCATAAAATCATTTACAAAATTTAGGAGCAAAATGGTCAAGGAGACTTGCCTTCTTGATTCAGATTGGGATCTTCCTGAAGTCACTCTTGAAAATCCTTGAAGAATTCAGATTCTACACGACAATCGAGAAAAACCAATAAATAAAATAAAATAAAAACTCAAAATTTGAAAATAAATATACTATATGAAAGTTTGGAATTTTAGATGAATTTAAAAATTTGAATGGGTCAATTTGAAGTTAGAATGAGGAAGATATGGCTTTTGGAAGTTTCAAAACAAAGAAAAAGAAAAAGGCTATTTTCTGGAATTAAATTTCTACTGAAAAAGAATTATGACGTCAGTAGGAATTATTTTCCCAAAGGAAAATCAGAATAATGACGTTAGCACCGAAATTAAATAATTTTACAGAGGCTGACAGGTGGGATCGGTCCACGGTGGACCGAGTCCACAGGAGTGCACAGGGACTGCTGATGTGGCAAGCAGAGAGGGTGACACGTGGCAGTGCTGACGTGGCACTTGGGCTCGAGTTTTGCTGACATGGCAGTTGACATGGCGACATGTCGTAGTGCTGACGTGGCACCTAGGCTCGAGTTTTGCTGACGTGGCAGCTGACGTGGCGACACGTTGCAGGTAGGGCTGACGTGTCTTGCCACGTGGGTAGGGCTGACGTGGACGGCTCGGTGGGCGGCAGCGGAGGATTAGACGGCTTGAGGAAGGCCACGTGGCGCAATCCAGACCGCGAAAACGGATCTAGATGATTGGCCACGATTGAGCGGCAGGGGCGCGGGCGAATCGTCCGATCGCTGACGCGTGGCGGGCTCGCGGTGCGAACCGTCGCGTGGACGCGAACGTGCACTGGCACGGACGCGGGCGACGGAACCGAGGCGGGGGCGCGGGGGTGGAAGATCGGACGGTCGAAGATTGGACACGAGGGCGCATCCGGGTCGTCATCTGGATGGACGATTGGGATTGATCGGGAGTCGTCCGATGGTCGACGCGTGTCTCGGCACAACGCGCGAAGCGTCGCACGGACGCGAGCGGGCGAACGCGGGCGACGCGACCGAGAGAGCGGGCGCGGACGTGCGTGGTGCTGGCGCGCGGCCCGAGGGGAGGCGCGGGTTCGGCAGACGCGGCGGAGGTTCGACGGAGTTCCATCGGTGGCTTACCGGCGGCAGCGGAAACGCGCGACAACGACGAGCACGGCTGAGACTGGAGGAGAGGGAGTGCGCGAAGGGGTGAGAGGGCTCTCCGGTGAGGTATTTATAAAGGGAGAGGCAGCGCCCCGGGTAACGGCCAAGCACGAGCTCGTCGGAGTTAAGACGACCGTTTCCACCTCCCAACCGGCGAAATGGGGGTTTAACGGATGGGAGGCGACGAAACGGAGCTCGGCGAAAGCGTTAATGGCGACGGTGCGTGGAGGAAGAAAGGGAGCGGAGAAGACGGGCCTGACAAGCGGGCCCCACTTGTCGGCGACAAGAGAGAGAAGAGAGAAGGAGGGGTGGCTCGGATTCGTGACAAGTGGCAAGGGAACTGAATCGGGACCGTTCGCGCAAGAGTGAAAGGGTAAGTGGCTTCGAGCGGCCGAGATTAGCGCGGATGGGGGCAGATGGCTTGGATGGGTGACACGTGTCGCCCGAGGGAGATTTAGATTTTAAGTTTTCTTTTTTGAAATACCAGAGAAACAGAAAGCTTTAAAAATACTTAGAAAATAGCTAATATCATCTAAAAATTCCAGAAAAATTCACAGAAATCCCTGGTAATGTTTTAGATCTAGGAAAAAAAATATTTCCAACCTATATTAATATAAATTTTTATTTTTAAACAGAAACTTTAACTCTGGAAAAATCTAAATAATTTGAATTAATTAATTTTAAAATTATTCTTTCCAAAGAAATTCAAAATTTTGGATATTACACCAGTAAATTACCATGCCTCTGCCTTTTTGGTGAGTTCTTCATTCTCATGTCGTAGGAGCGTGAGTTGTCTGTGGTACTCAGCCACAGTTGCCATGTCTTCCAATGCTCTCTAAACAAAGGAGGACAGTGAAAGACTAGAAAAGACCAAGTATGAATGCTTAAGTATTCGATACTTACAATCATGCCCCTACGAGCAAACTTGGCAAGCACCTGACTAGAATCTTTGAGCTAATCAAGCTTATCGGCCTTGTTCCACCACACCATCCCGAGACGCTCATCGTTGAAGATGTACCCCTTATCAGGAAGGTCTTTAGGGTGTGGAACTTGGTTGTAAGGTCGATTAGAAGAAGGTCCCACTATAAATGCAGGGTTAAAAAATGTAGAGAAGAAGTTAGGTTCTTCTTCTTCTTCTTCTTCTCTGACTATACCTTCTTGGGGTCAAAGAGGGGCATCCTCCATGTTTTCCTCCTCAATGTGGTGGTCGAAAGGGCTTCCAACCTCTTGACCAGGTATGTCGACCTTTGTCTATTGCTGCTTGAATTTCTCTTGCTATGACCATCTTTATGGTCGTAGTCTTTGCAGCTGTGGCCGTAGCCTCAATCACCGTGGTGGTCGTTTCCTCGACCACCATCTCCACCACCTCCTCAACTGTGGGCAAAGCCGTCGGGGACTTCTTAGCAGAAGCATCCCTGGGCAATGGAGAAGCTGAACTGAAATCATGAAAAGGAAAGTAAGTCGACATTTAAGATGACATAGAGGTAAAATGCTATATTTATGCTTTCATTTTCATGCCTTGCTGTCGTAGGCTTGATCTTAAACTTAGAAGAAACTTTTTTAGATATTAGTTTTTTTGACTTCTCTTCAACCATGTCTGGTCGTGGAGGAATGAAAACATCTTTGATCACGACTGGTCGAAGGTCTTGAGCAAGAACTACTACTCCTTGTTCTTCCTGTCCCTCCTGGTGGTCGAGATCAGTTTTGACTACCTAGAGGGCCATCTCCTTTTCAATTATAGGTTCTGCAATTGCAGTAGTCTCCTTCATAAAAGATATGAAACTCTTCTAGTTTTCCTTTTTGAGTTGCTTGGTAAAGCTTTGAGAAGTGCTAATTGAGAAAGTTTTGGTATCATAATAAAAGGGTACCTTGATTTTGGTAGTCGATTTCTCTAGCACGGCTGCTACTATCTAGCTTGAAACTGTTGCCTCTGTAAGGAATTGCTGGACAGAGCCAGTTGGAGCAGAAGGAGGAAGAATAGCAAGGGGAACCACGACACTCAAGCTTCCCTTTTTCTTGTTGGCTGCTTTCATCAATCGACGTCTCTTGGCCGGAGTGGCCTTAGCCTTCTCCGCCTCTTCTTCGATAACCATCAGTTCGACCCCATGGTCGTCTCGACGGTTGTTCATGCCTATATTCTATGAGAAAGAAGAGCACTATTTAGTCGTTCTCTATGACTTCGTAGTCCTAAAGACAAAGTAGATTTTTTTATTTCCGTGGTCTTCCTTTTATTCGGCAGATACATCCACCAGGATACGAGGAGCCACCACTTTGAGTGATGGAGCCTACTTGCAGACAAGCTTGACGCAAGAGTCAATTTCTTCCAAATCAAGATCTGCTTAAGCAGATGAAAATGGTTAGTATACAATGCTCAAAATTTAAATCTAATTACAAGGACGTGCGCGATAACTACTTACCATTCTCATAGTCTTTGGTCATATTAGCGGCTCTTGAGTACATCCACATGGGATGCGCTCTTTGCTTCGAGAGGCTGATACGACGAGTGATGACATCCTTCACCATGTGTCAGTCGATGAGTCCCTTGTCCCTCAGCTCTTTAATTGTTGAGATGTAGGGGCTATCCAAGTAAGGTCCTTGGAGACAAAATCCAGGAAGTATTCTTCTTCGCAGCCTTCCCCACGAAAGAAAGGATGTCTTCGCTGGTTGTCTCCTAATAGAACCACCTCTACCTTTAGCTTGGCCACAAGGACCGAGTGAATGATGTACTACTCCGTCTTGTCATCATGGAGCTTTAGATCGCATCTACCAGCAATTCCAGCCTATCGGCTCATTTCATAGTATACGAATACGAGGAGCAAGGTAATCGAATTGGGGACCAAGTTCACCAATTCAACCCCAAAGTATTCGAGTAAAATGGTGAGAAGGGGTGAGCAGGAAGACAAAGACCACACTCATAGTGCACCTAGAACACTGGGACTAGCCCAATTTCTCCTGTTGGCAAATGTTGTCCAGTGGCTTTGATCCATATGATGAATCTCCATAGAGGGATCTTCTCAACATCCTCCAAAGCCCTCAATTTCGTGTTTTCCATCTTTGACACTGCCCAATTGGATGATGACTTAGTCATTTTCCTGAGTGGTTGATTTGGATTTAAGAGAGATTGAAGAAAGAAGACGACTTAGTCAGTGGCAAAAAGCTCGAAGTAGATTAGAGAAGAAAGAGAAATTAAGGAGACCAAAATTTATCTTAAGGTAAGCTTTTATAACCGTGTGAGCCAGTTACCCATCTTGGGAACCGAACGGTTATTTCGAAATCGCTCTGACGGACAGATCGGTGGAGATCCATTGGAATCCTTTAATTCCTATGTTTGAAGTCCGTATGTCTTCACAACTCAAGTGAAATTACCTTTTTGACCAAGCTCACTTCTGATAAGAAAGAATCGAAAAGGCCTTGGTTTCAACCATCTGTTGCCTATGACTTCTCTTTTTCAAGTAAGTTACTTTCACTTAAAGTTGGGGGGCTAGATGACGAGGATATAAGAATCTTCAAGTTATTACGACATAACATTCTTCGAGTATACCCCTTATCGATAAGGGAGAGCTTTCACAGGGTAGTCGTAAGCTCTTCTATGACCATTCAGCAGTCGTAAGTCCTTCTATGGCCACTTAGTCGTAAGTTATTATACGACTACCCAGTAGTTGTAAGGTCTTATACGACCACCACATAGTCGTAAGTTATCATGTGACCACCTTGTGGTCGTGGATCTTCCTATGACCAGTCTATCTCTGATTGACTTGTCTACAACAACTAGCCACGTCGAGGGTTCGCCTGACAAGACAGTTAGAACATATGCTTATTTTCAATAACACACACATGATCTCCCTCTAACAATAACCGCTGCACGAAGAACGGATTACCATGTCTCTTTGATAACTCCCGTCAGACGGTTATCACCCGAAGCATTAAGGTGTCTCTTAGCGCAGAACAATGGCCGCCGCTTCGCCAACTATATAAAGGTTGACATCGGAGAGAAAGAAATCGAATCCAGTAGGAGCAAGACATAGTGAAAGGTATTTCGCATTACTCTCAGTTGTAATTACTTCTCTAAGCAATAACCACACAGGAAGTAGGGTTGGTATTCTTAGGAGAAGATCCGAATTTGTATAAAAATTCTCGTATCTCTTCTCTGTATGATTGTAGCTAGATCCTCAAAAGTTTCTTCCGAATCCAAACAAATCATACGTAAAATCGGTATTAAAATACCAACAACATTTATTTAACTTATAATAATATACTTTACATTAAAATGTCAACAAAACTTGTGATTTAAACGCAGAAAATTCTAAGACAAAACTATAGGTATAGGTATTTTTAGGTAAACATGCATTTGGCCAGATGAGAATATATCAAATTAAGTAAATAGGAAACTCCTTTTAAGCTCAAAATAATTGTAAGACATTGCATTAATGTCACCCAATAATGACTGCCGACCCGACAGAAACAGACGATGATACTGACTGCCCAGGGGAAAGATGCTTTTGTCCAGTTTGGGTTTAGCACTCTTGCTTTCGGTACATCATAAATGGAGAATTTTAACTACTGCGAGATTATATGTAGAACTTGAGTTGCTTATAACTAACCAAAATGTTCGAGGAAAAACATCACTAGTTGTATAGACGGAAGAAGTATTGATCGTATATATACGCAGAGAAGTATTAGGGATCGAAAGGCATATATGGCGATGCAAGTCAAATCTATGGACGGCCAAAAGTTTTGGGCCTAGTATTTTATACAATGCAGTAGTCATCGTATGATTATCTTATGGAACTCGTAACTCCCTGCCCATGCTGTGGGCTTCAAGCTGTCAAACTATCCGCCAACCACGCAACCTGTATTCTCCTTGACCACTGAAAAGTAACAATCTTTCAATTAAAATTAATATCGTTAGTCAACTATAACCATTGACAAATGTGCAAACCTGATCAAGCATTTCATGGCAAGCAAATTATTCGACCTATTCTTTGTTGCATTTAAAAGTATTTTTTTAGTTTTTGTTATAGTATCTAACTTTTAAACAAAGTATTTTTTAATACATAGTTTACAAGTTAATTATAGTACATATTAAAAATCCAACATCTGTATTAGCTAAAATCGCAAACGAGTATCTCTCTCCGTAATGTCTGTCACAAGCAATCTAAAACTAAAAAATTTTAACCAAAAATTATAAACTATAGCTATAAGCTAAAAAAGAACAGCCCACTTCTAATAAACAGCCCACTGTTTATGGATGATATGTGGAAGAATCGAGACATTCAAATACTACTTGAACTATATATATGAAACTGAACACGTGTCTCTCCCAAGTCCCAGTAAGCATTCAAAGGCAACTACGCCACGTGTGTTCCATCTGAATGATTGATCAATTAGTTATTAGTCAGGTCGTCCAACATCTCTCCATATCTATATATACATAACGACTCCTTGCTAACGGCCTCTCATAACACACCAACCATTCTTTAGTTCGTTTCTCCACACAACAAATCAATCAAAACTTCTAGTCCTGTATATCATCAGCTAATCGCTGTGCATGCATGTACAAGGACATGGCTCTTTCTCGCTTGCTGATTATGCCGTTTGTTCTTATCGCCTTGCTTGCTTCGGTTGCTCATGCTGCTGTTAAGGAGCACACTTTTAATGTAATTGAGTTAAACACATATGTGCATGCAATTCAATTCTTTTGTCTACTTCTCGTATATCCGTTTGTAGCATATGTATCTGTATGATCAATAGTTTTGTATGTGCGTTGTGTCTTAAAATTAATATATAAATATACTTAAGATGATAAAGGAGTATATTAAATTCGTTTCAATGATATATTATAGGTGGGAGTATATATATAGAAAGAGGGAAGAGAGATGGGCTTATCATGCATGTGATACATATATACTAGCATATTAGAGGAGAGTATCTGCGCATTGCATCATATATAATAACTAGAATTTCTCTTTGATTAGTTAGTTACACGTATAATTGAACCATGTACCAACTATGTATGCATGTTTGTGCAGCACAATGTACAGAATTCGTGTATATTGTACTATACTTAAAGTCATACTCTATATCAAGTACGAACTAAATAGATTTTCTTACATGTATCAGGTGGGGAACCTAACCATAAGTCAGCTGTGCCAGCCGGCTAGGATCATCACGGCGGTGAACGGTCGGCTTCCAGGCCCGACCATCGAGGCCCGCGAGGGCGACACGGTGATCGTTCACCTTGTGAACGACTCACCATACAGCATGACCATCCACTGGTAATCACCGTGAAAAATACTACTACCTTCGTCCACGAATATAGATTATTTTTTAATTTTTTATGATCTCTAGTGCAAGACTTTGACTATAATTTATTATCATAATATACTAGCAATATATATATATATATATATATATATATATTATGAAAGGTATTTTGCAAAAAAAATCTAATTGTATATTTATGTAGTCAATTTATATACTTTAATATATATTAATAGTTAAAGTTTGAAAAACTTGACCGTATAAAATCTATTGTTACCTATATTTGTGGACAGTGGAGTACTTTTCTCACGTCAACATTGCTCGGTTCGGAATTGCGATGCTGCACTCATGCATCAAGAAGCTTTGTGGGATTTGAGCCATGGGGTATACTACTACTGTTAACAATTTGTTCATGGATGCAGGCACGGCATCTTCCAGCGCGGCACACCGTGGGCGGACGGACCGACGATGATCACGCAGTGCCCGGTGAGGCCCGGCGGCAACTACACCTACCGGTTCAACGTCACCGGGCAGGAGGGCACGCTGTGGTGGCACGCTCACATCTCCTTCCTCCGCGCCACCGTCTACGGCGCGCTCGTCATCCGCCCCCGCGGCGGCGCAAAGGCCTACCCCTTCCCGAAGCCCGACAAGGAGGACATCGTGATGCTCGGCGAGTGGTGGAACGCCAACGTCTTCGACCTGGAGCGTATGGCGTTCCTGACCGGCATGCCGGCGACACACGCCGACGCGTACACCATCAACGGCAAGCCGGGGGACTTGTACAACTGCTCGAGCTCTAACCGTACGTTAATCGTTGTGACCTACTAGTATGCTTTCATGGAGACATATAGCGGCTTACTACTAAGTTTGCGTGCAGAGACGTACAAGTTTCAGGTGCGGCGCAACCAGACCCACCTGCTCCGGATCATCAATGCTGCACTCAATACGCCCTTGTTCTTCAAGGTGGCGAACCACACCTTCACCGTCGTGGCGGCGGACGCGTGCTACACCACGCCGTACAAGACCGACGTGGTGGTGATCGCGCCCGGGCAGACCGTGGACGCGTTAATGGTCGCGGACGACGACGTCGCCACGGCGCCTGGCGGCCGGTACTACATGGCCGTCTCCCCATACGACAGCGCGATCCCGCGGGGCCCGCCGTTCAGCCAGACAATCGGCACGGCGATAGTGGAGTACATCGGCGAGCGGGACGTGACCG
Source organism: Melocanna baccifera (assembly GCA_036346265.1). Taxonomy (NCBI): domain Eukaryota; kingdom Viridiplantae; phylum Streptophyta; class Magnoliopsida; order Poales; family Poaceae; genus Melocanna; species Melocanna baccifera. The sequence continues at coordinate 4,764,077 of CM070708.1, forward strand.
TGCCTCCGGTTCTGCCTCCGCTGCCGGAGTACACGGACACGGCCACCGCGCACCGGTTCCTCTCCAATCTCACCGCGCTGGTGCTTCCGGGAAGGCCGACGGTGCCGCTCGCCGTCGACACCCGCATGTTCGTCACCGTTGGGCTCGGTGTCTCCGACTGCCAGCCGAAGCAGTTGCTCTGCAACAGGAGCAACGGCCCCGTCTTCTCGTCGAGCATGAACAACGCCTCTTTCGTGGCCCCGACCACGACCTCCATGCTCGAGGCACACTACCGGAACTCGGCGGCCGGCGTCTACACCCGCGACTTCCCCGACAGGCCGCCGGTCATCTTCGACTACACCTCCGACGCGAGCAACAACGCGACGATGCAGTACACGACCAAGTCGACCAAGGTGAAGACTCTGCGTTACAACGAGACGGTGGAGATGGTGCTGCAGAACACACGGCTGATCGCCAAGGAGAGCCACCCCATGCACCTCCACGGCTTCAACTTCTTCGTCCTCGCGCAGGGCTTCGGCAACTACAATGAGACGATGGCGGTGCCGCAGTTCAACCTCGTCAACCCGCAGGAGCGCAACACCGTCGCCGTCCCGACCGGTGGCTGGGCTGTCATCCGTTTCGTCGCCGACAACCCCGGTACACAAATGTCATCACTTAGATTACGACTCTTGGGCCGTCATGTTGTGGTGTTAATCAGTTGTGTACAAGTTTTATATCTGACAAAATGTGTGTGTGTCCATTGCAGGGATGTGGTACATGCACTGCCACTTCGATGCTCATCTTGATCTGGGGCTGGCCATGGTGTTCGAAGTTCAAGACGGGCCGACTCCGCACACATCGGTGCCGCCACCGCCGGCTGACCTGCCGCAGTGCTGATCACTGTAAACTAGAATGTGGTGCATGAAATAAATGGATTTGCGAGCTCAGCAGAAGTGAAGAAGCTCGGCTAGCTCTGCTAGAGTTGTGATATTTGGTGCTATTAATTATTTGTTCGTCTCATAAGTTGGTCTATCATTAGTTGCATCAGTACATGCACGGTAGTATTTGTAAGTTGTCACTGTGTGATGACTGTTGAATAGTGTGTGTTTGTCAGCTTGTATGTGAGAGGTTGGAGGAGCAATGTTATTGGTCAAATGAGCCTTTGTACGGTGATGTCACCACTACAGTGTGTAAGACCATGGTTGGCGGGCTGAATAGGCGCAAAGATATCAAAACGTTGTCTTCACAGTATCCGACCACTGCTACAGACAGGCCTATCACAGACGGTTCAGAACCATCATCACAGACGGTTTTCGAACCGTCTGTTTTTATATATCAGTGATAATAGGTGGTTATCACATAACTCACATTACAGACGGTTTTTGCAAACAACCGTCTGTGATAGTAGACTTTCACAGATGGTTACACACAATAACCGTCTGTGATAGACACTATATCACAGACGATTCCTGTTTCGCACCGTCTGTGATACAGGAAGTATCACAGACGGTTATTAACACGAACCGTCTTTGATGTCTCTACTATCACAGACGGTTCGTATAACAAACCGTCTGAGAACTATCACAGGCGGTTATTAACACGAACCGTCTTTGATGTCTCTATTATCACAGACGGGTCGTGTTAATAACCGTCTGTGATAGTATCACAGCCGGGTGGCAGTATGAGCCGTCTGTGATAGTTAGGCACAGACGGTTTTGTATGAACCGTCTGTGATTTACTCGTCCAATATAGCCTGTTTTGTAGTAGTGGACTTAGCCATGAATATCTAACTATATCCGATATCCCCCCATCCATGAAGATAATCACCTTATGACTTGATGTAGCATCAATACGCATATCAGCTATTGGCATCGGATGTTCGTCCCTAGAAGTCGCCTTGTTCATGTCTCTATAGTCAATGCGAGCCTGCATCTTTCCTCTCTTCTTGCTTTCTACGGAAACAATGATGGAGACCCACGATGGATACCTAGAAGGCCCAATAAACCTTGCTTTAAACAACCGCCCGTTTTTCTCTTTTATTCTATGTACATATTTAGGAGGGTCAATGGAATTCGAATTATCCGTTTTTATCATGCATCTGAATTCAGTTGATAACGAATATGAAAAATGTAAATGCATTCGTATTGTAAAACAAATACATATCCGAATAGTATCTGAATTTTTTCCGAATATGAATTCCAATGTGGTATGCGAAATACGGTGCTAAACAAATACGGATATGGATATTATCTAGATTCGAATGTAGTACACGAAATACTTAACGTATCTTTTGTATTTGACCTCCAAATTAGACATATTATATATGCATTTTGATTATCTCGACAAGCCCGTCGTAATGGTGAACTCTAATTGGGCATTTTATGTTTTCATTTTGGCACATCGCCTAATAAAGATTTTTGCATGCTCTTTCTAGCCAAATTCGATATGTTTATAATTGATTTATTTGCAATATATCTAGAATTAGTTAGAATTAATGGCAAAATGGCACCAATGATCATGATTATATGATAAACTACATAAGATGGACATAATTATTACTATAAAATATATGTTAATTTGCGATATTTGCATCTAACTAAATTGAGTAGGTATTCGATTCGTATTTATATTCGTTATAATATTCGATTCGTATTTGTATTAGCATGTTTGAATTCATATTTATATTCATTTTAAAATGCAAATATAAATATAGAAAGACCACTACTCTATTGGTATTCGATCCATTAACACCCTGTACATATTAGGATGAAATCGGTTGGGAGATTGCTTATAAGGCTTTGTGTCTGTTTAATTGGTAGCCGAAGCCTAACTAAATCTCAGCTCAAACGAGGCACTTCATGATATTTACATGCAAAACAATCTATGAATTCTTTCAAAGGCTTGATTAACTTTATTTTATAATCGACTAGAAAATTAGCACTAACAAATGTTGGCCTTTTCATATCGCTATATCCTATATCAACTTCTTCCAACGGATCAAACGATGTGCAGTCTTCGCTAAGTCTTTAGTGTCATAGGTTAAAAACCGAGACACGTAAGACGGTCGGACGTTGGCCTTTTCTTGGGTTGGAGTCCCGAAGAGTGGTAGACACAAGCATTAATACAGGTTTAGAAGTTCGAGAGAATCATTTCGTATCTATGAATCTACGGAAATCGTACTATTCAGTGAGGGGTTCCCAGGGCCACTAATTTGGTCCGTTTGTTTCAACTTTTTTTCAGTTTCAGTTTCAGTTTCTAGCTTCAGCTTTTTTTTATTATTCAGTAATTTATCTTTTTCTGAATTTTTTTAGATTTTTTGAGTTTTTTTTTGTATTTTTCTTTTTTCCCGTGTTCCTTTGCATTATTCGTAATGGGCTAACATATTTTTTCTATTTTTACATTTTTTAAATTTAATTATGCCCAAAAAGCTAAATCAGCTACAGTAAAAAAACCAACTACAGTGAAATTTCAGTCAAAAATCAGAAGCCATCGCTAAAACGATTACCCCTTTAAATGTTCTTTGTTTTACTTGAGTCCCCCTATAAACGAGGGTTACATAAAATATTTATAAGCTCTTGATCTCGTACAAAATACGATAACTCCCCTAGCGAGGGTGCTACAGGTGCTACGGCAGGGCTATAAGCGTGCTCTTTGGAGATGGAAGTTGGTTCCTAGTCCGTGCATCCTTGGAGCTGACGCCGGACTACTTGGAGCCACGGGTGTACCAACTAGGTGACCTCTAGATATGGAGTGTTGATCTCTTCTTTTCAGCTCCTCTTTATTTAGATTTTTTTCTTTGCTTTAAAAGCAAAAAAATAAAATCTAAACAAATGAGTGCCTTTTTTATTGGACTTTTAAAAAGCCTAAGACACCCGCATAACTAAAAGCTAAAAGCCAGTTCAACGATGCTTTTTTTGGCTTTTTGCAGGATGGAAATGGCCTTTGCCACTGAATTTTGAAAAAAAATTACCTGAAAGAAATCTAGTATAAAAATTCCATTTGTTCCTCCCAATCAACCATTCTCTCCCATCCTCTCCAAAGCCACCCTTGCCGATTACCCAAACGGTGCCGCCTCCTCCTCCCAGACAGCATCGCCTCCTCTCCCATATAGCATTGCCTCCTCCCTCGACGCTGGCACCGCCCCCTTACCAGACTCTGACCCTTCCTCCCCGACTCCGTAGCTGCCTCCCCCCCAAACGGTGTTGCCTCCTCCCCCCAGACGGCGTCGCCTCCTCCCACGACGCCGGTGCTACGTTCTCCCCAGACTACACCCCTTCCTCCCCAACTCCACTGCTGCCTCCTCCCCCTAGACGGCGCCACCTCCTCCTGCGATTGATTGCTCACTTGAAATATTTAATCTAGTTTAGTAAGGCTTTGTTATGATAGTGATGCAAAGATTTGACATTAGCTTATGCGTATCAGGTCGTAATTCCTTGATGAATTGATAATTTCTATATTTAGTTCTGATAATTGCTATGTGTTCTTCGATATCATGCTCTAACTCAAGAACAATGATATGCAAATCTTTCTTAGCTTATTTGAATAAGGGTATTTTGGGTATTTCATGCTTCACAATGATAAGTTAGCCTAACAAAAACCAGACTGCCAAACAGGTTGGCTTGGTTTAAAAGTAGACTGCTTTTAGGGCCTGTTTTTTACGGCTTCTAAAAGCCGCTTTTGGCTTTTGCTACAGTAACTAACTTTTAAATGGAGTATTTTTTTAAGATAGGGTTTACAAGTTAATTGTAGCACACGTTAAAAAACTAATATCTGTATCATCAAAAATCGCAAGCGAGTATCTCTCTTTCCGCAATCTCTGCCGCAAATGACCAAAAGTCATCACCGCACCAAAGCCATCACCGCAATGGAAAGAACAGGCCCTTAAGCTGCTTAAGCCAAAAAGCTAGCTTTAAGCTATAAGCCAAAAAGCTAAGCCTAAACAAACAGGCCTCAGTTTCTAAAAGCGGTTTTTCAACTTTTCTATAGTAACTGGCTTCTAAATAGTGTCTTTTAAAGACAGAGTCTACAAGTTGATTGTAGTATATACTATAATGACTTCATTTATATCAACCAAAACTGCACGTGAGTTTTTGTTACTCCGTACTTTCTCTCGCGAACAGCTCAAAATCTATAAGTCAAAGCTCAAAAGAACATGCCCATTATCTTGGGCTATCAGGCCCACCAACGCACAAACTTTTTCCTTAGCCTATTAGGCCCAAACGTCGGACATCTGCCATGTCTGTGGAGGTGAACACTGAGGGCAAGAGCTTTCACAGGAGTACCATGCATCGCGTTCCTTCAGGAGGAAAACCTTCAGTCACGAGCATTCCCATCGGTTTTTCTATGTACGGGAGGAGTGTTGGTTACTTCCTCCAACACTAGCCCCATGGTTCTAGACACTTAAGAGAGCACCTAAGAAGTAGTAATAGATCACCACAAGGTGAAGTTGACTTAGCCAAATTTTGGGGCGCCCGTCATGGCGAAGTTGAGGATTCAGCTGAATTTCGGAGCGCCTGAGTCTTTGCAAGGTCGAGAACATGCTCAAATTTCAAGAGTTCATCATGGCAAAGTTAGGTGCATATCTAAACGTGGTGCAGCAAAGTCGGGAACTTAGATGAATTTTGACGGCACCTGTCATGGCGAAGTTGGGGACATAGCCAAATGTTAGGGCATCAATCATGGAGAAGTTAAGGACTTAAACAAATTTCAAAGAATTCGAGTCCTTGCAAGGTCAAGGAATTAGCCAAATTTCATAGTCTCAAAATTTTTGCAAAGTTGAGGACTCAGCTCGGTTTTGGGCATTCGAAAACTAAGAATAGGAGGCTAGATCTCCGGGAGGCGTCCCAGAGGCGTTGTTTAGGTACATTTGGGAGATATCATAGAGTAGAGATGGGATGCCATGCCGGCTCGGCCCGGCCACTCCGTTGTGCCATACCATGTCAGCCCATCTTGCCTTCAGCCAAGCCTAAACACAACCCAAAGCCCGCTATACCGGCATCGTGCCATGCCGGCCTAAGCTCAGCCCAAAATAACTATAGACAATGGAGACAACGGTGATGATGGTGGCAGCCACTGCTATCTTCATTCATCTCGTGTCCGCCTAGTTAAAAACTTAGCTAAAATTGAATTAGTTACATAAAAATATAGGCATATAAATATTTTAGGGGAAAAGTGGTATTTTCTTGATATTTTTATAGATACAATATTACTACCTTGTTAAAAATCTTACGCCTTAGATTGGGGTTCCCCGAGTAAAGAAAAGAGTACAGTAACAACATCCGTACATACTAACTATAACAATATGCGTATATACTAACTACTTATCAATGTCCAGATTGTTCATATGTTTGAGGTTAACGTATGCATGCATGATTTCAGGATTCTCCTGTTGATGTTGTTCGCGCTCTTTAGCTAATTCTCAATCCTTGGTGCATGTGTGTCGAAACCCGAATATGCAAATTCGAACTCTCTGTGTAAACTGCACTAATCCAGGATCACGCTAGTGCACACAGTCAAACATAGATGTAATCACAACCATACACATGCTAAAATAAAGGAAAACCTCAAATATCGATAAATATCCAAAGTACGATCTTATGGCCAAGCTTACAATATCACTAGCCGGAAGGGCTTTAAATCTAGCAGCAGAAAATCCAAAATAAAGCGTAGTTGCCAATCGACGTACCCACAGGCTATCGAGTGGAGAACGAAGTCCTAATCCGTGAAGTCGTCGAAGTACTCTCCCTTTGGAACATCCTACTGATAATACTCCTCCTCCTCAACTGAGCAACATAGGCATAAAGCCGTGAGTACATGGGCACTCAGTAAGTCATTTGTAACAAATGAATGTAATATAATATGCAAGGCTTACCGATGGATAACTGAAAGGTTAATTTGCATGAAATGACATTTGATGGTAAATGCGATAAATAGATTGAAAGCAAACTTTAAGTAAAACAATAATAAATAAGTAAACGAGGGAATTGAATAAGCCACTTGTAAACCTATCATTCACAAGTTAAACTAAAAGTGAACTACCCGTTCATTTTCAAAACATAGACCACAAGTTTATATGAAAACTCTATACCTCGTGTGAAATCACTGAGCATTGTTCATGACCGATGACGCGGCTACTCGAATAGTTTTACATTCTGCAGAGGTTGCACAACTGTACCCACACGATATGATTAGCTTTGATCTACGAAAATCATAACAAGCCCTTTACAAAGTTCAATTCCAACCTAATCCCGCCCGCTAGGGTTTCGCATCACACCCCCCATTGCGCCACATGAAAATTAGCAACCATGTTCATCACAATGGCGAGATTAAAGTTGAAACATCCCAAATTAATTAGCCAAGTCTATCTCATACTAGACATATGGTTTATATGTTAAAGTTTAGATCAATGACGCACAAAGTTAAGTCCTTAAGAGTACACGGGCGAGGCTACCACAACCCTCGAAGCGAAACCACGCTTTCCCCTTTACTGCACGATCACTCGCCCGAATGAAAACCAAGTTCGTATAACCACTGCCAATGACACACCAATATCACAGTATAAATTTTATAATTGTGGCACCGACCATGATTCTACATATCATTTAGTCAAGTTAAATATTCACATGTGATGATAAGCCCTTTCGTAAAATAAGCGAGGCTAAGCATTCTAATCGTACAACCCATGTGACATCTATCATAACATCACTAGTAAATTTCTCAACCTATAGTGACAATGGTATCATGGTGATCAAATTATCGAGGCGGGGTAATTCAACATGGGATGGTAACAACCATATACAAAGTTTGTAATTAAATAGCGATGCAATATAATTTAAAATAAAATAATTAAATAATAAATTACAAACTGGGTTCAACATGATCAAAGGTTACGACTTGCCTTGGTTAAGCTCAGCGAGGTACCTGGGGTCTTCTGGCGTTGCTCCTGCTCCTCCGGAATCGGAATCTAACGAGAGAGAAAACGACCAAAACAACACAATCACATAAAATGATAAGCAAATGAACTCCCAAAAACCTTGAAACTAGAACCAAAAGCTAGAGCTCAATTTTAGATGAATTTAGAAATAAGAACGGGGTCAATCGCAGCTAGGACGAAGGAGAACGGGCTCTCGAAAAAATAACCCCAAAGAAAATACTAAAAAATAAAAAAGTTACTGTGCTGTGGACCGGGTGCACGGGAAGGAAGAGTTCACGAAGTACCGGGTCCACAGAACAATGCACTAGGGCTGACATGGCACACGCTGGTGCTGACACGTGGCAGACTGATGTGGCTGCTGACGTGGCACTCGGGGGGACGGCTTTTACTGACGTGGCGCTGACTTGGCACGACACGTGTTAGGGCTGACGTGGCCCGGTCGGCTCGACGGTGGTGGCAAGATCGGACAGTGGAGGGAGGGACATGTGGCGGAATATGGGCCGTCGATCCAGATCTGGATCGATGGTGGGGATTGGGGACGGCGGCCGTCGGACTCCGATGTGTGGCGGGCACAGTGTACGAGGCGTCATGGATGCGACGCGGGCGCAGACGTGGGTGCTGGGACCGAGGCGGGGCGTGGGCGGTACGGTCAGAGCGGATCGCGCACGCGGACCGAGGGGCAGCGTGTGGACGACGACCGGGGCGACATGGCGACGCGGTCCGGCGGGCGCAGGAGTGGCGACAGTGGAACTCGGAAGGGCAGCGGTGCTCACCGGCGGGGTTCGGCGACGAGGGCTCTGACGTCGACGGCGGCGGGGACCGATGCGGCGAGGGTTCCAATGGGGCGACAAGGTGCGGCGGCGCGGCGCTTGGAGACGGCGGCGGGTTTCAGAGAACGGCGGTGGAGGGTGAGGCGCATGAATCGAGGCGTCGGTGGGCTTTTTAACATGTGAATCGAGGTGTCCGATCCAGAGACGGTGCGGCGCGAGGGAGAACTCGGTCGGGACACGTGGATGGCTGAGATTGGCGATGCATGGGCAGGGTAAGGATCAGGTGGTGGGAAGTGAATCGGGGCGCGGTGGCTAGGGCAACGCGGAGCGCTGGCGTGTGGATGCGGGCACGTGGCAAGGGCGGTTGATCGGACAGCGCGGACCGGGGCAGGGCGCGGCGGTGCGGGCAACCGAGGGGAGCTGGGCCGGGCCGGGCCGGTGCGAGTGTGCGGGCGGCGGGGCGGTCGACACGTGGCAGAAGGTGGGCCGTGGGATTCGGCCCACTAGGGTTTAGGGTTTTCTCTCTCTTTTTTCTTTTTCCAAAATTCGAGTAAAATCAAATAAGCTCCAGAAAATAGCAAATAAATCTCAAAAATTCACCAAAAATACCAAACAATTCCTTAAGACCTGAGGAGCTCGAATAAAATATTTTTAGCTTATGTTAATATTTATTTTAATCAGATTAAAGAATTTTAATTTCTAAAGATTCAATTTAAGCTTGATTAAATTCTAGAAAAATTCCAAAAATTCATTTTAAGAACATGACTTTAAATTCTTCAGAAAAACAGGATGTTACAATGTGGTTGCCTCTATATCCAGGGCATGAGGTATGATCTTCTTCTTCAATTATTCTCCCTACCATATTAAATGTCGCTTCTGAAGAGACGATAGATATCGGCACTAGGAGAACATCTTGTGTAAAATGTGATAGCACATCCATTTGTTGTTCTTTCACCACTTGAGCAAATCTATCTTGCCTCTATGAGCAAGATCAAGATCGATGTTTGCAAAATCATACTTCATGTAGTGGTTCAACTCTGAGATAGAATTCCATTTAGGGGCCATCGTAGGCTGAGAGGACGAAGAATTGGATTTACCCTTTAGTTTTTTCCACAAGTGGGATGTCATGCTTGTCTTTACTTATTGTGTCTGCTGTGAGGCCTCCAATCTCACGTTGTTACCAAACTTGTTATGGCACATACGGAAAACACGAAAAAGCTTCTCTTTGATATATGCGAAAACTTCTGAGTAATCATGTAACAGCCCAGCTGTTTATTTCAAAAAAAACATTTAATTTAATTTAGAATAAAATATTTACTTTTGGTTGTTTAAGTTTATTTGCCTGATTTTCCGCTTTTAAAAAGGGTTTTACGTGAGAAAAGTAATTTAAGTAAATAAAAAAATAAAAATAAAAATTTAAAATAAACAATAATTAATTTAGGTTAAAATAAAAATCAAAGTTATTTTGCCTCTTGAATTTTTTAAAATTTTAGTTGACCTAATTTTTAGCTTTAAAAAAAAGAGCATCTCTGTTAAACAAAAAAAATATTATAAAAAGAAAAATTTGCAAATTTTAGTTAGAACTTTTTTTATAAGTTCCAAATAACTTTAGAAACTTCTATAAATTTTTCTAAGATTTTTAGGCTTTATTTATTATTTATTGTATTATTTTAAAGCTAAAAAAAGAAAAACATTTTTAAAAATTAAAATAAACATCAAAAAATTTCCAAAATTATTTTTTTAAATCTTTTCAGGTTCCAAGGATCTTTAGAAAATTTTCTTTAAATTTTCCTAAATTTTTTTTCTTTTTCTTTTTTCTCTTTTCTCTTTTTCTTTCTCCTCCCTAACCTTTCTTCTTCCCGTGCGTACAGACCAGAGGCAGCCACCATGAACATGAACGCGTTTTTTTCAAAGCTTCTTTAATCCTTCATAACTTTTGATTCCCTCAACGGTTTTCAGCGAAATCAATTGCATTCAACTCCCCTCATCAAGCTCTTTCATTCCCCTACTGTTTCTCCTCCCATTGATGAGCATTTTCACGGGATTTAACTCATGCCATTGATAGACATGGTTGGTTGATCTTCCTCCTCGGACCTCCTCAACCCCTATAAAAGGGAGCCCCGTGAGTCTCTCCTCATCCTCACTCAATCCCAAAAATCTCAAGTCCCCTCTCCCATTCGTTTGGCCGCAATCGAAGTTTTATTTTCGTGTACCAAGTGGCGTTCTTTGGCCTTTTATGCCTCGTCCGGTGGTTCGCCACCGCGTTTAACCACACCGTTGGCTTCGCCTCGTCGCGTTCTACGCGGTGCTCACCTCACCTTCGTCGGAATTTCGCTGGAGCATCGTCGGCACCGAGGGCCAAATTGGGTCCGCGTTACTCGCGTCGCCACCGGCCGACCGTGCATGCCCGACCAAAACCAAGGTGAGCATCACGATCCCCATGCTTTACTCCTCAATTCGCCGTAACTCTCGCATGTTAATTCCTCTCCGTTTGCCCAGAACGCGGATGTCAGCCTGTAGGCCGCATAAAGTCTTGTCCACCGTGTTTCGCTAGTCCGTTGGCTGAGCCGTCTGCGGCGTTGAGTTCGTCTCGACGCGTTCTACGCTGTGCTCCCCTCCGTTCATCCAAAAACCTTTCCTAAATTTTTGCGCCCGACACCTTGCCATGGCCGTAAAGTTTTCTGATACCACTAAAGGAATACGCGTAGGCTACGGAAGTAGAAAACAAAACTTTTCTACCGCGCACCCAAGAACATCATGCTAAGGAAGGATCATGGATCGTTACCACTTAGACACGCAGCGCAGCGGAAGAAGAATTGGAAACCGATCTAATCACGCGCGTCGAGGTAGTAGTGGAAGTAGCCGATCGTCCCGAACAGATCGTCTCCTCCACGCACGCCGATCAACACTGCAACGAGCAGCGCCTCCACCGGTATCAACACGTCCGGGGCTGGAACGCCGATCGCGAGTGTACAAGCACTCGTGAGCAGCTAGGGTTTGGCTCGGGAGGTGGCGGCTAGGGTTTTGCTAGATGTTAACAGGGACGAATCCCCTCTGCCCCTCGCCTCCATATATATAGACCTCCTCACGTGGGCCTCATGGACCGAGGCCCAATAGGAGTCTATTCGGATCTCTATCCGAATTGAGCCCATATCCGAATCATATTCGAATTAGTGTTCCAACCCGTTAAGCGTGCGACCCTGTAGGTTCACGTATACTTGGTCGTGACCCGGAAACGCCTTTCCGGTCACCATGTTAATAGCGGCCTCTAGTAAGACATATTAACCCCAAAGTATATGTAAAGATCATATCGGCTGAACCTGTAATGTTCTCTCATGTACGAATCCCTTTGCCTCACGATATAGATTGAGCTCAAGGCGAGACCTGTGTCATCCTCTTAATAGCTCAATCACTCTCTCGATTCCGTGATGGATTATAAACTCGTGATTGACTCCTCAATCACCTTGGCATGGCCATGCACTTTCATAATTCATTACATCGAGGGGCCCAGAGATATCTCTCCCATAAGGAGGGGCAAATTCTATCTTGATCATTCACATCCCACTACATGTTTCATGGCAAATCCGAAGACTAATTTTATGACTACCCAGTTACGGAGTAGTGTTTAGTAGTCCCAAAATAAGCTACTACTTATGTTGGGAACCATGATGATCTCAAGTCTAAGGATTCTACATAAACACTACTTGAGACCAACTGATGACACATGGAATCTCTGCAGTGTCTCATGGCAGGTCTATCCAACATATGTTCACTAACACATGTCCATATTATTGATTTGGTATCACCATACCATGATCCATGAGACATGATCATCAATCAATACATATGCTGATCTTTGTCTTTGAATCATATTTGTTCCTCATATGATATACGATCAGGGATCATTTAGAAATAGCAACATCTTAGTATTTAAGAGTCTCATGAATAAGTCACATACTCATTGATCAATAATGATGATGTCTATTCCAAGGAACATAGTAATGTATCATAAACATAGTATGTGATATATACAACATCTCCATGTTGCCTCTAGGGTATATTACTAACAGTCTCCCACTTGCACTAGAGTCAACCATGTAGGTATCTAATACCCATTGCCCTAGTGTGAGCCTCATGCTTTGGTGGGAAGCGGCTTTGTCAACGGATCGTAATGTTCAAATCCGCTTGTACTTTGCATATCTTCACATTGCCTCTCTCCACTATCTCGCGGATGAGATGAAATCGCCGTAAAATGTGCTTGGACTTCTGGTGCGATCTAGGCTCCTTGGCTTGTGCAATGGCCCCACTATTGTCACAGTAGAGGTCCATTGGGCTGGAGGCACTAGTCATCACACCAAGCTCAAATAAATTTCTTCATCCAAACAGCCTCTTTGGCAGCTTGAAGCTGCTATGTACTGACACATTGTAGAATCAAGAACCGTCTGCGCTTGGAACTCTTCCACTACCGCACCGCCATTCAAGCAGTAACACAAATCCAGTTGTGATCTAAAATCATCTTTGTCAGTTTGGAAGCTTGCATCGGTGTAACCATTTACAACGAGCTCTTCCTCACCTCCATAGACAAGGAACACATCTTTAGTTCTTCTCAAGTACTTCAAGATGTTCTTTACGGCAATCCAGTGACTTTCACCGATCTCGATCGTATCTACTCGTAGCACTTAAAGCATACGAAACATCCGACGTGTACAAAGCATGGCATACATAATGGACCCAATAGCCAAGCATATGGAATCGCATTCATTTTATCCCACTCATCAGGTGTACTAGGACACTGATTCTTGCTAAGATTTATACCATGTGACATAGGTAGAAAACCTTTCTTGGAATCATGCATGTTGAACCTTTTCAACACCTTGTTAATGTACGTATCTTGGCTTAATCCAATTAGCCTTTTGATCTATCTCTATAGATCTTGATGCCTGAATATATGCTGCCTCTCCTAAGTCTTTCATAGAGAAACTATTTTTAATGAAGACTTAATAGATTCGAGCAAAGGAATGTCATTTTCGATCAGTAATATGTCATCCACATATAAGACCAGAAATACGAGTGCGCTCCCACTAGCCTTTTTGTAAACACAAGGCTCTTCTTCGTTTTGATGAAACCAAACCCTTTGATTACTTCATCAAAACGAATGTTCCAACTCCGAGATGCTCGGTTTAATCCATAAATGGATCTTTGGAGCTTGCATATCTTTCCAATCGACATGGATCGACAAAACCCGTGGGCTGTGTCATGTACACATCCTCACTCGATTTCCATTAAGGAAAGCTGTTTTGACATCCATTTGCCATATTTCATAGTCGAAATATGCAGCAATCGCTAGAATGATCCGAATAGACTTTAGCATTGCGACGGCTAAAAGTTTCATCATAATCAACACCTTGAATTTGTTTGAAACCTTTGGCCACCAATCGCGCTTTATAGATGTGAACATTTCCATCAATGTCTATCTTTTTCTTGAAAACCCATTTGCACTCAATGGTTTTAACACCATCAGGTGGATCAACCAAGTTCCAAACTTGATTATCGTGCATGGATTCAATTTGGATCTCATGGCTTCAAGCCATTTCTCGTAGTCCGTCCCACCATCACTTCTTCATAGATCTTAGACTCATCGTTGTCTAACAACAAAATGTCCCGTTGTTGAGTAGTCAAGAACATGTACCTCTCAGGTGCACGACGTGACCTTTCTGACCTACGTGGTGCTGGTGTGTCCACAACATGTTCTTCAACAGTTTGTTCATCTGTTGTGGTTACAGAGGTGCTGAAACGTTATCGTGTTTCTTGAATTTCTTCAAGTTGCTTTGTGCTCCCACTATCCCTTCTTGAGAGAAACTCTTTCTCTAAGAAGACACCATGCCGGGTGACAAACACTTTGCCTTCTCCTTGATTATAAAAGTAATATCCTTTTGTTTCCTTAGGATACCCGATAAAGAAGTATTTATCGATTTAGGAGTGAGCTTATCGATTGTAAACGCTTTACATAAGCCTCACATCCCCAAATCTTAAGAAAAGACAAGCTAGGACGTTGTCCTGTCTACATCTCATATGGAGTCTTTTCTATCGATTTTGATGGAACCTCGCTTAGTGTGAACGCGCTGTTTCAAGAGCGCACTTCAAAAAGACAACGGAAATCACTTTGGCTCATCATGGAGCGCACCATATCTAATAAGGTGCGATTTCTCGCTCGAGATACCCCATTCCATTGAGGTGTTCTGGCGGAGTCAATTGTGGAACAATTCCACAATCCTTTAGATGATTGCCAAACTCATGGGTCAAATACTCGCCTCCACGATCGATCGTAGAAACTTGATTGTCTTGCCTAAATGATTTTGCACTTCATTTTGGAATTCTTTGAACATTTCAAAGGATTCGACTTATGCTTCATCGTAGATATACCCATATCTACTAAAGTCATCGATAAAAGTTATGAAGTATCGAAAACCACCTCTGGTCGTTAAGCTCATTGGTCCACATATATCGGTATGTACGAGTGCCAATAAGTCATTTGCCCGTTCACCTTGACCGGTGAAAGGTGCCTTTGTCATCTTGCCAAGTAAACAAGATTCGCATGTCTCTAATGATTCAAAATCAAATGAGTGCATAATACCATCTTTATGGAGCTTCTGCATGCGTTTCTCATTTATGTGACCTAAGCGACAGTGCCAAATAAATGTGGGATTCAAATCATTCGGACGTTGCCTCTTTGCATTAATGTTATAGACCGGTGACCCTTCAAGAGTAAGAACGTATAACCCATTCACCAATGGAGTATGACAATAGAATATATCTTTGAAATAAAGAGAACAACCATTGTCCATAGATTTAAAGTCATAACCTTCTGCTTGCAAACATGAAGCAGAAATAATGTTCTTTGAAAGAGATGGAACACAATAACAATTATTCAATTCCAAAACTAATCCTAAAGGTAAAGACAATGGCATGGTGCCAACAGCTACCGCAGCAACTTTTACTCCATTGCCAACGCGAAGATCCACTTCGCTCCTCCTCAAACTTCTACTTCTTATTAGCCCCTGCAACGATTTGCAAATGTAAGCAACCGATCCGGTATCAAATACCCAAGAATTAGTGGAAGAAGTAGCAAGATTGATTTCTATAACATTTATACCTGGAGTGGAAGTCATACTTCCCTTCTTCTTCTCAAGATCCTCCAAGTACTTTGGGCAGTTTCGTTTCCAATGTCCTGATTGCTTACAGTAGAAACAATCTGCATCAGGATGAGCATCGCCCTTCTTGTCTTTCTTGGCCTTAAAACTGCTCGCGATCGCATCAGGAACCTTCTTTCTTTTGACCACGCTTCTCTTGACATAGGGCTTGCCCTTGCCTTTCTGCATCATCATCACATGGTTGCTGCTTTTCTAAATGCTTTCCTCGGCAGATTTTAGCATCCCATGCAACTCAGCCAGGGTCTTATCCAGGTTGTTCATGTGAAAGTTCATTATGAATGGCTCAAAGCTCGGGGGAAGCGATCGGAGAATCACATCGAGCCAACTCTTGACTAAGGGAAAACCAAGCTTTTCCGGACTCTCAATGTAGCCAATCATCTTAATCAAATGAGGGTCGACGGATTCCTTCTCGCAAGCTCGCACGCAAATAAGGACTTTGAAGTATTGAACCTCTCGGCCCTTGCTTGGTTCTCAAACATACCACGTAACCCCACAATGATATTGTAGGCATCGTGTTCTCATATTGCTTCAAGCTCAGAGGACATTGTGGCAAGCATGAGACACTCACATCAAGGCAATCATTCGCTTGCTTCTCATAAGCTCTCCGTGCAGCCACAAGAGCATTATCGTGCAAGTCTTCGGGTAAGGAGACTCAATGACATACTCCTTGCGCTCTTGCTTGAGAACAATTCTCAAGTTGCGATACCAATCCAAAAAGTTTGTTCCATTGAGTTTTTCTTTCTCAAGAACAGATCGTAAATTAAAAGTACTTGGATGATGCAAGTTAATGACATGATCTACAACACAAGAATATGCAAAGTTTAGCACTATATTTATGTTCATCTTTTATTAAACTATTTAGCAAAAGACTCCCACTATGAGTTTTGCAACAAAAACTCCCTCTAAGTTATATAGTGGGTAAGGATCCTCATTTCACTAATTCCTAGTGAGCTTTGGCATCACGGCTAGAAAACTAGTGACATGGGTAAGCAACACTTTGCTAATCACATCCCTATGTGACTCTACTTTGGGTGACATTAGTATGCCTCGGCCCCAATCTATGCCCCAAAGTCCAAAACTATTTTGATAACCTTGTTAAGTAAACCAAATGCTTCCGCATGTAGATGTCCGACATCTACCCCAAATGATGATGATAACCGATGGCACTCTACTTTGGTAGACCTACCATGCGGTGATCATTATTTTTTGGTGCAGCATATGGAAGGGCATTAACACCTAATTTTAAGAGGGATTCTATCCTACCAAAGCAACATATCACATATATTATTGCATAAGAATAAGATATATAACATCATAGATAAACACATTTAACTGTGAAGTAGTATGGCCCAAAAAATGGTGATATCCAACTCCAAGTAGGTGTAGACGATCTCCATCCTCCACATCACCCCTTCAGGCCACCATGCTTAAAAGCTTGTAACCTCAAAACTAGGCTACTACCTACAATAGCTAGAAATTGAAGATTACAAAGATAGATTCAAGCATTAAGGTCGACACGCAGGTCGTTAAATACAATATATATATACAGCTAACAATAGCTGTAATAATCATGACACGCAGGCCATGAACGAATGTTACATGTATCACATACATCTCATACATTCAAATAAGCTATAGGGCCATACTATTCACACCATTCCCTGCAAAAACAAGTTAGACGTAGAATCGCATTCTACCTAACGATGTGAACCCACGACGCTATACAAGGGGGGATACACACGGCGGTCCCGCTGAAAATCGCATATATGAAATCGCTATGAAAATCTTATCGAGCCGATCAAATCAACTCAAATCCGAGCCATTCAAAATGTCTCAATTTTCATTAGATCAATCATATTAATCATCGCGATCGGTATACTTGAGGAGACCACAACACAAGACCTCGATCTGTTGGCTCGATCTACTGATTGTGCGCGCAGTTAGCCCCGATGGTGATTCCAGCCGGTAGGGGCAAGTCGCGCGTACATCAAAGAAGGAGCACGAACTAATCTTTTTGGCCTTATGATGCTATCAACTCATACCTATTTCAACCCCTTTTGACCGATTGATCACATCAACCCGTGCTATCACCGATTCATCATATGAACCACCTGATCTAGACTGTAATAGATCCAATCTACTACTACCGCATATCTACATACGCGCTAATCCAGATTGCAAACTAAGCAAGATGGCTCTGATACCACTAAAGGAATACGCATAGGCTACGGAAGCAGAAAACAAAACTTTTCTACCGCGCACCCAAGAACATCATGCTAAGGAAGGATCATGGATCGTTACCACTTAGACGCCAGAGCGCAGCGGAAGAAGAATTGGAAACCGATCCAATCACGCGCCGAGGTAGTAGTGGAAGTAGCCGATCGTCCCGAACAGATCGCTCCTCCACGCACGCCGATCAACATCGCAACGAGCAGCGCCTCCACCGGTATCCACACGCAGGGCTGGAACGCCGATCGCGAGTGTACTAGCACTCGTGAGCGCCTAGGGTTTGGCTCGGGAGGTGGCGGCTAGGGTTTTGCTAGATGTTAACAGGACGAATCCCCTCGCCCCTCGCCTCCATATATATAGACCTTCTCACGTGGGCCTCATGGATCGAGGCCCAATAGGAGTCTATTCGGATCTCTATCCGAATTGAGCCCATATCCGAATCATATTCGAATTAGTGTTCCAACCCGTTAAGCGTGCGACACAGAGGTTCACGATACTTGGTCGTGACCCGAAACGCCTTTCCGGTCACCATGTTAATAGCGGCCTCTAGTAAGACATATTAACCCCAAAGTATATGTAAAGATCATATCGGCTGAACCTGTAATGTTCTCTCATGTACGAATCCCTTTGCCTCACGATATAGATTGAGCTCAATGCGAGACCTGTGTCATCCTCTTAATAGCTCAATCACTCTCTCGATTCCGTGATGGATTATAAACTCGTGATTGACTCCTCAATCACCTTGGCATGGCCATGCACTTTCATAATCCATTACATCGAGGGGCCCAGAGATATCTCTCCCATAAGGAGGGGCAAATTCTATCTTGATCATTCATATCCCACTACATGTTTCATGGCAAACCCGAAGACTAATTTTATGACTACCCAGTTACGGAGTAGTGTTTAGTAGTCCCAAAATAAGCTACTACTCATGTTGGGAACCATGATGATCTCAAGTCTAAGGATTCTACATAAACACTACTTGAGACCAACTGATGACACATGGAATCTCCGCAGTTGTCTCATGGCAGTCTATCCAACATATGTTCACTAACACATGTCCATATTATTGATTTGGTATCACCATACCATGATCCATGAGACATGATCATCAATCAATACATATGCTGATCTTTGTCTTTGAATCATATTTGTTCCTCATATGATATACGATCAGGGATCATTTAGAAATAGCAACATCTTAGTATTTAAGAGTCTCATGAATAAGTCACATACTCATTGATCAATAATGATGATGTCTATTCCAAGGAACATAGTAATGTATCATAAACATAGTATGTGATATATACAACATCTCCATGTTGCCTCTAGGGTATATTACTAACAGGAGGAATATTCCTTCAGAATATTCCTGGTTTTTCCTTTTTCAGCATTTTCTGATCTGACAATCTTCCAATCGCTCGTTCGCCTCCGTCCGAACTCCGAATCAGGTGATTCAAGTTTCTAAATTCATCTAAATTCATAATCTATTTTTCAATATATATTTCATAATTTTTGGATTTTCTCAACCCGCCATTGGTTGAATCTCCTTACCACCGGAACACCGTTGCCACCGTCGTCCGAGTTGCGTCACCACTTCAACTCACCGCCGACCACCTTTCAACCACTTCTGGTATTGCACAAGAGCACCAATGCACTTTTCGCAATCCCCTCTCTCTTTTGTTCACCTCACCACCCCTCCGCCAAGCAATTCCCCCCGCTGGAGTGTCTCTTCCGCCGACGCCGACGCCACCACCGCCAAATCTTCGACGGGACCGCGCGCACCTCCTTCACCCTTTTTCCTGAGCCAAAGCATGACCGGAGTACCCCATCACTGGTAACCTTCCTCAGGCTCGCGCGAACCTTCGACGCCCCTTCTCCGAGCAAGCCGTTGTCGGAGAGTCTCCGCCGTCGATAATTGTACCCCGCCTCCGCTACACCCTCGCCACCAGCCAACTCTGTGCAGCCCGAACCTTGCGCCAAGGTGAAATCGGACTTATACTCTTCTCCCTCTTTTGTACATCGCTCGGATCTTGTCACGTGAAGCCGTCCGACTTGCCCAGCCCTCCGATTCTTAGACTCCAACATTCGGAGGCTTATAAGACTCCAATGTCTGGAGGCTCTTTAGACTCCGCCATCCGGAGGATCTTTAGACTCCGCTGTTCGGAGGTTTGTTAGACTCCGACTGCTCGGAGCCTTCAACTTTGACTTCGATCTTCATCCCCAGAGACTTTGACCTTCGGAGACTTCGACTCTAGCCTTTGACCTTCGATCTCGAAGACTTAGACTTCGGTCTTCAATCTCAGAGCCTTCGACTTCAACCTCCGTCTTCGAACCGACCATGGTTGTTTGACCATTTTAACCTTTGTACCCTCCGACCTCTCTGAACCCTTCGATCTCTCCACCCACTCGAAGTCGTCCGACCTCTCCAACCCGTCCGATTCTTTCGATCACTCTGCATAAACTCCAATCCTTTCGACCACAATTGTTTTTCCGACTACAGTCACTCTCGACCATAGTCGCTCCCAACCACTGCCGTCTCCATCTACCTCCGACCGTAGTCGCTTCCGACCACTGTCACTCTTCGCTCTAAGTCTCCGAGTACCTTCGCTTTTTCAGCGAGGAGTAGTTGGAAGAATACTCGGTAGTCAAAGTCGTAGCCGACTCTGAGTACCTTCGCTTTCCACCACTGGCGTTCATTGTCGTCCTGACCACTCGACTCTGACTACCATTTATTCTCGACTGCTATAGTGTTCTTCGACCACTGTACAGTTTCGACTGGGTCTACAATTGAATTTTCAACTTCGCCTTCACCCATATTTGGAGTCTCTGTCTTTGACTTCTACTTCCATAACTTCAATCGTTGATTCGACAATGGCTTCGACCATACACAAATATTGTAACTTCCGACCACTTTTCCTTCACAAAGAAAAGAATTCCAATAATTCCTTTTATTCATTTCTTTGGAATTCAAATTTCTAGAAGTCGTCCTCCTTCGCCCTAACTCCATTTGACCAATTCAAATTCCTAAATTCATATTCTATCTCCCAGCATTTATTTTATAATCTTTGGATTTTATTTGGGTTTTATTTGAGTTTAGTTGTTCTGGTTTTTCGCGTGTAGACTACGACTAATCCAGAGAGTATAACTTCGACGAACCTTAGCAAACTTCGAAGCAAGGCAATTTACACCTTTGACCATGTTGAACCTAATATTTCAAATTTAGTTATGTTGTTTTACTCTATATGCATGCGTACTTCTATTCAAATTTAATTTAAATTCAGTTTAAATTTTAGTTATGCCCATGATCCTTTGACTATAGCCAATTTTGAATCTCGAATTCATATACCTGTTACCCTAGCTGAAAACTAGTTAGTACCATTGTATTGACTAGAAATTTTATAGAAATGTTTAGCCTGGCTTAGTATAATCTTAGGTGGGATCATTCTTTCATATGAAATGACAGTTCTTTTTGAAATCTTGACTTCGGTGAGTCAAGGATGGTTTATGAAAGTGGTTTAAAAATGAAAATAGAAACTTATGATTTGGACTTAGGCTATTGGTTAGGTGGTGAGGTGCCGGCATGCCTCGTGTTTGGTGACACCTGGTTGATTGTCGTGCATGTGGGTATGTGGTTGAGC
This sequence comes from Melocanna baccifera, assembly GCA_036346265.1. NCBI lineage: Eukaryota > Viridiplantae > Streptophyta > Magnoliopsida > Poales > Poaceae > Melocanna > Melocanna baccifera. Next base: position 4,785,840 of record CM070708.1, read on the forward strand.
CTAAGTCGGATTAAGGACCGTTTCTGTGATTCATTTTACGAAGTCACTTCGTACTACCACAAGTCCGGTATGGGACGGACCTGACTAAGTAATTTGTGAAGTTCCAAATACGGTTTCGCTATAGGCTGAATGTAAGCGTGGCGTAGGCCGCGAGAAGTCTCATATGGTACAAGAGGGGGCTCCAACTCGTGGATTCGAGTTGTGGTGAAACCTTAGTGGCGGCGTGACTGTTTTGGCTATGGATCATTGTAACAGCCTTGTCATGATCTCCTCGCCGCACACCAAAGGAAGTGTGTTAATCTAGTGGCAATATGGGATGATTGTGTCTTGTGGGTAAAGCTGTACACCTCTGCAGAGTTTTAATCTATCCTGGATAGCCGTGTTCACGGTCATGGACATGCTGAGTAAAGTTTTCATAGATTAGACTTGGATTTTATAAAACCTGGTTTTTGAGCAAACAAATGATGGTTTTGGTTTTGGTCCGGGTGGATTCCCGTGGATAGGTTAGTGTGGGTCGGAGCCTACACTAACGATATTACTTGTTAAAAACATTGTTTCATATCTTTGTATTAAAGTCCACTTTTCAGACTTACATTATTGTATTCAAATTCAAGTATTGCTTTTCCGCACATTTACCCTATTAAGCCTTCCTTTGAAATCCATTATGCATGTATCAATTCTGTTTTTTCTCCTGGTGTAACTTGCGTAAGTACTTTATGTGCTTACCTTGGGAGCACTTTATGTGCTCACCTTGCTAAAATCTGTTGCCAGAGGATGACGTCAATAACTTCGGTGAGGATGGTGACGACTAGGCGCGTCTTACGGTCATTCGCCTGTAAGGTGCAGGATGGGGCCGCTTCATTGGTTTTCTTCCGCTGTTTGTATTTATTTTTGGTTTATGAACCATTGATGTAATCTTTGGCCATCAGGCCCATATTTAGTTAATGAATAAATGTCATTGTGCATGATATAAATCTTTGTATCCACTGTGTGCACTAGCTTGATCCTGGACTAGTGCGATTTACACAGATGATCCAGGAGTCGTTGCTCCGGGGTCTGACAAATCAAGACCAAGGTATTCACTCACCTATTCCCTCCATACCGATCTGCAAAATGTCCAACTTTTTCATAGGATCATAAATGATAGTAAGTAATATAGGTGTGAAATAGAACTAAAATATTTAATAATTTTTTCTATTGTTGTGAGATAATGGCCTAAATGGGGATCCTCTCTAGATTTGGCAATCTTGTATGCAATTAATCAAATAAATTTTATAACTAACTAAGAGGTGGGATAATAAACACCAGATAGAACCTTTGTTGCTGTATAAAAAGGTCTTGAAAACTCTTAAAAATGACAAGCAATCTACCAATATAAATTAATAACTACCAATTCATTGTTTTAAGAGTTAGCATTAACAAAAAATAGATATGAGATGTTCATACTCTTGTACCTTTTTTAATATGATGTATGTCGAATTCCACCTCACCTTAATGTCAAGACTAAATTTTTTTGGCTCCTTCCCATTAGCTGCATAGTATTCCACGAACTTGACTACCATTTGTGGAGAATTTGTGAGGTAACAAATGCCATCGTGAATACTATTCAAATGTCCGCCAATCACTTACATACTGTCTTGAACAACAAGGTACAATAAAAGGCATACACATCTCTAATGGAGAATATAACCACCAATATATGTCTACAACCTTGGAATGAGGATGTTCATAGCCATCGTGTTCACCAATGCGTTATCAAGAATTATAGAAATAATCTTATTATCTATCTTAAAATCATTAAGTACGTCTACTATACGCTCGACAATGGCCTCTCCCGTGTATGATTCATTAATTATCTTAAACCCTATTATACTCTTGTTTAGCTTATAATTGTCGTCTAAATAATGGGTTACAATACTAAGGTAGGCACTTCTCTGGTGCAATGATCTCTAAATATCTGAAGTTATGGCAAAAGAGAATCGAATTTGTAGGAATAGTTCTTTTAGTTTTGATAGTTTCTTACGATGTATCCATAAAATTTCAGATGTAGTAATTCTCCTTGTAATATATTAGTATTGTGGGCAAAAGCCGCATTGGATCATTCTATCGAACACGTAACTTTTACCCATCCTAATTGGTTGATCTTCTGAAATAATATATTTAGCAATTTCCTCATGGTAGAAGCGAATTGTATACCCAAGTACTTATAGAACTATTGGCCTCGAAGTTTAACTATGTTTGTACTCCTCCCCATCGGTTGTGTGCCCCCATCTTTCTCAACATACTTTGTAGTACTGGTTCAAGTGTATTGTCCCTCCAGCTGTACAAGTAGTTAATTTAGCTTTGCAATAATTATAAGTTGCTATCTCTACCGTTTGGCTATCTCGGATTTCCTGGCTCTAGGTCATATGCTTCCAGTAATTCACCCATCGTCTAGCCCAGCCAATGTTGCCGTTCGTGGACGTGGAAGAGAACTCCGGTGTCCCCATTGGCTTCGGACCACCCTGGTACTCCTCGTAGCCCTCCGTACCATCTATATGATGGTCATCCATGCCGTAATCTCCCATGCTTGATGAGAGTTGATGACCAATAATGGGACTTAGAGACAGAAGGACTAGGAGAGCAGCGGTAGGAGGTTACACTAAGTCGCCCTACTGCCCTTTTCATGCTATGTCTCTTTAACATCTTGATTTTCAGAGCCTTTTTGAAGCTTTTAAAATAAAATTCAATATTTAGATTTTTCTAGAATTAATTAAAGCTTAAAATAAATTTTTATTAATTAAAAGGATTTAATATAATTAAAATAAACATTAACATGTGCTAAAAATAGTTTATTTAGGTTTCTTGTGTCTCAAGGAATTTTATAAGAATTTTTTGGGTTTATTTACTATTTTCTAGGGCTCCTTTTATTTTTATTTAAATTTCTAAACAAGAAAACCTCCAAAACCCGTGAACAGTATTGGGCTGGCCTGTTACTGTTCACCTCGGCCCATCCAACCACAACCGTCCGATTCATCCTTGCCATGTGTCAGCCATCCGAGCCGAGCCACCTCCCGTCCACCAAATCTCGCCTAACGCCACACGTCAGCCATCGAGAGGACCATGCACTGTTCACCTGTGCCGTCTGACATCGTTCGCCCGATCCCCCCGGCTTGCCACATGTCGTGCATCTGCCGGTGGAGCTACTGTTCATCGTCATCCCAGCGTGGAGTTCGTCTCTATCTCGGCCTCAGTTCGCGTGCATGTTCGAGACTCTGTCACCGCGCACCATCTCCGCTGTAGACTCCTCCTCCTATGCTTGTCTTGGACTCCCTCAGTGTTTGCGCCATAAAGCTAAGCCCCGCCTCCATTCTTCTGCACCCCGAGCCACTCGCCTGCCTCGTTGTTCTCGCCGAGCACCGCTGTCGCCATCACTTCCTTCTCCGTCGTCTTCCCCACCAGAAACTCACCACCATTCTCTCTGTTCGCCACCGTTCAGGATGACCATCGCCTAGCACAGCCACCGTCTATTGTTGTCCATCGTTCTCTACCGCCAGTGAGCTCCACCGTCCTGTCCAAGTCACTGGTGAATGCCGTCCTACTCCGTTTCGCCCACATCACTGCCCGTGCGTCACCTTTGGCCGCCACGCCGCATCGCACTACCCTCGGTCCGTGTGCCCACCCTCGACCCCTCGCACACCGAAGCGCCACCTCGGGTCTCACGTCGTGCCACACGTTAACATCCCTGAAAGCATCTAAGCCCCTAAAAATAGTTTTGATAATTAATAACAATATGCGAATATAGGACTAATATGTTTGTTGAGAATAGTATAGGTTGAATCCCAAAAGTGTGCATACCAAAAGCAAGATGCATGCTAAAGGATAAAAAGAGGATCAAGATGGTTCAAATGAAGGTACAAGTAGTATAAGATTCCTTTTGCATTTTACTAGTCTTAGGAGAAAGGTTGGAAGGCCGGGTTATAAGATAGTCGTCGTACTATTAAGAAGCATCGTAGAAAGTAACTTGATAGCAATATTTTTGTGCTATTTGGATCAATCTAGGATCATACATGCACTTAAAATTAAGTTTGAAAACCAATTGTGCTCTGTCAAAAAAGTCAGTAGTACCGGCATGCATATTGTGGAACTACCGGAGTCCGGTAGTATCGACATGTAAACTGAAGAACTACTAGAACTCGGTAATACCGGGATGCTGAGCGGTACGTTTTTTCAAAAGAGCACCTACTTTGAGACTTAGGCTTGCCAAAATTGGTAGTACCAAAAAAATACACGGCAGAACTACCGCAGTGCAGTAGTACCGCACCCGAAATCGAAACTATCGGACTTCGGAAGCACCGAAAAAATCCAGTGGTACATTTTTTCCAGAGAGGGTCATTTTTGGACCCAAAGAAATCAACTGCACTGACAAAATGGAACTACCGATGATCGAAACTATCGCATTTACAACGGCGGTAGTACTGCACCGATTTTTAATAGCTAGTTCTGACGCTCTGACAAAGCCATTACTGTGTGCTACAGTATATTACGGTAGTACCGTAAATTATACGCCGGTAGTTCCAATGTCCTTAATTTTTTTAGAATTATTTTTTATAACGGCTAATTTTGGTTGGTGAGGATATAAATACCCCTCCACTAGCTCAAGGACATGTTGCTAAACTTGCATTGAATATCCTAGAGCCTTGAGCATTTATTTTACACCTCCTCTCTTTTGTACATTCATTTTGAGGTGTTTTAACCAAACTCAAGTGCATACTCATTTTAGATTGATCCTTGGCACTTGATTGCCATCAAAAGAAGCTACGGTTCATTACTCTTGGTACTTGCCGACACCTATACGGCTTGGTGGAGATTTGCGTGGTGATTTCTTCAAGACGTTTGTGAAGATACCCGAAACGGATTTGTAAGTGGTTCGGTGTCCACTATCTCCGGAGTGGAGAAAGGGCAACCACTAGTTGATTTGAGGTGGAAGGCTTAATTTATGGAGCTGGTCTAATTCGTTTGGGCTTACCTCAATGTGAACGAAAACCGACAAGTTTGCAATCACTACGGTAAAACATCAGTTGTCTCTTTGATATTATTTGTGATTCTATTTGCTTATATATTCATTAAATTGGTGTGCATTTAGTTGTTCTAGAGCCTTGTGTATTTGTTGCATTTAAGGTGCCTTAGAGTTACTAGAATTGTGTAGGTTAAATTATAGATCAAATCTGTTAGATTATAATTATCTTGCAAAATTTTATTATCTCCTATTCACCCCCCTCTAGTAGGTCATCCTTGATCTTACAATCCGGCCACCTGATCCACCATCACAACTGTTCACTCAGATCTACGCTAACAGCCGAGATCCATCCACGTGGCTCACCCATCGCCGTCGGATCTTCATGACGTCACCCCGCACCCGCGCCCCGTGTCGGTTCGCCTTCTTCGTGGACCACGTCTACCATGCATCATGCTGCTATAGCTGAGTCCCACATGTCAGTCCCACTGTTCTATGAACCAGTGGGCCGGACCTTGTCGAGTCAGCAGCCAACTCAGCAGCCACGTGTCAATGCCACGTCAGCGCCACATCAACACTGAGCTATCCCAGGTGCCACGTCAACATGGCATGTCAGCATGCCACTTCAGCCAGCCACGTCACCTGCCACATCAGCCCGAATGCCACCTATCGCCACGTGTCAGCCCAGTCATTGCACGTCAGCCCTAGCCACCGCGTCAGCAAGCCCAGTCGCGTGCACTGTTCCATGAGCTGAGCTCACCGTAGACTAGCTTTTTCGTGTATCGAGTCCACAATACAATAACTTTTTTGATTTTCTAATATTTTCCTTTAGATTAATTTTCCAAGAGCATGTTCTCATCTGTCCTAGTTTCGATTGAGCCCGTTCTTTTTTTACTAAATTTATCTAAAATTGAGCTCTATCTTTTGGTTCTAGTTTTGAAGTTTAGAGTTTATTTGAAATTTATTTGATTTTATTGTTATGCCTCGGTCGTTTTCTCCCTCGTTAGATCACGTCTTCGAAGGAGTGGGAGTACCACTAGAAGATTAAGAGTTCTTAGCTGAGCAAGGCTAAGGCAAGTCATGTTCTTTGATCTTGTTGAATCTAGTTTTTAATCTATTATTTGTTTATTATATTTTTAATTATCTTGCATAACTATTTTAATACAAACCCTTATACTTGGTAGTTACCGTCCCAATTGATTAATCCCTCCTTGATAATTTAATTTGAATACCAGGATGCCATTGTCATCATAGGATGGAAAAGTATTTAGTGATACTATACTTGTTGTCACATGGATTGTGCAATTCATATGCTTAGCCATGTTTATAGTCTCGATGGGTTCATCATCACATGTGATCAAATAATTAATTTGACTTAATGAGATATTGAATCGTGGTCGGCCAAATCCTTTGGCCAAGTTTCTCTTCCTATAATGTTTGGTTCTCTAGGAAATTTTAGGACAGAGAAAATCTCTTTTGTTGTGGTTGATTTTGACCTGGCATATAATGCCATAGTCAGACGATGAACTGTAACACGATTCTTAATGGGTGCTCACTATGCATATCAATGCCTTAAGATGCTAGGTCCGAAAGGAGTTATCACAATCCGTTGTGATAAAAAGATGGCACTCACATGCGACTACAAATCCCTTGAGATGGCAGACTAGTTACCAACTCGAGAAGAAACTAAGGTGCAGCCTCCGACCAAGCTGTCGAAGCCTAAAGCTACACCAAAGCTAAATGAGCAAGTCAAAGAAGTTTTGTTGGATCCAGAGGAACCTTCAAAGACCATTCGCATCAGATCATTTCTGATCCTACGTAGGAAGATGCTCTCAGCACTTTCCTCAAGGCTAATGCAGATGTCTTTACGTGGCAAACATCCGACATGCCCGGAGTCCCCACGAAGGTGATCGAGCACAGGCTAGCTTTGCAGCATGACAAGAAACCTGTAAAACAAAAATTATGGAGATTTGCATCGGATTGACGAGATGCCATTAATTAGGTCAAAATTGGATAAGCTACTAAAAGTAGGCTTTATAAGAGAAGTCAATCACTCAGAGTGGTTAGCTAACCTAGTAATGGTTAAGAAATCTAATGGTATGTAGCGTATGTGCATAAACTTTACTGATCTTAATAAAGCTTGTCCAAAAGATGATTTTTCTCTCATATTGATTAGATAGTTCATTATACCACTGTTTGTTAAATATTAAGTTTTCTGGATGCATACTCTAGTTATCATCAGCTTAGTATGTGAAAACTGCTTTGATTCCTTGTTTCTACAAGAGGTATTGAAGCAAATGCTAAAAAGATAAAGGCTATTGAGCAAATGCATTCTCCAACCTCTAATAAAGAAGTTCAAAAGCTCACAGGATGCATGACGACTTTAAGTCGTTTCATCGCATGGCTGGGGGAAAGGACTCTTTTTCTTTAAACTTTTATGGAAGAACGAAGGTTTCAAGTGGTCAAAAGAGGCCAACGATGCCTTCGAGGATATCAAGAAGTATCTTACGGGTGCTTCTGTTCTAGTTTCTCTGAAACTAGAAGAGATGATCTTAATATATCTAGTAGCCATGCCACAGGCAGTGAGCGCAGTACTGGTCGCAAAACATGAAGGCATCCAACGACCAATCTACACGTAAACGAAGTTTTACATGAAGGCAGTGATACCCTCAGGTTCAAAAACTTTTGTATGCCATCTTCATGTCTTTGAGGAAACTCCCTCAGGTTCAAAAATTATTATGCCGTCTAGGTATCCCTTAGGAGAGGTCCTCTAGAACAGGGAAGCAGTGAAACATATGGCAAAATAGCCAGTCAAACTTAGGGAATTCGACCTCCATTTCATGTCCCGAATGACCATTAATCCTAGATCTTGGTAGACTTTGTTGCTACATGGACAAATCCTGAACTTGTTCAAGATCCCTCATACAATTTGAGAGACCATGTGGAGGTATCCCCATGTTTGTGATGAGTAATTGATGACTGGTTTAGTGAGTTTGAGTTTGTTTTGGGTGCTCTAGGATTGAGTACCTTCACTTGTGCAAATGTTGATTATGCTGTTTCGTGCGGTGCTATGTGATGGTTTGCTTGTCTGTGTGACTGCAGGACTTCGGAGCTAGGTCATTGTGAGGCAAGGAGGACCAGGACTAGACACATGAGGTGTCGAGGTCCAGACGGTCAAAGATGCCAAAGATGATCGAGGCTACTGAGGTGGTTGCGAGCCAGGAGACAAGGGACCGGAACTGAGGTTGTTGGGAGAAGGGAAGCAAGAAGCGTTCCCTTTTGTGTCTCCTGTGTGAGCAGTAGCAAGGTGGTGAGCAAGGTTCCAGTGTGTGTGCGTCTGAGAAAGTAGAAGCAAATTAGATGGGGATTCTCTTTGGTCCAGAGTGTTTAGCTTGAGCCAGTGCGTGTGTTCTTTCTTCTGGTCCCCTGTGAGCATGTGCTAGTATGTTGTCTCCTGCGTGTGAAGCATGGAGAGCTAAAAGTGTGTGCTAGAGCTTTTGAGCGTGTGTGCTCTGGGGGTTGGTTCATTCTCAGTGTGTATGTTAGAGTTCATTCTGAGAAGCATGTAGTAAGTGGGGAGTGAGGTCTGTGTTGAGTATGAGCTGAGGGAGTAGAGCAGCCATCCTCTGGGTGTGGGTGTGTGTTTTCTCCTGTAATCGAACCATGTAGTGAGGTGAAGGGAACTCATGTGGAATCATTCCACTCAATGTAATCATTCGTCTTCTATAAACCTTTCATCTTTCTGAATCCCTTTTGGTGTGCTTGTGATTTTCCTCTGTGCCTTTGTGTTCTCAACTGCTTGAAATGGCTTGATTTCGATTTCTTGCTCAGGGAGCAAAATTCCTCTTGCTCTAAAGTGGGTAATCCTCAAGGCCTTTTTTGGCATTTTATTTCCCATGAGCAAAGGAATTTAATTGCAGTTCCTCTCTCAAGAAGTTTGGATTTCCTCTGTTTTCAGCTTCTAGGTTTTGGAGGCAGAGCATTCTTGCCTTCCTGTTCTTTTAGGAAGTTGTTGGCCCAAGCTTGTGATTTCTCCTCCCTGCCGATCTGTTATTTGCTGCTGCTATTACTTTCGGCCTGCTGCACCTTTCCCTTGCCGAACCATCGTTGTTGGCCGCCTCCTTCCTCGCACGAATCGAATAGCCGCGAATCGCACTTTCTACATTTTCCTTCCTCAAGCCGATTGCACAGAAATCCTTATTTTTAGTTCGGCCGCAATCGTGGCCTGTTTTCTGCTCATAAGACTTACCGCGAACAGCTCCTCTCTGCATCATTAGTTTTCATTTCGCATCGCATTGTCACGCTTGAACTTCCCGCTGATTTTCCTCTACTATTTGCTTGGAGTTTGGGTCCTTGATTTGTGTGAAAGAGCAGCAAGTAATCACTCGATCCTTGTTTTTGCGGTTTGCAAGTAATCGGACTCGATATCTTCGATTGACTTTTGTTGTCTGGCAGATACCAGAGTGTTGATGTTCCTTCTGTCTGCAGTGAGTTTCGCCGAGGGAGTTTCGCGGTGAGCTGCATTGTTAGTACTGCAGATTTCGGTCAACGTTCCTTTCTCCTCAGATACTCGTGTGCTGGTCGAATGAACAGAAATTGTATGAACTCTCTTCGCTGTCCATCTTACCGAACTGCATCTGCAGCTTCCCTTGTGTAGCTGTTCAGTTCTCATACTCTGCGGTTTCTTTGTGTTGCAGCAAATTGTGTTCAGTTAGTTTTGTAGTAGCTTCAAGCTTCTTTTATGCCAAACCGATTAGAGTATTTTTCACTACCATCGGTGTTAGTAGGTGGTCTGAATTTTGAAGTTTCGGTGGTTGTTTTCAGATTGTAGTGAGTGCAGTCTTTGCTTGTCGCTATCTCCTTTTATTTGCAAGACTGTTCAGTTTTGGATGAGTGCGAATTGAGTTCTCGATGAACGATCCTTTGTCGGGCTATCTATTTCTCGCAGATTTAGTGTGTTGCAAGGTTCAAGTGAGGTCGTTGGAGAGTTAGTCTTAAATTTCAGTTTGCAGCACCTTCCCTCCTTGCCGACCGCTAGCTACTAGATGCTCCTTTACTTGCCCAATCTGATGTAGTCGCGAACAGCTTCTTCTCTGTAGTATTCATTCTCGATTTCAGCAGCTCAGCTTAGTATTTCAGACCTTCGCTTTTAGTCCAGTAGTCGTATTTTTGGTTTAGCGAGTTGGTTTAAGGCGATGAATTGTTCTCGTGTTGATTCGCTTGCTTTGCGCTTCAATTTGTGTTGCCGAGTTGGTTCTAGTTCAGAAGTTCTTGCTCTTTACTTGGCCTTTTGATATGATATTTCCTTGAGGGAACCGCTTCTGACTTCATAGCTCCTATAGCTATTGGAGAAGAAAATGATATGAATACTTCGGGGGGCAAGCTTTAAAAGGCACCATTCACCCCCCCACTGTTGCTAATTCCGTTCCTACATAATTCCCGCAACCAGTGGATGATATACTTTGACAGATCACTTAGTGGCTTGGAGGCTGGGGCTATCCTGGAATCTCCTAACAGTGATACCTTAAAGTATGCTATTTAATTAAACTTTCTAGCCACTAATAACATGGCCGAATACGAAGGTTTGTTGGCTGGCATATGAGCAATGAAAGCGCTTGGGATTCGATGTCTATTTGTGAGAGGAGACTCTCAACTGGTTATAAATCATGTCAAACAAAGAGTACAGTGCTCTAATTCGACCATGTCACAGTACTTATCAAAAGTCACAAAGCTCAAGAAGTATTTTTTTTGGTTTTGAAATACAATATATCCCTCGAAAGGATAATTTTTTCGCTAATTAGTTGGGTCAAATGGCTTCTTCCCAATCATAAGTACCGAAAGGAGTTTTCTTATAACAGCTCCAAAACCCGTCTCTGGTTGAAACACCAGAAATACCTCCTAATGAGATATCCTCTCTAGAATACGAAGATACCTATATGTGATCCATCTATGAGTATCTTTAGAAGGGTACAATACCCGATGACGATCATTTATTCCGAAAGGCCAAAGTGTATAATTTGGCCAAATGAGTACTCTATAAATGAAGCACTTAAGGGATTCTCATACATTGTGTATAGCAGAGAGAAGGATTATAACCCCTTCACGACATACATGAGGGTATTTGTGGAGCACATGTTTCTTGTAGAACGCTGGGTTTATATTGGCCAATAGCCCTCTATGAAGCGAAAGAGTTAGTTAAAAAATGTATACAATACTAGTTTCATAGCAGGCAAATACACCAACTATTTTAAGCTCTACAGACTATACCTCTCTCTTGACCTTTTGCAAGCTAGGGTCTTGATATCCAAGGACCATTCCCAAAAGCATCAGGGGCTATGAATTCCTTTTTGTGGCTACCCTTTTTGTGGTTATTGATACGTTCATAAAATGGATTGAAGCCGAACCTGTGATTGGGATAACAACGGAAGCCATCAAAAGGTTTATGATGAGAAGCGTAATTACTTGATTTAGAGTACCAAGTCAGATAATTACAGATAATGGTAAGCAATTCTCAAGTGTAAAATTTCAAGAATTTTGTAAAGAATTAGGTACCAAATTGTGTTATGCATCTGTCACCCATCCACAAAGCAATGGGGCAGTCAAAAGAGCGAATGGCGAAATCATGGAGGGGATTAAAACTTGGGTCTTTGACCAGCTTATCAAGCGCTCAAGGACTTGGGTATAAGAATTACCTTTTGTTATGGGCAATTCGCATGACTCCTAGTTAGGCAATAGGTGAAACCCCTCCTTTTTTTTAGTTTTCGAGGCTGAAGCCATGCTTCCTACAAAACTAAAGACTCGATCGATAAGAAAAAAACAACTTCAAGCAAATGACATTAACATGCTCGAAGAGAAGAAGAATCAAGCCTTGATCCATTTGGTAGTCTACCAAAAAGCCCGACGTAAATACTATGATCGTAAGGTTCAACCTCACAGCTATGCTGCAGGTGACTTGGTGTTGAAGAAAATTCAATCTCAGTCTAATCAGAACAAACTTTTTCCTAAGTGGGAAGGTACTTACATAATGGTAAACATTACATGACCAGGTTCAGTATGACTTGCCATGAAAGATGGGTAAATCCTCTCAAACTCTTGGAATATCGACTAGCTACGTAAATTCTATGTTTAATACTTTTACTCTTTCAATATAGTTTTCAGTTTTTATTCAATCGTTATTGTCATAAATTGAGTAGGGCTTTCTTTATGATTATTCGACCACTTTTGATAAACTCAATTCATTCAAATTGATTGAAGAAGAAAACATCACCTAATCGAAATCTTTCCTTTCTGCACGTGATCTTGCCCACTAGAAGGAACTTTCTAGCGTCGTATTGTTTTCAACTCTTGCTACCAATACAAAACAATTGAGTTCACTAAGAAAAATCAAATGAATTTAAATTGGACCACCGAGTGTTTATCTTGTTCTCGTTTATGCTCTCAATTTAATTAACCTGGTCAAAGAAAAGTAATGTCACCTAGTCGAAGCATTTCTTTTCTGCATGTGGTTCTGCCCACTAGAAGGAAATTACTAGTGTTGACTCATTCCTAACTTTTGCTACCAGAATGTGGCAATAGAAGTCGACAATGATAGTTGGATATACTGGTCTATTTTTCACAAACCTTATTTTACACTATTTGCTTACTTTATTCATATAAACTAAGTAAATAGTCAGGGGTTAGGATAAAGTTTTTAATATAACTTCCATTCTTAGTCTAAATTTTAGCTTCTTTCATTTCTTTATTGCCTTATGAGTTACTAACTAATCGACAAGATAATTTGCAGCAAAAAGGAAGATTAAAATTTTATTAACAAAAGTCTTCTCTTTACAAATTTTCTATTACAAACTACTCTGACAAAGGAGAACCAATCTGCATCTCCTTTGCAACCTTCTAGCTAACCGACTTTACTTCTTTGATCAGACGAGCTGTTTCTGCTTTAGAGCAGTTGAAGTCATTCTCGATTGGCTGAAAATTGAGGCTTTGGTTATGCGCTTTAAGTTTTGCCAAGGCATTGCTTACTGCACATTTGACCGCCTCTCTCATTGAGTTGATCTGGTTGATCTTCAGAGTAGTTATTAGCTTCTCTAAGGCTTCAACTTATTGTCTAATTTTTTTTGTCTACGCAGTTATGGTGTCTTCAAGAGGAGTGACCTCCTTAGCACCAAGCCCACCAAGTAAAATTGTTCAAAAGTGAGATGTTGTCTTAAAGGTTGATGTTCATCGACTTTGTCTCCTCCTGACTACGAGTTCAAAACCACTGTGTTTTTACAACTTAAGCGAAATTACCTTCTTGACCAAGTCTATTTATGGTCAAATGAAATCAAAAAAACTTTGCTTTCAATATTCACTAGTCTACGACCTCTTTTTCTCAAGTTAGTTATTTTCACTTGAAATTAGGGGGCTAGACGATGAGAATATAATAATCATTAATTTATTATTTATCTATAAATAGTATTATTGCGTCATTATGCTACTTAAGTATACCCCTTATATTCATAAAAGAGACCTAACTATGTGGTCGTGAGCCTTTCCATGACCGCTCTATGGTTGTGAGCCTTTCCACAATCACTCCATAATTGAGAGCCTTTCCACGATCACTTCATGATCGTAAATTTTCTATGAATATGATATAGTCGTAAGTTATTCTACGACCACCCTGTAGTTATGAACTCTTCTACGACTAGCCTGATTTTGACCAGCTTGTCTACGACAACCTATTACATTGTGGGTCTGTGTAACAAGGCAGTTAACATATACAGTTGTTCTCTGGAATAACCGCTCATAACTTCTTTCTGCCTTTAGTGATAACCGTTTAGCGGCGAGGAGGTATCACATCACTGATAATAACCTTCATCAGACAGTTTATCTATTAGAATGCCGACACTACCTAATGCAAAAACTTTCCGTGTTCTCATATTTGGAAATGAAGAAGCGCTTGGAACCAAGAGGGAGACCAGGGTCAATGCAAAAGAGGAGTATTTGGTACTGTTGGTGCATGGGATTGGCTACCATGCGGTGCTGCCCGAATTGGAAAATACATGCTGTTCAGAAAAGGAGAGGGAATTGCATGAGGAGAAGGACCGGATGATGCATTCGGGTACTACTATAGAAAACTGTATTATAGATGGTTTAAAAATATTATTATAGACGGTTTTTTGAACCGTCTGAATTTATGGGTCATCGATAATCGAAGATTATTATAGATGATTTTTTGGTGTAAATATTATAGATGGGTGTTCATGGGCGAGCGCATGGAGCGCGTAGGACGTGTGGAGTTCGTGGAAGCGAAGCAAGGAAAGGGGAAGGCGTGCTGTGCAAGGAAAGGATCGGAGAGAAGATCTCGTTTTCAAACTCCACCACGTGGCCAGCTCAGCAATCCGAGTCAAGTAAGGAAACGAGAGAATTTTTACCGTGTGGGAATCAGTTTCGGTTGAGGAAACGTGTGGAGATTTCGGCAGGGAGTATTGCCACGTAGAGGGATAAGAATTTTAGAGTCTGTCATATTTGGTATTGTATTTTTTTTAAAAAATAATTTAGTCTTCAAATATCTATTTTTATAAATCTAACTCTCTTCCTAAATTCAGTAGTACAACATACGACACGTAAGAATTTGAGTCTTTCGCATATCTAACACTATATCTATTTTTTTAAATTTAGTCTCCGAACGTCCGTTTTGTAAATCTAGCTCCCTCTTTGAGTTCGACAGCCGTGGCAAGCGACACGTGATGCATGTTGTGCTACCACTAGAGCTTGGCTAGACAACCAGCTAAGCCACTTGGCCTCGGTAGGTGATTAATTAGTGTTAATCATGTAATATGTTGCTTAATTAGTATTAATCATGCTTGAGTTAATCACTGAAGCCTCCTGCTGAGGTGTGGTTGCTTGCTAGGTCCTTTAGCTGAGGCTCTGGCTGCTCAGGCAATACTGTCGCCTGTCGTGGCTGTCAACCTCAGAAAGGAGGGTTAGATTTACAAAATTGGTGGTTCGGAAGCTAAATTTGAAAAACAAAAAGACTATGCCAGATATACTAAGATTCAGAATTTTGCGATGTGGTTTTTGTGAGTTTCTCAAAGAAACCAAATCGGTTTTAGAGAGGTTCTTTACAAAAATCAATCTGCTACACCTTGGGGAAATCCGGATGGCCCGCGTGCCTATTAATCCGAATCCAATGGATCTCGGTTGTATCTTTCGCTTTCTATTTTTGGGTCCGAACCAAAGATGGAGTCGTAGTTAGCTTAGGGAGTCAGAGTTAGGTTCGGTTCCAAGCCAAACCAAGTTGAGGGCTGCGCCCTGTATAA
Source organism: Melocanna baccifera (assembly GCA_036346265.1). Taxonomy (NCBI): domain Eukaryota; kingdom Viridiplantae; phylum Streptophyta; class Magnoliopsida; order Poales; family Poaceae; genus Melocanna; species Melocanna baccifera. The sequence goes on from CM070708.1 coordinate 4,801,134, forward strand.
CCACATGTACGCTGTTTTATTTTCTTTAGACTACGATTAATATTACTTTCAGATTGCAAATTGCATCTCCTAGCACTATAGGCTTGTTCTTTCAAGTCTTCGACATAGCCAAGAACTTAAGGGGAATTGGGCATTCTTTCTCTATAGATCGTTCTGTTTTTCCACTGGAAATTGAGAGATCAATATACTCTAGTTGGTGGTTAGTGGAACACGTGTGTGATTAGGCAAATTAAAGAGTTGTAAGTTTATTGCATTGGAAGCAGGTAAGCAACGACAATTCGATGAGTCTCTTAGGCAAGTTATCTCCGATGCTACGTCGAGAAGATCGGGCGCCCCATATCACTAGAATTTATGATATATGGGGCCCACAAGTTCGTGGCTAAGGTTTATATCTAGGGTTTGGGTTTGCATATGTGCCACGTGTGCGCTACTTGTATGCCACAATGACAATGGAGCTGACGCGATGCTGAAGTGGCATCGAGGTGGTGGTAACGTGATGGACACGACAACAACCACATCGAGACTGCGGCAGCAGACTTTTGTGGAAGACGGCGACGATGGTGATCGGTGCAGCTGAGACGGCGAAGGCTTGGGTCCGGACAAAGAGGCCATGGCGATTCGGATTACGTGCTCGATTTTCACTAGTGATGACCACGGTGGTTGGTGGCTAGGATGGATACCACGACGCAGCTTTGGCGTCGGTGGCACCAGTGATTCGATGGATTTTTGAGGGCGAGGAGGTGAGCACCGCATAGAACGCGATGAGGAAAACATGAAGCTGGCATCAACACGAGCGAAGACTCATTGATGGTGGTGAATTTGGTCGTGTTAGGGTTTCCCGAGCTCTATTCGGTGAGAAGACGACGCAACTCAAAGCGGCGCCCTAGGGTTTTGGAAGAGGTGGATGAGGTGAACCTTGTGATGCCGATAGGAGGTGCTATTTATAAGCAAGTGTGGTGTGCGGAGCATGGACCCCGAGTGCGGGGCGACAACGCTTCTCACGTTGAATGGAGAAGAAGAATAGGGTAATGGTGGTGGAGGGCTGGGCTAGGCATGTGGGTGATGCGGGTCAATAGGGGTTTTTAGCGGATCAGGCCAAGGGAGAGGAGAGCTGGGCCAAGTGGGGAAGAAAGGAGATGGTCTAGCGGAGGGAAAAGGATGATGGCCAGAAGGATTTGGCCCACGGGGATTTTGGAAAAAGGAATTGATTTTGGATTTTTTTCTAAAAAGGAAATAAATAAATTGAGCTAAAAGAAATAGCAAATAAACTCTAAAAATTTCAATAAAATATAGAGACACATATTTGAATATGCTAGATTTAAATAAGTTATTTTAAAGTTCTGATTCTAATTTTTTAGTCATATTAAATCATTTTGTAATTCAGAAAATTTATTAAAGTGGGAATTAATTACAGAAAATCAATATTAATTATTTTCATTGCAAAAAATTTAAAAGAGGCAAAAATCAGGGTGTTACAAAATGCATGAAACCAGTTAGCATTGAACATGATTTTTTGACAAACAGTTTGTAGCAGTATAGTTAATCCCAATTTGCAAGCTGCACAGGTAATAAATCCGCCTCTTTCCGTCAAAATAAATCCTTCTCTAGTTATCATCTTAAGGCTAATGCAAATTAATTCATTGGCTGGCTCCTGTAAATTTGATGCAACAAAAAACTGTGATTTAAGTAAATGACATCTAGCATGTCTGTATTTCACCAGGTACAAAAATACAAGCCAATATTCAACGATCATATCAGTACGAGGATAGACAGACCACATCTATCAATTCAAATTACTTGTGGCGAAATAAAACATGACTGATACAAGATGTCCACTTTTCGAAATTCAAATCAGCCTCAGAAAATCACGGTACAGATGACATAACTCAAACAATTAGAAAATACATCTTCAAGCCCCTAGCATCCTAGCTTGTAAACCTGTAGATACTTTTTTCTTGGGAAAAGTTGTCCTGTTTATATTACTTTACAGTTGTGTTAGGACTTCAAATTTTGTCAAGCAGACACATCACATAACTTCTAGAAAAAAAATCATATCTTAGAGGTTTTTTTTTAATTGTTCAAACTTGAAGCTGGTCAGAGAAACTACTAGGAAAATGGCCACAAGTCAGTAACAGGAGTCCCTTAAGAAAATCATACTTTGAGTGGTCAAGGCATGCTTGACTTCACATACTTAGGTAAATAAAATAACATAGGTATGTAGACTTTCTGACAATTGGTTTTGCTCCATATTTCTTTAAATGTTTCTATGCACATTTCTTTTTCTACATGTGGCATGTATATATGAGTTGTGATGATCAAATAAAATTAAGTCAGACTTTGTTTCTTATAAATAAGAATATATCTACTTTACCTCTCGGCTCATGCTCGAAATCTGAATAACATTCTTAACTATTAAACAGTTCAATTTACACCTCCAACTATTAAAACCAGATCAAATCATCTCTCACCTTAAAGACCTAAACCATCCCAATTTTGAATGATGTGGCGTCTTACAGGTTTTGCTCATGATGTGGCGTCCATGATGCTTGGCACGACCAAGGTGGAACTGTAATGAATAGGATCACTCTGTCGCAATGACCGCCGCAAGCCTCGCGCGCCAGCTCGCGATTCGCGGCTGTCGCAGCATCTCTATCAGCGCCTCCGAAGAGCGCGTAGAGGGCCATGACGACGTCCTTCTTCCTATGCGCGCGGCTTGTCTCGATGAGGGAGACCAGCAGCGAGGTGGAGTTGGCCACGGCAATGCTGTCGTACAGCTAGGATAGGCAAACCAGCGCGCACGTATCGTGCTGGCCTCAACAATGATCGCCTTGTTCTCATCGCAGATTGATAGGTTGAGCAACACCGTGACCCCGTGCTCCTGTTAGAACACACACGACTACGAGTACCTAGTACTTGTTCATGACTTCGGCACAAACGATTACGAGTATCTAGTACTTGTTTATGACTTCGGCGCAAACGACTACGAGTACCTAATACTCGTTTACGACTTCAGCACAAATGACTACGAGTATCTAGTACTCGTTGATGACCACAGCATACTCGACTACTCTCATGACTACAGTGGTTTTACGACTGCTACTGTTATCTATGATTGCTACAGTACCACTACGACTTCTACAGTGATTCCACACTGCTACAGTACTACTACAGTGATTTTACGACTGCTACAGTACTACTGCTACAGTGTTTCTACACCTGCTATAGTGATTTCGCGACTGCGACAGTACCACTGCTATAATTATTTTACGACTTCGAGGACTATGAACACGAGCACTCAAATACTCAGAGATTTTTGTACTCGATAATGACTATGAGAGAATGGAGTTTTGTGCAGCTTTATTCTCTGATTTATAAGATCCGAATACAAAGCAAAACTAAAACTTATTGCATATTCTTACGCCATAATCCGCTTTAGTCGTGCTATCCCACGTCTAGCATAACCACGTCTCCACTAACTAATAGTTTAATCGAGAATCATAGTCACGATGTAAACATGAGCACGTCTCAGGTCGCTAGTTATGACCGAGTAAAATGCAAATATGTAGCGCAATGGGCTTAAGTCCAATAAATCACTCCATAAGCCTGTTGTGCAAACTTCACCTCAACGACGCCGAGTTTCTGTCTCATCTTGATGAACTTGACTCACCCAAGCACCTTGATGAGTATATCGCCGAGTTGTCCATCTATACCAACATGGTCGATGTCACCTTGCCATCTTCAATGCATTCACGAATAAAATGAAAATAGGTGTCGATATGCTTACTCCATTCATGATGCACTAGGTTCTTGCTTAGTGTGATGGCTGGCTAGTTATCCACCAGAAGCTTTATCATCTTTGGTGCTTGTCCGACCAGCTCACTATACAGTCGGCTCAGCCAAACACCTTGACATACTGCCATTACCGCCGCGATGTATTTCGCCTCACAAGACGAAAGTGCGACAACCTTCTACTTCTGGGATATCCAAGTGATCACACTCGTGCCAAGGAAGACAACCCCAGTAGTGCTTCTGCAATTATCGATGTCACCGGTAAGGTCACTATCATTAAACCCCACCAGTGCAGCCTCTTGCGTTCCTGCCTTCTTGTAGTAACACCCGTAGCTCATAGTGTCACTAAGGTAGTGCAGGATCTGCTTCACCGCCGCCTAATGTGATGCAGCTGGTGCCTCCATGAACCTGCTCACAATCCCTACCGCGTAAGCGATGTCGGGCCTCATATTGCAAAGGTATCGCAGACTCCTAACAATATTCCGGTACCGTGTTGCATCCACACCGGCACCAGTGTCCTTCTTACCCAGCTTCAACCGATTCTCCATCGGTGTGTGACATGAATTGCATCCTGCCATGCCAGATGACTTCAAGATCTTCCCGATATAGGCACTCTGGTAAAGTGTGATCTCATCAGCGTCTTGCTTGACTTCGATTCCCATGTAATAACTTAGGAGACCGAGATCACTCATCTCGAATAGGTTGCGCATCTGGTCTTTGAACGTGCTAATGTCGTTGATGCTGGTGCAGGTGATGATCAAGTCATCGACGTAGATGCCTACCGGTAGCGATGACATGCCACTGGTCCTCCGGTACACATCATGTTCCAGAGGGCTACACTCAAACCCAAGGAAGGCAAGCGGCGCGTCCAACTTTGCGTTCATCGCCCATGGCACCTGACAAAGACCGTACAGAGCCTTATGTAGCTTGAGCACCATGTGCTCATTGTTGGGGTCAACGAAGCTAGGTGGTTGGTGCACATATACCTCCTTGACTAGATTACCATTCAAAAACGCTGACTTAACGTTCATATGGTGCACCTCCCAGCCTCTGTCTGTGGTGAGTGCCAACAAGAGCTGCACCGTCTCTATTTGTGCCACCGAGGCAATGACTTCATCGAAGTCCACCCCCTGCCATTGAGTAGTGACTAGACGCGCCTTATGCCTTACCATCTTGCCTGCAGTGTCCTTCTTAACCTTGAACACCCATTTGAGCCCGATGGCCCTATGTCCAGCTGGAAGTGCGACGAACTCCCATGTACCATTGTTGTGGATGGCAGTTAGCTCTTCTTCCATCGCCTGCTTCCAGCATGCTTCTTCGAGTGCTTGGTTGACGTTGGCTGGCTCCTCAGCAGCTAGAAGGCAAATCCTACTCTGCTCGACATCGACTTCCTCTGTAGTGTCGTAGATGTTCGAAAACTGCTGGTAGCAACGTGGCTTAGTGTCAGTGTCAAGAACGTCATCATGAGTTGGTGGTGTCACCCACTCCACACCCGTAGATACTAGTGGAGGTGTCATTTGTGGCTTCACCGCCTATGATGCCACTGAATCTACTTCGGGTGTCGATGCCATTGCTTCGTCCGCGATGTCTTGCTCTGTGGTGTATGTCATGGTAAATGAGGCAGTTGGGCATGGTCCAGCACTACATTCGCCTAACTCCCAATCCCATCACTTATGTTCCTCGAACATAACATTGTAAATCACATGAAGCTTCTTCATTGCTAGATTGTACACCCTGTACGCCTTTACTTCTTTCTCATAGCCAATGAACACCATCGGCATCGAGCAGTCCGCCAACTTATTCACACCTGGGCTGACATTTTTTACGTGCGCAATGCACCCAAAAGCTCGGAGATGGTGTACCTTTGGCTTCCTTTTGTGCCACGCCTCATATGGTGTCTTGTTGTTAATACTTTGTGTCGGCGCCCTGTTGAGAATAGAGACTGCGGTTTTCACTGTCTCGCCCCAAAACATCGCTAGCACACCCATGGTCTTCAGTAGACAGCAGGCCATCTCCACTACAGTCTGGTTGCGGCGCTCAATGACCCCGTTCTACTGTGGCGAATATGGTGCAGTGGTACAGTGCTTGATACCAAGCTCATCACAGTAATCGTGGAACTCAGCTGAGTTGAACTCCCCACCACGGTCCAACTGGAATGCCCTGAGCTTGCCACTGTGCTCAGTTTCCGCTAGAGTCTTGATCTTCTTGAAAAATCTGAATGCCTCGTCTTTGAACCTGAGCACCTCGAGCCACATATATCTACTATGATCATCTACGATCAACAAAAAAACTTATTACCTCCAGCCGTCATTGGTGTGATCGGTCTGCACAAGTCAATATGCACCAACTCCAGTGGGCGCTCAGCATGGTAAGTCGTGGCCTGTGGGAACACAGTTCAGTGATACTTGCCGAGAGCGCACCCAGCACAGAACTGCTCAATGTGATCGACCAGTGGAAATTAAGGTTCCGTAGGGCTCGGAAATTAAGGTGGCCGTAGCGTCCATGCCACAACCACGCTATATCATCCATGCGAGTGAGCAAGCACACAGGACCACGAAGGTTCAGCTTCAGAGTGTAAAGCCGGTTCCTGGTTCGATTCACCCGCGCCATCAATTTTCGCTCATGGTCGAACATGAGCAGTTCTTCGTCTTCAATCGTCATCTTGCACCCGCTCTCATCCAATTGCCCAATTGAAATGATGTTGCTACGGAGATGCGGGATGAAGTATACCTCTGTGAGAAGCCGACGCTCCCCATTTCGGCACTAAAACATGACAGTTCCCTTGCCGCGGATGTCCACAAGTGAATCGTCGCTGAATTTGACCATCTATTTCACCGATTCATTGAGCATTTTGAACATTGCTTGAGAACCGGTCATGTGGCTGCTCAATCACATGTCGAGGTACCAAATGCCATCGTCTGTTTCTGTTAAGATCGCCTTCTCCTCATTGAGGAGCATCAACTATTGCTGGACCTTGTTGTCAGCTTGTGACAGCTCGCAGTGCTCGACTATGAACAGTGTGGGTTCTTCATCTTGTGTACAAGTCAGGTGCACCTCCTCCTTACGCTAGTGGTGGGGCTTGCAGCAGTTCCTGGAGAAGTGCCCATATGGTCACAGTTGTAGCACTTTACATGCGACATATCACGGTGCATGCTGGTCGAGCCACCGCCCCGAGCATCGTGCCTGGCTTTGTCGCACCCGTGGCCTTGACGCCTGCCACGGCGCCAATTATCGCCACTGCTACCGCTTCTCCAGTCTCCACCTAAGGAGATGTCACCCTGCTCCCATTTCTTGTCATGCGTGAGCCACTCCTCCTCAGTGAGGAGCAAGCGCCCTCTAGAGCCGCCTTTGTCGTTGACTCCATATCGCTCCTCCACCACGTGGAGCCGCTTGGTGAGCTCATTGACCGAGAGTGTACTAAGGTCAAGGAGTGTCTCGATGGAGATGTCCACCTGTGCATATCGTGAGGGTACGACTCATAGAAACATTCTCATAATTATGGATTCCTCGATTGCGTCACTGAGGATGCAAAGATTGTTGACGAGACTCGTAATCCGCATTGAGAACTCGTCGACGGTCTCACCGTCCTTGAAGGCGATGTCCTCAAACTCCTTACGGAGCTTTTGTGCATTTGCCTCACGCACGCGATCGACACCCATCCGCTACACCTTCACAGCGTCCCACGCCTGTTTTGTTGTGTCCTTCATGGCGAGCATTGACAGCATATCGGACGGCACCGCGCGAAGGATCACGGACAGTGCCATCCTGTCATCACGGAAGTCGGTATCGTCCGGCTCAAATGCTCGCTACAGGCCCTGTGCCTGCAAGTTGACTCTCATCACGAGAGCCTAGTTGGAGTAGTTCGTGCATGTAAGTATGGGGTAGACCACCGTCCCCTCGCTCTCCCTTGTCACCTACTGCACCACCACCTCGCGGCCGTGCACCCTTGTTCTACTGCGCCCGCAGATCCTCGGTGGAGTAAGGGACCTCAAAGGAGACTCTAATCTGTCGCCAGACATTGTCGACAGGATCTCTTCATCGCTCTGATACCAATTGTTGGAACACAAACACGACTACGAGTATCTATTACTCGTTCACGACTTCGGCACAAACGACTATGAGTACCTAGTATTTACGACTTCGGCACAAACGACTACGAGTACCTAGTACTCGTTTATGACTTGGGCACAAACGACTATGAGTACCTAGTACTCGTTAATGACCACGGCACACTCGACTACTCTCACGACTACAGTGGTTTTACAACTTCTACTGTAATCTACGACTGCTACAGTACCACTACGCTTGCTACAGTGATTTTACAACTGCTACAGTACTACTTCTACAGTGTTACTATGCCTACTACAGTACCGCTGCTACAGTGTTTCTATGACTGCTACAATCCCGCTGCTACAATGTTTCTATGACTGCTACAGTACCATTGCTACAATAATTTTATGACTTTGAGAAGTCAACTACGACCACGACCACTCGAACACTCGGGAATTTTTGTACTTGTTAATGACTATGAGAGAATGGAGTTTTGTACCGTGCTAAAATTGTATAGATTTTCTCAGCTTTCTTTTCTGATTTATAAGATCCAAATACAAAGCAAAACAAACTTATTGCCTATTCTTACGCCATGATTCGCTTTAGCCGTGATATCCCACATCCAGCGTAACCACGTTTCCACTAATTAACAGTTTAACCAAGAATCACGGCCACGACGTGAATGTGAGCACGTCTCAGACCACTAGTTTTGACCAAGTAAAATGCAAATATACAGCGCAATGGGCTTAAGTCCAACAGCTCCTGCAGCAGTGGGTCCACGTGTAACAACAGCTCCCCGGCCGCCGCGATGTGAATCCGATTGTCTGGGTTGTGCTTCGCCAGCAGCGAGAGCTCCATTGCTACGTGCCGGAGTGAGTCCAGCAGTGATGACGGTGACTCCAGCTCCGCCACGAGCGAGGAGATCGCATCATCTGACGCCTTCTCTGCACAGGATAGTAGTAGCCGGTGGATGCCCATAGCAGCGGTGGGCATGAATGAGAGGTCATCGCTGCCACACTCGCTGAAGGGCTCGAAGCAGGAGTCACTGCACTGCTACTGCTTTGCTGCCGTGGGGAGGTGGATGCGTCCGACTCCATCCCGACCGTCAAGTTTATATTGCACGGCCCTGCTGGGGGAAGCATCCTGGATGCCACGTCATTAGTGAAACATGTACACATAGATGCTATATCATTCAAAACCTAGGTGGTTTAGGGTGAGGGGTTGATTTGATCTGGTTTTGATAGTAGGGGTGTAAAGTGAACGGTTTTGTAGTTAAACGTGTTATTCGAACTTTGGGTTTAAGTTGAGGATAAAGTGGATTTATTCCTTATAAATATTACTTGTCGTTAGTAGTCATATGGAGAAATATATAAAATTCAAGCCAACAAACTATTCATCAAAGAGGAAGTTTAATTTGACTATGATAGGATTCAGTCATCAAAGACGTCAAAGAGAAAAATTGTTGGATGGTCATTTGTATCTGTTGGTGTGAGTCAGATTGGAGTCAAGTTGAAATAGAGTGTGGTAGTAATTAGAAGTACAAAAAAGGGTGTGGGGGTCTTATAGAACAACACACAATTGTTCCCAAATTTCACACAAGTTCTACGTGGTATCAGAACCAACCCACCAGCACCAATCCTTACCCTCGCCCATGACTCATCTACTACCACTACCGTAGATCCAACCCCAATCACCATCGTGTTCACCTGCCACCATCTTCAACCAGGTCACCGCTGTTGCTCATGGGCAGATCACCACACCGTGCCTCCACTGCACATAGGTGGATCCACCACCGCTACTGCACGTGGGGAGATATCACCCCGCCATGTTGCCACGGTGCGAACGAGTGGATCTCGCCGCAAGGGCACCATGCGAGTGTGTGGATCTAGCCATTATTGTCAGGGGAAGAAATAAACACTGCTAGATTAGGGGGAGGAAGAAGGCTCACGAGTGTCGCATGGCTCGCATCTAAGGGAGAACAGAGGAGGTGCTGGCTAAGAGAAAACGAGAAAAGAAAATAGAAAAATAAAGAGAGAAAGGAGAGATTTGTTGCTTAGCTAGGTGCACATGTATGTGTACTAAAGGTGCTACGTCTATGATTTGCGTTGACATTGTGCATGAAGGATTGTCGTGATCATGGGAGATATGCACTGTATAGTTTTGTGATTGGCATTGCTTTGAATATTCGGAAGAGACGACTCTTGAGGAGATTGAGGATGTGAGGAAGGAGGAGCGGGAAGTCACGATAAAGGTGACCGAAGAGAAGAGGAAGGCAATTGTTGAGTCAACTTCCTCGTTGGTCACACAAGGTGACATAAGAAGCATATTATAGGACCTTTTAGCAATGGGTATGATTGGTCCAAGGGATGGAGCAGGGTTATTTGATTTGAAGTTGGAACTAATGCCAAATGATGTGAAGTTGGAAGCGAGCAAGAATTACCTGAGTTGGTCTACAAGGGCTCAACTAATTCTGAGGACGAAGGGGGGCAACACTACTTACAGGATACTTGTGTTGATCCTATAGACAAGGTGAGTAGGGATTGGAGGATGTGGAACACCACCAACTCTGTGATGGTTGCTTGGTTGCTAACTTTGATATCTCCATCTATATCGGATGGTGGAGATGATGTAGAATATAGTAGAGATGTGGAAGATGCCGAGAAACATGTACTTTGTGGTGGGCAATATGATGATGATAGTGAAGGTTCAGAACAAGGTGAAGGTCCTAAAATAGGAGGAGAAGACTGGCCAAGAGTATGCTAGTGAGTTGCAGTAGCTATGGGTAGATTTGGATCACTATGATCCATTGTAGTTGACATGTGCTGGTGATATTGAGGTTGTGTGAGACCATGTGGAGGTTACCACATGTGTGTGATGAGTATTTGATTGTGATTGTGCTTGGTTATCAAAGTTTGAGTTTGATTTTGAGTGTTTGTAGTTTGCAATGTTGCTATCAGGTCCTGGCGGTACTATCGGACTAACAACGACGAAGGTACTTGCTTGCAATAGTACCAATGTTGAGTGGTGGTACTACAGTGGTGTAGTATGACCAGCTTTTAGTTGGTGGTTGCAATTTTTTAGAGATGGTCATTTTGGAGGATTTGGGTTGTGACCAGGTCTGGTAGTACCCAAGTTCAAACCGTGGTACTACCAAAGAATGGTGTGATCGGGCTTTGTATGGTAGTACTATCAGGGCAGTAGTATCGGCCTTGTGCAAGCAGTCATACAACTCCCCTGTTACCAAGAAAGAGTTAAGTCAATTTGGTGCAGTATGACGAGCCATTGGTTGGCGGTCAGATCAAGCTCTATGGAGGTTAGTGAATTGAGTTGGTTTTAGGTTGTGTTAGTCATGATGAAAGTCCATGCATGTGTTAGTCATGGTAGAAGTCCATGCATGGTTTTTGGAAACCTTGACATGGGCGTCAAGTGGTGCATATTTGCATTGGTTTTATTGATGGGAGTCAAGTGCATATCATTTATGCTTAGAACGGTTGCTTGTCATTTGATGTACAGGACGCTTGGTGATTGTTGCTGTCAATGGCAAGGACGAGGCTAGGGAAGGTATCCTGGGGCGATGGCGTGTCACCTAAGTCCAGGTGGAGCATTATCTCAAGTAGAGAAGTATGAAAGAAAGATAAGGATTATGAAGAGGTAAGTGTAGGCATGTGGTGTGCTATTGGACTTTAGCGTTTCAAGTGGTGATGATTTTCAGAGTAGGTGTACAATCTTAGCGACAAGTCTTTGGGCATCACCGACTTCGTGTGGAGGTTGCTTCGAGGAGAAGCATCATGAAGGCTAGTGGGTGGCAATTGAGGAAGTTCAATGCTACTGGGTGAAGAGGCAGTTTGTGGAACCGCAGTAGTGGCTTAAGTCATTTAGGTCATATCTTAGAGAATGGAGAGTCGTATCAAGCTATTGGAGCAATGTGGATCGTGCTTTGAAAAGCATGCAAGTATGTATAAGTGTAAAACCTATTTATGTGTGGGTTACCAGATTTCTCTATTTGTAAGTGGTTGTATTTACTATGGGTGTGCTAGTTAGAGTTTTGTGAGAGGTAAGGACCCTCAACTATATAAGGCCTTGTGTGTGTTGAGAGATGAGATGTTCTAGAGAGAGAAGATTTTAGGAGAGGTTAGGGTTCCCTTGTATTGAAGACTTTGTATGTGTGCGTGTGCTCTAGGCTTAGAGCTCCATCCTCCATGAGAGAGTGCCTATAAAACATTCCTCCAAGTGAAATAATCATCTAAATTTCATCCAAGTGAGTTGTGCCATGAATTCCTCCTTGTGCTTTTAATTTGCTTAGTTTTTTGGTTGGATTTCATCTCCTCTCGATCTCTCTTGGTGCCAAATACATTTAAGAGATGAAGATATCTCTTAGAGATTAGATCCCATCCATTTGATACTTTCTATGGAAAGTTCCTGTGATTGCCTAGTTTTGATCAACAGAGGGGTGCTTGGGGTTTTGATCGTGAGGGCATTTTTGGCTTAAGTTCATGTTATAATCTAGCTTACTATGGCATATGATAACCCATCAAAGGTCATCTAGGTCATCAATGACTCATGAACAAGAGTAGATCAAGATTTTCCTCTTTTGTTGGTTTTGGTGCCAAGTTCTACCCTATTTGGATCAGTGGTTTAAGAGTTAGCCTTTTCTTTATCTTGTGTCTTGTTGATTTTTAGCCTCTATCTGGTGAGCAGTAGTACCACCATGAATTGAGGGTCTGACCGCCTTGGCCAATAGTACCACTGTCACACCTATGATCAGACCAATCGAGCGATATGACCACCCCCTGGCTGCTGGTCTTACCGGTGAGAAACAGCTATCTTAGGTGATTTTTGTAATATTTGTCTCTTGGCTTTAGGATAGCTTGTAGGCTTGAACTTTTCGCTACATTGAGTTGCTAATTCTAAGGGGAAGATTTTGAGAAGTAATTCACCCCCATATGACTCAGTATACCTGATCCTACAGGTTGGCATATTATGGCTGCAATGCAGATGGGTCACATACTTAGTGAGGGGGCTAAACCCAGAATTTGAGAGTAGGAGAATTGCTATGTTTCACTTGGCGAACTTACCTACTATGGTGATGGGGGCAATAATCCAATTAGATTTGCCTACATCGTACCTGACGATAGGGAGTGCTACTACAGTGGAGGGTAAGAGGACACCTGAGTCATGCATGTCCTCTCCCATAGTTTGTTGGAGGTCGAGGTGGAGATCTTTGAGGTCATGGTGATTGTGGAGGCCAAGGAGGAGATCGAAGTCATGGAGGTTGAGGTGGGGATCATGGAGGTCGAGGCAGGTAGGGGTGGCCCTAGGGACAATATGGCTATGATAGAGGAAAGCATGTATGTTACTCTTATAGGCGAGTAGGCTATGCAGTGGAAGAAGTGGTAGAAGGGTAAAGTATTGAAGACTCAAGATTTCACAATAGCAACTACCACCTCTTTTGGTAACTTTGCTAACTACGACCATGTGGGCGAAGGTACTCAGGCACAAGCACTTTCATCCACATGTAAGCACCCTCATATTGATTGGATCATAGATTTAAGGGCATCTAACCATGTCACAGGTTCCCTTAGAGCATTTACATCCTACATTCCATGTACTCATTTTGAAATTATTCAGATAGCTGATAGGACCTCTCAGCTTATTCAGGGTGTAGGATCTGTAGAGTGCACACCATCTATTGCTTTATTCTCTATTTTGCATCTCTCATCCTTTCTGGTTAATCTTCTTTATGTTAGTTCCAACATCAACCAATTTAAATAAATTGTTTTATTTGATGGGGACTCCTGTCTATCCTAGGAGAATAGAACTAGGAAGAGGATTGTGATTGGAATCAAGCATAGTGGGCTGTGGAATATTGATTAGGTTGAAGCAGCATTGGTTGTGGCTATAGGAGAAGTCGAGAAAGAAGTTTTGTTGCATCATCATCGTTTGGGCTGTTCTTCATTTGAGAGTTTGAATTAGATGTACCCCGATTTGTACAATAAAGTAGACAATAATAAATTTATGTGTGATCCTTGTGAGTTTGAAAAGCATATGCGATCTACTTATACTAGTATTGGTATTTGTAGTTATTAACCTTTCATATTAATACATTTTGATATTTGGGGTCCATGCTTAGTTACTTGGTTTTAAGTGGCTTGTCACATTAATTGATTGCTATACTCGTATGACATGGATTTATATGATAAAGCACAAGAGTAAGATTTTTCGATGTTTTCAGGACTTCCATAGGATGGTAGCTACTCAGTTTGATGCAAAGGTTTGGATTCTTCGAACAAACAATGGAACTAAGCATGTTAATAAGGAGTTTGCATCATATCTCTCGGCGAAGGGAATACTTCATCAAACTGCTAGTCTAGGAACCCTACCTTAAAATGGAGTGTTTCAGAAGAAGAATCAACTTTTGTTGGAGGTAGCACGTTCACTATTGTTTTAGATGAATATGCCAAAGAGATTTTAGAGTATGGCAGTGATGATGATAGTATATCTCATCAATGACATGTTGTTTCGAATACATGAGATGAAGTCTCTAGCTGAATTTCTTTTAGATCAATGGGAGTTCAAGGTGTCCCCCTAATTAAGGTGTTTGGTTATGTGTGCTTTGTACAGGATCACCGGTCAATGGTTGGCAAGTTGCATCCTTAGGCAGTGAAGTGTATCATTGTAGCATATTCATTAAGTTAGAAGGGATATAGATGCTGGAACCCAATTGAAACAAAATTATTCATAAGTATGGATGTAATTTTGTAGGAGTTCGATCCATAGTACACGAGTAGTGGTGATTTTGGTCAGTTCTTGGAGGAGTTGTCTCCTATCAACGAGGGTGACAGTCGAGAGGGAACAACAAGGAGAGTGATAGCCAAGGGGGAAAAGTTATTGTAGGGACAATTCCGTGCCCAAGCCTGAACCTAATAGAATGTGCAAGAGATGTGATAGCTCTATAAGAACTAAAGGTGTATCAACTAAGGCGCTTTGGGAGATAGGGTTGAAACTGCCGGCACCAAAGCCGTTTGTCGAGTAAGTACTACTAGAGGAGCAACAACAGCAGGAACAACCACAACCTAAACATCCAGCTGTTCCAGTTGATCCAGTCCAAAATCCCTCCGTGTGTCTCTCTCCATCATCTTCCTTGCCCCCTAGGGCTTGTGGTAATGTTCCCGTTGATCTCTCTCATTTAGAGTTACCTCTTACACAACATAGGGCAATTAGAGCTAATGTCGAAAAGCCTCCACCCCGGTATGGCTTTGAGCATGATATTGCAAATTTCATCTTATATTCCCATATCACACCTGCATATAAAGCATTCCTTGCATCTCTCTAGACAGTGCCTATTCCAAAGGATTGGTGAGTTGTTAAGTAGGATCCTAAATGGAAGGTGACATGAAAGGGGAGCTTGGTGCACTTTAGAAGAACTAGACATGGGATCTTGTTCCACTTCTAGTAGGAAAGAGAGTAGTGGGATACAAGTAAATCTTTATAGTAAAACAAACTCCTAAAGGAAAGGTGGTCAGATACAAGGTGAGGTTGGTTGCAAAAGATTATAGTCAGACATATGTAATAGAATATGATGAAACATTTGCACCAATAGCGAAGATGAGCACAGTAAGGACGTTAATTTCTTGTGTTGTTAATTTAGGGTGGCCTCTGCATCAATTAGATGTGAAGAATACGCTTCTACATGGTGATTTACAAGAGGAGGTATATGAAGATACCTCTTGGCTTCGAGAATAAACATATCACTGGAAATTGTAAGCTTAAGAAGTCTTTATATGGCCTAAAGCAGTCTCATGAACATGGTTTGACAGATTCAGACGTGCAATTTGTGGTATGGTCTATTCTCAGTGTAATGGGGATCATACGGTGTTTTACAGGCATAGAGGATCACATATCACCATACTAGCAGTCTATGTTGATAATATTGTTTTTACGGGAGATAATAGTGATGAAATCAAGTGCCTAAAGGAGGACTGGGAGAGGTATTTTAGGTAAAGGATCTTAGACGTCTTTGATACTTCCTTGAAATTGAGATCGCTCGGTCTTCAAAAGGGATAGTTCTCTCCTAAAGAAGTATGTCCTTGATATGTGTTAGAAATAGGTATACTTGGGTTTACCCTATTGCTTCTCCTATTGGTAGGAATCACAAACTATGTGCTGAGGCTCGTGATCCAGTTGACAAGGAGGCTTATCAAAGGCTGGTTGGGTGTCTCATTTATTTGTGTCACACAAGACCTAAAATTTCATATGCAGTGTGTGGTAAGTCGATATATGCATGATCCCAGAATGGGGCACATGGAAGCTATCTATCAGATCCTATGGTATTTGAAGAGTAGTCCTATGAATAGCCATTGGTTTAGGAAGATTGAACACTTAAATATGGAAGGATATTGTGACATTGATTGGGCGAGCAGTGTAGATGGTAGGAGGTCTACATCTGTATAATGTGTCTTTGTTGGTGGTAACCTTGTGTCATGGAGGAGTAAGAAGCAGGAAATTGTGACTCAATCTACTACAATGGTGTGACCTTGAGTGAGTTGATCTGGATGAAGGTTCTATTTTCTGAACTTCAAATGTTGACGAGTGCCCCTTGGTACTACATAGTGAAAATAAATCTACAATCAATGTTGCTAACAATTCGGTATAGCATGACCACACCAAGCATGTTGAAATCAATAGGTTCTTCATCAAGGAGAAGCTGGATGGTAGGATGCTAAAGATGGAGTACGTCAAGTCAATTGAACAGTTGGCTAACTGGTTCACTAAAGGATTAGATCCTAGCGAGCTACAATATATAACAAGATGGGCACGATTGATATTTTTCCCATCTTAAGGGAGAGTGTTGGTGTGAGTCAGATTAGGGTTGGTCGGATTAGAGTTGACTCATAATATAGATCAGTTGTAATTGGCACAATAAATAAAGGGTGTGAGGGTCCTTTGGGACAACACATAATTATTCTCAAATTCCACACAAGCTCTACAAGATCTATATGTCTTTCCTAGTCAAACTCTTGAAAAGTATGTTCAAGCTCAACAAGTAACACACATATCATCTAACCAGACAAATCCCTTCGAGATGATAACTTACTATATAGCTAGACTCAATTTGAGATGATCTTTTAACAAATACGATTGTCCATGTAAATACAAATGTGTTGAACTTACTCTTGTTTTTTCTATAAGACCAATTTTTGCAGTAAATTTTCAACTAAACATGTGCTTTACTTATAGAGAAAAAAAACTCTAAATATTAACTCACACATCACGTCAGGTGTGATTTAGATGACAAAATTTAGCAAGCTTGGAATAATAGAATATATTGAAATTGTTGACCTTACCTAAGATCAAGATAATTGTTTTTTAAAAGAAATAAGACCCATAGGGTCTTTAATGCTGGATTAGTAGACGGTGTGTTGGTAAATCCTTGGTGAATCCAGAGTGGGAGAAGGGGGGAGAGATACATAGCGGCTAGAGGGGCGACACGCTGACCAGAAAGGTGATATGCACTAACACCACATATGGAAATTTATTAATATTAGGAGGAGGAAGAGGCACCTTGGAGTTCATTGCCGGAGAAAGTACAAGCCATAGACAGGGAGGTGGAACCCTCCGCATGACAGATGGTGGCATTCTGGGCACCTTCAACTAGGAGTTAGCACTGAAGGAGAGAGCCACCAAGATGCAAATAACCACCCCAGTAGACAAAGCCATGGCTCACCCCTGACAGGAAGTTGAGGCCACCTCAGGCAACAGGGCACTACCAATCTGAAGAACCACTAGATGGAAAGGATCTCTCAGTTGCCTGAGACCATCAGATCTTCACTTGTAGCAGCGAAGATGGCTAAAGACTTGGTAGATAGCATGAAGAGGGGGTCACCACCAATAGATTTGATGATTGGTAGCCTCCATTTGGAGAAGAAAGAAAAAACTAATGTACAACAATCTACAAACTAAGAGACTGAGAGGGTTCCCCTCTTCACTCACCACCGGGGAGGGCTCCGACAGCTAGAGTTAGGAGAGGAGGACCAGATCTAGATCGGGTAAGAGGCAAAAAAGAACAAGAGATGGGAGGCAGAGGTTCCAGAGAAGGTGGGTACATCTGAGAAACAACCTTGAATGATATCCATCAGAGCGATAGATAAAAATAGTTGAAAAACATTGCATTTGTGTCATCCAATATTGGCAGCTGACAAATATGGAAACCAATGTGACGATACTGACTGCCCGAGGGGAAAGGAATCTAGGTTTGAGTTGTTACGTGCATGCACCAATTTCACTTTAAGTAGTTGTACTACTTCATGCTTTCCAAAACCCGAGTTATATATGTACTTCATTCCAAAAAAGCGCCATTTATTTATAACAATGGTGTAATAGGAGGTTGTGAACATGATCTCAATTCGCTTTAAATACTATGTCATTCCTTTTTTGAGAAAACAAAAAAGAGCTTTCTGGCTTTATGGATGTAAACAATTTACAAGAATTATCCTGCATCTTTCTCATTGCTAAATAGAGGAGAGTAGCCATATTGCCCACGCAAATCAATGGACATTAGGTGGCGTTATGTAATTTCTCCAAGGATAGTATAAATAGGTATAATAGAATATATCCCGTGAAAATAGTAGGCATAAGGGATGATAGATATTCTCTCAACTTTGACAATGCATTTTACAAATTTATATTAGGATCGATTAATAAAATTGTAATATTATGAAATTACTTTTAACGAAAAATCTAGTGATGTAAGTTTCACATGGTCAATCTCGATAATTAAACACACTAATGCTCAAATTTTAGATAGCTCATTGCACAAACTCTAAAATACCAATGTTGTAGGGATTCCTAGCCCTTACGCCCGTTAGATTTAGTTACTGGGCCTTTTAACAAGCCCAATAGCATAATATTGTGTATAAAAGGAAATGTACTGATTTACGCTCACTTATTATAATTATTATGGTGTATGATGGGAATTTTTTATCCTACCCCATTCATATATATAAACCCCTCAAGAGGAGTACGAGATGATCAGATTCACTCATTTTGGGGCTACCCACCAGCTCTCTCTCCAGCTAATCCGTATCCTCCATAGAGAGGGGTATCAGCACCCACTGTTGTAGCGCATGCTACAACAGATGGTGTTGTCCGTGGAGAGCGTGCAAGAAGCTACGCGAGGAAGAGTCACTGCCATGAGAAAGATCTACTGGATTTCGACTGGCTGGAAGGAAAGTGCTACAAAGGTAGAGAAACTTCAAACTGGTCGTGCAGTATCCATGCATGAGTAGGAGTGAATAGTATTGTTTAGAATGCATGCATGATATTTGGTACTTGTTGGCTTTAGCATTCCTATCAAGTTGATATTCGATCTGATTTGTGCTCAAATTGCACAATGGCCTTGTGCCTCAGCATACTTTATGGAGTATAAATAAATTGCACGATGATCTCGTTCCTCGGCGTACTATACGGAGTATAAAACGGAGTATAGAAAAACATGCGGTGCGGCCTCAATCCTGGCGTACTCTATGGAGTATAAATAAATCACACGGTGGCCTCGTGCTCCGGTGTACTCTGCGGAGTATAAAGCATTGGAAACCTCGTGTGTCCCAGGCCACTCTACAAAGTGTAAAAAAACACGCGGTGCGACTTTGGCCCCGATGTACTCTACGGAGTATAAATAAATCACACAATGGCCTTAGCATTGTGTCTTGATCTATTCTTGATTGTGAGTCGTAGATGATCTATGTGACCTAGGAAGGATTCTCACAGGTCATAGCAATGTAGATCATAGTACGAACTCAAGGCAAAACTCTCACAATAGCAAAACCCTGAAATCATCTCTTTCTTGAGGAAAACTAGGCAAACTGAAGAACTTCCTCTAGAGGGCACCTAGATGGATGGGATTTGATCTCCAAGAGATATCTCTACCTCTTACATATCTTTAGCACCAAGAATGATCAAGAAGAGAGAAATCCAAACAAGAAAACCAAGCAAATCAAAAAGCACAAGAGAGGATCCATGAAATAACTCACTTGGACAAACTTTAGATATTTATTTCACTTAAAGAGAAATGTTTTATAGCCACTCCCTTAGAATGATAGAGCTCTAAGTCTAAAGCACACGCACATAAAAGGATCCAACACAAGGACACCCTAATCCAAATCTCTCCAATCCCCTCTCTCTGTCTTCACATAAAGCTTATATAGAGGAGGCTTCCACCTCACACCAAACACTAAACAACTAACCACTCTTAGTGGATCACACCACTTACAATTGAGAAAACCCAGTAACTCACATGAAAATGGGTTTTATATTTCACACACTTGCATATTTTTCCAAGCACGACTTCCACAAGGCTCAAATAGCCTGATAAGACATTCCATTCTCAAAGACATAACCTAAACTACTTAGGCTAACGTCGCGGTTTTGCAAAATGTATTGGACAATTTTCTCAATTGCCACCTACTAGTCTTCACAAAAATACGATGCCCAATGCCTCGTCGCCAAGATTGTATGCCCGCACCTAGGTTGTCACCACTTGAAACGTCTGAGTCCTATGGCACACCACATTACACCATAGTCTGTGATGTCCAATTACTTGCTGCTAACATCGTACTCTTGCTTTGAGGAAGATCACAACTTAAACACATAAGTCCAATTAGCACACCACATGCATGCATTTTGCACTTGATGACACTTGTCTTTTTCTTGTGCTTCTCCGCTCGAACTTACACAAAATGCCATGGCCTCAGGACCACTTTCGTAGCCTTGGTCTTGCCACTGGCTAAAACAATCATGGAACCACTTGCACATCAGAGAACAAGAAATCGATCTAAGCACAAATAACAAGCGCTTCACTCTTATCAGAAAAACACATACATGGATACACCAAGACTCACACTTGCATGGAAACACCATGACTAACAACTGCATGGACACCACCATGACTCACAACCCAAAACAAACATAAATCAACTCAAAGAAAGAGTGTCGGTCTGATCGTGGCAACCAAGCCGGTTAGACCACCAAGCACACTCTGGTCACACCGCCATGTAATGGCCAATTAAACCGCTCCTTTCCGTCATACCGCTTTTCTAGTGCCGACACTACCGCACCAGGTCTCAAACCAAAACGTCCAAAAGACCTTCTTTGGGAAGTAGCTACCGCCAACAAAGGGCCGGTACTACCGCACACTGGTTAGACTGCCATGCAATGGCAGGTAGACTACCACACTAGGGCCGATCAAACCACTAGCAGTAGAAAGCAACATGTCAAATTGCAATTTCTCAAAATTAAAATCAAGCAAGGCATAAGCAATATAAAATACTGATCACACTCATGGGACTGCCACCAGAAGGTCTTACAATCTCCCCCTTGATGAGCTAATTTGACAAACATCCTAACGGAAAGAATTTGAGTTTGAATTTTGGGCAATTAAAGCAAACAAGTTGCAAGAGCCACCAGTGGTCCGTTTTCAAGAAAAAGAAGGAGCATAACCATAGTGACAAGATGTAAAATGGTGCTAAGATCAAGAAAGAGTAAGTTTTCAACAAAAGCTCCAATCCACACCTAAAACTCCTCAAAAAGTAAAATCTTGCTAATGGTCCAAATAAAAGAATAATTATTTATCTTGACCATTATCATAGCAAGATAAAGCGCCAAAAGAGCAAACAAGAATAAATGCAATGCAAATGATGAATTATGACCCCCAAATGCATTTTTCTCACATAAAATCTCATTTTACTCTATTGGAACCTCACAAAAGCCATTCTTTCCCTCTTTAAGTTCATTCGCATCAATTTCACCCTAATTAGATTAATACTAAATTTTGTCTTAAACATTGTGCCCTTTTGGCAAAGTAGTCATCAAGGATCAAGAGAGCAATGCAAGCTCACAAACACTCATTCTCCCCCTAAAATGATGCATAATACTAATTGAATACATGAAATGAGCAAATGAAAAGCATGTATGTATGAATGAAAATGCATAACCTAAAAGATCTTTAAAAATTATCTAAATTGAGGTTCAAAGAAAAAAGATACGATCATGTTACGGCATATATAACCAATCTAGGCAAGATAGCACAATTTAGAGCATTCAATTTGATTTCAAGTTAAGCAAGACTTTAAAAATGACAAGTTCATCTAAAGGAATCTAAGTATGAGCTAAGCCATGTCAAGAAGACATTTGGAACCAAAAAAGCTCAAATTGAATCAATGAAAGTGCTAAAAGTTCAATTTTAGCCAATTATGCTTAAGACTAGATAAAAGCCATTCTTGAGACTTTAAAGATCGTTTTAGGTCATATCATAGTAAAGCGAGTCCTGGACTAAGAGCCATCCATAACTACCTCCTAAGCTTCAACCATTGACCATATTTTTATGGTCTATCTTAGTAAAGCAAATCTTAGATTAGGAGCCATCTACAATTGCCTCGTGAGCTTCAACCAATTGCATTAAATTCATTTTCATTGGTATCAAATCATTGTCGACCATCTTAAGCATAACACTTAAAAGAATGGTCTTAGTCACACAAAACTCCCCTGAGTTCATACTAAGAATGGCAAGTAGTCTTATGAAGAAGAATTGCTAAGATGCCAATTGTAAGATTCATGATTCAGCATAAAAGAGATTATTTTATCAAGTTAGACACTAGTTCAATGAGAAAGATATGATTTACCAAAGAACTAGTAAAGTACTAAATAAAGCTCAATAAAAGATTCAAGGTTCAATAAAGCATTTTGACATACCATATATCATAAAAGAATTACTAGAGAGTATCATAATCAAAAGATCCATCCTTACAAATTTAATAGATACCAATTGTAGAAATTGATACCAATTATAAGATTTCGGGCCTGTTCTTTTTGGCTGTGACTTATGATTTTTGGCTGAAATTTTTGAATTTTAGCTGTTTGCAACAGAGATTATGGAAAGAGATATACCCGCTTGCGATTTTAGATGGTACAGATATTGAGCTTTTAACGTGTACTACAATTAACTTGTAGACCCCGTTTTGAAAAATACTTCGTTTAAAAGTTAGGTACTGTAGCAAAAGTCAAAAGTAGCTTTTAAAATCGGCTTCAAACAGGCCCTATCTTCAAGTTGGCAAGTTAAACTAGCATGATAAATATTTAATCATATATACAAAAGCATGACAAACCTAGCTAAGTTGGCATAATATTTCAAAGAGCAATATTAAGTCATGATTACATCACAATTGAGTAATACTCAAAGCTCCAATGTAAAATGCATATCTTACAATACAATATTATGTATGCATGATGCACAAGGAAGCAAAAAAGATAAAACTCCCCCTAATTACAAGAACCACTTGCAAAAGAAAAATAAGGGCTAAAAGCAAGAACAAGAACAACTCTTGCAAGAAGGCGAACCCTCTACACCACATGGTCTTTACCCCAAGGAAAACACATTGCTAAGGAGCAAATCTACTACACTAGCCACCCTACTACTAGAAGCTAGTGAAAGAAGAATCAAGTTCAACCTAGACACGATAAGAGATCTTAAAGAACCTGGTAGATAAGAGAAGTGCCTAAGAAAGACACAAGCCAGAAAGTGTGACTCATAACACCACGAAGACCTAAAAACCTTGACTCTCACAAATGTTACGCAATATTGAATATGGAAGTAGGGAATTGATAAAGCTCAAGAAAAAACTGTGTCACACCGCTTGGCGGTGAGATGTAGTCGAGGCTGGAGTAAGTTGTATCTTGAAAAGTGAAAGCCATCACCAGATACCAAAAGTGAGACCTAAAGTGAGGTAGGAGACCCAAAGAAGTTGATATGATCGACATGATCTCTTTTTCAAAGAGACAGAAAAATGTTGTGCCTCGATACTATGATTAGTGAAATAAGAACGAGGTACCTAGTACTGGGATATACGACCAGCAGGAAAAGCTCCAAAGCATGAGTTAACATGATAATGAAAATCCTGTCTAGGAGGCCGCTCTAAACCTAGACCCACACTTCTGGAACCTAGAACCATATCGCTCTCTAAAGCCACAAAAAATCAAATAACTCATCTATAAAGCAAGGTTTAGAGGCAACTCTAGGGATTCTAGCTAGACGGGACTAATCATGAAAGCTTCTCAATGCTCTAGTATGGTCACGATATAATTTCTTGGACAGCCTAAAGCAGAACTCTGCAATGTGGCTATCCTTCTCACAAAGGTGCGATTATATTTGACCTTTGGAGAGGTCGTATCTGATGAAGTAGAAGCATTTGCAATGTTTGAAGGGTTCTGGGCAAATCCTATAGACATGAACACAATCTTCGCAAGCTTAGGAGGGGCAACCTCTATCTTCCCACTCTCAACTACTCTTACAACCTTAGGAGGATGACTCTTGGAATGCTCACAGTGGTTGGACCCTAAACCTCTATTAGCTTTATTAACCTTAGATTGGTCTAGAATCAAGTTAAAGTTCTTTTCCCACTAGAGAATCTCTCAATGGTTTTCTGTAAATAATCATTCTCCTTATCTTGAGCATGGATATATATCCCCATCCTTACCTTCTAATAGGGATAATCGACCCTGTCAAACGCAGGAGGCTTGTTGTGATACCACTCCTACGTCATTACTCAAAATACTAGTAAGGATCTTTGAAGAAGAGCTAACTAGGCTTTGATACCGATTGTATGATTGGGTATAGTGAGTCAAAGAGGGAGGGCATTAACAACTCTTTCAAAATCATCCCCCAGGTATCAACTCTACGTAGCGGAAATACCAACTCAAAAGATCACCAAAACCATGAGCCAAAAACTACCTAAGACACTCTATCTCCACTGGTCTAACTATCGACCAACAAGAAGTCGAACTGCTAGCTGGACGGACTACGTCGGTCTGACCAGTGGCACTCAGACCACTCGGCTCCTTGTGGTCTGACCGCTCACCGAGAGACAGTGCAGACAACACTGCACATGATCTAAGAAAAAAACTAATTTCAAAACCGCTAATTTAAATACAATGAAACTTGGTATAAACCCTCCTTAGGATATCAAAAACAAGTTCAATTATGGATCTTAAAGATCGATTTTATAGTTCCAACTTTTATCCAAAACAAGGAGAGTTACACCAAAACTAGACAAAAAAGAAAAACCTTGATACACTCTTGCTCTGGAGTTGTAGATGATCTAGATGACTTTTAATGTGTTTTTACATATCATAGCATGCTAAATCATAGCATGAACTCAAGGCAAAACCCTCACATGAGTAAAAACCCCAAAATCACCTCTCTCTTGTGGAAAACTGGGCAAAATCAAGAACTCCTATAGAGGGCACCTACATGGATGGGATCTGATCTCCAAGATACATCTCTACCCCTTATAGTCTTCGTCACTAGGAAAGATCAAGAAGAGAGAAATCCAAACATGAAAGTTAACCAAATCAAAAGTACATGGAAGGATCCATGACACAACTCATTTAGACAAACTTTGGATGTTCATTTCACTTGCAGAGAAATATTTTACAACCACTTCCTCATAATGGTAGAGCTTTAAGCCTAGAGCACACACACAAAAGGCTTTAACACAAGGAAACCCTAACCCTAATCTCTTCAATCCCCTCTCTCTATCTCTCTTCACACACAAGGTTTATATAGTAGAGGCATTCACCTCACACCAAATCCTAAACAACCAACCACTCTTAGTGGATCACACAACTTACAATTGACAAAAATCTAGTAACTTAGGCAATTGGAGAAATCTAGTAACCCACACATAAACAGGTTTTACATATCATACACTTGCATGTTTTTTAAAGCATGACTTCCACAAGGCTCCAATAGCCTGATAAGACATTTCATTCTCAAACACGTGACCCAAATCACTTTGGCCAATGCCACAATTTTGCAAATTGCCAATCCACTTGACATTGGATAATTTCCTCAATTGCTACTCACCAGTCTTCACGAAAATGCAATGCCCAATACTTTATCTCCAAGATCATATGCCTGTGCCAAGGCTATCACCATATGAAACACCTGAGTCCTATGGTGCACCACATTGCACCACAGTCCATAATGCCCAATTACTTGCCACCAAGATCGTACGTCTGCTCTGACAAACGTCATCACTTGAAATGCACAAGTCTAATTGGCACACTACATGCTTGCAATTTCCTCTTCATGACCACTGTCTTTCTCTCATGCTTCTTCTCTTGAGATGTTACTCCACCTGGACCTATGCGATACGCTATGGCCTCAGGACCTCTTATGTAGCCTCAGTCTTATTGCTAGTGGCAACAATCATCAAAGCACCAGAACATCAAAGAAAAAGAAATTAATCCGAGCACAAATGACACGTACTTGACTCTCATAAGGAAAAACACACTACTACAAAACAGGCTATACTGGACGGGTAAATCACAGACGGTTAGGAACAAGAACTGTCTATGATATTGTGTGTATCACAGACGGTTTTTGTTTTTAACTGTCTGTGAAAGTAGACTATCACAGACGGTTGTTTGCAAAAACCGTCTGTAATGTAAGTTATCACAGACGGCTCCTGAGGCGTCTGTGATAACCACCTATTATCACTGACACATAAAAACAGACGGTTCGAAAACCGTCTGTGATGACGGTTCCGAACCGTCTGTGATAGGCCTGTCTGTAGCAGTGACATATGCATGGATACATCATGACTCACACTTACGTGAAAATCCTATGACTAACAACTGCATGGACACCGACATGACTCACAACCCAAAACAAACTCAACTCAACTCAAAGACAGAGGGTCGGTCTGTCCATGGCTACCAAGCCGGTCAAACCGCCAAGAACACTCCTGTCAGACTACCATGCAATGGCTTGTCTGACTGCCCCTCTCTGGTCATACCTCATTTCTAATACCAATACTATTGCACCAGGTCTCAAACCAAAACTTCCAAAAGATCTTCTTAAGAAAATAGCTACTGCTAACAAAGGGCTGGTACCACTACACACCAGTTAGGCCGTCATGCAATGGCCGGTCAGACCATCACACTAGGGCTGGTTAGACCTCTAGCTTAGAGAGCAACATGTCAAAATGTAATTTCTCAAAATCGAACTCAAGCAAGGACATCAAGGCATAAGAAATGTTAAATACTTATCACACTCATGGGACTGCTACCATATAGTCTTATAATGTCCATACGTACTTGTAAATAAGACATTAAAAAAGTAAATGGCATGCTGAAAACATGGCAGCTTAAGTCAAATATAATAATCCGTGAATGGCCAAAAGTTTTCGACCTAGTTACTAGTTTTTTAGAACGGTGCATCACACGGTAATCACGTGGTAATCTGTTTGTGGACGTCTCATCAAATATGATTGCCATATAGAACCCCGTCAATTTCTTATACACTTCACCATCTCATATTTTCGTCGACTGATAGAGTTAAGTAACTAGAAGCATTGATTCGTCAACATATATTCTCTCCCCGAAATTTAAAAATAGCATCGATCTACAAAGCAACTTGGCTTCCTGTCGTGGATATATAGTACTGTCCTGATGGTCTTCGCACAAACAAGATCTTTAAAGCAATTCAAAGGAAACAAAACACGTCTCTCTGTGTTAAGCTAAGCATTCAAAGGATATTTGTGTTTGCAAATGACTGAATTGGTCAGCTTGAACATCTCTATATATAACGACATTCCTGGACCTTCACTTGATCACAATCAATCAATCAAATCTCCTGGATATTTGTGTTAGTTAGCCATCCCTACACAATTAACTACGGATATGGCGAGATCTTGGTCGCTTCTTCTGCCGATTGCTCTCGCCCTAGTTGCTTCTGTTGCTCGCGCTGCTGTCGTGGAGCACACCTTCAGTGTAACTGAGATAGTGAAATACACTTTCTTATGTGCATGCAATTCTGTCCTTCACTTCTCACGCGTGTTGTCCAAGCACATATATATATTTGTTTGATCTAGATTTAGCTGCATGCTGTCCTACTATATGCGTGCATGCTCATTAGTATGTCACCGGACGCAAGGTTTTGAAAATCAGTTTTTATTTTTACTGGAGTTCACAGATGGAACCAGTTTTACCGATTATCGGAAATTATTGGCAAAATTTGAAATTTAACCAAGAGTGTTCAGTAAAAGTACCGTTTTTTCCCCTAAAATTGGCCGATTTTGTGAACCCTGACCGGACGTACGTCCATGCATGGCATCATGTCGTTACTGCTAACTAATTTAGGCTTCTTAATTCTCTGTGTTTAGTTTAGCAGCAAGCCACCTTGCAAGTACGTACGTACTGACTGTGCAACACGGCGTATGTTTATAATTGTGCATTGGGCATGCTTGGTTGCCAGTGCATGCGAACTAAACAGTGTTGGTAATCTGCCATGTTTGATGTCATGTATAGGTGGGGAACCTCTCCATTAGCCAGCTCTGCAAGCCTGACATGATCATCACGGCAGTGAACGGCCAGCTTCCCGGCCCGACGATCGTGGCCAGCGAGGGCGACACGGTGGTTGTACGCCTCGTCAACGAGTCACCGTACAGCATGACCATCCATTGGTAATAGTCTTATTCTTTTTGGGTTTTTTTTGGTAGCTTTTAACTTCAATTTCTCTGGAAATCGAAATGAACGTACGGTTCAAACAAGTTGTCAGAAGTAAAGATAAAGACATTAGTCACAGCTCAAAAGAATAGGACCAATGATCACTTGCGTGAAAATACTAGTGCTCTTCGCATGTCAGCATGTATGTGATGATGATCTGGCTACACCGTGCCATGTAGAATAATATCCATGGAAGAATAATATCCCAAGCAGAGTTTTCCGGTACACGCCGCAATACCAAACACGATTGAGACAAGCTCCCCGAATTCTAACAGAAGTATTTTTTTTTTTGACTGTATCGGATGTACGGCTGTTGACAATGAGTTCATGGATGCAGGCACGGCATCTTCCAGCGCGGCACGCCGTGGGCGGACGGGCCGGCGATGATCACGCAGTGCCCCGTCCCGACGGGCGGCAGCTACATCTACCGCTTCAACGTCACCGGGCAGGAGGGCACGCTGTGGTGGCACGCCCACATCTCCTTCCTCCGCGCCACCGTCTACGGCGCTCTCATCATCCTCCCCCGCGGCGGCGCCAAGGCATACCCCTTCCCCAAACCCGACAAGGAGGAGATCGTAATGCTCGGCGAGTGGTGGAACGCCAACGTCGTCGACCTTCAGCGGAATGCGTCCCTTAAAGGCTTCCCGGCACGGCATGCCGATGCCTACACCATCAACGGCAAGCCGGGAGACTTGTACAACTGCTCCGCCCCTAACCGTACGGTCTTGCAAACCCATTAATCTTTATCAGAGATGCATGGCGAGAGCTTCGCATGCTTATGTTGGTTTGTTTCCACTTTCCACGCAGAGACGTACCACTTCCAGGTGCGGCGCAACAAGACGTACCTGCTCCGGATCATCAACGCTGCACTCAACACGCCCCTGTTCTTCAAGGTGGCGAACCACACCTTCACCGTCGTTGCCGCGGACGCGTCCTACACCATGCCGTACAAGACCGACGTGGTCGTGATCGCGCCCGGGCAGACCGTGGACGCGCTCATGGTCGCGGACGCGGCTGTTGGACGCTACTACATGGCGGTGTCCCCCTACAACAGCGCCGTCGATGCTATGGATCCGAGCGTGTTGTACAGCCTGACAACTGCCACGGCCGTCGTGGAGTACGCCGATGCGCCCTACACGAACGTGCCACCGGTGCTGCCACTGCGTCCGAAGTACAACGACACGGACACCGCTTACCGGTTCCTTTCCAACCTCACGGCGCTGGTACTCAAGGGAAGGCCGACGGTGCCGCTCTCCGTCGACACCCACATGTTCGTCACCGTCGGGATGGGGGACACCGACTGCCTGCCGGATCAGACGTTGTGCAACCGGAGCAAGCCAATCTTCGCGTCGAGTATGAACAACGCTTCCTTCCTTCTCCCAAGGACCGCCTCCATGCTCGAGGCTCACTACTACAGCAAGATGGACGGCGTCTACACCCGCGACTTCCCCGACCGGCCGCCCGTCGTCTTCGACTACACCGCGGAGGCGACCGAACATAACGCCACGCTGAAGCACACGGACAAGTCGACCAAGGTGAAGACGCTGCGTTACAACGAGACGGTGCAGATGGTGCTGCAGAACACGCGGTTTGTATCTAGGGAGAGCCACCCCATGCACCTCCACGGGTTCAACTTCTTCGTCCTCGCTCAGGGCTTCGGCAACTACAACGAGACTGAGGCGGTGCCGAAGTTCAACCTCGTCCACCCGCAGGAGCGCAACACCATCGCCGTCCCAAGAGGTGGCTGGGCCGTCATCCGCTTCATCGCCGACAACCCCGGTACACAAAAACTGCCACTTAGAATCGATATCATGACATGTTGCCGACTAGTTGTGAACGTTCGATACATGCTACAAATTAACTTGTATCTATTGCAGGGATGTGGTTCATGCACTGCCACTTCGATTCTCATCTCGATTTCGGGCTGGCCATGGTTTTCGAGGTTCAGAACGGACCGACGGAGGAAACATCAGTGCCGCATCCGCCGGCGGATCTGCCTAAATGCTATAATCATCACTTTTAATTACGATTGTTTGGATATGGGTCATGGATATGTCAGCAAGAACTGAAGAAGCTAGGCTTTCTTTGATAGAGTTGCGTGGTGTTTGACTAATATTTCTTCCTTGGTTAGTACATGCATTGTTTGTTTCCATTATTTGTAAGTTGAGTCATGTTATTACTGTTGTGTGGTTGTCTAGTAGCTTTTGGTGAGTTGTTTGTTAAATTGTATGTATGTTTGGTTGGAAAAATGAATAAACTTTATATGGTCATAAGTCATATAACTCGTGCATCGAGCCATGAGATTCTGGCAGTTTGTCCATTGGTAGGTGTAGCACGAGTAGGTTTATTCAGCAACTGGCATCGAAACTGTTTGGCTTTCTGTTTGGCAAAGTAGTAGTATACAATTTCGAAGCTATATTGGAGCGTTGTAAACTTGCACTGTTGTCCGACGATCCAATCTAGCTCTTAACTCTTTATCCTTGAAAATTAAATTCATAAGACCCAAAACCTGCTAATGTTAGCATGCAAGGTCATAATCTCGGTTATTTAACATAATCAGCTGATGTGGCATGTTTAGGGACATGAGAAGCTCTTACTTTATAGCTAAGTAGGACAACCGTGCAAGTTTAAGAGGATGCAATATAATATTCTCTATACAATTTACTGGACTGTCTACGCATGTGTGTATGTGTGATGTGTGGATTGTATACAGGTCTGGCTTATACTTGAAAGGTATATGGGTGGAAGCGCGGCGGAGACATGGCATCGTCGAGTCGCATGGGGATTGTATACAGGTCTGGCTTATTATTCCGCCGCCGCCAACGCTCCCGTGCGGCTGCAACCCGACCACCGTCAAAGCTTACTCGCGGTGTGGCGGCGTGACCAGACTTTGCGAGTGGACGGACAGGGGACAAGGGGAGTGAAGCCGCCTCCGCGACCATCGTCACCTGATCATGGCGCGCAGGCGAGAAAGCGGCTGGAGGGAGAGAGCGAGAGTTTTTCCTGCCTGGTAAGCCTTGTTTTGCCCACGTGAACAACCACGTAATGTCTCCCGAGATGACTGGACGCCACACAGGCAAGTTCTATTTGTAAGTTGCAAAAGTGACCAAACATGCGAAAGGTAGCAAGTTTAGGGAGCTGATAAAGAGCGAAGTTTTTTTACTTTTCAAAGTCAACAAGATGCTATTTTGATCACTAAATTCTCCTATCATATATTCAAAAAAAAAAGTTATAGGAGTGCAATGCTATGAAAATATTTTTTTCATGACAAACTCACTCGTATCATTTTCATCTATCCAAACCATATGTTTCAAAAAAATATATTTAATCAAAATTAATAGAATTTTACTGTACATATTCTAGAACGCCACTCTTTTGAGACCGGAGAGAGTAATTTTTCAAGTTCAGAAAGGTATATAATACAACAGTGCAAGTTTTCGTAGCTCCAATGAAATTTTCTAGTGAAAAAATATTCCTTACATGGTACGAACACAACCGAGTGGGAAAGAGGATCGCTATCGAGACTGGAATCTATAAATCCGGACTTCCTGTATATACCGCACTAGTTTAGAATCACGTTAGTGCACATAGTGTAAACATAGATAAAATATCAACCATATACATGATTAATAAAGGAAAAAACTCAAATATTATTAATTATCATAGTACAACTTTATTGTCAAACTTACAATTAATAGCTTGAGGGGCTTAAGAAACTAATAGCCAAAGAATTCGGATCAACTTTTCAATAATTTCCACCTTAAGCTGAATTCCCTATAGTAGTCGAAGAATATGATAAACTCTTTTAATAAAATCAGCATGTACACTTTGTGCACTGAAAGTCCGAAGGACTAATATTCAAGCAGAAGAACTAGAACAGTCTTGTCAAAACACTTCTTGTGAAGCAAAATTAAGCAAACCACCAGCAGGCCTGAACACACAGCTATCAATAAAGCAGTCAACCAAATCTGGGTCTTCAATAATTCATAACCTTAGCAAAGTCTAAGTCTGTGCAACCGACCTCCTGAAACAAATGCTCAATCGTTGAATGGCATAAGCCAAAACATCACATGTGATGCTGGATAGATAGTGAAGAACTCATATCATAGAATTTGACATGCTCCACCTAGAACACAGAACTCGACAAACAACGCTCATTGAAAGAGCGACTCTACAATAAGAAAGACTGGAATAATCTTATTGCACATATAACTATCACGTACGCCAAACTGCCGACTTTAAAAATAATTGAATTCCACGACATGGTTAAAACTGCTCCTGTAAAACTTCCCGTATGAAAGGAATTCTTGTACCATTAATGGAGTATAAACTGCAGTAGACCCCTCATATCGAACTGTGACAACTGAAAAACGTTGTGGTATCCATACAAAAATAAACTCTTTCTTGTACTTAAATTCTTCATCTCAAACTGAAATTGGAGCAAAACTTTCATTTTCAAACAGCGAAACTCTAGAGAGCATCATGCTAGCTGCTATCAGGGTGTTATTAAACGGTGAATAAAATACCAAATTCAGTTATTTCCATAACTGACGTTGTTGTTTTAAAAAAAGGTCTCATCGATCAAGTATAACCCAAGTTAACTCAATGTGTTAAAAACATACAGCTCCATCTTAGACTCCTCATCTATGGATCTTACTGTGGTATAAAATCGCCAATGAATAATCCGACATGAATACCGTCAATAATAGGTATAACGGTATGAATTGTAATAAACTCCACCTCAAAAAAACTTATAGAACTGACGACAAAGCTTCAACGAAGATAGTGCAGTACAACGCCATGGTATTGCGTCGAGTGGGGTAGACGATAATATTGAACTTGGCACTGAAACAGACACCGAGGATGGTGTGGGTTAGCGCCGAATTGAAGTCAAGGTTTAGAATGGAGTCGAGACGAATCGAAAATGCGGAGTTGAGGGTGATGAAATCTCATGTCATGATTTCTTATATATCTAGCAATAATTGTCAAAAACACCAAAAGTTTGAATCTAGCCAAAAGCTGCGAGGTGCATCTCTGATCTTTTTTTTTCTTTTTTGACACAAAGAATGAGACTAGCTGCTACACCTTGAGCCTCCTGGCGCAGCCCTCTGGTTTTTTTCTTGTTCTCAGAAGTTTCCCCAAGTCACCGAAATCAGGTATGACACTTCTGATCCTTCTGACAGACTCGCTGGCGCTTAGGGGTGCGATCAGATCGGATTCAGACGGATATTGCTTATACCATATCCTAATCCATATTTTTTCCCTAAATTCGGTATCAAATACGGTCAGCTCGGATACAAATACGAATTCAGAATATGCGTATTTTCGGAAACGGTAACATCGGGGCGGATACTTGACGGATTCGAATAGGATAACGGATAATATAAATGGATAGCATGCTCATACAAAACGATACATTCAACATAAGTTCTCGGCACAATACAAGTTCAATATAAACGGTAAATTGATATGTAATTCATTATCCAACAATCTAACACAGCACAAATTCAACATAACGATTAATGGACCAAATTATTAGATGATGCATTGTTGAAAAAAAAAGTAGGGTGATTAAAAGGGTGCATTAGGAATTTTACTTTATGATAAATTTCTCACTGTTCCCAGATTTCCTCCAATAAGGCATTGAAGTTCGTATACAGCTTTCTCACTATGAACTCGTAATAAATGCGATAATATTATTAAAAAATATTTACCAATATCAGTAAATGGAACATGAGAAACTACAATGCCATCAGCCTTCAACAAGCGCATCGTAGGAAAGAAAATCTATGCAAAATAATTGTTATCTTTACTCCTTAAAAAGAGTTGGTGGTTGGTACAGCCTTTCCCACCCCCTTATCATAAAAGAACTATGCTGACTGACAGATTTATGATACTTGATTTATTTACGAGTATGAACATATATATTTTGTTTGATACATGATGACGTAAGAAAAAGTTGATATTTATTATTCAGTTTGAAATCATATTTGATAGTATGCATCACTTTTATTTGGTTTTCCGTTGGAACACACGGGCACCTTACTAGTACTAAATAATATTTGACATGAGTGCCTCCATGCAAAATAAATGTTATCCGAATATCGGACCGAATAATCATCCGATATCCGGATCCGAATATCGGTCCGGATATCCGACTGGATAATTATCTGATATTCGGATCCGAATATCCGATCAGATAATTATCCGATATTCGGATACCAACACTATTCGGTTGGATAGCAGCTCTCCTGATTTTGTTACCGAATCTAACATGAACTATTCGATACCGAATTCGAATCCGACCAGATACCAAATTCCTTTTTCGAATCTAATACTGATCGGATTTGACGCCGGATTAATCAGAATTAACATAACCCATTTGAACCCCTTGCTACCTCGGCATCGATGCAGTTGGAATAGACGGCTGCTTCTGGCGTAAATCGCTTCTCTGCCCTCAGAGTCGATCTGATCGCTTCTCCCGATGCGCTTACCTCCTCGGGTTTTAATGCAACTGATGCAGTCAATGAAACAGCTTCGGCTGTTCCTGTCGCTCTAGTTTGCATCTCGCCTGCTGCTCTGACTTCGTAGACATACCTTTTCCGAGTCAAGAAGATCATGGCGAATCCGCTTCTGTGCGGCTTGAACTCGACTTCATTTTGATGACTGCGACTGACATGCCGTGTCACCGATCCGTCGAGGCGACTGTGCAGATGCCGCGTGCGCCGTCTTGTCTGTGCCATGGCTGTCCCAAAGAGTCTCCTTTTTTTCAGGAGGTGTTCGAAATAGTTATAATTTTTAACTTTTTCTGAAATTTTACTGTAGTATATCTTATGTTTTACTGTAGCTGAATTAGCTTATGATAATTATCACCTAGGGGATACTATCAATGACTAGTTCTAAAAAATGGTGCTACCAATGGTTATCAATGTTTGCTAATAAATAATCCATCGAGTATAATTTATCTGATGTTTTTTTTGGCAAAATAGTACTAGTTTGCAAATTTTGTCGTTTTGGCTTTTCTAAAGAATATTCTTAATTGCTTATTGGTGATGGCGTTATAGAGATGAATATATTAGTTTCCTCCTTGTTGTATGTTCATATAGTTAAAACGACATGTAAATCATACTATATGGGGTACCATGGACTACTTTGTCAATAGTAGGGTTAGTCAATGATGACATTGGCAAAATAGAAATTGATGGAACGAATTGAATTTTTTTATATCAAAACACACATGGTGCAATAACAATGTTTTGCCCATAACGTAATTGAGCAAATTGTGACTGATATGCATGCAGATATGGACTACGCTAATCAAGTGGGCGTGGGACATTTCTACCATATTTTCTATGAGGGTTGTTTAACGAACTTTGAAATTGGGGATGATGGAGCAGAAGCATCCCAGCTCTACCCAGAGGTTCAATACACCCGCATGGATGAATACATGAAATTCTATATGTAGCTGCAACTTTCATAAATTACTTTATAGGGGAATTAGAAAATTAAACCCATCAAATTAAAAAATTCCCCTTTTTATTCTTAGTTCCCCACATTTTTCTACGAGTTGTAATCAACCTCTGTTGTCTCGTCCATCCCCTTGCCTGGCCAAGGATCACATACAAGTTTGTGGCCGACCTGTGTTGATTTTCACATATATTGTTGTGCTGAGTCAATAAGTTAATATCAATTGCACTGTGTATTTGGCGTGTATTGCACTGTGTAGTCGTATCAGTTTTCAGTGCGTACCTAGAAAATTTTCAAGTAACTAGTAAGGTGCCCGTGCGTTGCAACGGAAAACCAAATAAAAGTGATGCATACTATCAAATATGCATACATAATACAAAATCTGGTAGCAACATCTATATTACCCTATTCTAAATGCATACATAATACAAAATCTGGCATTATCCTTTTAAGCCGTTGGTTCATACTTAAGGGAAAATCCAGTACATCTAAGTATCCAACTATAACTCTTTCTGTTGTATATATTAAGTGGTCTGCAGGTTATCATTTGAATATTGTGAAATGTAAGCAAAATGTATGTTCAAACTCACTATTTTCTATAACAAAA
This sequence comes from Melocanna baccifera, assembly GCA_036346265.1. NCBI lineage: Eukaryota > Viridiplantae > Streptophyta > Magnoliopsida > Poales > Poaceae > Melocanna > Melocanna baccifera. Next base: position 4,837,606 of record CM070708.1, read on the forward strand.
TATGATCCATGGGACCTGGACATTCAAAGATGCCTTGAACCATCTTATACACCATTCCACCGAAATTTTTCAGTCAGTGGCTTCGGAATGCATTTATGGAACATTACTCGGAGTTTTGAATTACTCGGTGTTTCAAAAAAGTAGTGCACCTGTAATGTCACACCTAAAACTCTTTTAACCCTAAACCCCTTTAACCCTAAAACCCGTCTCCTACACCACCCATCCCCGTGCGCTGTGTTCATTCCGCCTCCTCCCTGCCTCTTCTTCCGCCTCGCCTTCCGCCTCTCCATCCCTCCCGCATTCGCGCCTTCCGCCTCCTCCCTGCCTCTTCTTCCGCCTCTCTCCATCGCCCCTCCCGCCGCCACGCCTTCCGCCTCTCTCCATCGCCTCCTGCGCGCGCGCGCCGCCCTCCTCCTCCTCCGCCTCGCCACCTCGGCCCCGCGCGCCGCATCCTCCTCCGCGCCGCCTCCTCCTCTACCCCCCGGACGCATCCTCCCCTACTCCGCCTCTCTCCATCGCCCCTCCCGTCGCCGCGCCTTCCGCCTCTCTCCATCGCCCCTCCCGCCGCCACGCCGCCCTCGCCTCCTCCCGTCTGCCTCCCCAACCGAACCCGTGCGCCTTTCTCCATCGCGACTCCCGCCGTCGCGCCGCCCTCGCCTCCTCCCCTCCCTCCACCCTCGCCCCCCCGCGCCGCCGCATCATCCTCCCCCTCGCCACCTTGTAGAGCATAACAATTTCAACAATTTCAGCTGGGTCTTGACGGAGCTCAGCTAGTTCACCTTCACAGCGAGCAGATCCTTCTGCAAATCACCACGACACAACAACACAAATACACGATTCATTTGTAATTTCAGCGTGTGAAGACTCGCTCGGATCAAGAACCAACCCAACCCAGAAGGAAGTGCGCGAGAGACGGGGGGAGAGCAGGAGGAGAAGAAAAGGGCGGGACCTTGTGGAAGTCGGCGGGAGCGACGCCGGGGAGGTAGAACCCGCGGGCGGCGCCGGCGGAGTAGGCGAGGACGAGGAGGAGCACCAGTTGGGCCACCATGGGTGGGGTGGGGGATCACCACTTGGAGGACGAAGGCGCGGCCCATGGCGACATCGGCGAGTCGGTCCTCTAGGTGCCGCACCTCCCCGGCGAACACCACCAACGGGAAGGTCTCGATCGTCTTAAGCACCGCTTCCAGCTCCTCCTGGCTCGGGTACTCGGGGAGTTGCAGCGCCTTCTTCGTCTTCCAGATGTCCATCGTTCACCTCCGCGCCACCGCCGGCTTCTTATCCGGCGCCACCGTCGGGAACGAAGTCTTCAAGGCCGCGGAGGAGGGGAGGATGCGGCGCGGAGGAGGGAGAGGATGGGGGTAGGAGGCGGCGGTGCGGGGACGGAGAGGGGAGGTGGCAGCGCGTGGGGTTGGGGGAGGAGGGGAGGAGGCGCCGGGCTGGAGGTGAGGCGGCGGCGCTGGGAGGAGGAGGGAGGAGGCGGCCGCGGGGTGGGAGGGAGGGGAGGAGGCGGCGGCGGGGGGGAGGGGAGGAGGCGGGGCGGCGGAGAGGAGAGGCGGCGGCGTGGGGTGGGGAGGAAGGAGGCGGGGGGCGGCGGAGGGAGAGCGAGGCGGCGGGGAGAGCGAGGGGAGGCGTGGGGCGGCGGGAGGAAGAGCGAGGAGGAGGCGTGGGGGCGACGGGGGGAAGAGCGAGGGGTAGGCGTGGGGGCGAAGGGGTGATGTTGGGATTTTAAGGTTTAATCAGATCGTGTGGCTGAGAAGAGAGAAGAAAGATCGAATGGTTAAGAAGTGAGGGAGGGTGGACGTGACGGCAACCACCAACTCCTTCTTTTTAAATAGTAAAGATACTATAGATGCTATGTGCATGTTTGCATTTGGGGAAATTTCGGTACAAATCCTTACGGAGTCCCGAAAATTCCCAAAGCAGTTCCTGTCATCCGAAATACCCCCAATGTATACAGGGCACTGGCTAGCAGTGGCGGATCCAGGAATTTCAGAATGGGTATTCGAAGTTATAAAAATATTGTGCAATAGAAAACATAAAGCAAGTGTGCCAGATTACCTGGAGTCTATTATAACATGGCAATATCCTTCATGAATAAATTTCCGAGTGTGCAAGAATGATTTGTTTCTCATTTGAATTGTGCTATCCGGTGGTTTGGAGTTTGGACAAAGAAAACAAATATAATTATAAGATGACGAGGCAGTTTAAGTCAAAGAAGGAAATACCTCTCTCTCTTTAGTTATTGCAGTTGAATGCCAACCTCCAGCAGCAATATCAACCTGCAAATAGATGTGAAAATATGCAACACTAAATTAGAAACAGAATTTAAGACACAGAGAAATACTATAATTAGCATACAATTCTAGGCAACTGGCAACATCAAACATACTAATGTACAATCATTAGGACAAGAAGCGCTAAGAAGTCAAGTGGCTTGTGAGCCAAATCATGCCCAACTCATTGACTGAGTTTGAATTTTGGAGATGGGATAGTCATCAACCAACCTTAAGCTAACCTTGTTTGGAATGTCTTGATAACACAGAAACCACCACATTCATGTCAAACTTGATTTAGAAAATATATCAGAAAAGAGCCAAGCTACAATAACATATAGACCGATTAATTCTTTTAGCCAATGGCAGCAAAGAGGCGGCGGCGGCGGTGGTGGGCGCGCGAGCCGGATTCGGCCGATCCGGCCGAGGAGGGGCGGCGGTGGGGTCCGAGGAGGGGCGGCGCTGGGGCGAGGAGAGGCGGCGGGGAGAGGAAGGGGACGGGGAGGAGGGGCGGGGCGGCGCAGGCGGCGGGGGGGCGGCGGGGGGAGGGGCGGGAGGGGGGACGGGGCGCGAGAGGCGAGGAGGGGCGGCGCCGGGTGAGAGGAGGAGGGGAACGGGGCGCCGGGGTGGCGAGAGGGACGGCGGGGGGAGGAGAGGCGGCGGGGCGACACAAAGAGAGGGGTGGTGCAGGGAGTTGAGTCAGGAAGGGAAGAAGAAAGGGAAGGGAGCAACGCAGGGAGTTCATGAGAGGCTAAATTGTGCTAAAGCAAAAGGGGAGAAGGGAGGCGGGCGGGGAGGGGGTTATCTGCAAAAAGGTATAAGTGATTTGGGCTGTTCCACCTGTGTGGATCCAGGCCGCATGAGCCAGATTCGACGGTCCACATAGCCATTTACATGTTACGACTGAACAACCCATTAGCAATAGATATGCTCATATATATGTAGGAAAATCGTTTTGTACTCTTGGGAGTACATACTCTCACTTCTAATCTACCCCTTTAATGCTGTTATTATATCTCTTTATCTATTTGAACATACACTAATAATGATTATAAGATACTCTAAAGTGATTTCCATGAAAAATTTTATCAAAATCCACTTTTTATAGCATAATTTATGTATATACTCATTTTATATATGGAAAAGTGTATATAGTAAAAATAAAGGCTCTGATAAAAAAAACTTTTAACAAGTCACATTAAAGTATCTTAGAATTAGTATTTAAATATATTAAAAGTGATAAAGATATATAAAATATTCATTTAAGTGGTATATTAAAAGTGGAAGTATGTACTCCTAGAAGTACAGAAAAGACTTCATACACATATATGTGTGTGTGTGTACATGTATATAAGTATATACACACATATATATAGCCATTTACATACTAGTAACTAACACGATTAACCAACCATTTACCTATTAGTAACTGCCTGTCATCAATACCGAATAAAGTCACAAATGCGAACGTTCAAATCTAATTCAAACAGATAAAGATGCATGGTTTAGCAAAAATAAGGTGTTCTTGGTCTACCAAGTGGCATGTCATATCACAGCACAGTTGCACGTCATAATGTACAACTTACACAATTTACCACACGAAAATATGTGAACACGCACACATGCACTTGCATGCACAAAAGTGTGTTTAGTTAAATTCCTCTCATGCTATGCGTCTCAGGCTTTTACTAAATGACAAGAATCCCACCTACATATTGGTCTCCTCTATCTTATTTTAGCAATGTGGTACTAAACCATGCTAGCTTTGGAATTAGAGGAAATAGGCCTCATACATATATGGGCCTAATTTCTAACAATCCCCCACTAACTCCAAAGCAAGTAGCAAGATGTCAAAGATATTGTGCTTAACTACTATTAATATACTAGTCTTTTAGTGTAAATCCCGTATGGGTTGAACTTACCCTGGAATGAAAATATTCATCTTCCCACAACTAATGAATAGACTATACCTAGAATTCATAACTTTTCATGATAGGACTTCACTTGAAATCTCAACTGATACTAAGCTGCCAATGAATCACACCTAAACAGAGCGTTTATGATCGTGCTCTTTTATCTACTCATGAGATTTCTAGATAATGCCCTATTTTCTTGAATTGTGACCTCATAGTTAAGCTCAAGTAGGTGTGTCCTTTCTAGTTATCTTGTAGGCTAGTACATTTTCCTTATTTGGATAACAGAATATATTAAGGCTTTAAACCAACATTCCATGCATCGTGAGCGTTTTATTTATTAGGATACAAGTATAGCTGATATGTCATCTCTTGTTACAACATCAATTTGTTTTTTCAATTGCCTTAGTCATGGGATCTCTAATCAAAAAGAGTATGTGATACCATTTTGATGTAAATTAAATAGGCCTCATTCCCATATCTATAGTTACAACAGAAATCCCTTTCCATGCTAGCGCTTTTGTAAAAAGGTCTGCCATATTTTTCAGTGAGAATATAATTCACAGCAATCACTCTGGGATTCCTCAATTTTTTGAATTATTTAAGCATACGCTTCATATGTCTGGAGGACTTCATATTATTAAGAAAGTCAGATGGGATAGTTGAGCTCAAGAATGGCATGGAAAAAACAATGGATTTTGAAGGGAAGGTTTGAATAACAGTTCATCGAATGGTGTGGTCGATACAAGTGAGGCGTAGTCGGAGGAACCATCATGAAAAGATTTATCGATGCGTGAGTCATTGATAAACCTACACATCGCAGGCATGGGGATTGCTTACAAAGAAGAAGATGACTATGGACTAGGCTCTGGAAAGATGTGAGGTCCATAGTCAAAGCAAGTGTATTTTGGTAGAAAAGCCAAAATATCGAAAACAACAATGGAACCAAAACCGTGGTACTTGGAGAGTGTTAAGAGAATAGTTTAGGTCAAGGAAATGCTGAGAAAGCCAAGTGGATGGAAACTTGCTCCTTAGGGGTTTGAGCTTATGAGCTTTCAGAAGCATGCATAAATAATATTTGAGTGTAAAACCTGGTGTGTGGGGTTAACGGGTTTACCCTAGTTGTGCTAATCAAAGTATTTATTAGGATTAGATATAAACTGGTTGCTCTATCTATATGAGTGAGATGGTTGGAGACATGTGGCTAACTAACGACTCATCTATTCTTTAGGGTTTGAGAAAGAGGTTTCCTTGGAGAGAAACTTTTGGATGAGTGCTCTTGGTAGAGAGAGCTCTATCCTTTATGGTAGTGTCTGTAACCTACCTCTACAAATTGCAATAGATCAATCTTATTCATCCTACATGGTCTATTCCCGTTCTTGTTGATTTTGAACTTGTTAGATTGGTGTTTTGCCCTCTCTTCTCTCCTTTTGATCTTAATGGGTTCCAAAGATATGTAAGTGATGGAGATGCCTCATAAAAATTATATTACGTCCATCTAGAGATTAACTATAATAAGATCTTGAAGGTTGCTTGATTTGATTATATTTGGAACCCTTTTATGAAATCTTATTCCTAGAATTTTGGCCTTAAATTTTTGGATGCTCTTACTTGCTGTAACATAAGGGAATATATCTATAACCATCTTAGCATACTCAACTCACGAGTAAGTTATATCTCAAGTTCTCGAATTTTACTTGATTTAGTGCAACCTTGCTTGTCTTGAGGAAATGTTAGAATTTTAGCTAAGATCCATATGATTTTTGGATAATTAGGTTTCTGAGATCCTCAGCAAGGTGTGTGCAAATACTTATATCATTTGGAGATTTATTTTAGATATTATACTATTTTTTGTTTTGGCTCAGGCTAATTTTCATTTATTGGATCAGGGGAGCGATCAGACTGCTCCTAGGCCCACCGTCTGATCGGAGGCTAGTCAGAATGGCCATTTCAGCGGTCAGACAACTTGGCCTATTCAACTGCTTCCATGTAGCGGTTCGATCGACCCTGAGAAGTTGAACTCTATTTGCTTCTATACTTTTGCGAGTGCTTTGTTGGTAGGGAAAATCTAATTTTCCTAGTTTCCAGTAGCTAGTGGAGAAAAAAAATACATTTTTAATAAATTAAATTTAAATGTATCATTCACCCTTTGATTACTTATATGGGTCTAACATGTTTCGTTCTAATAGAAGTATTTTACTTTCTCAGAAAGTCCAACCATGGGGATGAGCTTGGCACAGTTAGCAAAGGGTGCGGCATCCTAGCTGCTTAGGCTTGAGCCCGTGTTAGCCCCATTTTTATGAATAGTACCCTTGGATACTGTTCACATGAATAATGCCTCTAATTACAATACATGTAGGTGTTTCTAGTGGTCAAAACGTATAGCTGTGCTCTATGAGACTCTTAGATCTCCGTCTCACTTCAAATATATGTATTGAATACACCCATATAGATATGTGCGGTATCGTATATATATATTCTTATTGTACTTACTATAAAAAAAAGAAAGTCCAATCTAGAAGCTGTGACGGTCCGGTGGAAAGCAACGGTGCGGTTGGTGGCATAGTAAACTTGATGCTTTTCTTGGTAACAGTACATATTAGGATCCTAGCAAGTAACATCAATTGAAAAGAAGGGCAGTGTATGAAAGTAAGGAAAATTATTTAATTAAAACAGTAGTTCATTGGTTGGATATATTACTTAATTTGATGTATTGTGATAACACTGGACTTAAGGGCGTATTTTCAGAACGCAAGAATGAAAACGCACGAACGAAAGGCATAGGGATGCAACGAAAAAACTAGAAATGGAAAACTGTGAAAGAATGTACAGAAAGGTGTTTAGAGCAGACAAAGAAACCAAAGAAAATAGATATAGAATACTTAAAACTAGTATAATAAAATATTGTCACCTACAGAAGAGCCAACTCTCACTAATATTGTTGCCGAATTCTTTTGATTTTGCCCCTCCCGTGAGGAAACAGTGCTGGATTTTATCCCTTTCGGGAGGAATACTATTGATGAATACTATGAGGAATATGGGAGATTCTCTGGCTAGCCGCGTGTGCCACGTTACCTTAGCTCATTCTTTTCTCTAAAGCACTACAGGATCCACAATGCTTTATCTATATATTGTGGGTGATATAGTTATGGGTATACAACTCTATTGATCAATGATTAAATCTTGATATCCATTTTTACACACACAAGTGTGTTTTTAAGAGGAATTTTACGAGGTTATAGATTTTTCTCTGATCTTCATCTTTCTAGACGTAGACACCGTTGCGTGTGTGTCCACGTGTGTTTTTTCTTGTAATTTAAAAAAAAATTCCTTGTCTAAAAATACTTGCATCTAGTTCTGCGATGAACATTACTAAACGAGGGACGTACAATATAATCGAGTACGAACACATGTTGCTGTCGTGTCTCTATCATCGAATCGTAATAATAGGGAAAAGCTTTTTGTTCGTACTGAACTGTGGGACCGGTAGCTAAACAAATCCATCTCCAACGCCCATCCCTCTCCCTTTCTCCTCTGCTGACGGAGGCAACAGGAAACCGGAGGGGAAACAACTACACCAAATTTTCAACAGTAGAGGGCGGACACTGTCCAGAAACCCTATTGTAGATGAGGACACCAGATTGTGACAGCGCATCCACGCATAGCTAGCTAACACAATTTCAGTGTCTTCACATTGGTGCTTGGCACCGGTAGCTTCACACGATTTCGTCCAACAGATGAGGATTATTTCACAGTGATCCAACGGTTGAGACATTGGTTTGCAGCTTTTGCATGACGTCAGATAGACGTTGCTGGTTTAAAGTCTGTTTTTTTCGGTTTTTAAAAGCGGTTTTTGGTTTTTATTATAGTATTTAACTTTTTAATGGGATATTTTTTTTAAAATAGTCTACAAGTTAATTGTAGTATATATTAAAAACCCAATATCTGTATAATCTAAAATTGCAAACTATTATCTCTCTGTCCGTAATCTTTGTCGCAGACAGCTAAAATTTAAAATTTTCAATTAAAATCTATAAGCTACAGCCATATCAAACAGGCTCTATACCTGATTCACTAGCTGAACTCTATATAATCGGCATTACTTGGTCTACTTCTCTGCAACCCATAGAAGACAAAGTTCGCCATCTCATTTGCATCTTTGTGCTAGGCATGGAGAAGAGCAGGGTCCTTGTTGTAGGTGGCACGGGCTACATCGGCAGGAGGATCGTGAAGGCGAGCTTGGCCCATGGCCACCCGACCTACGTCCTGATGCGGCCGGAGATCGGCCTGGACATCGAAAAGCTCCAGATGCTGCTGTCGTTCAAGGCGCAGGGAGCGCGCCTCGTCGAGGCGTCGCTCGACGACCACCGGAGCCTCGTGGCCGCCGTGAGGAAGGTGGACGTGGTCGTCTCGGCCATGTCCGGGGTTCACTTCCGAAGCCACAACCTCCTGCTGCAGCTCAAGCTGGTGGAGGCTATCAAAGAAGCCGGAAACGTCAAGGTCTGTTAACTCAGGCGTGTACTGAACTAAAGTTTTGCATAAATAGACTTCAGCTGCAAATTAATTTCCATGGGTGTGTCAAGTACAGGGTTAAAACTATCGGAGGCTTAAAATTTTCGTTCATGGGCGAAAGGAAGGATGAAAAAAAATCAAAAATTTTTATGAAATTTATCAAATATTTGATGAAATTTGAACAAATTTCAAATAGAGGAAAATTCGGCCAAATTTTAACCGAATAAAATATCTTTTGGAGGGCACCAAAAGGGAATTTCGTCCGAAATATGGAACACTGGTCAAGTGTTCATGTGCGTACTCTCTTCTGGTGCGCTTACCTGCTAATTCATTAAGCAAGAGGGAGAATATATCCAAATTATTGCCAAAAAAACATGAACACAACATGCATGCATGCTCATGAAGGTAAAGATCAACGTTTTCTGAAATTTTTGTCCTTTTTTTTACAGAATTGTAGATACTCGATAACTTTTTATCCATATTTGTGACAGCAAAATTGATGGACAAGAGCATATATAAACCCCAAAATGCTATGGATAATAACAATTATACAACGTTGAATGCAGCGTTTCCTGCCATCAGAATTCGGCATGGACCCAGCGAGGATGGCGCACGCTCTTGAACCAGGAAGGGTTACATTTGATGAGAAGATGGAGATAAGAAAGGCGATAGAAGAAGCAAATATTCCCCACACCTATGTTTCTGCTAATTGTTTTGCTGCTTACTTTTGTCCTAACCTCTGTCAAATGCGTACCCTTCTCCCGCCCAAAGAGGAAGTTCATGTATATGGGGATGGCAACGTCAAAGGTTTAACTGCTTTTCTTTTGCACTCGAAAAACAATATAGTGCCTTTTCTCCTAGTTTCATGTGTTTATCTTGTTTTAAAAAATAAGTATATGTTGTTAAGGGTATTTTGCTCAGAAAACTCTACTTTTCTATTTTTTTAGTTTTTCCTCAGCTTTTTGTCATTGGCTGAAAAGCTTCACTTTTTGCCCATATATAAGAACATGCTAAATATCAGACATATGTGCTCTTAGAAATGATTACTCATCATATATATAGACTACCATAGAGTAGAACGATTTTTTATCATTTAAGCTTTTTAAAATAACCCCTTCTGGAATTATTTCAAAAAATGAACTCCACCTTTCATGCCACCATTGGTGGCGTTTCAAGAAAATCTTGCCACTCTGCCATTGGTGCATCATGTGGCAGACATGGTTCATTTCCGGGAATAAGTTTTGAACTACGTTTATTAGCAATGGCACCGTTGCAGGCATGGTATATTTTAAAATACGTTTGGGAAATTTTTATTTAAAAAAAATAAGCTGTGAAAATGCATATTTAATAAAAATTGAGTTGGTCCACTATTCCTGCGAGCTACTCACTTAAGAGTTATCCTGAAAAGGAGTGTTTGCCAATCAATTCAAATACAATTTAAAAGATACAGTAATATCATCTTACATCATGAACACTGACATGTAGTTTTGAAAATGTAATACCTGATGAGTTTGTTTTGAAATTTCCACTTCTGACGACAGTGCTCTAATGGTATATGCAGCGATATTCCTGGATGAAGATGATATTGGAACTTACACAATCAAGTCCATTGATGATCCTCGGACCTTGAATAAGACAATATACCTAAGACCACAAGAAAACATCCTTTCTCAAAACGAGTTGATTTCTAGATGGGAAAAACTCTCAGGACAAGTTCTTGAGAAGATCTTCGTTCCTGGTGATGAATTCTTGGCTTCAATGAAAGGTAGCAAAAGGATTAATGCATATTTGAATGTATGACCTAAAAATACAATTGAACGTATTATATATATTTCTTCATTATTAACACTAAAATGTGAAAAGTCAATACTTGATCTGAATAAAGTTTAGTCCCAAACATTTTAATTGGAACATGAAATATTGTTAGGTATTTATTGAAAATCTAAAATTACAAATAATGAAAATAAATGAAGAATTGGCTGTTGTAGTTATCGATTCCAAGTTAGGTATTAACGCATTACTTTCCATGCAATACAACCATAATTTATTAACCCAACAGGCTGTATCAATCCTAATCTGCTTTAATTAAAAGACCTTCCCACCTGGCATAGATATATTAAATCCAAAAAAGCTTCATCATGTCTTCTTAAAGTGAAACGTTTTAGTCTAGAAATCTTTGGGTGGAGCAGTACTAATGAAAGCAACTATAGTTCCACCACTAATCAAAGCAACTTTACTGAAGAATTCATAAACTTCGACTAGAAGAAAAGTTTGTGACTTGGTGCTCAACATCTATGTGGTTCAGAGTAAACTAAGTCTGGTCACAAATTATTGATACTGAAAGCATGTAATTTTTTATATTCAAAGAATAATATCTTTTTAGAGATGTTCACATTTGTGACTTGGTGCTCAATATCTTTTTATATTGCACCCTGTGTTTTTTATTATATATTTTACAAATATATCGTGATGTAAATATTAAATAGAATCCTGGAGATACTAAAAGTAAAAAAATATGATAATTATCACCTAGGGGATACTATCAATGACTAGTTCTAAAAAATGGTACTACCAATGGTTATCAATGTTTGCTAATAAATAATCCATCAAGTATAATTTATCTGATGTTTTTTGGCAAAATAGTACTAGTTTGCAAATTTTGTCGTTTTGGCTTTTCTAAAGAATATTCTTAATTGCTTATTGGTGATGGCGTTATAGAGATGAATATATTAGTTTCCTCCTTGTTGTATGTTCATATAGTTAAAACGACATGTAAATCATACTATATGGGGTACCATGGACTACTTTGTCAATAGTAGGGTTAGTCAATGATGACATTGGCAAAATAGAAATTGATGGAACGAATTGAATTTTTTTTATATCAAAACACACATGGTGCAATAACAATGTTTTGCCCATAACGTAATTGAGCCAATTGTGACTGATATGCATGCAGATATGGACTACGCTAATCAAGTGGGAGTGGGACATTTCTACCATATTTTCTATGAGGGTTGTTTAACGAACTTTGAAATTGGGGATGATGGAGCAGAAGCATCCCAGCTCTACCCAGAGGTTCAATACACCCGCATGGACGAATACATGAAATTCTATATGTAGCTGCAACTTTCATAAATTACTTTATAGGGGAATTAGATAATTAAACCCATCAAATTAAAAAAATTCCCCTTTTTATTCTTAGTTCCCCACATTTTTCTACGAGTTGTAATCAACCTCTGTTGTCTAGTCCATCCCCTTGCCTGGCCAAGGATCGCATACAAGTTTGTGGCCAGCTGTGTTGATTTTCACATATATTGTTGTGCTGAGTCAATAAGTTAATATTAATTGCACTGTGTATTTGGCGTGTATTGCACTGTGTAGTCGTATCAGTTTTCAGTGCGTACCTAGAAAATTTTCAAGTAATACTATAGATGCTATGTGCATGTTTGGATTTGGGGAAATTTCGGTACAAATCCTTACGGAGTCCCGAAAATTCCCAAAGCAGTTCCTGTCATCCGAAATACCCCCATTGTATACAGGGCACTGGCTAGTACATAGCACCACTTACACCAGTAAAAAACGTGCATTGGATGGCATGATTATTGCATAGGTGTGACAACCCGCATTTCTTAATTAGAGCTAATAACAGGATCCAGAAAAAACACAATTAATTAACCAAAACATCACATTAGTCAAGCTATAATCAAAATTCTTCTTCAAATCAAATAAAAATATAGCAGTCCATATTACATCGGTTAATCAATTACAGTTTGATTACATCAATTTACAAGTCTCGATCTAAATCAACACAATCCTCTCCGAAATACAAATAAATACATCATAATTAAAATTACATCAATATTTGCCAAGTTGTAGTTCCTGATCCACTTTTCCATAAGAAAAACACCCGCATGTCGAAAAGAGAAAAATCAAGAAAAGAAAGTACAAAGAATTGCCGTCAGAACCCATTAGTCCATATCGTCTCATAGAGTTTGCTCATTGAGATACCAAGACCGTCCGAGACGGGTCGGAACCTCTTGCTAATCGGGTACCATCATCCGGTGTAAAAAAACAAATCTGAATCAATTCAGATCACATTTTCACCGCCTGCAACCCTAGTAAAAACTAGTTTACTGAAGTGCACAGCAACACACCGGTAGTTTACCATCCCATTCGGCAGTGATCAAAAGAGATAAGGAACAAGTGAGGCACCGAGAAGGACAGAGAAAGCATTCACTATCCTGAACCACAACGCAGCCCAAGGAAAAAAACCCATTGCCAGACACATCCAACACATCCCTCCCAATCCACCCAAGTGAAGCCAAGGATCGAGGAGATGGGGATGTGAACCTCACCATGACCAGACAAAGGAGAAGGGATCCAGCACCGGAGAGGAAGCCGAGGCTCGGAAGGATAGAGAAGATAGAGGAGGCAAGCACACACAAACACACACACCCCCAAGGGAGGAAACCAAACCATGAAGGAGCACAACCATATCAAATCAAGCCCGACAATCTCGACCAAGTCATGCCCATATTTCCATTCCATCATAGTCATCACCATTGTAAGACCACATGCACATACGACTACAAATGCACATGCACCACACATAGAGCAAGTAGATCCACATATAGGAAATACAGTAGAGGAGGGGAGGATCGGGAAAAGTAGATTATACCAGAGGGTGAGCTCACAGTAGCGCTATCCATGCTCATAGTCGACTGACCGTGTGCACCTGGCGGCCACCACCATGCTCCCTAGTGAATGAGGAGACCCCAAGCCCCAGCGTGGCACACCTACCTTAAGCATGAACTCACCCCAAGACTCACAAACAAGTCAAAGAAATAAATCCTCAAATCAAAATATAAACCATAGAAAATGAAGGTGAAGAAAGTAGATTGGGAGAATAGAGAGGGATTTAACAGGGAAGAATTCAAATCCCGTTGGCCGGTGATGAAATCCGCCATCGGTTTGGGTGGACCCGGTTGGTGGAGAGTTAGAGCGACGATGGTCGGCGGTCACCGATTCCGATAGGCGGCACTGCAGGCCACCACGGGAAGGACTGCACGATGGAGAGACGGAGGGGGAAATAAAGCTCATACAGTGGTAGCGCTCCGCTAGGGAGACAGCAGCTAGGAGCCGGTGGAAGGGCGGCAGCACTGGTAGCGTGGTAGGCCAAGAGTGAGTGAAGGAAAGAGGCAGAGAGAGCGGGGTGTGTGTGTGTGAGAGAGCAGATATGGAGTCAAGTAGGGTTGAGAGATGAGTGAAGGGAAAAAGGCAGGGGAAAGGAAAAGAAAAAGAAAAAGAGAAGAAAGAGAAAAAAGTAAAAGAAAAACAAATAATAAAAGAAACTATAGTGTGTGTGTATAAACATATATAAAACCCAGTATGAAAATATATACACACATACTCATGTACATACATAAATATGAAGAGATAATATCTATTCGACAATAATAAATTAATCATGACACTAAATTGTTAATTTAACAAATTCTCACATTAGCGAAAATAGCAATAAACAACAAGTAGACAAAATAAAATTTAATATGCAAACCATAGTAATCGATGTTAAATAGAGGTAAGGTTTGCCATTTAGCAGCATCAATGTAGTGTATTTTATATGTTTCCTACGCAATAAATGCAGGAGACAGACTGGGTCTACATGAAGGACTTCACCTAAATACACCTAAAACTGGTACCTACTACCAAATCCTAGGTAAGCATGCCTTTGATCATTTTTATAAAAAAATTATTTTTTAGTAGATTAATATCATTCTCTGTATAAAAATAAATTTTGGAATAAATCATGTGATTAACATGAATAATGATAGAGTATGGAAGGGTAGGCAGTTGATGGAGCAACTGTCCTACAGATAAATAATAGATGGGTAGAGAGTGCCTTGGAAAGGAAAGATAGTGGTAGGTGTGTGATCCTCTACACATGGATATGATATAAGGATAAACCAACTCTCACTCATATAACGACCCGTACGTATTTATCGTATCGACCATGGTCTCATTGAAGACGAGCAGAACTTAATTATCTTATCAAGTTACTATATGCTACACATAGGTAAAAGATATATGATTGTGAGGTTGGGTAAACCCAGAGATGGCAAAACCCGTGCGCCTATAAATAGCGTGGTGGACGTCAGGTGAAGGTGAGATTGGCCTATCACAATGGCTAGGGATATACTAGCTGGTTGACGGTATAGTATATGAAAATAAAGGGAACAACTCTAATTTGGTCATCGCATATAAGAAAATGTGAATAAATCGATTGCAATTAAAGTCAAAGTAGCTATGGATAAAGTGATCTAACCTGCATAGGGTTTAAAATGTCATTTATGCCTGTCTCCTAGACTAGAGGCTACGGGAGCCTATCAGTGGTCTTATCTCTGAATACGGGTGATTAATAGATTTATAAAATATAATTTAAACTTTTTACCGTATACGGGTGAATACGGGTGCATCTGCATGGACTATACATTTTAAATGGTGTTTCTCAATCTCATGGAAGTTTTACTCACTCTGTTTGTTTTTTTATAAGGCGCCCACGCATTTCGAGAGTCAAACTAGGTAAATTCTTTTACCAATAATTAGTTTAATAATACATAGATTAGTATGATCGTGATTTTGTAGTTATTAACAATATGTCATACATAAACTAGTGGTCAAAGAGCAATTGTGAAGACCATGCTCTGTCAAACCGCATGTACTTTTCCCACTGATGAGTATAAATGTTAACTTGATTAGCATAGGCCTTTTAACGAACATTGTCTAGCAGCGAGGCGATCGGTGGCACCGGCATGTAGCCACCTCAGGCTTGGGATTAGGATGACGTGGAACAACACAGGAGCAAACGGGTCATATCCCAGGGTATAAAATGCGAAGTGACATAGGAGTGATATATCTTGACAATTTCCACCCTTAGGCAAACACAGGGTTAAGAGTTACGTTGGATCCTACAAAACCCATGGTTTGACTTAACCGGATCAAATTCTTTTAGCCCACTAACCCAGGATTGAGTTATCGCAGCAAAAATAATTGGAATAAACAAACCTGTCACATCTATCCATCCTCAGCTCTGTTAAAAAAATTGGAATATGCAAACCCACCACAACTATATATCTACTGCTAGATCAACTCAACTAATCTAGGCAAACAACATTTGATTTGGGCTAACTAGGTTAGTTGCCTCAAGTGTAGAAAGTATATATATATATATATATATATATATATATATATATATATATAAAATACTTTCTACATTTGAGTGTAATTGCACCCACCTCTAATATACCATTTATCACTTTGGATATACTCGTATACTAATTATAAGATACTTCAATGTGAACCATATGAAAAAAATTATAAGAAAGTCCATAGTTTTTAACGTATTTTATAAATACCTTCATATACGCACACAAAAAAGTATGTCTAAAAAATATACATACCACCTAGATGATCTTAAATACTTGTATACTATACGTACATACTCTCCGTTACGCGAGATACTTCCTATGTTATGAGATACGATATAGAGTGTAATTACACCTGGATGTAGAAAAGATGCTTCATATATATATAGGAAAAATATTTTCTACACCCGGGTGTAATTACACCCACCTCTAATATACCACCTAAACGAACTTGAAATACTCCTTTATCACTTTGGATATACTCATATACTAATTATAAGATACTTCAATGTGAACCATATGAAAAAATTGCAAAGGAGTCTATAGTTTTTAGCATATTTTGTAAATACCTTCATATACGTACATAAAAAGGAGTATGTCTAAAAAAATGTACATACTACCTCTGAAAAATTATTCATACCACCTAGATGATCTTAAATACTCGTATACTATACGTATATACTCTCCATTATATATATATATATATATATATATATATATATATCACCTAGATGATCTTAAATACTCGTATACTATACGTATATACTCTCCATTATATATATATATATATATATATATATATATATATATATGTATGTATGTATGTATGTATGTATGTATGTATGTATGTATGTAAAATCCAACCTATCTGAATTAACATTGGCTAACCTACTTATTTTGACCCTGAATCAATCGCAGCCTTAGAGTGCTTTCGAGTGGTATTCATGAATTTTCCCTTCTCGTTTGGGATGGCATGTGTTGCATATTAAATCATTGGTTGATGGCATGTCATTATGCCTTTCTGATTTGGCAATCGCATCGGCCAATGAAGCCTGTGCTTTCGAGCTAACCTTTGATTATTGTATGCATGCAGTGCAATCGGATAAGAGCTATCCCAATCAACATCAATGACCGTGTGTATCTCTCTCTGGTTGATGGCATGGGGATGCAATGATCCATGCCTTTCAGACTAGGAGATTATGGTGTGCAGTGTATGGCATTCAAGCGCATCAATTAAAATCGAAAGAGACACATGCACGGGAGAGCGCACTGCATAGTGCAACAGCACTTTTTCTACGAACTCGATCGATTGGTCAGCAACACAACAAAACTCGCACGCAGCAAAATTTTCCATATCTGGCTTAACTCTTTTTCTTCGCACGATTGAGATGTTGGAATCAATCTAGTCTTGATTAGTTCGAATCGGATTAACTCGGTAGTAGAATTGAACCAAGAGTTAGGGTAGATTCAGTTCTTGTGTCTTGCGATAATGAGAAGTTAAGTCCGAGTCTATATTGTAATTATAGATGATCTCTGTAATCTTGAATATAAATAGAGAGGTGTCTACCTTAGAAAAGCGGCAACGATTAAAAGGCTCTACAAAACGATGTTGTTTATTGAAGTCCTCATACATGATCGTATCGTCGCCGTCGAATTCGAAAACAAAGGAGTTATGAGCACAAACAAAGGATACATGGGCACTCAAAAGGTCGTGAAGAACTACGACTACCTGAGCTCGTAATCATAAAGAGCTACGACTATCTGAGTAAGTCAATAGATCGACTTCGAGTGAGAAGTCAAAAAGAAGATCGGATAGAGTCTGAGTAGCTGCTAAGATCGGGGTGATCGAGCGGTTACGAAAATCTACGATGTTCGAGTAAGTAGAAGTGAATCTACAGTGTTCAAGTAAGCCCGAAGAGTTAAAGAATATCTAATGGTCTACGAGTGGTCTAAAAACCATCCAACGGTGTTCGAGAGGTACTGAAGGGCTGAAGTGGTCAGAGACTCGAGCGTAGCAGTAAGAGATCCTACGGATCTGTTTGGAGTCTCATGTGGTCATATTCCACGACTAGGAAGGCTTCGTCCCAATAGTGGTATCAAAGCTAATCTGAGCTACTCATGATCTTTCGCAATAGCGCTCACCGTCCATCAGGCTACAAGGGATGGCAACGAAGTGCAGCACCAGATCCTGATGTTGACAGCAACCAATTATACCACTTGGACAATTAAGATGGAGGTGATCATGAATGCACAAGGAGTCTGGGAGACAGTAGAACCTGCAGTCGGGGTGGTTGCAGATGAGAGGAAGAACAAAGAAGCACGCACGCTCCTCTTCCAAGCCGTCCTAGAAGATGTTCTTCTGCAGATCGTGAAGAAGAAGTTGGCCAAGGAGGTATGGGATGGTCTGAAGACTCATTATCTCAGTGCTAATCGAGTGAAGAAGGCCTGGTTGCAAACACTCAAGAGCGAATTCGATTCGATTCGCATACAAGAAACACTACTACAGAAACCATTATCACAGACGGTTTAAAAACGTCATCACATACAGTTTTCTGAACCGTCTGACTTTATAGGTCAGTGATAATCGAAGGTTATCACAGACGGTTTTCCGTCTGTGGAGTATGTATCACAGACGGTTTGTAACTACAGACCGTCTGTGATAGCTAGCATCACAGACGGGTTGTAAGAAACAACCGTCTGTGATATAGGCATATCACAGACAGTTTTTAACAAAAAACCGTCTGTGATATATCAATATCACAGTGGAGTATGTATCACAGACGGTTTGTAACTACAGACCGTCTGTGATAGCTAGCATCACAGACGGGTCGTAAGAAACAACCGTCTGTGATATAGGCATATCACAGACGGTTTTTAACAAAAAACCGTCTGTGATATATCAATATCACAGACGGTTTGTAACCACAAACCGTCTGTGATATATCCATATCTATGGTTACAAACCGTCTATGGTTACAAACCGTCTGTGATATTGATATATCACAGACGGTTTTTTTGTTAAAAACCGTCTGTGATATGCCTATATCACAGACGGTTGTTTCTTACAACCCGTCTGTCTAGCTATCACAGACGGTCTGTAGTTACAAATCGTTTGTGATATTCTTTCCTACCCCTAGATCTATTTCTGTTTATTGGCTAGCCTCAGGAAATGCTAGCCATGCCCTCTGAAACAAGCAGATCAACATGTACACATACAGACAATTCACATCTCAATTCATTTCAGAAACATATAACATCCAATTCATTTCACAAACATATAACATCCAATTCATATCTCAATTCATTTCACAAACATATAACATCCAATTTATATCTCAATTCATTTCACAAACATAAAACATCCATTTCGCAAATCAATTAATTGAAATGAAGTAAAATATCCATTAACAATACACAATTGCAAAAGATCTACATTGCATTTGCACTTAGATGGTAACATTGTATTTTTTATTGCTTTATCACTCCGGAATCGAGGTCTCACGAAAGAAACAGATCCATAATCAACGAACTTGTCAGGCTGCATAAGCATTACTTGGATGGTGCATGATTGCCATCCAAGTATTGCTTGTGCAGCCTGACAAGTCATTGATTATAGATCTATTTCTTTCGCGAGACCTCGATTCCGGAGTGATAAGAGCAATAAAAAAATCATTGTGGGTTGTGGAACTCTCCCTTTTGAGCTAGGACTTTAGCCACCAAAAAGTACGCGAACTCTCCTAGAATTCGTTCAAGGTTGAGCTGTTGCAATGCAGTTTTCGGGATGGACGCAGCCTATCGATAGGAATATCAATGTGCGTATATATATAACTTGATAAGTATGAAGTAATTATGGGAATATTGACAAACTTTAGTATTGGGATTGGTGAACCTCGAGGAATCGAGGAGTAGTTTCATATGGTGGCAAACGTAGAATCCACACATGTTGCCCGGCTGCTGCTGGTGGTACTGCAAAAAAATAGAATGTATTAATTCAAGAGGCATTAATACTACCAACTGTTGCATACGATTAATTAAATATGTACTAACGAATACCTTAAAGTTTCGCTCGTGTGTTAGGGGTTTGGCCCCTTGCGTCGAGAGATTTGCCTTTTTAACGTACGTCGCGAACGCCTTACGTGATTCGAAAAGTTGACCTTAGTCATTCGGAAGGAAAGAAAGAGTACAATATAGTTATGATAGAAAAATATACTTACCTATCGATTAATTGGCTGATAACTGTGTAGTCGGTTTTATTCTTACTTAGGGAATCAAGGTATATTACCCTGTTCCACTTTGGTACAATTACTATTAAAATTCAATGAAACTCCTGATTGTAGGGCAACAGTACATATTTCTTATCGCGGTAAGCCAGCAGTGATGCTGCAAGGTACCTCTCGACGACACCAGCATCCTCATTGATGGTATAACTGGCGACCAAGTGTGGGTCCAAGAAACCAACCGATGATTTGGATGCTCTAGCTTGAGTCAACATGTGTGTATATATATACAAACGAAAGTAACAAATTATATATGACATTTATCGGTATGACATGAACAGAGACTGTGATTGTACACACTTACAACGTCCAGCATCGAACGAGTGAGGCGTCGAGAGCGTTGAGCGTGAAAAGATCAAATAAATCATCGAAGGTCACCACGAAGACACCATCTTGAAATTCGTGCTGGAAATGGTGCTGCCTGAATTTGACAGTGAGACCTGTGCACCGTTCATCCTTTGGCTTATTGGATTGTTCCATATACCAAGCGTGTAATATCCTGCAACTTACTGATAGGAGTGGAAGGCGCATCACCAGGTCGACCATCGGCTCGTCAAGCACGAATTTGCGGGCCAATGGTAGGTACGGGATATCATCATCGGTCTTCTTTGCTTTGCCCTTGCTGCCTCGGCTGTCCTTCCTACCTCGGTTGTAGGTCGACTGTAAAGGTAGCACCGGTGGAAGTTATTGCACTGGGAATAGCTCCCGTGGACTCATCACCAGTGTAGGTAGCGGTGGTGGAGGTAGACCTTGTGGAGATAGCACTAGTGCAAGTTGCTCTGGTTCGTCTTGCCCTTATGAACCTACCACCAGTGAAGAAGCCTCCAGGTAAATGTCACTTTTGGGCCACTGGATGAAGGTTCCAATGGCTTGCCCTAGAGTCACAATCTCGTTGTTGGAGGGCTTCGGTAGCGGGACGACATCGAAATTGGCATGCACACCATCCACAGACACTTTTCCGAAGCTTGGAGCTAAAGGTGCACGATGCACCATGGTCCCTTCACCGGACGGATATGCCAGGCCCCAAGCAGCGCACAAAGCAACGGAGGCATATCTCACTTGGAGCTTGCACTTCGTAGCTTGCAAGATGTCGTCCACAGGAAATCTGCCCTCGCATTCCGTCGTAGGATTGGACGCACAGCTACTCCGACGGTTGGGGGGCTGTCTAGCACAGGAGCGGCGACGGCCTGCTGATTTTCTTCTGTTTGTCTTCGCACCTTATCTCTGACGTAATCAGCAAGCTCCTCTCTAAGAGATGCCTTAATCTCCTCTCGTAGCCGTGCGTCACGCTCGGCTTTGTTTCTCTTCCTACTCCGATACAAATCGGGGTTATCTGAGAAACCTTGTTTCCAAGGAACATAAAATCCAAGGCCTCTCGTACGACCCGGGTGCTCCTTGTTTCCCAGTGCTGCGGAAAGTATATCTTTCTCCCTAATTGACTGGAATGATCCCTGGGAAGATTCGACACTCAGTGCATCCTACAAGAGCCCGACATGTCATTTAGTTTTTAGGGAAGTAGTGGAGTAATTACAAGCTATGTAGTTCGATATCTTACCAGGCGGTGGGACACTTCCTGGTCTGTAGGGTTCCGGAAGGAGATGTCCCCCGACGACGTGGTAGATGACCTCGCTCTAATCCAATTTCGAGCGCGCTCATCCGGGATCGTGGCAAATGGTGGGGCGGTGTTCCGCAGGATTACCTGTTCGTCCTCCCGCCTCCACTGCAGGATTTTACCCGCATACCCAGCTGTGCCGAGTCTGTGGGGATGTGTTTTGTTTGCCTGGAGGGCCTTGTGCGCCGCACTTGCACTTCTGAAAGCTTCGGTCGTCTTCATCGCCTTAAACTCGTCCCATTGTTGTTCCAGGAATGGATACCTGTCAAAGGGCGTTAGATCCTTCTGCACATAGTCCTTGACAAGCACGCTCTTGAAGTTCTTCCATGCTTTGCACGCCGTTGCCAACGCATGTCGTTGCACGGAGTCGTGGTGTTCTTCTGGGATCTCGAACGATGCAAAAATCTCTGTCGGCGACTCACGTTTACGAGTCTCACTCACGCTCTTCCACGAATCGAATGTGATCTCAATTCGTTCTCGTGCAACTATTCCGATCGTTCTTCGAAATGCCCTTGCTGCTTTGTCAGGAAGGAGAGGGGTCCCAGATCTATCGACATGTGTGATGGTAAATCGACCCTCAGGCTTTTTCGATAGTCCTCTTGCTTTGCGTGTTGATTTTGGAGCGGACACTTCCGGCGATGATGTTGAAGAATGCGTGGATGACATGTTGGCCTTCTCATATATACGTAAATAGTGCGGTATAAGCACATACTTAAATTTAATTCCAATATATGTATACATATATTCAAGTATACATATACATATCTAAGTTCATTAGCAACATATATATACATATACATATGTATATGCATAACTGTAAGATTTAACAACAATAAGATTTATGAAATAACAAGAATATATGTTCAAGTAAGTGCATATTCTTTCCTATATATACAACATGCATGATACCAGAGGCATAAAAATGACTTAATCAACATATACACATATAAACATTTTAAGTTATTCAAGTAGAAATTTATGCCCAACATAAATATCATGTATCTAAAATCAGCATAATGCTATGCAACAGTTATATGACAACTATATATTAGATCTTAAGCTTAAATTAACATTTTCTATTAAAAGAAACTAACAGACTCGAGGGGACGGAGGTGGCCGGCGACGGGCTCGGGGACGGCGACGGGCTCGGGGGCTCGACGGAGGCGACTGGCGACGGGCTCGAGGATGGCGACGGCCTCGGGGGGACGGAGGCGCGCGGCCGGTGACGGGCTCAGAGACCGGAGGAGGCCGGCGACGTGCTCGGGGGACGGCGGCAGCGACGGATTCGAGGGCTCGACGGAGGCGGCTGGCGATGGGCTCGAGGATGGTGACGGCCTCGGGGGGACGGAGGCGGCCGGTGATGCGCTCGAAGACCGGAGGAGGCAGGCGACGGGCTCGGGGGACGGCGGCGGCGACGGGCTTGGGGGATCGGGAGAGCGACTAAGTCTAGGTTGGTATTGCTAATAACTGGCAGTGTACGCGCAAAACCCTAGCTGGGGGTTTTATATGAAGGCTTATTACAAACGGTTGTAAGACTAGAACCGTCTGTGATAATAAATATCACAGACGGTTCAGAGATAAGAACCGTCTGTGATAATCAACTATCACAGATGGTTTTGAACTAAGAACCGTCTGTGATATCTATGATATCACAGACGGTTCTGAGATAAGAACCGTCTGTGGTAGTTATTCTCCCAGACGGTTCTTATCTCGAAACTGCTCGATAATAATCATGAGCGGTTTTAAACATACAACCGTCTGTAATAAGGCTTCATATAAAACCCCCAGCTGTAGTTATTTCTTTACAACAACCCGGTATATTTCTTTACAACAGCCCAATGAACATAGAGATACATTTGTATGACTCATTCTCAAAATTCACCTACATATCACACACATGCATGCATTAATTGTTATATACATAAATGCCAATTCACATACATATACATCCCATACGTACATATATGTTGTCATTCTCATTTCACTTGCTTATTTCTTTTAAAAATTAACCCTTCATGATGATCAATGCGTACGTAACTAGTTTCGTCACATTGTTCGTCGTTGACCCTTATGCTATTTCCAAAAGGAGGTAACTCGTCAAATTGATTGTATTCTTTCTCGTCCACTACATTCTCTACTCCGACAATTCTCCTTTTTCCATGAAGAACTACATGGCGCTTCTTATTTGCCGGGTCGGTTACATAGAAAACTTGAACAACTTGGTTGGCAAGTACGAATGGTTTGTCTTTGTACCCGACACGTTAGAAGTCCACGATAGTAACACCGTACTTGTCAACCTTCACCTGTGGGAGATGCACCCAACGACAGCGAAATAAGGGGATCTTGAAAACCACGTAGTCGAGCTCCCAAATCTCTTCTATGAACCCGTAGTACGAGTTTCTCACCCCATCAGTACTGAACGCATCTATGCGGACACCGCTGTTCTGGTTAGTGCTCTTTTACATCCTGAGCCTGTGTGTAGAATGTGTACCCATTTATGTCACAACTGTAAATGTTGGCCCTTTTGCCAACCATGTCAGCATCTCACTTGACGAGCTCCTAGCGATTTGCTTCTTCAACCATTGGTTGAACCGACTATTGTGTTGTCTCATGATCCAAACATCCGGTCGCTCCGGATTCTGTTGCCGAAGCACATCCTTGTGCTGGTCGACATAAGGGGCCACTTCAGTCATGTGTTGCAAGATCGTGAAATGGGCTTGCGCATACACGTCCATATCTGGAGTGATTGCTTTCCTTTCTATAGTTCCGATACCTTTGAGCCTCCCATCATGACGAGATTGAGGCACACCTATCGGTTGAATCTAAGCCATATAATCGACGTAAAACTCAATGACCTCTTCGCTTGCATAACCTTCGACGATGCTGCCCTCCGGCCGAGACCGATTCCGTACATATGACTTGAGAATTCCCATGAACCTCTCAAACGGGTACATGCTATGTAGGAATACGGGCCCGCATATTTTTATCTCCCACACAACGTGAACAATGAGATGGACCATGATATCAAAAAATGAAGAAGAAAAATACATCTCAAGATGACATAGAGTCATCACCACCTTGTCCTGTAGAGCATCTAGTCTTTCGGGATTGATGACCTTCTGAACAATTGTGTTAAAGAAATAACATAGCCTCATGATTGTCTCTCGGACTTTGATCGGCAAAATATTCCGAATTGCAATAGGGAGCATCTGTGTCATCAGCACATGACAATCATGAGACTTCATTCCATTTAACTTTAAATCTTGCATCGAAACAAGTTTCTTCACATTGCTGGGGTAACCAGATGGAACTTTGACACCATGCAAGCACAGGCACAGTTCTGTTTTCTCGACCTTGGACAGAGTGTAACACGCAGGGGGAAGGTACGTTCGTCCATTATCTGTTGTTCTCGGTGCTAACTCACGCCTGATGTCCATATCAGCCAAGTCAAGCCGTGCGTTGATGCCGTCCTTTGTTTTATCACGAATGTTCAGTAAAAGACCAATCAAACTGTCACACACATTCTTTTCTACGTGAATGACGTCGATGCAGTGTCGAACATCTAGATACTCCCAATAAGGTAAGTCCCAAAATATTGATCTCTTCTTCTAGATGTTCTTCTCACGACCCCTCAATTTACGTCCCTTTCCAAGGACAACATTTAAATCCTTAACCATGTTATAAGCCTCTTTTCCGCTTAAATGCCTTGGAGCTGAACCGTCCTCCTTCTCTCCGTCAAATTGTTTCTTCATCTTGCGGTATGGGTGAGCCCTCCGAAGGAATTGGCGGTGACACATGTACATGATTTTGTGTGAGTGTTTCAGCCACACACTCTCGGTACCATCTAAGCAGTGAGTACAAGCTTTGGCACCTTTTGTACTCTGGCCCGACAGGTTAGCAAGTGTAGGATAATCATTTATGGTGCAGAACAATAAGGAGCGCAAAGTGAAGTTCTCTCGTTTGTATGCATCCCATACCTGTACCCCTTCGTCCCACAGTACTTTTAGATCTTCCACCAACTGCACTAGGTACACATCAATATCATTCCCAGGTTGCTTTGACCCTTGCATAAGTATCGACAGCAAAATATACTTTCGCTTCATACACAACCAAGGAGGAAGGTTATAGATGCAAAGAATCATAGGCCAAGTGCTATGTCGGCTACTCATGCTACTGAAAAGATTCATTCCATCTGTACTCAATTCAAACCTTATATTCCTCAGTTCTACACCAAAATCTGCAAAGCACCTATTGATGTTTCTCCACGGGGTGGAATCAGCAAGGTGTCTCAGCATTCCATCCTTCTTGCGCTCCTCCGAGTGCCATCGCAGCAGTTTTGCCTCCTTTGAATTCGCAAAAAACCGCTTCAAACGGGGAATTATAGGAAGATACCATGCCACCTTTCCAGAAGGTCCTCTCTTCACCTCTGTTCCCTCGCCATCATCATCTGATTGATTGTTACGTTTGTAGTGGGATGCGTTGCACACCGGACAGACATGCATGTTTGCATACTCTTTACGGTAGAGGATACAGTCGTTCGGATATGCATGTATTCTTTCTACTTCCATTCCCAATGGACAAAGAACTTTCTTGGCTTTATACGTGGTTTTAGAAAACTCATTGCCTTCCGGAAGCATGCCCGCTAAAAGACATAGCAGCGCCGTGAAACTCTTGTCGGACCAACCGTTACTTGCCTTCAATTTCAACAGTTCAAGCACAGCTGACAACTTCGTGTACTTTGACCTGCAACACGTGAACAAAGGTTTCTCTGAGTCCTCCATCAAGCCTCGAAATTTAATATACTCTCTCTCATCATAGTTCTTTTCTACATCACGAAGCATCTGATCCAGATTGTCATCGTGCAGCCTATCCGAATCCGAACCACAATCATCATCCGGCAACATATCATTGACTTCACCGGCGATGTCATCCGACGGCATATCATTGACTTCGCCGGCGATGTCATCCGGCGGCATATCATTGACTTCGCCATGACTGGTCCAACACGTATACCCCTTTTTGAAACCCCTCCGAATCAAGTGCACTTCAATCTGCTCTCGATTCTTAAACATCTTCAAATTCTCACAGTCAGTGCATGGACAATACATATATTCCACCCCCTTATTCAACATATCCTCCTCGCAGCTCTTGTAAGCGGACACGCCATTAATGTACTCTTCACTTACACGGTTTATGTATACATCCAGCTTCGGTCCTATATAATGTACATATATAACAACTTAGTATTAAAATTAATTTAATTAATTATTACTACATATATACCACATGCATTGAGGCTAGCTAAATCTAAAATATTAGCTAGATCTTCAAAGTATATATATATATATATATATATATATATATATATATATATATATATATGATTCACGAAAATTAATTAGCTACATCAAACAAATTTCATTACTAACCATATCTAGGGCAACCAAGATCTCAATGAATCTTCAAAGCTCTCCTGCCAAATAAGCCTCCTTCCACAAAAAAATTGGTCTGAAAGCCTTGCCGCCTCCAGCTGCAGCATCGGGCTAAGATCTGGATCGAAATGAAGACAGATGCGGTCTGAGCAGCGCAATAAATACATAGTAGCATTATCACAGACAGTTTTTTAAACAAACCCGTCTGTGATACTTATTACAGACGGTTTTTATTAAAAACCGTCTGTGATATTCCCGATTATCACAGACGGTTCATTGGTAAGAACCGTCTGTGATGTTTGACTATCACGCACGGTTCGTTAGTAAGAACCGCTCAGGATACTCATCGCGCACGGTCTTCAAAATAAAACCGTCTGTGATAGCTCCATCGGGACTCGGTAGCACTATCGTTATACGAAGCGTCTCGGCATAAGAACCGTCTCGATCATTAATTTGGTATACGAACCGTCTCTGCTAAAGGCTAAATATGCGCGTCGGCCTATTTATCAATGCGCAGTACATGCAATATGGCTTCAGTGATCATCTCCTTCCTCTCATTTGTTCATCAAGAGTTGTTCGGCCGGAACCTTGCACAGGCGGCCAGCAATTTACGTCTAGAGCAACTTCTCCGCACACGCCCTGCTCTCCTTCCCCAACTTTCTTGCATCCATCAGCTCGACCTGATCATCCGCCGTCAACGAAGGCGTCTCGCTGCCGCTCAAGAAAGGGAATTCGCCCTCACCCTAGTTCTTCTCAACAATGTGCACAGAGCGGAAGAAGCTCTTGTGGCATTGCACAGACTAATGGATAGCATTGCCGATCAAGCAGAAACGGCAGAGTCTGAGAAAGCTTAAAATGCAATCCTCTTCGAGATTATGGACTATGCTACTGATCATTTGCCTAGGCTGGAGGAGGAAGTGCTGAGGGCAAGGTCAATCTTAACGGCGTTCGAGAACTCAGCGGCTCATCCAACGGACAAAGTCGAAGAAGAAACGAATAAAGCCCTGAAGATTAGAATCTGGGAATCTCTTTATGTGCGACTTTTGTAATAAATTTCCCTTTAATTTATGATCTTGTCTCAGTAGTTCTGTACGTAGGTTATTATAAGTTATTAGAAGCAACTTGTAATACAAACCGTTCAATCTGTAGTTATATATATATTAATATCGGACAGACAACATCACAGACGGGTTTGTACTACAAACCGTCTGTGATAATTCTAAGATTATCACAGACGGTTTGTAATACAAACCGTCGGTGATAATTCTAAGATTATCACAGACGGTTTGTAATACAAACCGTCGGTGATAAGCAGCTTATCACAGACGGTTTTAAATAAAAAGCCGTCTGTGATAATGCCAGATTATCACAGACGGTTTGTAATAGAAACCGTCTGTGATACGGAAATATCACAGACAGTTTATTGGTAAAAACGGTCTGTGATACTCATTTTCTCCGACGCCATCAACACAGACGGTGTCCAAATTAAAATCGTCTGTGTTAATGTCGTTCACAGACAGTTTGACAAAACCGTCTGTGATTTCGCGTCTAGTATTAGGCTTTCTGTAGTAGTGAAAGAGAATCAATTGATGAATTTGTGGGGGAAATTTAGTGCTATGGCAGCAAGGAAGTGTGCTTATCCGGTGGTAATATAGAATGATCATGTCTTGTGGGTAAAACTGTACAATCTCTACAGAATGTATAACTATTCTAGATAGTTGTACCCATGATCATGGGCTAGTTGAGTAAAGTTTTTCATGGATTAGACTTTGAATTTCAAAATGGTTTCTAAAAAAGTCTTATGGATGGATGAATCCATAAGAGGCTAAAAATCATATAAATGGATGAAATCTATATGAGATCTTTTGGAAATGATGGTCTGGGTGGGATGCCGAGGTTAGGTTAGTGTAGGGGTTGGACCTGTACTAATAATATTAATTTCAGTTATAAATACTATCTTTACTTTCAGATTGAAGGGCTAGTAAGTTATAAGCTTAGCTATAAGATCGTACTCTGATAATTATTAATATTTGAGTTTTTCCTTTATTTTATTGTGTATATAGTCGATATTCTTAAACTACTCTTCTCTCTCTTACCTCTTTCTTAAGATTCTCGCTCTTCGCCTTATTCTCAAAAATTTATTTTTCCCAAATTCTTAAACTGCTCTTCTCTCTCTTACAATGCCTTAGATGTCTCAAACTTCTTACAGCCAATCTAGAGGTTGGCGAGGACTTCTCAAAGTTTTGTTGCGGAGCCTTAGGTTAAAGAGATCACCAGTGTACCTCACCAAGGATGAGAAGGCAAAAGGTCAACATATTGGATGCATCATCATGTTATACTTCACCACAAACATTGGCAACCATCTTCTACACGATAGCTTCAAGAGTACCGGCGCTTGTGGAGAGTGGTCCGCGCAAGGAGCCACGTACAAGACCATCCAACATCTTTGCAAGTTATACAAGATCAGCATGCCCAAGCTTATCTGGAGGTTCAAGCAGCAATATGTAGCTGCCCCCAACGTAGTAGAGCAAGCCACGGAGGAACCTCAACCGCAGCTGCCAGAGAATCTACCCTCGCCTACGCCGCCAAGCCCAGAGGAGGGACGACGCATAGCAGGCAACCATCAGGAGTACTTTCAACACTTCATTCCAGCTATAGCCAAAAAAACAGTCGCCACAACTCGTGGGTGGTCTACAGCCACTTAGTGGAGGAGTCTAGCAAGCCTTACTTGTTAGGAAGCCCCTAAATTAGAGAGCACGAGTAGAGCGTTGGTTTTTATTTGCAGTTGTGTGAGATGTGAGCTGCAAATTTTGCCCTTAAAAGCATTATATTGCAATCATATCAACTTTTATTGGAGTTATTTACTCAGTTTTATTGTTAGCCTAATGACTAAGTATTTGCTTAGTCCAGATTTGCCATTAGAAATCCCCTTAGATGAGTTTACCCCTTATCTGTGCTTTTCCCTCTCACCTTTTGTGCCTTTTGAAGTTAGTAATTGTTTCCCTTTTCAGAGCAGCAGAAAGATGGTTAACACCCAGAACTCAGCAAGCTGTAGCTAGGCCCATTAGGATCCAGGGAACAGCGCTACTAACCAGTCAACCTAGGTAGCCCCAATGGGTTTGGATCCAGCTTTTAGTCAGTTTTTGGTGGCTCAGACTTAGATGATGCAATCCATGATGCAGAATATAAATGCCATAATGCAACTGTAGAACCAGGAAGAAGTTGCACCTCAGGCCGCTCGTTAGCAGTCCAAATTTATAGAGTTTATGAGGATGAGATCACCCACCTACTCCTGGTCTTTAGAGCCCTTGGAGTTGGACGATTGGATACCTTCAGTTGAGAAGAAACTAAACTTAGCTCAGTGCACAGACCAAGAGAGGGTGCCACACCAGAGGCAAGCTCCGAGCCAGTTTACTTCAATCTAGGAGCCACACCAGATTGGAGTCCTGCCCTAGGAGTAGGACGTGGAGCACCCTTGGCATCAAGATAGGCCAATAGAGTGCCGCCGTCAGTTGTGAGATGACAGGTGAACCATGTCACCGCCGAGGAGACCCAAGCAGCGCTAGAAGTTATGATCGGTAAGTTCCTAGTCTACTCAGTCTCTGCTACAGTTTTGTTCGATTCTGGAGCTTGTATTCATTTGTTTCTTAGAGTTTTGT
Organism: Melocanna baccifera; assembly: GCA_036346265.1. Taxonomy (NCBI): domain Eukaryota; kingdom Viridiplantae; phylum Streptophyta; class Magnoliopsida; order Poales; family Poaceae; genus Melocanna; species Melocanna baccifera. The sequence goes on from CM070708.1 coordinate 4,868,489, forward strand.
TTTAAAGCAACGATTGAAAACTGTTGTTCTTGGATTTAGTCTTTTGATTCAATCCCCGGGCTCCAAGTTGAGTACGAACCTAGGCTGTACAGGAGTCAAGATAGCCATTCAAAGAGTGGAGTTCGTCGTTGGCCTGATCACATTGGCTATCTAGTCTTTGGATGTGATTTTGGAAATGGATTGCTTAAAAAGCACCTTATAGTGTTGGATTTTGGAAGCAGGATAGTAACCTTGACCAGTCTACATGGAAGAAAAGTAAGTTTTGCAGCCAGCACGAGTCAGTCAGAGAAGGTCATGGTTTGGTAGAGCAAAGGAATTATGATAGAGGATATGCTAGTTGTTAGAGAGTATCCCGATGTGTTTCCGGACGATCTCCCTGGAATGCCACCAAAGTGAGAGGTTGAGTTTTTGATCGAGTTAATACTTGGTACTTCTCCAATATCGAAGAGTCTATATCGAATGTCTACTAACGAGTTAGCAGAATTAAAAAACCAAATTCAAGAAGAAGGACGGAAGTCAGCGCATGTGTGTGGATTACTGTCGAGAACCGAATATGCAAATTTGGACTCTCTGTGTATTCAGCACTAGTCCAGGATCACGCTAGTGCACACAGTCAAACATAGATGCAATATCATCCATACACATGCTAAAATAAAGAGAAACTTGAATAATAATAAATCTCAAAGGTACAATCTTATGGCCAAACTTACAATATCACTAGCCTAAAGGGCTTAACAAAACTAGCAGCATAAATCTAAAATAAAGCGTAGTAGTCATTCGACATGCCCACAGGAAATTGACTAGGGAGCGAAATCCTAATCCGTGAAGTCGCTGAAGTACTCTTCATCTGGAACCTTCTGCTGATAATATTTCTCCTCCTCAACTGAGCAACATAGGCATAAAGCCGTGAGTATATTGATACTTAGCAAGTCATTTGTAACAAATGAATACAATATAATATGCAAGGCTTACCAAGGATGGCTGAAAGGTTAATTTGCATAAAAGAACATTTTAAGATAATTATGAATATTAGATTGAAAGCAAAATTTAATGAAAACAATAATTAATAAGTAATCAACAGAATTGAAATAGACTATTTATGAACCTCCCATCTACAAGCTAAACCAACAGTGAACTATCTGTTCACTATTCAACCATAAACCACAAGTTTCTCATGAAAATACTACACCTCGTGTGAAATCACTGAGCATTGTCTATGACTGAGGACGCGGCTATTCGAATAGGTTTACACTCTGTAGAGGTTGCACAATTGTACCCACACGATGTGATTAACCTCGTACTCAGGAAATCACAACAAGGTCTTTATAAAGTTCAATTCCAACCCAATCCTACTCGCTAGGGTTTCGTATCACACCCTGTCGAGACCCGGAACAACAACTCCAAGTCCCTCTGTGTAAATCGCACTATCCCAGGAAAAGCTAGTGCACACAGGGTCAACAGTAATGTATATCATGCAAAAATCACCACAGAATATCATTAAACGAAGGTACGGCCTTATGGCCAAGTCTTACAATAATGTGGCACACGGCCAACAGAAAATAAAAGCAGCGAAAAACATTAAAGGTAGCAGATCAGCCCATCCAGCCTCCCACAGGCGAATGACTGTAAGACGCATCCTACTCGCTGAAGTAGTCCTCACCGTCGTAGTCTCCATCGAAGTCTAGCAACAGATTTTAGCAAGGTGAGCACATAAAGTACTCCCAAGGTAAGCACATTAAGTGCTTACGCAAGTTGCACCATGGATTTTAACAGAGTAGATGCATGCATAGGGATAACAAAAGAAGGCTTAACAAGTTATTTGTGTGAAAAGCAGTAATTGAATTTTAAATATAACCACGTAAGTATGAAGGCTGAATTTAATACAATATACGAAACAATATTTGAAACAAGTAATACTGTTAGTGTAGGCTCCGACCTACGCTAACTTAACCACAGGAATCCACCCAGACCACTACCAAAACCACTGTTTATTTGTTCGAAAACCAAGTTATATAAAAACTAAGTCTAATTCGTGAAGACTCTACTCAGCATGTTCATGACCGCGAACACGGCTATCCAGGATAGGTTTTACTCTGCAGAGGTGTACAACTTTACCCACAAGATATTCCCTCTCACTTGAGCCACGCGATAAACACACTGCCTTAGGTGTGCGGCGGAGAGTTCATGACAAGGCTGTTCCGATGATCCATAGCTAAAATAATCACGTCGTCACTAAGGTTTCACCACAACTCGAATCCACGAGTTGGAGCCCCCTCTGGTGCCATGTGAGACTTCTCGCGGCCTACGCCACGCTCACATTTAGTCTATAGCGAAACTATATTTGGAACTTCATAAATTACTTAGCCAGGTCCGTCCCATACCAAACTTGTGGTAATACGAAGTGACTTCATAAAAATGATTCACAGAAACGGTATTTAAGTTGATTTAGGCTCAACCACATACCCATATGCACGACAATCAACCAGGTGTCACCAAACACAAGGCATGCCAGCACCCACCACCTAACCATTAGCCTAAGTCCAAATCATAAGTTTCTATTTTTCTTTTTAAACAATTTTCGTAAACCACCCATGACTCACTGAAGTCAAGATATCCATTTTCAAGTTTGTCATTTCATGTGAAAGATTGATCCCACCAAAATTTATACCAAGCCAGGCTAAGCATTTCTATAAAATTTCTAGTCAATACTATGGTACTAACTAGTTTTCAGCTAGGGTGACAAGGTGTATGAGTTCGAGATTCAAATAGGCCATATTCAAGAGATTATGGGTATATCTAACATTTAAACTACATTTAAATTAAATTTGAATATAAGTACGCATGCATATACAGCAAAACAACATAATAAATTTGAGATATTGGGTTCAACATGGTCAAAGGTGTAACTTGCCTTGCTCGAAGTCCTGCGGAGAATCGTCGAACTCGAACTCTCTAGAATCGTAAAAATCTAACGTAAAGAGCCAATTCAAAAGAAATTCAAATGAATTCAAAATTTCAAAAGGATGCCAGAAATGGATAGATCATGATTTTAGAAAAATTTAGAAATTTGAACGGGTCAATTTGGAGTTAAAAAGAAAAAGTTATAGCCTTCCAAAGTTTTAATACAAATAAAAAGAAAATACCAATTTCTGGAATTAATTTTAAACCGAAAAACATTTATGATGTCAGGCTGAATTATTTTTCTAAAGTAAATAACAGATTATGACGTCAGCACAGGAATTAAATTTCGGCCGATTTATTTTCATACTGAAAAATCAGATTTATTGCGCCATCATGACGTCAGCAAGGATTTTTCGATTTTAATAAAAACCGGTAGGGCTTACGTGGCAAAGGAGGCTGACGTGGCCTCCACGTGGCTGCCACTTGGTACCACGTGGCTGCCTCGTGGCTACCACGTCACAGCAATATGCCGACGTAGCTGTGTGCACCACCCGACTGGCGCCCATCTGACCGCCACGCGGCTGTCACCGCGGCCTGTTGGGCTGACGTGGCTCGCCGGCCGGAGAGGGGCACGGGACCCAATGGTCGCCGACGCTCTGGCGGGCAGCGGTGCCGGCCGAGGGTACCAAACTGATGAGGGGGTCGAGGGGAGTTCACCGGTACCTTGCACAGTGCACGGGGATGGCCGGAGAGGGTGATCGGCGGAGATGGGCGGCGGTCGGAGAGGGTCTCACGGCGGCGGAGGGGTTCCGGTGGCGCGCATGCTCGGGGAAGAGGTGATAGACGCTCGCTGAGGCACGAGGATAGTCGGATAGGTGTCGGTGAGGGTCGGGGAGGCTTGAGGCGGCGGCGATTTCTCGCCGGAGTCATTGAAGCCGCGGAGAGGAAAATCGGGCTTGGGGGAACTGCGGTACTCAAATGCTCTAATTGAGAGGCCAGGAAGGTGCGGTGTGGTGAGGGGATCCTCTGGGAGGGCTTAAATAGGCCGAGGGGAGGGGGTAACGGGTGAGCGCACTCACGCCGAAGGTGAAACGGCTGGGGATGAAATGCGACGGCGATCGAGGGCTTAAATGAGGAGATAATGCCAGAAACGGATGCGGCGGAGGGGGAAATTCAATTTGCGATTGACGCGGGGAATCAATTGGGAAGGAAACCGAAGCTTTAAAAGCTTCGGTTTTGGTTTCAATGGCGGCAGCGGGCGGCGATCGCGCGGGGAAGAAAGGAAAGCCGCAGGGGAGACGGATCTAACAGGTGGGGCCCACTGGTCAGCGAGAGAGAACAAAAGGGAAGGAGGAAAGCAACGGTTGGATTTGCGACGGGTGGCAAGGGGGAAGATCGGGGCCGTAGGGTGCGGGCGAAGGGGTAAGTGAACGGGGACGGTCTGGATCCGATCCGACAAAAGCGGTTGAATCCGGGCTGATCGGTGCATTAAGTGGGAGGGGGCGGCTGCAATTAGTTACGGCAACGGGCGATGGCTGGGATTGAGCCACGCGTTGGGGGGAGGGGAAGAAAGGAGGGCGAAGCGGTAAGTTGGCGCGGGCGGTTGAGATCTGATCGGCGGGGAAGGGCGACGGTTGAATGCATGACACGTGTCGGCCAGAGAGGAAGGGAAGGCGTGGAGAGTGGTTAAGTTAGATCGGACGGCTGAGGTTAGTTCCGGCGGGCGGGGTTCGGCCCGATGGGCGACACGCGGCAGCCCGAGAGAGGGTTTTGGGATTTTATTTTCTTTTTCATTTTCGAAAATGGTTTGAAGGCTTTAAAATGCTCAGAAAAATACCAAATAAACTTTGAAAATTCCAGAAAAATTCAGAGAACCTTCTGGGGCTATTTTAAAGTTGATAAAAATATTTTCAACCCATTTTGATAATTGATTTTTAAAAAAACACATTTTGACTTTAAAGGGAGGGTTTTATATCTTTATAATTTCCTAAAAATTAAAGTAATTACAGATTTGACTTTAAGAAAATGAAATACATTTATTTTGACTTTCATAAAATAAATTCATTTTGGCCTTTATAAAATAGAAACTTTAATTTTCTCAATTCAGAGTTTTGGAACAAAATCTAGGAAACTTCAATAAATTCCAGAAAACACTTTAATAAAGGAATAAAATTTTTGGGATGTTACACACCCCTCTTGCGCCACGTGGAAATCAGCAACCATGTTCATCACAATGGCGAGATTAAAGTTAAAATATCCCAAATTAGTTAGGTAGGTCTATCTCATACTAGACATGTGGTTTGCATAATAAAGCTCAGATCAATGGCGCACAAAGTTAAGTCCTTAAGTCTACCCGGGCGAGACTGCCACATCCTATGAAGTAAACCTGCACTTCCCCCTTTACTGTACGATCACTCGCCCGAGTGAAAACCAAGTTTATATAACCACGCCAATGACACACCAATGTTATGGCACAAATTTTGATAAATGTGGTATCAACCATGGTTCTATATTTCATTAAGTCAAGTTAAATATTCACATGTGATGATAAACCCTTTCATAAACTAACCAGGCTAAGCATTCTAATCGTGATTCCCACGTGACAACTAACATAGCATCATTAAATAATTTTCCAACCTATGATGACAACGGCATCATGGTACTCTAATTATCAAGGGGGATAATTCAATGTGGGACGGTAACTACCATATACAAAGGTTTGTAATTAAATAGCAATGCAAGATAATTTAAAATAAAATAATTAAATAAAAGATTGCAAACTGGGTTCAACATGATCAAAGGTTACAACTTGCCTTGGTTATGCTCAGCGAGGTACTTGGTGTCTTCTGGCGTCGCTCCTGCTCTTCCGGAGTCAGAATATAACAAGAGAGAAAATGACTAAAATAACAAAATTACATAAACTAATAAACAAAAGAACTCTAAAAACCTTGAAACTAGAACCAAAAGCTAGATCTCGATTTTAGATAAATTTAGAAAAAAGAACGGGGTCAATTGGAGCTAGGACGGAGGAGAGCGGGCTCTCAAAAAATTTAATCTAAAGAAAATTCAGAAAAATCAAAAAATCTATTATGCTGTGGACCCGGTGCGCGGAAGAACAAGTCCACGATGGACCCGGGGGGCTGACATGTGGCACTGCTGACATGGCAGCTGACGTGGCACCCGGGGGGTCGGTCTTGCTGATGTGGCGCTGACGTAGCATGGCCACGTGGTGCTAACGTGGCACTAGGACTGACGTGGCTAGGGCTGACATGGCAGGCTCAGGCGCGGCGGCAACGGTGGGATGTGACGGCTGAGATGGCGGCGCGTGGCGGGATCTAGGCCGTTGGCACAGATCTAGATGATGAGGACATCCCTCCTACGGATACAACCGTTTCTACACACACAACTCACCCACAGCAAGTGTTGCAAGGTCCACTTACTCAAGCCCATGCTCGCCAACTTAAATGCCAGGTGAATTCGTTCCTAGGTTTGTATATTACTGAGAATAGACCGCTACCTAATGTAAGTGATTTAATTGTACTTAGGAACATGGGAAAGGATGAAGGAGAGGCATGCGGAGTCATGGACATACCTGGAAGGCACAAGGAAGGTCACCACGTCACTTTGGGGCTGAGTCAAGCAAGAGTTGGAGTTGGACCCGTTTTGGAATCAAATTCGGACTACAGCGATAGTATCAATTTCAAATGGACGTAACATCGTCATACGGACTCCGTTTTGGATGTTCTTTAACTTCATGGAAAGCTTATCAAGTCTACTTTCCAACGGATCCAACCTCATCCTCAAATTCCATCCGAGCCGATCACAATCATCAAAAGAGTCTACGTTTATTTCTGAGTCCGAGTTGAAAAGCGTGCTGCGCCACCTCTATTTGGGCTCGTAGACCTTGTAACCCTAGGGACGTGTGTCTCCCTATAAAGGAGCCGCCGCCTCCCTTTTTCAAGACTTGGATTTCGTTGAGTTTAGGTTTAGCCATTGTGCAAACTTCTGTTCTTCAGTTGTGTCAGACGACCACCTATCAAGACTGCTTCGGGTTCCCACCTTTGTTTTTCAATACCATCAATCTTATTCACAATATCAGTTGCCTACATCTTATTCTTGCTAGTTCTTCGATTGCTCGCAGGGATTGAACTTCGTGTTCAAGTTGATCGCGCTTCCAACTTGGTCAATAACATCTCGGAGTTAGTTCAACGATTGCTATGGCGCAAGCGTCGTCGTACGGTTGTAGTCAGGTTGAAGGCTTAGCATTGTAGTTACATTAGGCACATCATCAAATGTGATAAATTAATTAATTTAACTTAATGAGATATGAAATTATGGTTGTAGCCACAATTACAAAATTTATGTGCCATGATATTGGTGTGTCATTGGTGTTGGTTATACAAACTTGATTTTCACTTGGACAAGTGATCATGCAGTAAAGGGAGAAATGTGGATTCACTTCGAGGGATGTGGATGTCTCACCTAGATAAAGTTTAAGGACTTAATTTTGTGCGCCATTATTCTGAGCCTTACTATGAAACCACATGTCTAGTATGGGATAGATCTGGCTAATTAATTTATGATATTTTTATTTTAATTTCACCAATATGATGAACACGGATGCTGATTTCCATGAGGCAAAAGAGAGGGTGTGATGCAAAATCTTAGCGGGCGAAATTAGGTTGAGGTTGAGCATTGTAAAATCCTTGTTGTAATTTTTTTAACGTGAGAATGATTATGTACAATCTCTGCAGAGTGTAAAACTATTCAAATAGTTATGTCTCTGATTATAAACAAAGCTTGGTGATTTCACATGAAGGGTAGATGTTTTATAAAAACTTGGTTGGGATAATGTTGAAAAGTGAATGGTTAGTTCACTGGTAGTTTAAATTCGTGAATGGTTAGTTCACAAGTGGTTCATATTTCCTTGATTAGTTATTTATTATCATTTTATTTAATGTTCACTTTTAATCTGTTTCTTGTATTTACTTCAAATTATTGTTTCCTACAAAATAATTTTTCAGCCATCTATTAATAAGCTTTGCATATTATATTGTATGATTTGTTACAAATGACTTGTTGTGTACCAAAGTACTCATGACTTTACGCCTTCTGTTGCTCAGTTAAAGAAGACGAACCATATCAGTAGGAGGTATTTGAAGGAGGATACTTCGAAGACTTCACTCCCTAGTCGATTGCCTGTGGGCATGTCAAATGGCTACTACGCTTATTTCTAATTTTTGTTGCTAGTTTTTAAGCCCTTCAGGCTAGTAAGTTGTAACATTGGCCACAAGGTCGTACTCGAATAATGATTAATGTTAGAGTCTTTTCCTTTATTAATCGTATTTATGGTATTTCATCTATATTTACATTATGTGCACTAGCATGATCCTAGACTAGTGCGGTACACATAGAGAGTTCGGATTTGCATATTCGGGTCTCGATAGCATGACCTTGTATAGCTTCTTTTGGGCATGGTTGTACAAGCAGCCCGCACTCGTATCCACAGCGCCGACATCTTTACATAAAACCCTTCCACACAATAGTGCGTATCAATCTTCTTAACTATCATCTAATGTGCAAGGGAGACCAACTCAAAGCTCTTGTATAACGACGCTGCACACCTCAAGGTCTAACGAGAAGCTGCAGGTAAGCCAGTATATCACATCTCTAATTCATGCACTCTCGTTGTTTAGGTGTACCAGTGTGGCTTGCACAAAACTGCTAAAATCAACACCATTCAGACCTTTACGAACGATGTCGACACCGTAATGCACTTTTAATGTAGTGGGAATCAACATTGCTGATATCTGCCTGTAAATATTTTTAATTTTGCAACTAGTCAAATCGCATCGTACATTATGGAACTACTATTGTACTGTATTATATTTCTACGACCGTTCACCTATCATGAACAACTACACTACCTTCATAGCGTAACTCCTCCTCATTCACACCGACACTGCTCCCTTTCCTCCGCCCCCAATACGCATCAACTCCCTATCTGTTCTCACGCACAACAAAGCCACTCTTCTCTCGCTGCTTGAGCTCTTTCTAACTATAAATAATTCCTAATGGGTTTCAAGAATTTACAAGACATACTGATTTAAATACCAATATACCAGTTCTAATGGTACGCGTGAATTTTCAATGTACTAACGATATTAAATTCATTCTCAATTAATCATAAATATTATCTAATAATATTTTGCACAAAGCAAAATATTTGCTTCGTACAAAAATATTGACTAAATTTTCTATGGATGCTAATTTTCTACATAATATTGATTAAATTTTCTACAACTAGAATTTTGTACGGATGCTAATTTTCTACAATATATTGACTAAATTTTCTACAACTATAATATTGATTAAAGTTTCTACAACTATAATTTTCTACGGATGCTAATTTTCTGTAACTATATTGACTAAATATTTTACAACTATTTACTTCATACCAAAGTTATACTATTCTTTTCTACAACTACAATTTTCTACGGCTCCTAATTTTATACTAAATAAACTATTTACTTCATACAAAAATATTAACTAAAACATAAAAAAAATTACCTCACAGAAGTAGCAAAACATCTCCTATCCTTCTTCCTCACCCTCTCCTCTCCTCTCCTTCCTCTTCTTCTCCTCTCCTCTCCTCTCTTCTTCTTTCTTTCCCCTTCTCTTCCGTTTTCTTTTGGTCGGCGTCGGTAGATGGAATGGGGGGCTCGGCCGAACGGCTGAGTATATAAACCGCACAATCACTGAACGGTCAGATGACTGGACCTCTAGTCGCCCAACGGTTAGGCGACAGGATCCAGTCGTCTGACCATTCGACGACTGTAATTATATCATCCAACGGTCCGCTAACTACATGCGTGTTGTTCGGCTGTTAAGCGACTAGAGGACATTTCTATAAAAAAAAATTTAGGCATGAGTATATTTTTATTATTTTAAATAAAAATAGATTATTTTTAAAAAATATGTCCTCTTGTTGGTCTTGTGTGCATGCAGTAGCTAGTGTTGAGGTTTGCTAATGCATGGCAATCAATGATGACATAAACTTTTGCATGTGTTTGTGTCTATCAGAGAGAGAGAGAGAAATATGCATTGTTGTGACTAGTTGTGGCCATGCTTTCATGCAGAGGCGCTGCATGCATGATGGCAATTAATGAAGTCACCTTAACGAGCAATATTCACTTGCTTGCTGGTTTGAAGCTCGAATTAATGAGGCCATACTGTATGCTTGTTGTACCAGATTCGGTTGGTGTTTCAGCATTCGTTTTAGCGATGACTTCTGATTGAAATTTTACTGTAGGTGATTTTTTTTACTATAACTGATTTAGCTTTTTAGGTATAATTAATTTTTTAAAAAATGTAAAAATAGAAAAAAACATGTTAACCCATTAGGGACAATATAAAGGAACACGGGAAAAAAATAAAATACAAAAAAGCTTAAAATATCTAAAAAAATTCAGAAAAAAACAAAATACTGGATAATAAAAAAAGTAGAAGTTAGAAGCAGAAATTGAAAAAAAGCTAAAATGCGCTGTTGTATGTTGGTTGACAGAGAGATGCATTGATGAAGTATTGATGGATTTTGTGAGCAAGGCGACCGCATGGCTGTGTCGGCAGAGATTAATTAACGCATGCACGAGACGAGTGCTTTCTCCGGTCTAACCGATATGACCATCCGGTTAGACCGGATGTTGGCAGCGGTCTAACTGAAATTAGCACCTGGTTAGACCGGTCAGAACACGAATGTTCGGTCAGATTTTTGTTTTGTGATGTTTGAATCATGGAATAGGTTTTTGGTATTTTTTTTCTGTGGATATATGTTGTATGAGCTATGTTACAGCTAATGTGGGTCACGTTGTGAAGAATTTGTACTCTGAAGTGATTTCTTTGTCTTTGGATGTGTAGGGTCATTTGGAGTCAACTGTGGTCAACTGTGAAAATTGGGGCTAGACTCATGGTGAAGTTAAGGCACAGAACAATCAGGAATGTTAAGTGAGATGGTAAGATCAAGTATGGTATGAAAAAAGCGGGAAATATTGAAGGTGAATTTAAACGACAGGATTGAACCATATGGCTTGGATGAGCCATGTGAGCCGTGGTTTGATGGAACCAGGAGAGAAGAGGCTTGGCAACATGTGGTAAGTTAGTGGTGCACCTACACGTGGCAAACATGATGATTACTTGCAATAGATAATGATGGCCAGGGCAACGAATGGTATTTTGATATTTTGGCCAAAATACAGGAAAATACCTTGGACCAAAATCGTGGCGCATGAGTGGCACTTGGGAGAGCGGTTTAGGTCAAGATAGAACTGGTTTGATCAAGACAAATCAAGGCTAATGATTTAGTGGATTTGGGCTTATGCGCTTTGAAAAACATGCATAAGTGAATATGTGTGAGTAAAACCCGTGTGTAAGGTACTACTGGGTTTTTCTTATTGTGCTAAGTGGATAGTATCTACTAAGTGGTGGATGCGATTAGCTAGTCCATCTATAAAAGGGGATTAGGATGGAGACTTGTTATTAACCATCCAACCTACCTCTTTTGTGCTCTCTTGATTTAGGGTTAAGGTTTTGAGTGCATGGTGTGCTCTCTATTTTCTAAAGTGGAGTGGCTGTAAAATTTTCCTCCTCAAGCAATAATAAAATCAATCTTTAATATTCTTGTGGCTATCTCTCTATTTGATTAATTTGCTCTTATTTTGGTTAGTTTTTTCTCTCCTCTCACCCTTTTCTTGATCTTATTGTGCTAAGAATATGTAAGCAATGGATAGAACCTCTAGGAATTATCCTCCACCTATCTAGGTACTTTGGTAGTAGGTTCATCAAGAAACTCGATTTTTGTATATTTTTGATCTTCCAAGTGTTTTCTTGATCTGTGGGTTTTTGGAATGATTTTTTAAATGTTCTTGCTTGCTGTGACATGTGGGAACATACCAAAGCCATTTTAGCTATCCTCCATCTACGAGCAAGTCTCGATCTCCGATTTTGGTTCTAGGTCATTTTTAGGGTATCCTTGCTTAAATCTCAAAAAGATTTGAACTTTGATATGGGATTTTATGATCCATGTTTGGAATAGGTTTCTGATACCTTAAACAAGATATGTACAAAGTTTCACAGCTTTTGAATATCCAATCAAAAGTTACGTGAATTTGATTTTACTGTCATAAGCATGAAAACACTGTTCATAACGGTCAGACCATCCAAATAGAGGTCAGACTGCCCCTTGGTTGACGGTCAGACTCCAGGAGCTAAGTTCTTCGAGATTTTGTGTTCTCGAGTGATTAGCTTTGGAATTTTGGTAGTGGATTTGATTCTCAGTAACTTTGTAATTATTTGATAATAGAATTCAGAATACTTGAAAGAAATTTTTAATCGGCACTATTCACCCACCCCCTTCCCTCTCTGTTGCCTTTTCGGTCCAACATACTTTCTCTCCTATGTGCCAAAAAATCATTGTAATTTTTCTGTATTCCCGTACTGCAAAAGCATAACATGACCCACGTAGCCTACGGACCTCGGCTCTTAAGCCGCTCGCACGCACACATGGCCTTTAGGCCAACTCAACCAGTACAAAGGACTCCTTTACAAAGTCCTAAAGACCGAAAATCGGCCAACCTCTACTCGAACTCTCATGCACGTTTAGAGTATACGTGCTGTCCAACTTGGACTCGTTTAAACGTAAAAGGAAACGGATGAAAAAGAAAACAACTTTGGTTAAGAATCCATCTCATATCTTTATTTGGATAGTGCCAACGTGGAAGCTCAGGCCCGACTCGGTTTCCACTTCTTCCTTGCTCGAGCTTTCCTTTCTTTCCTAGCTTATCTCCACGCATTGTCACACCTCCTGGCTTGTTCCCTTGTGTTCTTAGTGTTGAAATACGGATAGACTATAAACTTTCTACCGCATAAAACTGGTTGCCATGTAAATAAGATATTATAGTTCATTACCACTAAACATGCAATAATGTAACGCGTATTGGTGTAGCGGAAGTAGTCGATCGTCATCTAACCAATTATATCCTCCTTTTGATTGTCTCGGTCTGTACTGTAGTCGCAGCAGTGTATCTATCGAAGTTTACACGTTCAAGTATAGAATGCCGTATGTCGGTGTGCTAACATCAGCACAGCAGGGATTTTGAGAGGTGGCGTGTAACGCCCCCATCTTCGGGAACAGGGGCGCCGAACGTTCAAGAATGGAATGCCGTATTTCGCTTGCTTACGGATATTTGAGAAGGGTTAGTTTGACAGAAAAACACCTAATGGTCAATTTTAACATTTTTATGAACGTTCCCACAGAAACGCCTGGGTGCGGTCATAACCCTAACACGAACACTTAAAATACGTTTTCTTCTTCTGGTATCTGGGTGGAGTAATATAGCAAGTTTGAGTACAACCAACCGTACTCAGCAAGTCACAATGGTAAATCCTAATTTACTATATGCATGGAATTTTCAAGAAAAGGAGTATACTGGTTTTATTATTTTATGTGAATGTAATTTTATTTGTAAACAATTTAAAACAATAGCACCATTATACTTTATTAAGGAAATGGGGGGGTCTCAAAACATTAATTCTTTAATTACACAGCTTAAAACCTCAGAAAAACTACTTATACCTCGCTACTGGAATCACCCATCAAATATAGCTTCATTAACCGAAAGCACGGCGTATTCGAATATAATTTATTTTCACTCTGCAGAGTTGCTCAGTTTTACCCACAAGATTTCTCAATTGCTAATGTCAAAACACGCTCAGCTAGTGTGCGACTGACTTGAGAAAACCAGATCTTTCGCTGCTCAATTTAATGTATAGACTCTACCCGATAGATTTTGACCTTCATTCCACTGGGTATCCACGGGCCAATTCGGAACACGTACAACCGCACAGCTGCGATCGACCACCCAAGCTTCGTGAAGACCTACCGTTGTGTGTGTACGGCGAGTTACGTATTACCTCGATAACTCACCCATATCACACCCCGTACTCCTGTAGGGGTTCAATTAAAGTGAGCAGTTACTGGACCAGGATTGATAGTCCAATACTTGTGATTGAGCGGTTACTATGCTCTATACTCAGCATAAGGGTCTAGTCCTTATATTTTTCCTTGAGACTGCCAACCACAACCGGTAACCGATACATACTGTATTGGCACCCGTCTGCTGCACTCTCCACCCTAGGGTAGGGTGTGGACTCGTCCACTACAGGGCACTCCACTACTTCCGCCCTACCCTAGCACATTTTAAATAGTTTTACCGGCGAACTACCACGTCCATGATAGCTCATTATTTTATGTGGGTAAAATGCAATGGTGATGTATATACTAATTTAGTAATCCTAAAGTTTGTCGAGGTGAATGTGACCTTAAAGTAAAACAGGGTATTTATCGGTGGTAGGACATAACTATATGTCACATGTCATTCCAACATTTAGTTTACACAATTAACTTGAGCAATTAACAGTAATGTAAATACAATAAATAAATAATACGGAATCTATGGGTCCAACATGTTCAAGGATTTGCAACTTGCCTTGCGGATTTGCAATCTCGATAAACTCGTAAACTTCAGAAGCCTACTCGGGACCTTGAACCGTCACCTTGGAATCTTCGCGCACTAGCGCAAAAACAATACACATAAAATAACATAAGATTCTGAGCTTGCTTCTAAACAAGCTAGAAAATAAATAAAATAAATAAACTACGAAAAGAAAAAGAAATAAAAGCAAAAATGTTCAAATGGCTTGGATTGGGATTTTTGGAAGTGGAGTTAGGGTTATTGGACATCGGAACCAAAATCGGGGCGAAGAAACGATTCAAAAGAAGTGACTCTGGGATTTTTTCAGTTAATTGAAAAAGAGAAGGAAATAGGAGTTAAAATAAGGAAAAAATATTGAAATGGATTAGGTTGGAATTTTTGGGAGTGGAACTAGTATCAAAAGGTATCGGAAATGTAATCGGAGCATCGAAACAAATTGAATGGATGTATTTTTGCTCTTTTTTTTCAGCTTTTGGAAATTGAAAAGGGGGTTGCTACAGTGTCACGATGATCGGGCTGGCCCACTCGCAAGCACGTGCACGCGGCCGTGGTTTAAAACGGCTGTTGGGCCGTTGGGCCTTGGCCCAGCAATGCACGAGCACGGCCAGCTCGGCCTGGCGGCAGCGCGCTCGCTCCCGAGGGCGATGGATCGAGCACGAAGGGCCTGGATGGGACCATGTCGACCGAAAGGGGGGCGGAAATGAATGAAGCGGTATGGCTTTAAGCGATCGGCTTGGGACCGTTGGATTGGAAATGGAGGGCGGGGAGAAGGCCACGTCGCCCAGGGAGGCATCGTCTTCTTCCTCCTGCTGGCTGTGGCGATGGAAAGAGCAAGGCGACTCCTCCACTACGATTTGGCCTCAGTGGCGGCTCTCGCAGGGCGTGACCGGCACCGACGGGTTCGTGGGAGTATGGGGAACCCATTTTGGGGCTCAGCTCCAAGAGAGCATTTGCGGCGGCGGTCGCGGAAGGGAGCGAAGGTGGCAGGGGCTTGGGGCTTAGGGAAGATTCTGGAAGTGTTTATGCGAGTTGAGCTTCGGTTTCACCATCTATGGGAGGTGTAGGTCAAAGGTATTGCATGGTTTTAGCTCGAAAGTTGCTCAAGGAGGTTGGCATCGGAGAGGGTGGCAGCCGGAGAAGGTGTTCGTGGTGCGGGGACGGCAAACAAACGCTTCATTCAAATTGAGTTGGGGTTTGAGTTTGCGGTGTGGCAGTGGTGCTATAGCTCAAAGGAATTGGGTTTTGGTCGGAGGGATGGGGAGATCGGCGGAGGGGCTTACCAGACTCAGGGAGGAGCAGTGGTGATACTAGGGAGAATGAGGGTTCAATCGGCCGCTGGAGGTGGAAGAGGGGAGTGGTGCGATGCTACCTGAGGCTGCAATCGGCTTTTAATGGTCGGTGAAGGCGGAGGGAGTTGCGGAGGTGTGCGGGAGTCGCTGGCATGCGGATGCAGAGGACGAGGGGACCTCACCGGAGAGCGTGGGCGGCCATACCAGTTGGCGAGCGACTCTGGCAGGAGTTGGCGGGGGAGGGATGGTGTAGGGATGGGCGACGTTGCACGGACGGGGTGGAGAGAGGTGTCGCACGGTGGAGGCATCACTGCGACCGCTGGCGCAAGGGAGCAGCAAGGGCGATTGGGGAGACGACGCAGGAGAGTGGGACCATGGCTGCAAATGCTGACGAGAGCAGGTGTGATGGGGGAGCTGCGGCGCTAGGAAATCGGGGCAAGTGGGCACGGGTGCACGGGCGAAAGGCAAGGGCAAGGGGACAGCACAGGGAGGGGGAAGGCGGGAACCTGGCGGGCGCTAAAGGGATAGGAGAGCCGGGAAATGCAAGGGAGAGGATAAGGGTGGAGGATTGGCTTAAGGTTCAAACAAAGATGCAAGAAAATCTGAGTTTGTTTCGGGAAATTCAGGTTGTTTCATGGCGACTAATGTTTCGATAGATGTGCCTCGAGATGCCCTCCTCAGCCCCATGCCTCTTTTAATATATAACCTCCAATCGGATTCTTATCCAACATGAGTAGATATCGTATCCCACTCTGGGAGCTACAGAGTCAATCCATATCTACTACAAATACAGATTGTATCCTATTCAAAAAAGTATAATCTGGACATTTATTGTTCCAACTCGTGAAGTATTTGACCCTGTAGGTTCAAGTATATTCAGACATGGCCTAAAAAGTCCTTTCGGGTCCACAAGTCATAGCGGTCTATAGCAGAATATATCAACTCCCAAACCTACATAAAGATTATATCGGACAAATCTATATAGCGCCCATATACTGATCCATTTGTTTCATAATACCATATCGAACTCAAGACGAGAAATGTACCATCTTTTGATAACTCGATCCTTCACTTGAACCTATAGTAGATTACTCAATTATAATTATCTCGTCAACCATATTCGGCATGACCATATACTTTCTTAATCCAACTATATTGAGAGAGCTAGAGATATCTCTGATATTATATAGAAGGTGTAAATTCCATTTGATCATGCACATCCTTCGTATGTTTCATAGTAAAACCAAAATCTATCTTTATAACCACCCAATTACAGAGTAGCATTTGGCAACCCCTAAGTAAATATGGGTAGATTCGTTTGCACTTTGCTTATGCTTATGCTTCTATTTTCTACAGTAACTAGCTTTTAAATGGTGTGTTTTTTAAGGTAGGGTCTATAAGTATATTAGTATAAACTACACTGAGTTCAGCTATACCAGCTAAAATCACATATGATTATTTTTCTCTACGTATTGCCTCTTGTGAGCAGTTCAGAATTCAATTTTTTTTTGTTATAAGTCATAAGCAATAGGCCAAAAGAACCCACCATATTATATGTATAGAAAACTATGACGATATCAAGTCTAAGAATTCTGATGAAAATTTCTCAACCAAATCGAATTAAAATATCTTAAAATTAGTATTTAAGTACCAAGAGTGGTAAATAAATATCACATATTCGTTTAAATGGTATATTGAAATAACGAGTATATCTCCTAGACTTCAAAAAAACTTCCCATACACACACATACACGTATACGTATACGTATACGTATATGTATATGTATATGTGCATTGGACAGGTCTACTAGTGCTACGGTTGGTTTCAGGTTGGTTTTAAATGCTTCATGATGAAACTCTATGGCTACAAAAGGTGCTAATTGGTCCCAAATGATCTGGTATCAAAATGAGCAAAATACTCATTTTGATAACAAAACTCAGGTTCTGACTGTAGTAGTGCTGGTAATTCTAGTTTAGCAATATTAATGTAATTGCAATTATTTATATTTTGTAGACGATGGCCTTGGTTGAGATCAAGGTTTGTAATTTGATGAAATTTTAAATTGTAATTGTTGGAGATCGAGGATTGTAATTGGATGTCATTTGAGATACAAAATAATGTAATTTGGACTGTTATATTGGTGTAATATGTAGTATTAATATTTTTATTTAATTTGATGAACAATTTTGATTATCGCTTGACAGATGAAATTCATTTGTTGTAAAGGGATTGTTACGTTTTTATTTCAAGTTAATGAACGCCTTCAAATTGCAACGCTATTAATTGTATTTCTTAATCCAATGTATTTGAATAGTATTAATTCCTAGCGATGAAATTCATAAATGAAATCTATTTATTTACAGCTTGTAGGTTTCAATTTAATTGGATACAAGGGAAAAGTTTAAATAGCCCGTATTTTGTTTATTACTTATTTAATTAATCCCACTTACCTACATAATTCATCGCTTAAGATTAATAAAAAACGCGGACATTACATAATCCCACCACACAACTCCACATGGCCGCCACATTGATGGGCTGGGGTATTATTCTGACCAATTGAAGCTTTGGGCGCCCAAGAGCGGACTGGAGAGGACCTGTCATTGTGGTTGGGGGTGGGGTGGAAGGAGCCATCGGTGTGTGGGGGAAGGATGGAGGGAGATGACGTCATGGATAGGGACATAGTGGTTGGAGGCATCGGCACTTTTGGGGGCCAGGATGGAGGGCGGCAGTGAGTCCATGCTTCGGCATCAGAACTAGCTACAGACGTAGATCAATGGGAGAGGGCACCGACGGCATCGATTGGCAAGGGGAGAGGTGGCAGAGTGGTAGTTGAGATGGCGGCACGGTGATGGAGGGAGGTAGCATCATCAGCCCAAACCCTAGCCTAGGAGGGCAGCGGCGGTGTGGAGGTGGAAGCTGCGGCGCGGTGGTGGAGGGAGGTAGCATCATCAGCCCAAACCCTAGCCTAGGAGGGCAGCGGCGGTGTGGAGGTGGAAGCTGCGGTACGGTGGTGGAGGGCGGCGGCGGTAGTGACTAACCCTAACCCTAGCGATCTGGGGAGAACATGTGCGCGAAAAAGAGTAGTGAAGCGAAGGGTTATGAGAGTCGTACGCCCGCACGTGAGAGAGAGGGAGGGAGGGAGGATCAATGGGGAAGGAAAGGTTTAAGTGGATTGGGGGTCCCACCTTGCCTCAATTTAAGCCATATGCCCCAAATCCAACACCTCAAGTGGGCTTTCACACCTTTACACCCAGTTGCCCTTTTACAGTGGACTAGTTAGAGACCCGTGCGTTGCAACGCAACGGAGTCATAAAAATAATGAGACAGAACTTACTGTCTGGCCAACTTCACACATCAAAACATTAGAGAGCAAGCGACAGAGAGAGAAGGGTGGCCAGAATACGCGAGGAGATGAGAAAAGTGGAGGAGGTGGGCGGTTGTATCCTGAGAGGGAGAGGAGGAGAGAGACGAATTGTCTAAATCAAATTGGATGGCTGAGAAGAGAGCAGGGAAGCTGTACCAACCACCAACTCCTTCTTTTATAATAGTAAAGATATGTTGCCTATGCTGAAGATGCAACACAAGTGTGGCCTTATTATTCTTGCCTCTGTTCAAATCTGCAGCAGATTGCAGCCTTAACTTGCTGCCGCTCATGAGCTAATATGGAGAGGAAGAAAAGGGACGCCTACCTTTGAGTTGTGAGGAAGCTATCCTACAGCCATGGTGAGGAGTTTTCTTATCTGATATTATGTTCTAGTGGTCTGTGATTGAATCCTGATGTGCTTGAGCGAGAGAAATGTGTTGGACTGGAGTTTTTGCTTGTTGTATTTGCCCTGCCCCTAACCTGATTGAGATGAGGATTGTTGGCCGTATTGGACGCGGCTTGCTTACTCTCCTCCAATGCTCCGATCTGTGCTCATGGTTAGGGGTGAAAATGGATCGGATATTTTCTGACCGACCGACCGCCGAATCCAAGTCGGATCGGATTCGGATAGTTGTATCGGATAATTATCGGATTCGGAGTCGGATTCGGATAGTTATTTTCGGATACGGATTCGGATTCGGAGAAGAAGTATCCGACGGATACAGATATATCCGAAAATCTTATCGGATAATATCCGGATGTCCTTATCGGATATCTGGCCCACAAGCAATCACATTCAGTCATTCACATCACAGAGCCAGGGAGTAGAGTGGAGGGGAAGGAGCGTACCAGAGGAGATGACGATGGAGGCGCGGGGGAGCCGTGGATCTGGCCGAAGGCGCGTGGGAGCCGTGGATCTGACCGGAGGTTCCGCCCCGATGACCCGTTCGAGCCCGGCACCGTCTACTTTCTCCTCCCGCACTCCATCTTCCAGTCCGAGTCCTCCGCCGTCGACCACGCCTGCCTCATGAACCGCCTCACCGCGCTCGCACGCAAGGGCGTCTCCGGCGCCGCCGAGCCCAGCACCGTCGAGGCGCTCGCGGCCAACAAGACGCGCCGACCAAAGACGCCGAGCGGCCGGAGAAGCGGCGTCGAGCACGGAGCCATGCGGAGCACGTCCAGGCCCGGAGGCGCGGGGGAGAGGAGCGGTGGCGGGGGAGAGGAGGGGCGGCGGGGGGAGGAGGAGGGGCGGCGAGGAGGGGGCGAGGAGGAGCGGCGGGGGGGGCGAGGAGGAGCGGCGGCGGGGGCGAGGAGGGGGGCGCCAGGGAGGAGAGGCGCGCGGGGAGGCGGCGGGGCTAGGAGGGGTAGCGCCAGGGGGGAGAGGAAGCGAGGGAGAGGAGGGGCGGTGGCGGGGGGCGAGGAGGGGCGGCGCCAAGGGGAGGCGCGGTGGGGGGAGAGGAAGTGAGCGGGGGAGAGGAGGCGCGGCGGGGGGGAGAGGAGGGGCGGCGATGGGGGGGCGAGGAGGGGCGGCGCCAGGGGGAGGGGCGGCAGGGGGAGAGGAGGGGCCGCGAGCGGGAGAGAGGCGGGGAGGAGCGGCGGATTGGGAGATTCGGGACGGAGGGACCGAGGGAGGAGTGGGGATTGGGGGGATTTGGGGGATCGCCCGGGAAAATGAAATAGGGACGGAGGGAGTTCCTTCGGAGGTGAAATATACCCAAAAAAAAGGTTCCCTATATTTCATTCCATATCACACTAAACAATTCATTCCTTCGGTGTTTTGACTAATGTACATCATGTATAAGTAACTAGGGTATCACTTATACTGTGCTAGATATAAAATTTTTATCCCTTATTTTGTGTGAGGATCTCACAACACAATTTAATATGTTAAGTATTTTTGTTCAACAATCATCTCCCTTCATGTTATCTGTTTATGTTAGAAAGCAGACCTCAATCCATGCTGTAGTCTATTCTCTTATAGTATTTTTCATGCGTGACAATATGCCCCTTGCTGTTAACCATCCAAGGGGGTGTTCATGTTTGGTTGGTTAAGTGGACTTTTATGAAGATTGAAGCACTCCCTATCTAGTCATGTACACTACTCTGTGGTCATTAAGTCTGTGTATATTTCACCTCGATAGTTCAGAGATAATGAGAGAGATAATGAGATTGGTGTTAGTGATCAAGGACAACAAGTTAAGGAGCTTTAAGAAATGGTCAATCGATTGATGAAACAAAACGGATTCATAATTTTTTAAGTTTGCCCTTTTTTCACAATTTCACCTTAAGGTGATTTGTTATGTGATTTGGGACTGTACAATATCTTTATCAATTGTGCGACATCTTTTATTGTAGAGTACCTCTGGCCATGGCAATGATGTTTACGATTTCAGGTTTCCATGTTTTCTAAATATTTTATTGTCAAAATAAAATACCAGGTTGCATACTATTTCATGGGTATGCATGCCCAAGAATGTAGGCTATATCACAACACAAAATTCACCAAATCTTTGGTAAACTGGATGAACTCCCTCCGTCCCTATTTCATACCAAATCTTACGTAATATCCGACTAGATATTCGTTATCGTATTCGCATCCACTCCGTATTCGTTCCGTATCTGTAACCGATATTACCCTGATTCGTATTCGTATCCGGCACTATTCGTATCCGACTCCGAATCCGAGAAAAAATATAGGATAAGATATGGAATAAGCAATATCCGACCGAATCCGATCCGTTTTCACCCCTACTCATGGTTGCCAGGTGATCGATTGAACACCGTTCAAAACAACGATTGGCTTTTAGCTTCTCCATTGAAAAAGGCAGCAGCCGTCTTGGGTGACTTCTCAACTAAAAGGCATCAATAAAAGCTAGAAATCAAGATAAAAGAGATGTTTATATTAGTTTTTGTTGATGACTTTTAACTGTGGTTTATTGTTTCTGATAGTAATGGCTGAAAAAATGATTTTTAAAAGGAGAGTACGAGCGGTGAAAAAAATAAAGAATAGATATGTGTAATAGGAGTTAGATGATAAAGAGAGGAGTGGAGAAGCCGCTTTAAAAAAACTAGATGTTTGTATTGCTTTTTGTCTTTTTTAAATAAAAAATAGAAATAAAAACCAATACAAATAAGATCAAAACTAAAAATCACAGCCAAAAAGCGTTTTGCAAGTCTCAAAAGGAAAGATAAACAGCGTTCCTTTTTTTTTGTGAGGAAGGGAGTTTGTGGCCTTGTACTGCAACCAATGGATTGATGCCATGTGGTCGGGAGCATAGATGAGAGTATAGGTCGCTTCGTTTCTGTGTTTTCTTAGCTTTCAGCTTTTTAAATCAAAAATTACTTCGATCACATCACCTTTGAATTCCGGCTACCACCGTGAACAAATTTTCTTGGCCCCCTTGGTAAGTGGGCAACCACTATAATTGACTTTCTGCTCTGGCTTGGGTCACCTCTTACCTACGAGTCTTCAATAGTTGTATGAGGGATTTTCTGTGACTTTTCAATTGGATTGCGCGCTCTGGATAATGCGTTTTCCAGTTTTGGATTGTACCGGTTCGCCTAGGTGCCTTCCAAAACTAAAGGTGTATTTGTAGAAATGGCGCCCTCCTATTGAAAGTATACAGATTAAAAAGGATGTGGCTAGTGGAAACAGATGCACATTCGGAATGCGCAACCGAGATGGATTTGTGCCCATGTGTAATTGTGTATCGAAATGCTGGGAAGTTACCTTTCAGAGAATGCGGAATGATTACAAACTCCAATATATTTTCTTCTATTTTTTATTCCTATGTTTAGTTATTTTTATTATACTTAATATGTACTCTTTCATTTAATCTAAACTGTTATAAATCGGATCTACCTGATGGACGACTAGACATTTTTCTTTTTGCAAATTAAATAGCCAATGTTTATTTAGTTGTTATTCTGAATTTTAGTTGTTTATAATTGTTAATTGTTAATTTTTATTTCTAAATCTAATGTTGTACTTGACATAGAGTCTTTCTTTTTAATCTAAATTTATATATATGAATTAATTTCCTACTATTATTTTTATTTTCACTCCGTATTTGCATACTTTAGAATTTTCGTTATCAATAAAAACCAACTTTATAATTTCCATTTATTTATTATTGCAGAGTTTATTATTTTAGAATTTTAGTTTCTAATTTGTATAAAAATAAAATCACTATTATTCTTTTAATTTATTTTGGAATTGTGTATTTTTGGTTTGTTCATGGTATAGAGTTTTCTTTACAATTTTAGGTTGGAATTTGTATACAAATCCAACTTGTAGTTTACTTTTTTTCTGAATTATAGAAATTTAGGGATTTTATATTGGAGTTATTATGAAAATAAATTTTAATTTTTTTATTTTCAATTATTTTTACTGTACTTGAATGGACTCTTTCTTTTTTTTTAAGGTCTACGAGATCTTATTTTTATTTTAAATTTGCATATTTTTATAATTTTAATTCTGAATATAAACTAAATTTCTTATTTTCATTTAGTTATTACTGTGATGTTTATTATTTTGGAATTCATATAAAAATTAAATTGCTAGTTTGCATTTATTTTTATTCTGATTTTGAATATATTTGAATTGTATATGACCTAGTGTTTTTTCAGGTTTATGTTGGAGTTTCCATACAAATACAATTTCTATTTTTTAAAATTTTTATTCCAAATTTTATCTATTTAGGAATTTTAATTTGAAATTCATATGGAAATCAATTTGCTAATTTTATTTTATTTTTGATTTTGAATTTTATTTTTGATTGGAATTCATATACAACTCCAAGTGCTAATTTTCATTTATTTTTTGTTCTGAAGTTTATATATTTAGGGATTTCACTTTAAAGTTTGTGTGGAAATCTACTTGCTAATTTTCTTCATTTGTTTGTTCTGAATTTTAGTTATTTTTTATTGTAGTTGACATGTATGAACTTTTTCTTTTAAGGTAAGCTGTTATAACTCTGGTTTGTTAGATAGATGGTTAGATTTTTTATCTTTTTTTATTAACGTGGAAAATTTCTTGGAGTGTCTAATTGGTATAGGTACAGACAAGTGCTTGCAAGTAGAGGTGGAAAACGAGCCGAGCCGGCTCGGCTCGAGCCAGACTCGGCCGAGCTCGCACCGAGCCGAGCCGTGGCTCAGCTCGGCTCGTTTAGAAATCGAGTTAGAATGCAGGCTTGGCTCGGCTCGGCAGGTGGCTCGAGCTGGCTCGCGAACTGAGGTGGCTAGACCATGCACAACTATAACCTGAAGACTCTTATGTGGTAACTATGATACCATTTTATAGTCTGCATATTACAAATTCATCGAGCTAAAAAAATATTGAGAACCCTATACAGAGAGATGAATTCAACCCAAAATCCTTCAGCAATAAATAATGTCTAACCAATATTATCAGTAAACATTTGATTTAGCTTTATTAAGAAGATATACCATGCTAGCACTGGAGTAATGTGAACCATAATGAAACTTTGGGATGATTGGGTCCTCAAACGTAGAGTACTGTTCTTGGAACTTCTTTAGTTGTTCAGGGTTTAGTGCTCCGATTGGAACTTGTTTAGTCGTTCAGGGTTCAGTAATAAGTATGCAATAAGTATTCCCTGTTTTGTAAACATAGACAGAAGATATACAGGAACAGAAATATGTTATGTATTCACTAAATAAGCATTGAAACTCAAGCAAAAGCTCATAATTTCTATATGGCCGATCTACTACCTCCCACAATATGTTATGCATTCACTTTGAGGAAATCAAATCAGGTTAGAACACTGATCCAGTAGAAAATATCAATCTTGGCAGAGATTGTAGCAACCTGCAAAATGCTTTCTTAATGTAAAGGAAAACTTGGCTACTTTTAAGCAGGGAAGCACAACAGTTGTCAAACTTCCTTCAGTAAGAATTAAGAACAAACACACAAACAGTGGAGGAAGAGCATACGGCCGGCAGACTTCTCCTCTGTGCGCACAAGACTCAACATTCGACTGGCGGTCCATGTAGCTCCGCCCGGGGGAGTGGGGGAGGGGGACGGTGCATGGGGAGCGGGGCACGGGGAAGGGAGGCGGCATCGACACAGGGGGCGGGAGGACAGATCGGTGGTGGGGGTGGGCAGGAGGACAGATCGGTGGTGGGGTGGGCGGGAGGATAGATCGACGATGGGGGTGGGCGAGAGAATAGATCGACAGCGGGGGACAGGGGCAGAAAGGAGGGAGGCGGCGGTGGCACAGGGGGCGGGAGGATGGGGAGGGCGACGACACAGGGGGCGAGGGAGTGGGGAGGGAGGCGGCGGGCATAGGGGGTAGGGGAGCGGGGTGGGAGGCGGCGGCGGGTGGTGGCACAGGGGACTGGGGAGCGAGGAGGGAGGCGGCGGATGGCGGCACAGGGGGCGGGGAGAGAGGAGGGAGGCGGTGGGTGGTGGCACAGGAAGCGGGGGAGCGGGGAGGGAGGCGGTGGTGCGGGGGGTGGCGACGCTTGGGCGGGCTGGGTGGGGGAGAAATCTTTTGATAGCTGTGGATCGTAGAGGCAGTCGGGCCGGGCGGATCATGAGAGTGGAGACCGGGCAGTGGGTAGGCAGCTCATGTGCATGCATGTTATACTGGCTTGTCGGGCTCCCGAGCCGCTCGCGAGCCTTAAACTTTTTGTCCAGCCCTACTTGCAAGGATATTGTCGTCATTAATATAGTCCAGCGATGTGTCTTTTTTGAAGGAGAACGGGTAGGCTACGCTAGCTACAACATTTAATTTTCTACCGCATTCAACCAGAAAATATGCATGTAAGGGAGTCATGGATAGTTACCACTAAATGCGCTGCGCAGCGGAAGAAGAGTTGGAGAAGTCCGGTCCAACGTAGATGCGTGTCGATGAAGAAGAAGCAGTCGATCGTTTCACGAACTGAACGTCTCCTCGCGTCCTAGCAATAGCCTTGCGCTTCTTGCTGATCAGCACAGCAGCAACAGCAGCGGCGCCTCCACGGAGTCCACACGTTCGGGATGAAACGCCGTGCGCTGGTGTGCTAGCACCGCGCGCCCGGCTAGGGTTTTGAGATACGATCGAGAGGAGGTGGCGGCCAAGGTTTTCAGGATAGTAGCATCACTCACCTGCAGCCCCACCTCTATATATTTATAGAGCATGCTAATGGACTTTCACGTTGTAGGTCTATTAAAACCCTAATCCCATATGGATCAATATCCATTTTAACCTATAAAACTGAATTGTTTATGATTGCTTCTCGGGCACATCACTAACATTTTTGAGAAGTTGTATCCCAGATATATCTATTTTTTGTGCAAAGTGTGTGCATTGTTGTGGCCAATTTCAGTACATGGTGACGCCACCTGCTAGCGTTCCATGGGGATCGGGCAGGGTGCACCAAGGGAATGGATCTGATGCGTCTAATCGGGTTGTTGGGTCGAGCCATATCTTGAGTGATGCATTCGATGAGGGTATTTTGGTCCATATGAAAATACCACGGCTGATACGGGTTTGTGTTTGCAGAAAATGAGCTATAACCCTCCATAATTGTAATAACATATTTCGAAGAACAAACTAAGCAGTGATGTACCTCTAATACTAACGCTAAGCAGTGGTATATATCAAATATTCTATTTTTTTGGTAGTTGCCGGACAAAGATTGGCATATGATTAAATTCGGCACTGCTCAATTTAACTTCTGGATTCTGCTTTTTTTACTATTCATTAATTTCATTTTTTTCTGATTTTTTTTTATTTTTTGGACTTTTTTGTCTTTTCTTTTTTTCCAGTATTCCTTTGTATTGTTTGTGATAGGCAAACATATTTTTTCTATTTTTAAAATTTTTTAAATTTAATTATGTCAAATAAGTTAACTCAGTTACAGTAGAAAAATAAGTCAGCTACAGTAAAAAAACTATAAGCCAATGCTATTCTAAACACCCCGGAAGATGATTTGCGGTGGAAGAGAAAAGCAACCGCTGTAGCAGTAGCAAAAGAGAATGGTTTGGGCAAACCGCTGGGACTTTTTTTTCTTTAACCAAGATCTGACGGTCTTTACACTAATCCTTCTTAATCCAATGGCTATGTTTTTAAGGATGACGTAAGGTATCTACGCTAATTCTTCTTGATCCAATGGTTATATTTTTAAGGGCGACGTTGTTGAATTAGGAGTCTGCGTTTACGGTGAGTTTTATATGTAAGAAGGATACCATGGGAAAAAACAATTGCAGCTTTTGCTTCGTGAAAGGTACGAACTTCTTGTTATAAGTTAAAATCTTAATGGCCCAGTTCCATATAGCTTTTAATTTTAGCCTTCTAGCTTTTGAAAGTCAAAAACTATTTGAAACACGTTAGCTTTTAAACATAATTTTTTCTTTGCATTGTCCGTGGAGATATAATGATGATTTTCATATTTCCTCTTTTGTCGTTATTTTTCTTCAATTGAATATCTTAGAAAAAGTAACAGCTGATACAGTGTCTTTTCAGCCAAAAGACATTAGAAAAAGCTATGGGTGTAACAGATTGAATACGAATTGAATAGTGATCTTCTTATATTCATATTTGTATTTTTTTAAAACAAATACAAATACAAATTCGAATATACTCGAATACGAATCAAATATTATAACAAATACAAATTGAATATATACTCAATTCAGTCGGATACGAATATCGTATGGCATAATAAAGTTTAGCAAATTGACACTA
The DNA here is from genome assembly GCA_036346265.1 of Melocanna baccifera. NCBI lineage: Eukaryota > Viridiplantae > Streptophyta > Magnoliopsida > Poales > Poaceae > Melocanna > Melocanna baccifera. Next base: position 4,896,286 of record CM070708.1, read on the forward strand.
TTTTAAGTAACATTTATGCCCCTTTTCCTCTAATTTATCATATAATCATTTATCGTTGGTGCCATTTTGCCAATAATCCTAACTAATTCTAGATATATTATAAATAAATTGGTTATAAACATATCGAATTTGGCCAAAACAAGTATGCAAAAGACTTTATTGGGGGATGTTCCAAGAGAAATACCAAATTAGAGTCCACATGATGATGAAATTGTTGAGATGATCGAAATGTATATATAATAGGGAATATTGCTCAGTATCATCGCAAAGATCGTGAAGTTAGAAAATATTAACCAATGTGTCACTGACAGGTGGTCTCGAGCCCCACATGTCATTCTCATAAGCGATAGTATTTTTCAACTCCATTATCTTTGTAATAGTACTAAACAAAATAATTCTATATAATATGTCCAATTTGGATGTCAAATGCAAAAGATACGTATTAGCTAGCTGCTGCTATTATATCTGCCAAATCCAGAAATTATCCATATACAAGTCGATACTTATTTTACATACCATATTTGTATTTGATAAAAAATCTGAATACAATCTAGATTCACATTCGTTTTATAATACGAATATATTTTTACTTACCACATTCGCTACCATCTAAATACGGATACCGGATAAAACGGATAGTCCGAATCCATTTGACATCCCTAGAAAAATCCAAATCAAATAGGGCCAGTAAAAAAGCTGAGTTTTTGGCACATATAACACTGTTGGGACCTGTATTTACGAGAATGTCAATACACGCTTGGAAATGGCAAGAATGGATGTTTTATCGCCCGGTCATCGGGCAGCGATGCCGTAGAGCTGAACGTCGCCATTGGAGCCCGACCACCGTGTGGTAGGTGGCCTACTACCCAGCCACTAGACTCCAGGCCATTCATGTTGCAATTAATTATTTTAATTGCATGATTAGAAAATTTATTTACATGAACTGCTCGTAGAATTGTTTTAGATATAGCAAATGAGCACAAAAACTTATGAATTTTTTTGTAGAGCTTTCCACCACAGCGTACATCATTGTGTAATTTGCTCATAATTTTTCCCCTTCCAAATTTTACTGCAAAATTCATTTACATAAACTATTTGTAGGACTTTTTTAATATAGGAAATGACCTCGAAAAATTATAAATTTTTGTAGGATCCTTACATAGTGAACTTGATGGTATGATTTTTTATTAAACTATGCAAGGATTATATATAGCAGTGTAAAACGTTAAGAACGGAATGTGGGAGATGCATATATGAGGGTTCACTAGCTCTCTACTGACACAATAGAAAAACGAACCAAACCAAAGAAGCAATGCAATAAAAGCATAGAGCATAGACTAGTTCATTACAAAAGATGTTACATGATATTACCTATACACATCATCTACTGAGAGGTTACAAAAGGGGTAGAGAAGGAGTGCTTGCAAACCGAAAGACTACCTGACAATCACTATCGACTAACCTATGGTAAAGTTACTACTCCCTCTCAGGGTGGTCCTCTCCACAAGTAGAGCAGTCTCCTGGGGAGCAGGAGCGGTTGTGGCTAACATTTGGGGAACTGGAGCTGGAGCAAGAAGGAGAACGAGAACGGTGATCATCTCTACTGGATCCCCCGCGTTTGTTGTGGGTGGTGGGTGTACGCTCTTACGAGCGGTAAGCCACGTGCAGGGTCCCAGGTAACGTGTCAGTGTTGCGCCATAGGCAATGGGAGCGGGCAATGGTAGGAGACGGGCGGCGGGCACCGGTACTGCTTGTGCTGTTACTGGTGATGCTACTAGGACTGGAGCTACCATGTAGCGATACACTCAGCACGTACTGTGGAGTCTATGGAGCCCAAATGATTTCATTGTCGTGTAACGAATCGAACTCATTGTGCCACAACAGGCGGCACCTCGCCGGTTTGTCTTTGGCCCAGCGCAAGCAAAGCAGCAATCCACCGCAAGCCCATAGTAGGCCCATCTATCGGGTAGGGGAACTCGGTGAACGGGTGCACTGGCCTCTCAATGTTCGAAAGCACCACAGGGAAGTGCTCCCAACTCCACAGCTGCAAAAGCACATAGCAGATGACCAGGTTGGGGGTAGCACTAGTGCCGCGCTGGTAAGCGTCACACAACCCCTGATATGTGGTGCATAGGATGGCAGATCCCCACCTATACTAAAGCATCGCCACAACCTCTACGTCAGCCAAAGACTCGGCAATGGGGATGAACTCTGGGCTACAAATATCACTGTGTGTGGATGGAAATATGCTCCAATCAAAGAGCTGAAGAAAGCACGTGATGAGGTGCGTCATGACGACCTCATCTAGTGCATCCTCCAGGCACTAGTTGAAATGCACCAGCCAAGTACAGGAGGCGCCATGAGCACCCTTCGGGAGAGCCAGGCTAAACTGATATGCCAGCCTGTCCCTCCAGTCCGTTGGTAGAGAGGCTAGAACAAGTGCTTCACCCCAGATAGGGAGACCAGTGAAGAACGAGACGTCCTGCAGAATGACCATCATCTCACCGCACCAAAAGTGGAAAGTGTGCGTCTCGGGCGTCCACTTGTTCACAAGTGTGGAGAGCAGGCTGGCATCCAGGGTGAACTCATGTCCGATGGAGACCAGCCTTGCAAATGGCAACAACCTCGTGGTCAGCAGGATTGGAACATAGCTATCATCCAGCTCCCAATGATTGAAGGGCGGAGACATACCTTGCAACAAATGTAATAGACGAAATATTTATGCGAAGATTGATAATGACAATAAAATACTATAAATTAAAATTTATGACAAAATTAACATATGTACATATATGTATTACATATTATGTATGTATGTATGCATGTATGTATATATATGTATATATGTTATTCTTAATACTGAAAAAAATATTGTTATGAAATTATGTTTCTTTGGTAAGATAGAAGTAGCTCTGTACTGAGCTATATTAACTTACTTGATAGTACTAACTATTTTTCAAAATATAACAACACATACATAATTCCAGTACAATACTACATATTAAAATTACAATGAAATAAATAATTACATAAATGTACATACATACAGGAAGCCTCTTTTCTACTCTTGGGTGTAATTACACTCTATATTGTATCTCACAACGTAGAGAGTATCTCGTGTAATGAAGGGTATGTATGTGTGATGTACGAGTATTTAAGACCATCTAGGTGGTATGAATAATTTTTCAAAGATGGTATGTATATTTTTTTCGATATACTCCTTTTATGTGCATATATAAAGGTATTTACAAAATACGCTAAAACGATAGACTCCCTTGCAATATTTTTCGTATGGTTCACATTGGAGTATCTTATAATTAGTATACGAGTATACTTCAAGTGATAAATAAGTATTTTAAGTTTGTTTAAGTGGTATATTAGAGGTGCGTGTAATTACACCTAGGAGTAAAAGGTATTTTTTTCAATACATACATACATACATATGTATATGTATATATATGTCTTACACATGAATTACCGATTAATATGACTACTAATCGACTGCGAAGAATTGCGGCACTCTGAGAGCGACAACGAGAAAATTGCGAGAGCGACTGCGAGAGTGCTCGCAATTTATAGCGAGGGTAGGAGCGCAGCGCATGCTAACAACGCCCCGGTAATTACGGAAAGCAAATGCATGCAATAAGCAAACGCGATGGCACCTCGCTTTTGGTGATTTGCTCCTTTGCCGCGTATGGCACGGGCATGAAAAATAAACACCACGGTTGGCACTGAGTAAAAACAAACCAAAAGAAATACATAGGGCCCACTACCATTGGCACTATGTAGAAAATGGTAGCAAAAAACAAAGAAAAAAACACATGGGCCTGCGCCTGCCGCACGATGACCGTGCGGGCCGCACGGTGCCAATTCTTTGCCGCACGGCCACCGTGTGGTAGGCCATTTATTTTTTGCTAATCACATTTTAATACTAATTAATTGTAAAAGTAAGCACCTGTAGCCCGGTGGCCAAACGGCAGGTCACCTGTAGCCTAGTAGCCGAGCAGCAGGCTGCCTTCCACATAGTGGCTGGGCTCCCATGACGACGTGGCTGCTCTACGATGTCGTGCGCTGCCCGATGACCGGACGGTAAAATAACCATTCTTACCATTTCCAAGAACGAACTGATATTATCGTAAATCGGGCGGCAAAACAACCATTCTTGCTATTTTCAAGCACGAACTGATATTATCATAAATATAGATTGCAACAGTTCTATATATGCCAAAAACTCGAAAAAAAAGCCAAGAATTACAAAGCACATGTAAAATGCAAGGGATAAGCATAACGCTAGTCTGCTCTTTCAACTCGGCACGTTTAATGGACCCTACCTGCCTGTCACAGACACAGAAGACGTCATGCTATATTGGTTTATACCGTACACGCGCACCGCTCTACCGCCTGTGCCGCACCCTTCCAATCCATTTCAAAATTCACGACCGTTGCTTCTCTCCCCTACCTCCCACCCAACGGCTACCATCTCCACACGACAGAGAGAGAGAGATGGCGTCAAGAGAGGCGGCGGAGAGCCCTAAGTCCGCGCCTCGCCGGCCGGCGGCGGCGAAGGACGGCGCCGGCCTGCTCAGCCCCCGATTCCGGTCGGCGGCCGCTCTGGCTGGGTGGGACGAGGAGTCCATCCTCCTGGCTGCGCTCGTCGTCGAGGACACCCCGGTCCGCGAGTCGCGCCGCAAGAGGCGTCCCTCCTCCGTCGCCGGCAGCAGCGCCGGCTCCAACACGAGGTAAGCGCGCACGCCCGACCAATCGCGAAAGGCGAGGGCGTCCGATGCCCTCGCTGCCTTCCTCGCCTTTTTCTTTGCTGGTTTCTTGATCCGTCCAAATGGCGCGTTCCTGCAGGAAGCGGAGGTCGCGGAGGCAGTCGCCAGGCCAGATCCCGCCGGTGGTTCTCGCGCTCGACGACGACGAGAAACCGGATAACGCTGCAGGTTGGTTATTAGTTCCTGGCTTTCCTCCTTATCTCGATTTCTTGAATATTTTGTCGATCTAGCGTTAATTTGGGAGTCTACAGATGACAAGAAGGAGGTGAAGGAGGAGAAAGTTGTCATCGTGGGGAAGAAGGACGCGTCCGAATCGGCGGAGAAAGCCGCGGCAACAGGCGAGCTGCCGTATATGGATCGGCTACGGGAGGAGCTGTCTTGCGCGGTAGGGGTGTTTCACAGACTGGTTTCTTTGGTTTCCTGTATCGTGATTGCATATGTAATGACCTTGGAGAGTGATTTGTGTACTTGATTTTGCACAGATTTGTTTGGAGATCTGCTTCGAGCCGAGCACCACGCCTTGTGGTCACAGGTAAATTTGCACTGTACTTTCTACGAAGGAACTTTCTTTAGTTCAGAAATTTTGCAGGAGAAAGCAAAGCATGAACTTTTGACCAGTTCGTTTAGATTAGGAATTGGCACAATGTCAATATGTGATGTGTAAATATCTATTGGAAGAGCCGTTCTCCTAATTTGCCAGGAATTAGGAACCTTTTTGCTGTTACTGTCAATAGGAGATTCAGTTTGGTAATTACTTGGGCAATGTACCAGGAAAAGCTTATTTTCATTCTAGATGTGCAATTTACCCTATTTGCAGTAATTTGTTGGGGATTGCTAAACAGCACTCGAGTGTTTTTTGTGATTCGAAACACTCAGATTTTCCCCCGTACACCCCCTTCTAAAAAATATGAGTGCTTTGAACCACAAAAAATACTCGAATCCCTCGTACACCTCCTCAAAAAAAACTAAGTGTTTTTTTACTCAGCACTCAGATTTTCCCCTATACATCCCTTCCAAAAAATGTGAGTGCTCCAAACCACAAAAACACTCGAGTGCCTCCTAGACACCTCCTAATTTGTTTTGTAAGTTCATAAGTTTGGAACACTAAAGACTAGGACTTTCATCCATTTTAGCTGGAACAGACATGATTTTAGTCTTGAAATTTGTCATTTTGAACAACTGTATTCATCTCACTTTAGTGATTGCTATGCCCATAATTGCATATTTTCCCCCCACTTATTCAGAGGTATCAAATAATGAATTCAAACATCACATTCTTGGAATAAGATAAGGAAACAAATGTCGGAGGGAAATGAGGTGTGGGGAGTATTTGCTCATTCTCTTTGCTATTCTGCAAAATTCTGAAACCTCGTAACATTGTTGCTCCTTTCACTGAACAGCTTCTGCATGAAATGCTTAAAACATGCCGCGGCCAAGTGTGGAAAACGGTGTCCTAAATGCCGGCAATTAATCAGGTAAAGCTCAACCCCCTAGTCTGTGCATTTCTTCAATTAAGATAGTTGGTAAAGAACCACCATAGGCAGGCTTAACTAAATTGTTGTTGTTCTGCAGCAATTCGAGATCTTGCACTGTCAATACAGTACTCTGGAACACCATCCAACTCTTATTTCCCAGCGAAGTTGAGGCAAGGAGGACTTCAATTGCATCATCTTCAGCAAGCAACGACAATGTGAACCAAAGCCCACCAAGAAGTACTAGCTTTGCACAAGGCGGCACGAGAAGTAGGAACACTAGAGGCAGCTTCATCCCACAAGACAACACAAGCAGCAGCAGCAGCAACAGGAATTTCATCACACCAGGCAGCAGAAGAAGCATCAACACCAATTCGAGCTTCATCACACAGGCCAGCGGCACAAGAACCAGAGACAGCGGCAGAGGCTTTGTCCGGGCTTCGCAGTTGGTCACTACCAGTCGCTCAGTGGGGTCAGACCAATCTGATGATGCTGCATTGGCTTATAGGTTGCAACAGGAGGAGTTCGTGACGGCTTTCGAGAGCGAGGCCGAGAGGCAGCCACGGAACACGGTGTCCACTGCCAGAGCAAATTTGAGAGCTATGGCCTCCCGGGCCATCCGCCTCCGTGCTCGTGGCTGGCCTGTTTAGTTTTGCTTGCTTGTTTTCTGTTTACTACTAGCTGAGTCTTCTTCTGGTAAACTATAGCAGAAGTATCGTGATGATTACTGTACTGTATTGAGTGGCCTGATCTAATTTGCCACTTAATAAAGATTATTTCCTGTATTGGGTGGCCATAATTCCTTGGCACTCGGAAGATTCACTTCTGTAACAACTAGTCTGAATTTTCAAGTTAACTGTACTTTTTTGGCAAATGATAAATATTTGTTATGTTGAATATGATTGTTGCTTGCTGGTTTGACCCATCATTGTTGGTTTATCACATGAACTTTGCTGCCCTTATGTGTTCTTATGATTCAGGGAAAAAGAAAGTATGTTACAGTCTTGCTGTCGGATTCTGGATATAAACCTGGCATTTCTAGCAAAACAAGTCCTTTATGCTTTTCTGAATTGGAATAACCTGCAGTCTATTAGTTGATTTGATTTTACCAGGAGTTCTGTCATCATAGGGGACGAATTTTGACATGGCGGCCAAAATATTACGGCATGGCATGTAAAAATCCATTCTTATGTTCTGACCTGCAGCCCATCTACTAGGATTTGCTAGGAATCAAGTACCTCACAGCAAATCAGCAACGAATTCGATACAACCAAGAACAATTTGTCCCACTCAGTTCATATAGGGGGCTCCTCGAAGAAATATAGTTCCCAAAAGTCACTGCAATTTATAAGGCAGAGCCACCGCGTCAGCCGCCGCCGGCGGCCGGGGAGACAAATTGGGAGGAAAAAGCGGAGGAATCTTCTAGAACAAAATTTCATGGAAGGAATATTTAGCAGAGCTAGCTGACAGGGAGATTCTGAACAATTTTCAGGTTGCAGAGTATACGCAGAAAAATGTCTTTCCAGATTTTCTCTTTGAGCAAGTTGTTGTGATGCGTCGCATCCAGAGATAAGATGTGATTGAAAAGCATGCAACTCGACGTTGATCAAGTAAAACACCTACCATCCTTTTCTTCTAGAACAGTTTTGAGACGTACGCCTGACAGGCATCATTACTTCATTAGTCAAGCGGAAGCAACATGCAGAGTTCATGCTGCCTTTTGAAAATCCATGGTTTCCTTGACGTTGTCCAGGCCTTTTTTTTATTTGACCGTCCTACACCTATGCGACAAATACGAAGACACTGTTGAGTGTTGATGGAATCGTTTGCTGGAGATCGTATTTGGAAAGCAAGAAGTTCATAGAAATTTTGTAAAATCGGTAAAACTCCTCAAATTCGTATGGAATTCCTCTGTTCCGAACGTGGCAAGCATAAGTACGCAAGGATGCCTAACACGGGGACTTCCCATGGGAGATACTTTCTCCACAGCAAAAAATAAGATTCTGCTTGATTTTGTACACCGCCTCAAAAATTAAATTTGAACTATCAGCTTTTATTGCTATACTATTGGAAGACTACAAAATTGTGATCATGGTACATTACTTTAGATTGCGATTTGTGCAATTCAGCAGGTTCAACATGAGCATATCTAGGGCACCCTAACTTTTGGTGCATTCCCTTGCATCTCTGCTGGTTCACCACCACTCTTGGTGATGGCTCATCTGCCTTCCAAAACCATCGAGTCCTTGGCGTTCATCGCAATCTATGGATCCAAAATCCACATACATCGCACCCCCACACAAGTCACAGCCACGCTCCTCCACTACCCTACCCCAACAACTCGTGCCCACCGCCTTCCTCATGTGCAGGCAAACTCCTCTTCTTTCCTCACCTAACCTAATCTCCTTTCTCTTCTCTCCCCTCCGCCTCCACATTCGGTGTCAGCACTCCCCTTCCTTTTCTCTCCTCGCCTCCTTCGTCGACCGCTGCCTCCTTTCTCGAGATCCCACCGCCGCCTCCCTTAGGATCACAACGACCGCCGCCGCCTCCCTTGAGATCCCAACGAAGGGCCAGCTGAGCCGCCGACCACGGCTACGGCGCAAAAGCGAGCACCGTCCTTCTCCTCCAATGGATCACGGCCCGTGGATCTGAAGGATCTCATCGCAAGATCGCACCACAACGCCTTGGCGACCGTCTGTCTACCCCATGTTGTCATCGTCGCCAGTGATGGCATCCCAGCTATCGCAGGAGCTAGACCTCGATGCCTTCCTCCCCTCCTCTCCCACCTCCTCCTCAGCCTCCAACGCCAACACTGATTGAAAAATTTTTTAAATGAAAACAATCACTCTGCTATAGATTGAAGAGGAAGTGTCTCTTCGGACAGGTCCCAACAATCGATCTGGTTGGTTCAATAGAGTTTTATGAAAATCAGACGCTTAGCATGTATAGCTACGATCCACGATTGAGGTGAACTACGATCCACGATCTGATACTATCTTTTTAGGCACTGTATGGAGACTTACAATTCTTAGCATGTATAGCTCTGCTAACTTGTCATCTGCATAGGTTGTCTTGACCAGAATAAAATAAGCAACATTTGTCAAACGATCCATAATTACCTAAATTGAATCGAAACTATCTTTAGTCTTAGGCAATCCTGTAATAAAATATATGCCAATTTCTTTTCGCTTCAAAAATCCTCAGCGTCTGTAGCAAATCTACTGGTCTCTAATGCTCAGTCTTTACTCTTTGCCATATGTCACAAAGTGCAACATACTCTGCTACCTCACGCTTTATGCTTGGCCACCAATATTTATCCTTGATGTCCTGGTACATCTTGGTACTACCTAGATGAATCAAGTGCAATGAATCATGAGCTTCATTGAACAACAACTCCTTTAACTCCCTCTTGTTTGGTACACACAAACACTTTATAAACCACAAGGTACCTTTATCATCTACGATAAATCTTGATGCTTTACTCTTACTCATATTGACTTTGATCCACCGAATATTTTCATCCTCTGCTTAAGCTTGATAAATCTGACCATCTAATATCGGTTGTAACTCCATTGTGGTTAAGAATCCTTTCTCAACTAATTCCAGGCTAAGCTTTTGAAATTCCTTGTGCAAAGCTGTCTGACTCTCCTTAAATATCACTGTATTGCAATAAACCGTTCTGCTCAAAGAATCTGCTAATATATTGGCCTTTCCTGGGTGGTAATATATTCTAACATTATAGTCCTTTGTTAACTCCAACTACCTTCTTTGCTTGAGATTAAGGTCGGCTTGAGTGAAGATACAGTTGAAACTCTTGTGATCCATATAAATCTCACATCGATTACCCATGAGATAATGGTACCAAATCTTTAAAGTATACACTATGGTTGCTAACTCTAAATCATAAGTGAGGTAATTTTCCTCATATGGCCTCAACTGACGCTAAGCATAAGCTACCACTCTTTTGCCCTGCATCAGCGCACATCCCAAACCTTTGCGGGAGACATGACAATATATTTCAAAATCCTTGTTAATGTCCAGCAATATTACCACTGGGGCTGTAGTTAAACACTCCTTCAAATTTTGAAAACTCTTTTCACACTTTGGCGTCCAAATAAATTTCTTTTTCCTTCTTTAACAGCTGTGTAAGGGCCTGAATACACTGAAGAATCCTTCGATGAAGCGACGGTAATAACCAGCCATTCCAAGAAAACTTCTAACTTGCATCACTGATGACGGTGACTTCCAATCAAACACATCCTTTACTTTTCTGGGGTCAACTGCAACTCCCCCTACTGATATGACATGGCCTTAAAAAGTGACTTCCTTCATCCAAAATTCATATTTGCTAAACTTGGCATATAGTTTATGCTCTCTAAGCTTTTGCAACACCAACATTAAATGCTCCTAATGCTCTTTCCTGTTCTTGGAGTAAATTAAAATGTCATCAATGAACATGATGACAAAATTGTCTAGATACTCAATAAACACATTGTTCATCAGGTACATGAAATAAGCTGAGACATTGGTTAAACTAAAGGACATTACTGTGAACTCGTACAGACCATAACGAGTCGAGAATGCTGTCTTAGGTATATCGTCCAGACGAATTCTCATCTAATGGTATCCTGGTCTCAAGTCAATCTTAGAGAACACTCCAGCTCCTTTAAGTTGATCAAACAAATCGTCAATTCTAGGCAAAAGATATTTATTCTTTATGGTGACCTCATTGAATGCTCGTAATCCATGCATATGTGCTGACTGCCATCCTTCTTGACAAACAATACTGGCGTTCCCCACATGGGTGAATTTGGTCTAACATAACCTTTGTCCAACAACTTTTGTATTTGCTTCTTCAATTCTACCAACTCATTAGCAGGCATCTGGTACGGCCTCTTAGAAATCAGCGAAGTACCAGGCATTAGCTCAATCGAAAACTCAACCTCTCAGTAAGGTGGCATTCTGGGAAGGTCATCTGGAAATACATCAAGATACTCCCTGACAACTGGCACATCCTCTAACATAATCTTTTTGCTCTGACAAACCATAACCTTATTTGATTGACTTATGTTGGCTGCAAATTTCACTTTTCCTCCATCTGAACTGATTAAGGTAACAACTCTACTTCCACAATCCAACATTGCTTAGTATTTCTTAAGCCAATCCATTCCCACAATCACATCTAAAGATTGGATATCCAACACGATAAGATCGGTGAAAAACTCCACTCCTTGAATATGTATCTTGACTCTAGAACAACCTAGGTTTGTACTCAACTCGGAGCCTAAGGATTGAACCAAGAGAATAGACCCCAGAACAACAGTTTTCAACTGTTGTTTTAAGGCAAAATTCTGAGAAACAATCCATTCCTACAATCACATCCAAAGATTGGATATCCAACACGATAAGATCGGTGAAAAACTCCACTCCTTGAATATCTATCTTGACTCTAGGACAACCTAGGTTTGTACTCAACTCGGAGCCTAGGAATTGAACCAAGAGAATAGACCCCAGAACAACAGTTTTCAACTGTTGTTTTAAAGCAAAATTCTGAGAAACAATCCATTCCCACAATCACATCCAAAGATTGGATATCCAACACGATAAGATCGGTGAAAAACTCCACTCCTTGAATATCTATCTTGACTCTAGGACAACCTAGGTTTGTACTCAACTCGGAGTCTAGGGATTGAACCAACAGAATAGACCCCAGAACAACAGTTTTCAACTGTTGTTTTAAGGCAAAATTCTGATAAACAAATGAATATGAAGCTCCGGAATCAAACAAAACTATAGTAGGAACTGAATTGATTAGGAACTTACCAATCACAACCTCTGGTGCTACTTGGGTCTTCTCTGTAGTGACATGGTTTACTTGTCCTTGCATGACTGATGGTAGCACTCGACTGTCCTGGCCTGATACTTGGGATGCTCTACGTCCTAATCCTGAAGTAGGGGTCTAATCTGGTGTGGCTCCTAGGTTGAAATGGATTGGCATCAGGGTTTGCCTTTGAGAGCACTTGCTAGCATAGTATCCTTACTCATGACACTTGTAATAGATAACTAATGCTATAGGGTTGGCATTCTTCGATTGCTGATTGCTGGTACCAATAGGGGTGTTCCTAACTGAAACTGATGGAGTGCTGGTGCGGGAGTCCTAAATCCTGACTATGGTGGGCACGAGCTGGATGGTAAGTGCTAAAACGAGCTTTCTGGGACTGATGCATTTGAGATCAGTGTTGCATCACCCTCCTCTTGCGAGACTCCTCTAGTTTGTGTCGACTTTCTTCAATGAGCATTGCTTTGTCTACTATGTTTTGAAAACTGGTATAATCATTGCCTACAACCTGAACTTTCAATCCTGCATTTAATCCTTTCTTTAACCTCTTCTGTCGAGCGTCATCTATGGCAACATCATTCGATGCATAGCGTGCTAGCTGAGTGAACTTGTTGAGGTATTCAATCACTGACATGTTCTTTTGTTGCAACTCACAAAATTCTTCCTTCTTCATTTCAATCATCCTATAAAGCTGGGTGCATTCATCGGTTCCTAGGTGCAGTAGTCGGGTACCACGGCACCGGCCCACTGGAGAATCAACAGCATCGGCGGCGAGGCCCGACGTCACCCCCGTCCCCACCCAATCGAGCTGTGTCACGGAGAGGGCATCGTTGGATCTGAATGTAAGCCCACCGTCGGTGAAGGAAGCACCCAGCTCTAGCCTATTTTCTACAGCCACCGCCAGCGCTGGCCCTCTCCAACCAGATCTGGCTTTCCTCCAGCCTCCGTCATCCCTCATCGTCTCCAATCTTCTACCGCCATTCGCCGTCGCTTAGGAGTCTACCTCGCTGCCGGAGTCGTAGCCCATTGTTGTCCCCAACCTGGAGTCCCCCCTACCATTCCCAAAGTTTTTAACGTCCTCTCCTTTACCTACTCGCGAAAGGCATGGATTCCACCAATTTTTCATTGTTGCCAGAAGTCTATCCTCGCTGCCAGACCTAAAGCAGCCCCTTACCTCTCCGGATCTGTAGCCGTCTACTGCTCCGCTCACTGGTGGGCTCGTGGTCAAGGCCTAGCCTTACTGTTATTGTTATTGGGGGACCCTCGCCCTAAGTACCGAGCCAGTTTGTTGAAGAGACCCAAAGAGTTGGGTGTCCCACCATTTAAGTTGTCGTCCTGAGTAGGAGCACTGCTTTGAAGGCCCCATGTTTTAGCAGTTCTAGTTTCGGCCTCATGACCAAGCATGCCACCGTTGGTGAGCTATGTGGGAGAGTGTTGTCTGCCGTGTGAGAGGAGGGAGAGCGATGTCAGACCTATTGGCCCTTTTGTGTGTTGCCCACTATCATCAACTAAGCGGAAGGGTTGCTTCCTCGCCATCTTCCTTCTATCTCTATTGATTGTCTTGTTAGTGTATGGTTCTTACCATGGTTCTTCAATTGTGGTGGAGCTGTGGGTCGCCTTGCCTTTGCTTCTATTCTTCTCTCTCAAGCTTCGTGTAATGTGGTCTACTGCATCTAGCTTGATTTCAGTCAATAGCTTTAGCATGTGGGAAGGTGGGGTGTTTGTTTCTTCCTTTAACTGCATGGTGTGTGGTGTGTGAGAGTTGTATGGAGTGGTGCCAATGGCCGCTTGCTTGTGGAGTTTCCCAGCAGGGCAAGTGTCTTGTTCCTTTTCCTTTGTTTTCTCCTGCTTTCTCAATATATCAGGTAGTTTTCCTGCCTGTTCATTCAAAAAAAGACATGAAAATGACATGAGCATCAAGTAATTATCTCTCAACATGGATAATGACATCAAGTCATTTAACCAGACCCATGACAGTATGCTAAGCTGAATTAGAAAGTGAGCTTTTGAAATCAGCATAATGCACAATAGTATTGTGTCGCTTGCTCTCAGCTAAGGAGTTGCTCAAGTTAAAGAACTTGGTCTTCTCAACTCTTGTCAGCAAATCAACAATCAAAGAGACTATTCTCTTAGTATTATGCTAGTTTGACTCACTAAATTACCTCAGTGAAATGACATAATCAAATACCATATTCTAAGCACATGTATGGACCATTAACTGCTACTGCAATATGAACAGTAATACGGCAATAGCAAGAGAAGGCTACAGTTAAGAGCTACTGCAAAATGAATTGAACCTAATAATATTCAGTACTAAATAGTAGTAAACAACACTGAACCGAGATATGAAATTAACATTTAAAGGTCTAAACTAGCAAAATACTTTCTAAATAGTCACGATGATCTCAATTTGACAAGTTATTCTCATCGAGCATTCACAAAAAACCCCCAAATCTACCATGCATAAGTCCTCACAGGAGACCAAGGAAAACTCACTGATTGCTCTCGGATCTTTGTGTATCTTCTCGTTAATGAACCCCGATCTCCCTCCCATGGCCAGATTTAAAGGAGAAGGATCCAGATTAGAGGCGGTGGCGCCATCGCCCAAACAACCGCCCTAACTGAGCGCCTGAGATCTGAGCCACCCGACCTTATCTCCTCACCTCCCTCTTACAGGTGGGCCCAAGAGGATTTCCTTTCCCTCTTTTCTTTTATTTCGGAAATAGAGGGAAATTTCCTTTTTTGCCCAACATTTGATACCGAAGGAAACAACCCCATCCAGCTGAGAAAGGCTAGACATGGCAAAGCTAGTTGTTTGGTTTGTTTGAAGCAAGGTTCATTATTCATATGGTAAATGCGCCATTTTGCTATATGGGTGAGATTGCCTCGTTTTGCTCAAAGTACTGTCAATATTTTGGCTAGGTCCCAATAATGTTTTTATACGAATTTATTTGATTTTTTAACACAAAACACAAGGAAATTTTAAAATATTTGATTAAACAACACTAGCTTAACTTTGTGGGAAAACCAAAAAAGAAATATAGAATCGGTCGAGATAGGGAAAATCGTATAATTGATGTGATGGGGAGAGAGAGAGAGAAGAGAGAGGAGAGGGACTCTCCTGTCACCTGATGCAGACGATCGGAACTAGCGAGACCATACGTGAGGCCGGGTGGGACGAGGAGTCCATCCTCCTCGCGGCGCTCGTCGTCCCGCAATAGGCGGGCCGGGTCTCCTCCGCCGGCTCCAACACCAGCTAGGTACGCGCGCGCTCCAGACCAATCCGCGCGAGGGGAGAGAGCGCTCGACGCCACGCGCGTCTAGCTTCCTGGCTTTTTCTTGGTTCGTTTCTTCATCCGTCCAAATGTCGCTTTCGTGCAGGGAGCGGAGGTTGCGGAGGCAGCTGCCGGGCGAGATCCCGCCGGTGGTTCTTGCGCTCGACGACGACAACGACAAACCGAATAATCCTCGCTTTCTTCCCTAGCTCGAACATCTGTTGTCGCATCTGTTTGGGCATTGTCGATCTGGCGTCAATATGCTGATGGCAAGGAGGACAAGAAGGTGGGCGAGGAGGAGGCATCCACATCGGCCGAGAAAGCCGCGGCGACCGGCGTGCTGCCGTGTATGGACCGGCTACGGGAGGAGCTGTGTCCTGCACGTCAAAGGGGGTTTTGCTGATGGGAAATAATTTTATATATATTTGTTTTCTATTAGTGATATTTACCACAAAACTATGTTATGTAACTTAAGAAATTCAAAATTACACCTAGAAAATAAAGATTACCTTCTACGTTTTTAATAAATTACCGTACCAAAGGCTCATAAGTTACCATTAATTGGACACTACGTTTTGCGATCGACAGTTTAACAAATTATCATCAGATCATGAATGTGGCAAAGTTCAAAAATTACCATTGTCACCACCCTAAATCCAAAATTACCATCAATAATGCGAATATAAAAAGTTCAAAACTAACATCAATTGCACTTCAGTTATCGTCTGCATTTTCGATAAATACCAACCTAATGTTAAAAAAATTACCATAAGTTATCTCCTAAGTTACGATATCATTTTTCAACAAATTATCATCCTAAATTCAAGATTATCATTAATTTTGTGAAAATAAAAAAAGTTCAAAAAACGCACTCGGTTGCGCCCCTAATTTACCTTACGCACTTTTAAAAATTAAAAAAAGAAACCATTAGTTACTTGAAACACGCACACGCCCCGCGCACAAAAAAAAACTAAATTAGCGTAAATTCGGAAGTCATCGTCCTCCTCCGTACATAGTTAAAAAAGGGCAAGAGAATGAATAGTGGGAATGCTATTCCCGAACGTCTTTTAAGTGGACAAGCACTCCATCGGACGGCCACGACACTCCGTTTCTAAAGGAAATTTCTTTGGATCGGAAAATTTGCAGCACAAAGCAAATCCTGAACTTTCGATCAGTTCCTTGTGTAATCATAGGTTGGTAATTTCTTGGAATTAACATAATGTGCCCATTTTCTTTGCTCTGGAGATGACGGCCGCGCTCACGTCGACTTCCAACGATAGCTTCTAGCGTTGGTTTAGCTTTTATTTTACTATTGTATTTTTTTATTTTCGGTTTTTTGTTTTTTTTCTATATTTCTTTGCATTGTCTGTGATAGATTAACATATTTTTTTCTATTTTTAAAATTTTTTTAAATTAATTATATCAAATAAGCCAACTTAGCTACAGTAAAAAAGCCATAAACCATCACTATTCTGAACATCCGTATATCTGTTGGAAGAGCAGTTCACCTAATTTGTCAGGAACTAGGAACTTTTTTGCTGGTTAGTATAAATATCAGATTCATAATGTTAATTACATGGGCAAATTTACCAGGCAAAGCTTGTTTCAATCTAGATGTGCAGTTTGTCCTATTTGCAGTAGTTTGTATTGTGAGTTCGTGAGTCTGGAAGACGAAAGACTAGGACGTTATCCAATTTAGCTCTGGAACAAGCATGACTTTCAGTCTGGAAAATTTTCACTTCGAACAACTGTATTCGTCTCACTTTAGTGAATGCTACTCCCATCCTTAAAATCTCCCTACAATCACATTTTGCCTCCAAGTATTTCACGGTATCAAATGCTGAATTCAATATCGTTTTCTTGGAATAAAATTAGGCAACAAATGTTAAGAGGGAATTGGGGATTGGGGACTGTTTGATCATTGTATTGAGTGGCTAAAGCAGAAGTAGCGTGGTGAATGGTGATTATTGTATTGTATTGAGTGGCGTGTGATCTAATTTGCCACTTCACAAAGATTCTTTCGTATATCGGGTAGGCACAATTCATTGGCACTCAAAGGATTCACTTCTAACAAGTAGCCCTTTTGGCCAAGCTCCAGCTTCAGATTTTGGGCTCTGGATCCCAGCTTCTAGAGAAGTCAGCTCCAAGAGAAGCTGGAGTCTAGAGATTGAGAGTGTTTTGGTTTAAGGGGGCATTCAGAATGGCATTGGTTTATGACTTTTTTACTGTAGCTAACTTATTTTTTACTGTAACTGAATTGGTTTATTTGGCATAATTAAATTTTAAAAAATTAAAAATAGAAAAAACATATTAGCCCATCACGAATAATACAAAGAAATACGGGGAAAAAAGAAAAGACAAAAAAGCCCAAAAAATCTAAAAAGAAAATGACAAAATTACTAAATAGTGAAAAAACAAAAGTCAGAAACAGAAGCTAACTTTAAATTGAAATGAGCACAACCTAAATTGCAGCTTTTCAGCTCTAACTCCACTCACATCTTGTAAAGTGTATATGCTCTACCCCTTGCAACTATGTATCCTCAAATTCCATAAAACTAATGCATAGCAACAATATTCATGCATGATACACAATTTCCACTTAACATGAACACTTTAGCATTGTGATACAAAATATATCGTTGAGTGCATAATATAAAAACTATTTACAACATATTACATTAGTATTTTAAAGATTGAACACAAAAGATTTGATATGCTATACAAGTAACATTGTATAGTCATCCTAAATTAACTAGATTAACTAGCTAATGCTTCAGCCAATTCATCATGGAAGTGGTCCATTGATCTTTCATTCAATTGTGTAATTGATGAATCCAACGCATTTGAATATGAATCCTTAGCATATCTAGTAGGTATGGTTGGAATATAGTTGGGATCTTCATCACATCTAGCAAACTCCACATCTCCTATAGCACAGCATGGTCACATATAAAATTGTGCAATGACATTCATGCCGCCACAATCATCTTTTGCTTAGCAATAGGATAACTTTGCATTCTAAGAAAGATTTGCCATTTCATTTTTAGAACTCCAAAAGCATACTCTATCACATTCCTCAAGGATGAGTGTAAATGATTGAATTTCTCCTTGACTCTATTTGGGTCACCACCTCTTTGAAAATCAGGAATATGATATTGCTCTCCTTTGTATGGTGCCAAGTAACCTAGCCTATTTGGGTATCCAGCATCAATGAGATAGTATTTTTACTACAAAACAACATGAAAATTTAAAGATCTAGCGTAATATAAAACCTTGAATAAAATGATGCATTGCTTAAGAAATAATGTCTAGTTGGAGGATGTGGAAACACATCTCTACCAACACACAAGGCATGATATAATACACTGGTATCATGCGTTGCTCCAGGTTGTCCCATTGAAGCATATGTGAAGCGCATGTCAAAATCACACACTGCCATAACATTTTGTGTTGGACAGCTTGAGCTACCAATATACCTCACTTTTATCATTTGATGGTATATATGCATGAATATGAGTATCATCAAAGGCATGGATAAAATCTTTGAAGTGAGGCCAATGTCTGTTGTCTCTTCTGATTCTATTATGCACTTCAAGAAAGTTTGGATCTTTTGGCTTGATAAAATCCATGGACATGCTGACTACATAGTTAAGAACTTCATCAAATTTGTGGCTTGTAGTTTCTCCTGAATGCTTGAATCGATACTAAGACCGTCGATTTGATTCATTGCCACCAAAGAACCACAAAAAAATAGCAAGTACTTCAAGGCTGGACATCTCAAAAGTTGACTGCAGGTTATATCTACTGATTAGCAAGTGATGCAAGCTATGAAAAATATTCACATCCATCCTGAACATCATGTGACTTTCTCCCTCAGTAGTTAATGTATCTTATCACAAATTGAAAGCCAGAAAGCTGTGATGTTCTCACATCACCCTTGTTTAGACACTTTAGAAAATAATTGGTACCAATGGTTGCAGCATCAAGACAAAGGTGCATAGCTTGATGGGGTTGATGGGGGCACCAGGGGCATCGACGCCGGCTAGGGAAACTCCTGCTCACCCTCCTTGCATGGCCGCTGCCTCCTCTGTGTTTTGCCCAAATGGATAGGGTTGAGAGGAGGGGAATGACTTCGAAGCCCAAAAACCTGGCTTCAAAGCTCGGCCGAACAGCATCTGAATTGCCAGAGTTAACTGAACTATTTTCTAGCAGATGAGAAACATTTGTTATATTCAATATGATCTTTGCTTGCTGAACCATCGTTGTTGGTTTAGGATGTATAATGTGTTGAATGGTTCGTCACTTATAGTTCACTTATAAAACTGTCAATAATGGTAATGACTACATGAAGTATGCGATTCTTATTTGTTCTGATTTGAGGGGGAAAAATGTGTGCTAGTCTTGTGGTCGGATTCTGAATATGAACCTGGCATTGCTGGCAAAATCAATCATGTATGCTTTTCTGAATTGGAATAATCTGCATTCGTTTGGTTGATCTGGTTTACTAGGACATCTGACATCATAGCGACAAAATTCTACCCTGGTGTCCAAAATATTTTGACATGGCATGTTTCCAGTCCATTCTAATGTTTCACATCCTGACATGGTATGTTTCCAGTCCGTTCTCATGTTTCAGACATGAAAGATGAATCTCTTAAAAAAAACCACGTGAAAGATAAAAATATCCCACGTATCTTTAACACCAGATACTGGATTTTTGTCACCGAAGCACTCCCTGACCTCCCCTGCCTCTCCTCCATGGGCCATCATCAAAGCAAAGGCAAACAATGCCTGCAAGCAAAAGCCTTCCTATTTGCTAGGAATCAAATGGCACCTCAACTTTTAAGTTTGCTCTTTGCTGCACGAGATTTGATTCTTGTTGGGTATATTTTAGGATTAGTGCTTTTATAGGGTGTGTGAACTCAACTTGCCTAGCTCTAGTTTCACAGAAAACTATATGCCTTCTCACATCCCCATCTCCGAGTTGGTTTCAAGTGCACTGAAATACTGAACTGAAACCACTACTTGGTGGATTTCGCCTTCAGGCTATCAGCCGGTTCATCACCTATGCGCACTTCATGCCTGTCAATCAGGAGAACACTTGGGCAGCAAATCAGTACTTCGTATATTATTAGCAGGGGAGTTCCTGGCCAGCGACTGTGTCCACGTCGGCTTCGCCCGCCGTTGGCTCGACGCGTGTGCGTGTGATGACCGGGCTGTGTGCGCGCCCTTCCCCGCTGGTTAGCGAGCGGCGGTTTCGGTGTGCGCTCCTCCTTACTGTCGTTCTACGCGGGGCACGTGCCCTGGTCACCTCACAAGGCTGCCTCCACGCGGGAGTGCCCGACCACCTGCGTGTCGCCCAGATGCGTCTGGGCGCACCTGTTCCACCTGCTCAGTACGTCCGCCTTTCCCCGTTCTCTCCACCTTTCTTACGAAATCGATTGCCTCAGCTACAGATCCCGGCGATCCTGCGGTGTTTCGCCTTGCCCCGCTTAACTCAGGTGTGGATCTCTGCATCCCTATCGGCCTCTTCCCATCTCTCCTGTCCCCTTCCCGTCTCGATGGCTCCACCCTGTCAGGCTGTCACCCTTTTCCTCGTGGCCTTGGTGACAGCAATGATCTGGACACCGCAGCCTCATCGACAGATCCCTTTGGCGACAGCGGTGCTCCAGACATCGTAGCCTCATCGACAGATCCCGGCAATCCCGTGACACCAATGACCTCAGCTGCAAGCCTCCATGCCCTGTTGGCACATGCTCTCTCACTCCCCTCGGATCCCCTATATCTAGAGGAAAAATTCAGATAAAGGTAAGATGTCTAATATCAATATTCAAGCTAGAACTAGCATACTTGCTTACCCTTTAGTTATCTGATCAGCTGACATGCTATATAAATGCCATCTTGATAATCAATGTACATTCCCTTGCTTATTAAAAAAAATAGGATACATGGTTTCCTGCATATCACAGGACAGATAAAAATCATCTGGTTCAAAACTCAGCTCTCGACGTCTGGTATCTGCATAGCTTTTCTGTCTGACCTGGGCAGTTTTCAACCTTTCCTGTATCAAGCGGACCTTATTCTCAGCTTCTTTCAAACAGTCTGGACCAAAAATCTGACCTTCCCTCGTCTCTTTCCAATTGAGAGGGGTTCTGCATTTCCTGCCATACAATATCTCAAACGGTGACATCTGCAAACTGGCTTGATAACTGTTGTTGTACGAGAACTCTGCAAAAGGCAAACAACTGTCCCACTTGGACCCATGATCAAGCACACAGGCTCTCAACATGTCCTCCAAAATCTGATTTACTCGCTCTGTCTGACCATCTGTCTGAGGGTGATAGGCTGTACTGAAGTTCAGGTGAGTTCCCATAGCCTTATGGAAACTTCCCCAAAAATGAGAGGTGAACTGCGATCCACGATCTGACACAATCTTCTTGGGCACACCATGCAAACTGACAATCCTTGACATATATAGCTCTGCTAGTCTGTCACCACTGTAGGTTGTCTTAACTGGGATGAAGTGAGCAACCTTGGTCAATCGATCCACGATGACCCAAATCGAATCATAGCCCTCTTTGGTCTTAGGCAGACCGACTATGAAGTCCATACCAATTTCTTCCCACTTCCACTCGGGGACTTTCAATGGCTATAGCAAACCTGCAGGTCTCTGATGCTCTGCCTTTACTCTCTGACAGACATCACAAAGGGCTACATACTCAGCGATCTCATGTTTCATGCTTGGCCACCAATACTTATCCTTAATGTCCTGGTGCATCTTAGTGCTGCCTGGATGAATCGAATACAACGACTCATGAGCCTCTTTTAACAACACATCCTTTAGTTCTTGCTTGTTGGGCACACACAAACGCTGCTTGAACCACAAGGTTCCCTGGTCATCCACTGAAAATCCTGACTCTTTACCTTCACTTAAGTTCTTTCTGATCCGCTGAAATGTCTCATCATCTGACTGAGCCTGATGAATCTGACCATCCAAAGTAGGCTGCAACTCCATAGCCGCCAAAATCTGGTTCAACCAACTCAAGGCTAAGCTTCAAATTCCTCATGCAAAGTGGTGACTCTCTCGAACTATCACCGAATTGCAGATACCTTTCGCTCAAGGCATCTGCAACAACATTAGCTTTCCCAGGATGATAATGTATGCCAACATTATAATCCTTTATCAGCTCTAACCACCACCTCTGCCTGAGGTTAAGCTCGGACTGGGTAAAGATGTATTTCAGACTCTTATGATCCGTGTAAACCTCACATCTGTTACCCATCAGATAATGACGCCAGATCTTCAATACATGCACTACGGCTGCTAGCTCCAAGTCATGAGTAGGGTAGTTCTCCTCATGCGGTCTCAACTGGCGTGAGGCGTAAGCTACCACTCTCTTGTCTTGCATCAAGACACAACCCAAACCTTTGCGAGAGGCATCGCAATATATCTCAAAATCCTTGTTAATATCAGGCAAAACAAGCACTGGGGCCATGGTCAAGCTCTCCTTAAGTTTCTGAAAACTTTTCTCGCACTCTAGCGTCCAAGTGAATTTCTTTTCCTTCTTGAGCAACTGCGTAAGGGGTCTGGCTACACTGGAGAATCCCTCAATAAAGCGACGGTAGTATCCTGCCATACCGTAAAACTCTCGACTGGGTAATGAAGTGGGTGACTGCCAATCCAAAACATCACTCACTTTTCCTGGGTCAACTGCGACTCCTTCTGCTGTCAACACATGCCCTAGAAATGCGACTTTCTTCATCCAAAACTCACATTTGCTGAACTTAGCATATAATTGATTATCCCTCAATTTCTGCAATGCTAATCTCAAGTGCTCCTGATGTTCCTTCTCATCCTTGGAATATATCAAAATGTCATCAATGAACACAACGATAAACTTATCCAAATATTCCATAAACACCTTATTCATCAAATACATGAAATATGCTGGGGCATTGGTCAAACCAAATGACATCACTGTGAACTCGTATAGACCATAACGAGTCGAGAAGGCTGTCTTGGGTATGTCCTCTTTGTGCATCCTCATCTGATGATATCCTGACCTCAAATCAATCTTGGAGAACACTCCTGCTCCCTTGAGCTGATCAAATAAGTCATCAATCCTGGGCAGAGAGTACTTATTCTTGATGGTGACCTCATTATGTGCTCTGTAGTTCACACACATGCGCTGACTACTATCCTTCTTCTTGACGAACAACACTGGCACTCCCCATGGGGATGAACTCGGTCTGATGTAACCCTTATCCAAAAGCTCCTGAATTTGCTTCTTCAACTCTGCTAAGTCATTGGCTGGCATCCGATAGGGTCTCTTGGAAATCAGAGCGGTACCTGGCACAAGCTCAATCAAAAACTCAACCTCTCGCTCAGGTGGCATACTTGGAAGGTCATCTGGAAACACGTCGGGGTATTCCCTGACAACTGGTACATCCTCCAACTGGATCACCTTGCTCTGGCAAATCATGACTGACTCTGGCTGACACTCGCTGGCTGCGAATCGCACCTTAACCCCATCTGAATTGGTTAAGGTCATCGCTCTGCTCCCACGCCTAACACCGTCACGCTTCAAGCCAATCCATTCTCAGGATTACATCTAGGGACTGCATATCCAATAAAATCAGGTCGGCCCTGAATTCAACTCCCCAAATGGTTATCCTGACTCCTGGACAACCTAGGTTGGATCTTAACTCGGATCCGGGGGATTGGATTAAAAGAACAGATCCAAGAGCAACAGTTTTCAATTGTTGTTTTAAAGCAAAACTCCGAAAAACAAACGAATGCGAAGCTCCAGAATCAAATAAAACTGTGGCAGGAACTGAATGTACTAGGAACGTACCGATCACAACGTCTGGTGCTGCCTGGGCATCCTCTGCAGTGACGTGGTTCACCCGACCTCTCACCATCGGCGTCCTGCTGGCCTGTCCTGATGTCGGGGATGCTCCTCGTCCTGCTCCCGGGGTAGGAGTACGACCGGGTGTGGCTCCCAAGTCGAAACAAACTGGCGTCGGAGCCTGTCTCTGAGGGCACTTGCTAGCATAGTGTCCCACCTCATGACACTTGAAGCAAGTGACGATCTTGCGCGGTTATCGCTCTTCTGCTGCTGCCGACCATGGAACCACCGTGACGTTGTCCGACCAAACCGACGTGGCGTCGAGCCGGGTCTGGAAGCCGACGATCGCGCCGCTGTGGCACTCGTGCAGGCTGGTAGGATCCAAAACGAGGCCTCTGGGACTGGTGCGACTGTGATCCCTGCTGGATCAACCTCCTCTTGCGAGACTCCTCGAGCTCGCGGCGACTCTCCTCAATGAGAATGGTCTTATCCATCAACTGCTGGAAACTGGCATAGTCGTTGCCTACGACTTGCACCTTCAAAGCTGGGTTCAAGCCTTTCTTGAACCTCTTCTGGCGAGCTACATCTGATGCTACATCCTCTGACGCGTAGCGAGCCAACTGAGTGAATTTATTGAGATATTCACTCACTGACAGGTTCCTCTGCTGGAATTCCCGGAACTCATCTTTCTTCATCTCGACCACTCCATCCATGACATGGGCAGTATGAAAGGCTTTGGCGAAATCCTTCCAAGTGATGTTGTTCTGGTTCTCATGGACGGCGCAGTAGTTCTCCCACCACTCTGCTGCTGGTCCCTCAAGCTGATGTGCTGCATATAACACCTTCTCTCTGTCGGTGCACTGAGCCAAGTTCAGTTTCTTCTCAACTGAACGGATCCAATCATCGGCCTCCAAAGGCTCTAACGAACTAGAGAAAACAGGCGGTTTCGTCCTCATGAACTCGCATGGCCGGATCGGCGACGAGGTGCCGTGGTGGTATCGGCTCCTCGTGCTGCTGCCGCATCATAGTAGTGCATACTCGCATCATGGTCTCGCATCATCCGAGTCAGGCCACCAAAATCGATCGAGGGTAGGGTCCAGGGTAGGTGGCACTGGTTGCGCAGCACTGCTCTCTGGGTCCTGGTTCGCCTGATTACGGCTGGAGGAGTTCCTAGTATCAACCATCTTGCTCTGAAAAGAAAACAACTGCTGACTGACCAAAGGTAAAAGACGAGAGGGAAAAGTATAGATAAGAGGTAAATGCGTCTAAGGGGGTTTTGCTTAATGGAAGCCTAAACTAAACAAACACTTAGCCAAAAAGGCTAACAAAGAAACTAAACAAAAATAAACTCCATTAAAAGATTGACATGATCGCAATATAATGCTTTTAAGGCAATATTTGCAGCTTACATCGCACACAACTGCAAATAAAATCCAACGTATCTATTCGCACTATCTACTCTGAAGGCTCCCACTCGGGTCCTGACAAATAGGGTACACTGCTATCGTCATCAGAATCGCTGTAGACAACCCACGAGTTGCGGACCGCGCGATCGCTCTCGGCCGGGACCGGGTGAATCGGTGAGATAGGCTCGACGATCTCCGGTAATACGACGTCTCTGCTCCGGACTCTACGGTGTAGGCGACGGTAGAGGTACTGGCGACTGCGGTCGAGGCTCCTCCCAGACTGGCTCCTGTAGCCTAGGGGTGACTCCCTACTACTCCTTGAACTTCCGGACGAGTCTAGCCATGTTGATCTTGTACCGCTTGCAAATGCGACGGATAGCTTTGTGCGTAACTCCTTGTGCTGACATCTCTCTACTGGCACAGGCATTCTTGAAGCTGTGGTGTAAAACTTGCTTGCCGACTCGGGTGGTGAAGTATAGCCTGGAGATGCTCCCGATACGTTGACCCTTATGCTTCTCATCCTTGGTGAGGTAGACGTGGCAGCTGACGTGGCTGCCACGTGGCTCGGGGGACGGCACGGGGCTGACGTGGCACTGACGTGGCATGTCCACGTGGCATGCCACGTCAGCTAGGGCTGACGTGGCTCGGCTGACGCGGCGCGGCGCGCGCGGGCGACGGGGATCCGACGGCGGGGGTGCGGACACGCAGCCAGATCTGAGCCCTCGGCTCAGACCTGAGTGGGCGGTGGAGATACGGCGGCGCGGGGGCGGGACGACGTGGATCGCCGACGCGTGGCGCGGGCGCGGGCGGGAGCGGGCGGGAGCGGAGGCGATGGCGGCGCGTGGCGGGCGCAGAGAGCGGATCGGCGACGCGCGTGGCGCGCGCGCGCGGCGCGCGCGCGCGCGCGCGCGCGCGCGGGTGCACGGTGGGCGGCGCGGCGATCGAGGCGAGGCGCAGGCGAGGCGACGGGCGACGCAGAGGCGACTCGGGCGACGGAGGCTCACCAGCGGCGAGAACGGCGATAAGGGCGGGGCTCCGGCGACGTCGGAGGCGGCGGCGGGGCAACGCGGACGGCGGCAGAGCGTCTTCCAGCGGCGACGCAGGCGCGCGGACGGGCGAGGAGCGGCGGCGGCGAGTTCGGGCGATGGGCACGCGAACCGAGGAGCATCGACGGGTTTTAACACACGAACCGAGGAGCTCCAATTGGTTACGGTTCGGGGCGGCAGCGGCGCGGGTTAGACGGCTAGGATGCGGCCACACGGCGAGATCGGACGGGCGAGCGCAAGCTAGGGTTAGGGTTAGGGTTTGGCGTGAGGGCGGGTGCGGACGGTCGGGATCGAGCCACGATGCGGGATCGGGCGGCTGAGGGAGGCGCGAGGCGCGGGCGCGGCTGGTGCCTCCGCGTGGCAAGGCGAGGACGCGGGCGGCGGCTCTCGGTCGGGCGGATGTCGACGCGTGGAGGCGGCGGCGATCGGGCGGCTCCGAGCGGGCGAGGGCGGGAAACCGTACGGCGGCGGCGCGGACGCGACGGATGGGTGACGCGTGGCGGGGAGGGTGGATCGGGCGGCGGAGGGTTTTTCCCTTTTCTTTTCTTTTTCCAGAAATTCAAATAAACTTCTAAAAGCTCTAGAAAATAGCAAATAAATCCCAAAAATTCACCAAAAATACCAGAAAATTCCTTGAGACCTGAAGAATCTAAATAAAATATTTTCAGCTTATGTTAATGTTTATTTTATTTATATTAAATCTTTGAAAATTCTAAAAATTCATTTGAAAGCTGAATTAAATTCAGAAAATTCCAGAAAATTCATTTTTAAATTTCAGGCTTTAAAAATCTCAGAAAAACAGGATGTTACATAAGCCTTTCTGATTATTGAATACCAAGCATATATGTTTAGGTGTACATCAAAGCACATATCACATGAATAACTTAATTCTTACATGAGTATTTATCCTTTCAGTTCTCCTCATGCTATGATGATGTGTGATCTGTGTTAGTCAACATTTCTGGCTTGACATTATCGTAAAGAATATACTGTATATCTAAATCTCTATTATTACAAATTTAGTTGTACAACTCTATTGAGCCATTAACTTAAAAGTAAGGTAATGTGTTTACTCGCACTAGCAATATTAGGTTATCAGCTAGAATGACAATAATACTTAGAAACCATTATAATTAGTGGCTTAATATGGTACATGGCTGAAGCTATAAAAGTTCATGCTGCCTTTCTCAGGTTCCACCTGTGCACAAATCGCTTGCCGTTGTCTTCCCCGCCTGTGGCCCAGTTCTTACTAAGTTCTTCAATTGGACCTCCACATCTGAATTCTCATTTAAAGTATTTGCATATCCTTAACTTTCTTAGGTATACACATGGCCTCATCTCTTTTTCCCCCCTCAAAAACTTTTGACTCTCTTGAGAATGCATTCTTTCCTTGTAATGTCAGCATTGATGAGAGTTATGCCTTCAAAATTTTGTTTGCTGATCAATCTTTGCTTTGGGTATTTTTGTTAAATCTAACAGCGATCTTGCTTGACAACTTTCTAGATTTTATGTGCCAACAAACCCAGGGATGCAGAGAGACTAGCACCCGGTATCGTTATACCAGAGTCTGATTTTCTAAGTTATTGTTATTCTAAGCGCCCCATGTTTGGTGGCGCCGGATTCTCTCTTCGGGCGAGTTGTTATCACGCGTCGCATCCAGAGGCAAGGTGTGATTGAGAAGCAAGCAACTCGACGTCGATCCAGGAAAACGCCTACCAACCTAGTTCTCCCAGAACAGCTCGACACGTACGCCTCGCAGCATTATTTGAAGCAGCAAGTCAAGCGGGAGAACCGTGCAGTACTTTTTCATTGACGTTGTGCAGGCCTTTTTTTTTATTTGACCGTCCTACGAGACAAAATGCAAAACGATTGGTAGAACCATTTTGCAGGAGAATTGTGCAGGAATCGGTGCAATTCTTCAAATTCGTACGGAATCGCTCCGTTCCAGACGTGGCAGGCAAAGGTACCCTAGGATGATGGCTAATACAAGGACCTTCCCGTGGGAGATACTTCCTCCACTGCAAAATATAAGGTGTTTTTTTTATTTGGTACACCGCCTCCAAAATTAAACATGAAGTCTTAAACTATTAGGGTATATTTATATTGGATTCTGCTGATGGGTTTTTGGTACGACTGGTAAATAGTAGTGTATTATGTAAGAAAGACGGTACAACGAAAGACAGTATAACATTCGAACCGCTATATAACTTATAGAATTATGACATAATAAAATACAAAGTACGTTATAATATGTGAAACGAAAAGTAGTGGTTAATAGAAACGATTTATCGAAACCGAAACGTTCGTATTATAGAAGCAAAAGTTAATATAAATAAAATCTTAAATTTTTAGAACATACTATAGAAAAAACTACAAAATTATGATCGAGGTATGCTACTTTCAAGTTGATAGCCGTGCAATTCAGCTGATTCGGCCTATCAAATATCCACCCACTCGTAATCATCTTGCAGAACACATGCCACCGCCGAAACAGCCAGTACCACGCTTACGTCCCAGCTTGACTACTACGCGTCACATCGAAACGCGCACCTTCACCCACAAGCATGCGCCCGTGCGTAATGCTGAACTTTCCAGCTGGGAGTTAGCGTCTCCCAGTAAAACACGATTACTTGCATACTTATATTTCTACAAAAAAAAAATTATAGTTTTGTTTGTAAATATGTGATAAGAGGAATATGGATCAATACTAATGAAATCACAAAGCATATATTGTACTCCATCTAAATGTGTATATACAAGAAGGTATAGTGGAAAACATATACATATTTATCTTAGACTTTTTGTGGAGTTTAATCTATATTTTGGATCTAAGGAATGCATTAAGATATAAATGAATATAAGTGTCGAATGCATACCTTTATGATTTCACCTTTTCATCCAAATGAGATTAAAGAGATCATAATTAATCAAACACGTTAGTCTCACAATAGCATTTGTCACTCATTACATCCAAATGAGACTAGACAATATTACAACTAATAAACAAATTAGTCTCACAATTGTATTTGTTATTAGCATTAAAACCAACTTAATAAAGCTTGAACTACACTGCTGCGAGGTGACATACTTTGGGATCGATCAAATAGATGTTGTGGACTATTGCGATCCTCTCTCTTGGGTTGGCTCGCTCTTTGTAGTTGCCTCATGGGCTGAGAGAAGCGAAGGCTCCTCATGGACTACTACTAGCTACTAAGAATTTGAGTTGCTAGTGCTCTCTTCGTTGGGATTCAAAGAAGGAACCGGGTGCACTAAGTTTGGGCTGGGGGATTCACACATAGGCTAGAGGTGTTGATACCTGCTAAAAAAATTTTGGACATAGTGTCCTGTGACACCGGACCCCTGACTTGGTTTTGCCCATGTGCTCACCACCTTAGCCCACTAGCGAAACTGTCACTAACTCACATCGTGCATGTCGAGGTAAGCAAGAGTAACCCAAGCCGAAGACCTCATCACCGCCTCACCTCATCTTCTCCTCCCCACGGCGACCATGCCCGCACCACACCCGGTGACCATGCTTGCACCACCTCAGAGCTCTATCGCCATCATTGAGCTTAGGGAGACCACCATTGTTGCCCACAATTCCCCAGTACTCTGGCCAAATTCGTCCTCTTGATTCCTCTTTCCCTCCAATTGGTCACACCCTTGACTTCCCCTCTTTCTGGAAGGCCGAAGTTAGGCTTAGGGCTCATGAACACCCCCCTCCTCCTCGACCATAGAGAAAAAGGGGGTGTGTGGCAAGGACATTGTCGGCCATGAGTGGTGGTAGCAGGAGGCAGAGAGACGGTGGTGAAGGTGTGTGGAGCTTGCCGAAGTGAAAGAAGACTGTAGAGATGGAGACAAATTATGAAAAGGAAGAGGAAAAAACAGAGGAAGAGGGTCAATGCATGTGGGCCCGGGGTGAATGGATAAGGTTGTTCGGTTTATATCGTTGAATCAACGTCCAGATATTCAATCATTCGGCGCATCAATCTGTTTACAGATTTTACGGTCACAAAAATTAATTTAGAATTAAAGAAAATTTTAGACGACCTAGAAATAGCAAATCCATAATCTGTTTTCTAGGCAATACTTTTAACCAAATTATGCTTCTATTAACTGGTTATTGCTGGTCGTGTACTTTTGTTACGGAGGCCTCGTGTGCGTGCAGCCAAACTGAGTTGGCCTTCGTTACCCTGAATTGCACGCAGCAAAACCGAAGGTAATTAGAGCTCAGACAGTTAACGAGTATGAGAGTTACATTTTCTGGGTTGAAAAATCAGAAGATACACTCGTCTCAACGATAATCCGATGGCCAGAAAAATCAACATAGAGTTGAAAAAAAATAGGTAATTTACAAGTAGCAAACCCAGAGATGAGTCCAAATATTAAAAGCACCTCTTGTTTACACGGCCTTTTTATTATCCACCAACTTCGATTTTATGACCAAAAAATTAATAGACACACAGCTTCTCTCATCTCTTACGACGGCAGCACACCACTCATCAAGATTACGAATTAAGCACCCTCAAAAGTTCAAAACATAACACCTATTTGCATTAAAAATAAAAGGTCAACCCTTACTTAAACCTCATTAAGCTCCTCCCCCTTAAACTCGTGCCCCTCGCTCTTCCTGACGACGACGAAGAGCGGCTCCTTCTTCCGGGTGGCGAGCCCGAAGCTCTCGTCGAGGTTGACGTCCACGGCGCGCACGCCGGCCGGCAGCGCCCACTCGAAGTGGTACAGCAGGCTGGCCAGCGAAACCTGCACGGTGGCCAGCGCGAACGTGTAGCCCGGGCAGCCCCTCCGGCCGCCACCGAACGGCAGCAGCTTGTAGTCGGGGTCCTTGAGGTCGATCTCGCCGCCGCCGTTCTCGAACCGCTCCGGCGAGTACTCGAGCGGGTTCTCCCAGATCTCCGGGTCCCGGCCCATGGCAAAGGTGTTGATGAAGACGCGGGTCTTGGCTGGGATGTCGTAGCCGCCGAGCGTGCACGACGCGACGGACTCACGAGGCACGAGCAGCGGCACCGCCGGGTGGAGCCGGAAGGTCTCCTTGATGATGGCGCGCATGTAGTGGAGCTCGCCGAGGTCAGACTCCTCCACACAGCCCTTGTCGCCGACGACTCGCCGGACCTCGTCCTGCGCCTTCTTGAGGATGCGAGGGTGGCGGACCAGCTCCGTCATCACCCACTCCAGCGTCGCGAACGTCGTGTCCGTGCCGGCGACGAACATGTCCTGTAAACCACAACGGCGAGTCGGAGACTCAGGAGTCAACTTTCGCAGCATGTCATCAATGCTGTATTTTATTGATAAGTACTATAAAATTCGCGCCACACCTATCTTCGTACTAATCAAGTGCTTAATTTTAATTAAGAGAGTGACGTACCAGGACGAGGGCCTTAAGGTTGTCGTCGGTGAGGGGGACCTCGAGGTCGGGGGACTTCTGGACGCGGAGGAGGACGTCGACGAAGTCCTCCTCGCGGTCGCCGGGGATGTGCGGGCGTTTGCCGCTGATGTGCTCGTCCACGATCTCGTCGCACACCTCGCGGAGGTCGGCGAGGCAGCTCTTGAGCCGGCGGCGGAGTCCCGTGACGGTGCTGGCGACGGGCTCGAGCTCCGGGAAGAAGTCTCCGATGGTGAACCCGGCGAAGAGGTCCTGCGCCTCCGCGAGAACCGCACCGAGCTTGTCACCCTTGCCGTGAGGGAACCGGCGGCCGAAGGCGACGCGGCAGAGCACGTCGTTGGCCAGATTGAGGAAGCACTCGCTGAGGTCGACGGGGGTCCCCGGCGAGGTGTTCTTGGTGAGGTGCGCGAGGAGGCGGCGGAGCTCCTTGACCCGGACGCTGCCGTAGGTGGCGACGCGGCGCGCCGAGAGGAGCTCGGAGACGACCACCCTCCGCGCCATGCGGTGGTAGGGCCCCGACGGCGCGAACGTCACGTCGGAGCACCCGAACGACAGGAACTGCCCGGACAGGAGGTGAGGCCTCGACGCCAGCGCGGCGTCGTTGCTGGTGAGCGCGGCGCGGGCCAGGTCCTGCTTGGAGATCACCACGGCCGGGACGCTCCCGAGCCGCAGCCGGAGCAGCGGCGCGCGCATGGTCTTCGCCAGCTCGGCGAGCGCGTGGTGGGGCATGTCCGACAGCAGGTGGAGGTGCCCGATCACTGGCCACCCCGGCGGCGACGGCGGTAGCCGCCGCGGCGACCGGCTGCGCGTCGCGTAGTAAACGTACACGACAGAGAGGACGAAGAGCAGGAGGGACAGAGACGAGACAAGGTTGAGCTCCATGACGTGATTGCCCTCCACTACCTTGGATGTGTCATGTTACTGGTGTAGTTTGTGCTTGTGTGTGCAAGTTCAAGAAGCTATGGACGGAGTTAACCGTGGTTAAGCCCGTGGTCCTTATATTGTGCGATCTAGCCAGGAGGGGTGGTTGGTAAGATCATGCTCGAGGTCTGTGTATATGTTTTTTTCAGCTTCTCAAAATACCTTTTGATTTTTACTATAGTATCTAATTTTTAAATAGAGTATTTTTTTAAGATAGAGTCTACAAGTTAATTATAGTACACGTTAAAAGCCCACTATCTGTACCATCTAAAATCGCAAACGAGTATCTTTCTTCGTAATCTCTGTCACAAACAGTTAAAATTAAAAAATTCCAACTAAAACCTATAAACTATAGCTAAAAAGAACAGACCCTGTGTTGCGTGGGAACGATTCTTTATTTTGTCTAAGAAATGTTTTAGGCGCGGTTTAAATTAGCTTTTAATTTTTAATTTTTTCTTATTCATTAATTTTATCTTTTATTGTTTTTTGATATTTTCGTTTTTTTATTTTTTTGTATTTCTTTGTATTATTTGTAATGGACTAATATATTTTTTATTTTTAAATTATTTTAAATTTAATTATATCAAATAAATCAACTTAGGTACAGTAAAAAATAAATTAGTTACAATTAAAATAATAATAAATCAACACTGTTCTAAACACTCCAACGGATGTTTTGATCTGTTGAAGAGACCAAGCTGGAAGATGACAACTAGTCGGAAGGCGTAACTAATCTAAATTGCTCAGTTCAAAATAATGATCGAATGGTAGATAGTTAATTAGCCGTAAATAATTTTATGTTGAGAAACGCTCTCACCGTCCAAGCGCTCCAGACGTAGACGTGGCTCGTTTTCATTCGCACGACCATACCCAGCCAACTCCACCTTCGTATCCATCCCCAAACATTCTCCACTGCTCCCCGTCCATTCACCCGTTCCTTTTCGATCGTCTGCGTCGCTCTGATTCTCTCTTTCTCCGTGCCTCCGTCTCTGATCTCTCGTCATGTCGCTACCTCGCCTCACTCAACACGAGCTCCCAGGTGGGCGCCGCACCTGCCTTGTCTGAGAACCATTGTTGGCCTCTAAGAGCTCTCGCGGCAGAGTGAGGTTTCTCTGTTTCTATGTCCTCTTCTGTGTCTCCTCGATCTGGATCGTTCGTTGATCGCAACGAGCGGTCCAGATCGAGAGGATACGGAGGGGGACACGAAAACAGAAACAGGGAAGCCATTTTCCCCGCGGCATCCCGACCTCCATCGCCATAGTCACCATAAGTGGCCTCTACGAGCCTGGTATCGAGGTTCGTCGTCGTCAGGACGTGGTCTCCACGAGCGCAAACTGAGCTCCTCCAATGCAGGCTCCTCGTCTGTATCACCACGGACTACCCTGATAAGCTCTGAGACTCGTCACCATCAAGTGCCTATTGTTGTATGTATTTTTTTTTTGAATTATTGTAACTTATTTTTTTATTGTTGCATAATTGATTTTGTTTGTTGCAATATATCCTTTTTCAACTCTTTTATAGCAAGTATTGTTTGTTGTAGTGGGTTTATGATTTGTTATACTACGGAATATTTTTTGTTGCAATGGTGCCTTTGAGCTTTGCCGTGGTCTTCTGTTGCTACGGATTTGTTTGCAAAATGATGGACGTTTGTTGCATCCATAGAACTAATAGTTGCACTTGCTATAAAATTTTATTGTCACTGAGAAAGAATGCTATAATGTTGTAACACAGTATATTCGTTGTATCAGAGGATGATTTATTTTAGGCTTACTAATTATTATATCTTATTAATTTTTGTTATAGTAGATGAATGACTTAGACATACTCTTTTTTAAGTCAAATATGAGAATAAAAGATATAAAAATTACTATGTACGTCCGAACGCTAACACGTCCCTTTCGAGTTCAGAGAATCACGGAAGACAGTAGCCAATAAATTGAGACATCAATAATACGGCCCAGTACACACCTCTTATTCATGCACGGGGTGAGAGTGTAGATTGTAGGACCCACGTCTTGGAAATTACCTTACCAGAGATATCCACTCACTGTACAAACATCAAATTAGGTAGGAATAGGATTCACCATGTGATATATTTACAAGAGAAAAATCATAGGGCACCAGATCTAATTGAGGTACAGAACGGTAGCGAGGTTTACC
The DNA here is from genome assembly GCA_036346265.1 of Melocanna baccifera. Lineage (NCBI taxonomy): Eukaryota > Viridiplantae > Streptophyta > Magnoliopsida > Poales > Poaceae > Melocanna > Melocanna baccifera. Next base: position 4,931,430 of record CM070708.1, read on the forward strand.
AAACTATCCATAGCAAACTTCCTAGGTGATACTGTACGATCATCGATAATAATTAAAGAAGTAAATAATTATAAACTGTAATAAAAACTTTTTCTTTTTTAAATTTAGTATGTTTCAACCTGTCCACAAAAACAGAAAAAGAAAAAAATATTTTCTTTCTTACTGTGGCAAAACTATGCGCAGAACTGTATCAAAAAGTACAATTTACTGTAGCAGTTGATGTAGCGAATTATCGTTCTATACTACAGTAAATAATAAAAAAAAATTGAAACTCCGCTTTCGTCCTACGCTGCTGCATGTCTTTGGGATTAAATAACTGAGGTATATTGTATGATTTTTTTTACTGTAGTTAGTTTATTTTTTTATTGTAGTTGAGTTGAATTATTTAGTATAATTAAATCTAAAAATATAAAAATAGGAAAATATATTAATCTATCACAGATAATACAAAGGAATACGAGAAAAAAATAAAAAACCAAAAATAAAAAACATAACAGTAAAAAAAACAAGAAGCTAAACCAAAAATGAGCGCGCTCTAAAGGCGTCGCTTTCACCGGTTGCTGCGGCTGCTTGAGATTTTTCGTGATTCAATGCTCTGTCACTCGGCCGTCCTTCTTCTCTGGAATTTTTCCCTCACCTGTAAGCCACGAGACGGACCGCCTGTGCTCACGCAAAAGAAACGCATCGCCGAGGCTGGTTTTCACGCACGTAGTACTGCCCGCACGCCGTGCAAGCCGAGGCACAAGACGAGGTCAACGATGGCCTAGGCACAGGAACAAAATGCGCGGCTACCACTAATTTTTTTTAAATAGATCTATTTTTTATTACTAAATAATCATATTTATGGCTATAAAGTATTCTTCTAGTACCTCTTAAACTTTAACATGAAAATTACACATATCCAGCTTTTAGAATTAGCCTCTAACCTATCTCTATTTATAGTCTATGATCTAAACTATTTCTTAGCCAATTCCAATAAATAAAGGACCTGAAACCCTTATGTAACACAGGTTTTTCAACTTTTTTCACACTACCTAATTGTGGACACTCCAAAATTATCACATATAACAACATTGTCAAGTGTTCATCGTCATAAATATATTATACCTAGCTACATGGTCTAACATTATCTCTTTTGATGAATACATTGATAACACCTCAAGATAACATAACTTCATATAGGTCTAAGTGAAGAACTGAAGCCGAAAAAGTATTTTAAGCCACAAACAAATCTCTCCTAAATATCTCACAAAGCATACCAAAAAGCATATAGTATTTTGAGTCACAAATCTCACAAAATTCTCCCAAATCTCTCCCCTTTTGGCAATGTAAGTATCAAGACACAAGAATAAAAAATAACGAAGAGAGAACTCACATTCAAGTATCATTGATTCAATTTTTTAAAAGAAAAACATACCGTGAAAACTTAAAAACTATTTAAACCATTTGAATTGATGTGTACAAAGTCATGCTCTTATAAATCTTGTCCAATCATAAACATACATATATAACAAAGTAGACCAAAAGAAACTTATAATATGATTAAGTAAATTAATATAAATGGCAGACCTTCACAAAAATGACCAGTTAAGCTAAAGATCTCACCAAAAAATAGCTATAAGAAAATATAGATTTAAATCTAGATGTTAAAATCAAGAACTAAATGAGCCAAAAGTGCCAAACTGAAACACAAAACTTAACAAAAATTTACATAACTCAACACATAGCACTTCATTATCGACATTTGATTATGGCTTATATTAGTAAAGCACGTCCTAGAGTAAGAGCCATTAACAACGGCCTCCTGAGTTTTAGGCCAAATTAATTGTAGCATATTTATAATGACCTTTTCGAGCTAAATTAAATTACATTTTATAAAGCGTAGCATCTCAAGTCTTACTTTTCAATCATACCAAACCAAAAAACTTAAGGTTTCATGATCTCAGTCAGACAAAATTTTCCCCAAGTCCATGCCTAGTGCAAGGATAAGTCGATTCGTGAGAAAGAATTATTGATATGCATACAAAATTAGCAAATTCATCACATTCTTGCCACATGTGTTTCTAGAAAAGCTAAAATGTGATTCAAGAAGGAACAAGAACATCTCAGACTTGACATAGAATTAGGATTTGATTAGATATTTAAACATAGCACATCTCAAGAAGTAATCACTCTTGTCAAAACTGAGCCAAAGAATTCAACATTGCCACGTTATTTGGTCACAGTACTGGGCTCAGTTTGTGACATGTAGTAATGTGACACTGATATTTTTTGTGACATGTGGCAGTAATGTGACATTGCCATGTTATTTGGTCACAGTACTGGGCTCAGTTTGTGATAAGATCTAAAAATCCAGTACTAAGACACACGACGTAGAGGAATAGCAACAAAACAAGAACCAAAGTCATGTGCATATGGGTGATCAGAATGCTAAAAAGAATGTGAATTATTTGAATTATATTCCAAACCAATACATGAAACAGATTTAAAGTCAACATAAAAGTTCTCTAAAAACCTAGCTTTTGCATTAGTTCAAGAAACAAAAGATGTTGCACATTTTTGTCTTAAATTATACAATATTTCCTTCTTTCTCTTTTTTAGCACGTTTAAAATAAAATTCATACAAGTACCCATCTCTTTCACAATATATGCAATGAAATTTAACATAATTAGAATTCGTTTGAGATAATGAGCTAGCACTTACAGAATTATTCAATAAACTTTGCACAAAACTAATAGATTTAAACACAGTTCTCTAAGGCTGTTTAATTAGCCCACTTTCAATAACCTTAATAATCTTAGGTGGATTATTTTTGGCATAATTAGCAGCATTAAACCCTAGGCCAGTATTTTTGATACTTATTTTTGACTTGTCTAAGATTATATTTATATTTTTCTTGCTAAAAGAAAATATATTTAAAATGTCTTTAAGATATTTATTTTCTTTAGCTAAAGTGGGACAAGTTGTGCAATTAACAGGTTCATTCAAAAAATTCTTAGAAGCATCAGATTGAGCTAATATTTCTTGTTCAACAAAATTATTAAATTGTCTAGTCAATGCTTCTATTTCTGTATTCAACATAGAACAATTAATGCAAGAAAGTGTCTCATGATAAAACATCTGTTAAATTTATTCTTGAAATGTATTAAGTCTACTTTCTAACAATTCACAATTAGAGCAAGGTTTGGATTGAGCATTTGAAATACTTGACTCTAAACATATAGAAAAACTTAAATTGAGCTTTTATAATTTCATCATTTGCAATTTTTAACTTTTCATTACAAGAGTCATGTGTCAATCTTAATTCATCAAGTTTAACAGTTACATCACAAAGTTGAACCAATTTTGATGTATTAATTGTTCTAGCAACTTTAACTCAGAATGTAAAACCTGACAAGACTCACAAGATTCATCATCAGAAATAGAAGTTCTAAGTCTATTAATTTTAGAATTTAATTTCTCAACAACAAGATCATGATTTTTAATCTTTTATACTTTTTGAGCTCCTCTTTCAATTTAAACACAGCAGAGATAAATCTATAAAAGAAGATTTTACCTTATCAGGATCACTGTAGAGATCATCATTGTTGAGCTCCTCATTGTTGGCCATAAAACATATCCCTATGAAGTCCACCTCCTTTACCTTCTTTCCATTGTCCTTATCGTTACTTTCGTAATCAACACCACTCAAATCAATCTTATCAAGTGCTGAAAGTATTTTGTTGACAGCCCTACGATTATTGTGCTTTTTACTTGGGTCAATCTTGAATTGAGATAGATGAGTTAGTACCTTGTTATCCTTAACATCCTGGCTCCTCAATTTGAGGCAATTCAATTCATATTTATGTGGTTTGGCTCACCATATTGATCTGATATTGTTAATTACCTTGGTCACCCTGTTGAAGAAGGGTACAAGTTGCTTTTCTGAAATCTCTTCTAACTGTTCTGAAATAGAACACAGTGTAGACAAAGAAACAATAGAAAAACTAAAAGAACTGTTCGATTGGTTAGTTACTAAACCCAAAAATTAGACTTGTTTATCCTCACCAAAACATCAAATTCATATATTTTCATCTTAGAATAAAGATCATTAAAAGTGAGTGTTTCTATGTTAACAGAATGATTAATAGTCTTAATTAACACATTCCAAACAGACATATCCAAAATATTTATGATTTGACGAGTACTGTCGGAATCAAAATATATAACATCAATAGATTGCAAATCACTAATAATTTTAGTAAAGTCATCAAAAAGTGCATATACTGAATATCCAGGTTTCATCTTAAATTTAGAATACTATTTTTAAAATTGATTCTGACGAACACCTTTAACAGATTAAAAACATTCCTGATAATCAGATAGAGTAGTTCAAATTTTATTAGTAGTTTTAATATGAGCAATTCTGAAATAGTCTTTTCTACTTAGACATTGCAACAAATATTTCGAGCCTTAGTATTAACTTCAACATTAGCAATATTTATAGTAGTAACAACAGAAGGCACTTCGTATGGATTTTTAACTTTTTACGAAATAGCATTACCTTATACTTGTAGAAAAACATCCATGCGTGTTTTCCATTAGGTAATGCTATTTTGTAAAAAGTTAAGATCTAATCCATCGAAAAACGGTGTCTTACCTAAAAAGATCTCTGGGCTTGTTCTTTTCAGCTTCTCAAAACGGCTTTTGGCTTTTGCTGCAATACCTAACTTTCAAATGGAGTATTTTTCTAAGATGGAATCTACAAGTTAATTATAGTACACGTTAAAAGCCCAACATCTATAACATCTAAAATCGCAAGCGAATATATCTCTCTTCGTAATCTTTATCGCAAACAGTTAAAATTCAAAAATTTCAGCAAAAAGCAAAAAGCCGCAACAAAAAAGAACAGACCTCTATTTGATACTATTGCAATCGACTTTAATATTACTTGCAGGATCATTGATGACAATTAAAGATGATGAATGATTATAACCCGTAAATTTTTTTTTAAATCTAATGTCTTTCAATCTATATGCAAAAACAAAAAAGTGGCAGTAAAAGGAGAGAAAATTTTCTCTCTATGCTGTAGCAAAACCCATACGCGGCACTGTATCAGGTACGATGTACTGTTGTGTTTACTGTAGCAAATAACTACTCGGTACTGTAGCATCTACCGTTTAGCAAATAAAAAATTGAAGCGTCACTTTCATCGTACACTGCTGCAGCGTCACTCATCGTGGCTTCGGCCATTGCTAGCGATCGGTGTTCCACCGAAACATTGTAGTGTTATAGTAATTTTTTTTAATTTTATTTTTTTCTGTATTTTTTTGTATCGTTCGTTCTAAATTAGTATACCGTTTTTATTTTTATATTTTTTAAATTTAATTATAACTAATAAACTAATTTAGCTACAGTAAAAAAATTAATTAAAGTAAAATTTCAGTAAAAATTAAAAACTATCGCTATTTCGAATACCAAGTGTCGCTTTCACCGGTAGCTACGGCTTCTTGAGTTTTTTCGTGATTCAATGTTCTGTCACTCGGCCGTCCTTCTGCTCTGTGGAATTTTTCCGACAACGCCAAAAGAAACACGTTGCCGATGCTGGTTTTCACGCAAAAGAAACACGTTGCCGATGCTGCTTTCTCACCGCGCGAGCCGAGGTACGAAAACGAGGTCGACGATGGCCTAGGCACAGGAACAAGATGCGCCGCTGTCACCAATTTTTCTCGAAATAGATTTATTTTGTATTGCTAAATTATCATATTTATAGCTACAAAATAACCTCGTAACACCTTTCAAACCCTAACACGAAAATTATATCTATCTAACCTTCAGGATTAGTTTCTAACCCCATCCCTGTTATAGCCTAGGGCACAAATAAATTCTTATCTAATTCTAATAAATAAATGATCTAAAACTCTTACGTAATACGGTTTTTTTACTTTTTCACACTACCTAATTTTAGATATTCTAAAATTTTCACATGTCATAACATCTAGACCACACCTCTGTAGCTTCAACATACACCATTCATGTTAATCTCCACGTGCCCTAACTTGTCTCCTCTGTACCCTGTCGGAGACGCTCGAGCGCCTACCGGTGAGCCGAGTCCTCGAGGATGGCAACGGTGAGGTAACAGGGCTGCACCTCGTGCCCCCGCGTCATCCACTGCCCCGTCCCCGTCGTGCCCGCAATGCATACGGTTCCATAGATCGTATGGCCTCTATACAACTGGGAGGAGCCTTGGAGCATACAACAGTGCAAGATTTAATTTGTGTTTCCCAAGAGCAGTGGTAACTGGTTCCAATATTCATGAATGCTACATTTTTACAGTGCCCAGGGAATAAAATCAAAGTGCCTAACAACTAAAATGAGTAAATACAACGAGGAAATAAAACATATGTACATCTGTAAGTAATTATGTAGATACCTTTGGGTGACCCCAGGGCCATCATTGGATGACCCAAATCCTGAATCGAGCCAATCTGGATTTCATAATTGAGCTGTAAGAATATTTGCATTGTAACAAGAGTCGATTTTCTTTTAAAAAAAGTCGTGAATCATTATAACAAATCAGTGGTCGTGCATATACTTTGCCCTTCATTGTAATGATGGAAGTAGGAAAAATTAGTCGATATGTTCAGGTGGTCAAAATTCTCACTACAACTAAGAGCACACCAAGAATGAACAAGCTAATAGTGCTAACACCAAGTCCCCACTTTTAAATTTCTGGAATACATACATTAGCTAGTGCTAATATTAATCATGTTTATTTAACAAACACAATAGCCCAATACCCCTGATGCTATGTGTTGCCAATACCCCTGATGCTATGTGTTGTAGGGGTGACCCCTACCTAAACCCAGTTAGCCTGTTAGAAAGTTATAAACCCAAGGTAGATATGTACAATGACTTAGTTACCCTTGGGAAGGATACTCGATGTAAGGGCACGATTGTAAAGACGCTCCCTACGAGGATATATATATATACGTGATGCAAGCCCTGGGAAAGACCCAGAAGAAAGCATTGCTCACCTAACTCTCCACTACCATACACCCTCTCTCTCTATTTGGTCTGTAACCACAACAGTTGGCACCATCCGTGGGGACGACAAGAGCAAGTTTCAAGATCTCAGGAAGGATGGCACCGAAGAAAGTTACATCATCGGTGGCGAGGAAGAAGGGAGGGGTCGCGACGGAGTCCCGCGTCAACACTAGGGCTTCGGCATCGGCGGTCGCGGACGCGGCAACCACGAGTGTCGGTGTTCGCCGTGCAACGATCGACCCTGCCACCACCGATGCAACGATTGACCCCGCCACCACCGATGCAACGATAGACCCCGCCAACACCAACGCAGCGACCGACCCCGCCCTGCGAGTAATGCTCGGCTCCGCCGCTGGCGTGACAGCCAATTCCGGTGGTACTGGCTGGGTACCAGTGAGCGGTAGTGTCGACGCCTGTGGACGTCCGACCACCGCCCCTGCACCCGGCGCAGGAGCGCCGCGTGGCCCCTGCACTAGAATTTTCTTGAATTTAAAACAAGCTTAAATGAATTTTTACAATTTAATATGATTAAATTCAACATCAAAATTTGCTGGAAATATTTTATTTGGGTTCCCTGTATCTCAAGGAATTTTCTGGTATTTTTGGTGAATTTTCTGGATTTATTTGCTATTTTCTAGAGCTTCTAGAAGTTTATTTGAATTTCTGGAAAAAGGAATTCTTGGAAAATCTCCCCGCCGCTCGATCTTCCTCTCTCCTCCACGCGTCGCTCATCCCCGTTCTGCGCCGCCGCCGTACACCCTTCCCACGCGCGCCGCCGCGCGCTCGCGCTTCGCCACGCTGCGTCGCGCATCCGCTACGACACGCGGCGACACGGCCTTCGCCTCGCGCGCCGCACCCGCTCCGATCTCGGCCGTCCGTCCCCGCCGCCGGATCTGATCCGTGCCGTCCGCCTTCACTTACCCCTTCGCTTCTCATCCGACGGCCCGGTTCTTTTCCCTCCGCCACGCGTCGCGCACCCGAGCCATCTCTTCGTTTCTCTCCCTCGCGTTGACAGGCGGGTCCCGCCTGTTAGGCCCGTCGTCCCCGCCTGTTCCGCCTCCACCCGCGCCGTCGCCATTACTGCCGCCGTCGAGCTCCGCGTTCTTCGCCTCCCGGCCGTTACTCCTCGCCATTAATGGTGTTGGAGAGCCCTCTCGTCGCGCGCGTTAACTGGCAGACGTTTTACCTCGAAGCGTCGCCCGTTTCCGCCGGTTGGAGACGAAAACCGTCGCGTGAATTCCGGCGAGCTCGTGCGCCCGTTTCTCCTCGGCAGTGTATAAAAACGTCCTCCCGGAGAGTCTTCTCGCCCTTCGCGTCTTCACTCCACTCTTCGCGTGTGTCACCGCCGCGTTTCCGTGTTGCCGCCGTGTGTTTTAAATCGTCGCCGGTGAGTCCTCCGCCGCGCCCGTCGCCTCGCTCGCCCCTCGATGCGTGCGCGCGCCGCGCCGCGCTGCCTTCGCGTCCGCGCGACGCCCGCGCGCGTCGCCGGGCCACGCGCCGCTCATCGCCACCTTCCGCCTCGTGTCCTCGCATCCCGCCGTCCGTTCACGATCGGAACGCGAGGCATCGGCGCTTCGCCACGCGTCTCTCTCCGCCATCGGATCACCGACACTCGCGCCGCACCGCGTCGCGGCGCCGCGGCAGCGCTGGCCACGCGTCGCCGATCCGCTCCCGCGCCGTCCGCGCGTCGCCGCCGACCGCGCTCTCGCCCACGCCGCGCGACGCGCGCGCGCGCGCCGCGCCACGCGTCGGCGATCCGCCGTCGCCGCGCCCGGCGGCCTCATCCCGCCGTCGCCTCGGATCCGAATCGGCGACCAGATCTTGCCGCGTGGGCGGCCGTGGCCGTCCGATCTCGCCCGCGCCGCCGCGCCGTGCCACCCACGTCAGCCCTAGCCACGTGGCAGCACCAGCGCGTGCCACGTCAACCCTAGTCCACGTCAGCAACCACGTGGCATGCCACGTCAGCTGCCACGTCAGCCAAAATACGCCCCAGGTGCCACGTGGCAGCCACGTCAGCAGTTGACACGTGGCGGCACCAGCGCACGCCACGTCAGCCCTAGCCCGCCGCGTCGGTAGCACGCGCGTGTCTTTATTCCGTGGACTCGGTCCACCGTGGACCGGCCCCACCTGTCAGCCTCTAAAATATTATTTAAATTCCATGCTGATGTCATAATCTCAGTTTTCCTTTAGAAAATTAATTCGGGAAATTGCCTGCTGACGTCATAAATGATTTTCGGTTTAAAATTTAATCCAGAAAAATAGCCTTTTTCTTTTATTTTGTATTCAAACTTTGAAAGGCTCTAACTTTTGCATTTTAACTCCAAATTGACCCATTCAAATTTCTAAATTCATCTAAAATTCCAAACTTTCATTTGGTATATTTATTTTTAATTTTTGAGTTTTTATTTTATTTTATTTATTTGATTCTTCTTGTTTCTCGTGTAGAATCCGATCTGTCCGACGATTTTCAAGAGCAACTTCGGGAAGATTACAACATAATTCAAGAAGGCAATTCTCCTTGACCATTTTGCTCCTATGTTTTATAAATAATTTTTGCAATTATTTGCATTGCTATGTTTAGTAAATTGGTAATTTAAATTCTAAAATTTAGATAAGCACCCAATTTGTTATGCCCTCTTTTGGAAATTACGTACCATGTACCCTTGTCAACTTAGGATAATCTTTAGCTCAATAATGAGTTAGTATTACTTTTGTTGAATTTAAAATATTAGTAAATGCTTAGTCTAACTGATAAATGTAAAAATACTCATATGAGAAAAATGGTGAATGAATGATTTGTGATTCCATGTTTTGTTTGAAAGGTGGTAATAGATGTTACCACTGTAAATTTTAAAATAAAAATGAAGTTCAATGTAAAATTTGACGAGGGTGGATGGAATGTTTGGCTGGTGCGGGTTAGCACGGATAACGGGTTTGTGAATGATCCACCCTAGTCGTCTAAGGACCGATCCTTGTGTTTGTCCAGTCTGAGTAAAACAGTACAACCACAAGTTAAAATGGGTACAACCTAGCTAATTAACCTATAATAGTTTAGATTTTGTGTCACTATCGGAAAATGGGTATCAGGGATTTACTGATTACTCAAAGTGAGGGCGAGGATTTCTCTGCACTCACATGGCGCAAGAGGGGGCTTCTGAATGTGGTGGATTTAACCCTTCAGCGGTGAAACCTCAGCGGGTGATATAAATCTATACTAGAGTAGGTGAGAAAGCTTTATGATATTTTATCTGGGTCTTATGCCAAAGGAAGCATGTTGACTGTTAGGATAATATATCTCTTGTGGGTAAAGTTGTACAAACTCTGCAGAGTAATAAAACTATTCGAATAGCCGTGCCCACGGTCAAGGGCGGACAAGGAATGCATTCACATAGTAGAGATTTGACTTTAAATTTAAAAATAAAAGGTTTCGGAAAACTAGAGAGTGGATAGAACTCTCGTGAAGTTGATCTGGTGGATGTAACCAGTTCAGGTGGTTTTAACCTTGATTTTGAATCTTGGCGGAGATAGCCTACTTATCAGTGATGGTGGATGTAACCTTCACTAAAGTACTTATTAAACTTCAGATTATAAAAATTAAATGTTTAATAAAACGCTTTTAGAAGGAGTATATAAATTTGAAATAAAATGCTGATTTGTGCAAAAGAGCCATATAGCCTTCCTTTGTTCAACCTTGCATCTAATGCATTTTTTCCAAGACTTGCAGAGTACTTTATGTACTCACATACTACACTTCAAATAATTCTCAGAAGAGGTTGAAGCTCAGGAAGGGGACTACGACTACTGTTCCGCTTGCGGCTGTGATGGATTCTTTCCGGAGGACTAGGTCTTGTTGCTCAAGTCAATTGCCTGTGGCATATTGATGGGCCGTTTATTTGAATATTTTTGCTTCCGCTGTTACCTTTTGTGTAAGAGGTTCTGTGAACCACAGTTGTAAGGCCTTGGGCCAAGACTTATGTATTTCAGTTATTATTGTAATAAAGCGTGGTTGGCAACGTATCATTTTTTTCTGATTATCTGTGTGTACTAGCGTTGATCTGGGACTAGTACTGCAATACACAGGGGGTCCGGGAGTTTCTACTCCAGGGTCCCACACCAGAGGAATTCAAGTTCCCCAGCGCCATCGCGTCGTACAAAGGCGATACGGACCCCCGAGAGTTCGTGCATTTGTACGAGACCGCCATCGAAACTGCAGGCGGAGACGACACCACGAAGGCGAAGGGACTCCCCCTCGCGTTGCAGGGAGTGGCGCTCTCTTAGTTCTTCACCATAGAGCTAAACTCCATCTACGTGTGGGAGCAGATTCTACTGAGTACTCTACTGAGTATAAACAAGACGCGGATGTCACGCGCATGTGTTGGTTTTGCCACCACGCGTACTCCCCGGAATATAAATAAGATGTGGTTGATATTCCCACGCACTCTGTGGAGTATAAATACAGCAGAGCACGGGCACGAGAGGCTCCCCGCTTTTTCTGCAAACCGCGTGCGCCACATGGACGGAATGCCGTGGGTACAATGGCGAGGCGCCTCACGTACAAAATTTTTTGAATACACGAGTGCGACGGACCCCCTCAACCGCGAGGCCTGGGAAGCTTTCTCCTAACGCTAGCTGCAGCTTCTTGCAAGAAGAGCTGGACTGTGACACCATGGAAAAGGGGTGGCGTAGGAGCTCAATGGCCTACTCTTATGAAGAAAAGACGAAGAGACGAGAGCGCTCATCGATGGAGCCCCCAGGGGCGTGCGGCCCCGGCACGGGGAGGTCGAAGTCCGCCTCTGGAGTCCCAGGCCCCTCTGGTGAGGCATAAGCGAAAAGCCCTCCCCTAAGGAGCACCCTCGAGCTAGGGGAGGAGACTGGGGGGAGACAAGGCGCCTGTAAGAGGCACCCCCGGCGAGGTGCGACCTCGATGGCAGCTAAGGGAGGTCTACCCCCGAAGCTTGCAGTTTCCTCACTGAAGTACAAGTGAATTGCCCACCAACCCTCATGAGCCGCGGCCCTTAGGCGAGCTGGCAAAGGGGCCCCGCACCGCGGCGTCACGTCCACCCCGTGTGGACGGGGTGTTCGACCCCGCGGTCGTCCTGGCGGCATTAGCCGCGTACAGGAGCCCTCGTCGCTATCGGCGCCGGTACAGAGGCACTAGTGGAAGCTGGGGCAGAGTAGAGGCTAGGAGTTTAAGAGAGGAACTTGCAAAGACACCAATGTTAGGGAAGACGAGTGGAACTTCACTCGCCCGCTCCCCCTTTTTTAAAGAGACTCAGAAGCGAGACCCCGTCAGTTGCGCCTCAGGCGTCCCATCGGCCGCGACAAGTGCATGTGCTCTAACAGCGCCACCCCGTTTCAGTTGCAGGGCCCCGCCAATTACGCTTCATGTGTTCCCTTATCATGGGGGCCCCCGAAGCAACGGTCAAGCGATGCATCCATCCCCTCGCAGCTGTAAAGCGGCATACGCAGAGCTCCGTTCAGTCCGCCTCAGATGTCCCCTCAATATCTAGAATTACGGAGAAACAGTCGCGCCCGTGAAGTCCCGCATCGACCGCGAAGGACAGGGCCTACGAAGCTAGGTTCCTGTCATTCTCCAAGTCTACTTTATCCTTACCCTACCCAGCAGTCGGGGACAGAGCGCTCGCGCGTCTACTTCAACTAGGCGCTAGCTCCGTTGCCACCGCTTCGGAGGGTAGTGAGCGGAGCGCTCGCGTGTCACCGGCTAGGCGCGGCTCGCGCCACCGCTTCGAGGGTAGGGGCGGGCGCTCGCTCGTCTGCCGGCGATCGCGGCTCGCGCCACCGCCGGAGGGTAGGGGACGGAGTGCTCGCACGTCTACTTCGGCTAAGCGCCAGCTCCGCGGCCACCGCTTCGAAGGGTAGGGGACGGAGTGCTCGCGCGTCTACTTTGGCTAGGCGCCAGCTCCATGGCCACCGCTTCGGAGGGTAGGGGACGAAGCGCTCACGCGTCTACTTCGGCTAGGCGCTAGCTCCGCTTCCACCGCTTTGGAGGTAGGGGACGGAGCGCTCGCGCGTCTACCGGCTGGCGCCCGGCTCGTGGCCACCGCCGAGGGTAGGGGACGGGCGCTCGCGCGTCTACCGGCTGACGCTAGCTCCGCGACCACCGCCGAGGGTAGGGGCGGGCGCTCATGCGTCTCGCCGGCTGGCGCTAGCTCGCCGCCACGGCCGGAGGGTAGGGGACGGAGCGCTCGCGTGTCTATTCGGCTAGGCGCTAGCTCCGCTGCCACCGCTTCGGAGGGTAGGGGACGGAGCGCTCGCGCATCTACTTTGGCTAGGCGCCAGCTCCGCTGCCACCCCTTCGGAGGGTAGAGGACGGAGCGCTCGCGCGTCTACTTTGACTAGGCAACAAATTTCACAAGAAAATCATAAAGCGGGTGTGCCCGAAGAAGGCGACGGGGGCGAGCGTTTCAGCTTATCTACTGCGTTGGTACACGAGTGCTTAGAAAGGTCACAGCCGATAACATCCACTATTACATTATACACTATCGGCCACCTGTGAACGCTACTCGTTCGGCTCCGTCCAGACGGACTCCTGTGCCGAAGCCTCGCCCGTCGAGGGTTGTTTCGCCCAGAAATCTAGCGAGTCTTCAGCCCGCCACCAGCGCCGCAAACGGCGCCGGGTTACGATGTCAAAAATCAGCAGCCGGTCCCTATCGGGCAGCAGCTTGGGACAAAATGGCACGTTGGTCAGAGCAAGGGAAGCAATCTCCACTTCATTCACAGAATGGGGTGCGTAGGTTACAACACACACTGACACACAAGAGCCCCGGGGTCACACCTGCCTCGAGCCGTCAGCGCCATCATCGTCGCGCCAGGCAACTCCATCCAGCCATTCGCCGAGGTTGCCCTCGCCGTACATGGTCCGCCGCAGCTCTACCTTCACCGCGGCCTCCCCGATGTACTCCTAGATCCGCTCGTGAAAAAACCAAACGGCGGGGCGAACAGCGCACACTACACTGGACATCACTCTAGCCATGGCCGGCATTTCCAGTTGCGGATCGCCCAATTCATCGACATGACGGCAGCCTCGGTGCTGGAGAAGCGCACAAGCAAAGCATGCGGTCACGTAGGAGCAATGATTGCCAAAGAACGTCGCGGTGGCGTGAGCAAGATTGGAAGCTTCCCCAATTCGCCGAAGTGTCCGCAAAAGCTCTTCGGGCCCGAATGAGCGAGGCGGCACTTCGGCGATAAGGTTTTCAAGGGTGCCCTCCAGGGCCAGTATAGCATCCCATGCCACCATCGAGGCGTCGCCCAGAGCCTGGTCCCGCTCCCTCAGAGACGCGGCAAGGCGGCTCTTCTCTTCTTCTAGCACGGCAACCTGCCGGAGCAGGCCGTCCCGCTCCTCCACTGCCGCTTGCCGAGCCGCCGCCACAAGCTCCTCGGTATATGAGACAGGCCCCGCGCGTTCCGCCTCCAGGCATCGAATGCGGTCGTCTTGAGAGGCATGCGCCTCCTCCACTGCACGAAGAGCTCTTTCGGCGATGCGAAGTCGGTCCCCCAATACCTCTCACTCACGGGCATGGGCCGCCTGCAGCCTACACCTCCGAAGGGCCTCGTGCTGCTAAGGGTCAGATACTTACCCTCATCTCAGAGATCTCTAGCACTCTCTCAAGGAGTCCCAACCCACAGGTCTGCAGTGCCTGGCGGTCTAGACTCACGGCCGCGCTACCTGCGACCCCCTGGCACGCTGCCAGCACCTCTGGTCGAGAGACGAAGTCCGCTAGGCTTTGTGCGGCGTCCGCAGTGACAGCTTCGGCGGCGTCGGATGCCCCTTCCGAGCGCACGTTCTCGTGCTCTGAGGGCCGCCCACATTCGGGGAGACATGTTACTGCAAGGGGATACAGCGGTCAGCCCTACCGACGCCTAGCGGGATCACACCAAGCAATGTAAACTTACCTTCAGCCTCACCAGGAACCGCAAGGACATCGGCATCCCCTAGCAAGACCACCCCGCCAGGCGGGGGGGCCTTTGTGTCAGAGCTTAGCTCCACAAGGCCCCTGCCCCCCAGTAGCCGCAGACCCAGAGGGGACTGCAGGGACACCGAAGCAGGGGTACTCGGTGTCTGAGTCAGAGTCCCATAGAGCCCCGACCTTACTCACTACAGCGAACCCCCTCGCCGAGCGAAGGGGTGATAGCGTATGGGGCCGCTTCACCTTCGGGGAGTAAGGCGACGAACCCGCCTCGGTAATCGCCGCAGGAGGGGTCTCCGTTCAAGTAAACGCCGTAGGCAAGGACTCCGCCCCAGCATCCTCCACGGGCGGCGGTTCCGCCTCAACGCTGGCTGGCGGCGACGAAGCTTCTCCCTCTGAATCGCCCACATGGCACTCTTCCTCCGTGCCAATGTCCAAGGGCCCTCCTTCGCCCTCTGCATCTGCGTCTACCTCCGAGTCGGAGCCAGTGCCCGCTAGTACTCCCTTCCCCTTGGGACCGTGCAGAGGCGGGATTAGGGCTGGAACAGCGCGCTCTGGCACGCTAATGCCCAAGGCTTCGCATACACGGTTCATCCGCCCCAGATCTGCCTCCGCGGTCGCAGCTACGCGCAGGGCATGTTCCCTGGCCGTATACGGTACGAGGAACGCGTCCACCGCACGCTCTACGTCTTCCAGGAGAGCACCTGTGAGCGGCAAGGGAAATGATTTAAAACAACGGGCCCGATGGAAAGCACACAAAAGTTAAGCTCCATCAAAACTTACGTGGACCGGAGGGTCTCGGCAGCGAACACACGGACGGGCGGACGTTGTCGCGTCGAAGCCTCCCAGGCGTAACACGCCACTCGGTAGTAAGTGGTGCCACGCCATACATGACGAACTCCTCGGCGAGGTCGTGCATGTTGAAGCGGGCGTTGATCCCCACAAGCCTCCACGCCATTCGCTGATCTTCAGCATCTATCGGCGCACCAGGCGTGGTGTTGAACGTCACCGGCCGCCCCGAACATTCAAGGCCGCTACCGCTCACCACGCGGTGGTAGAACCACCGCCTCATCCAATTCGGCTCCCACTCTGCCCGGCCCGAGTCCGCGGGGAAAATCTTCTCGCACTGCGAACGCAAGACAAGGCCGACGCTGCCGAAGCTGGGAAACGTCCCGTCTCCCCGATCCTCCGACTCACACCGTGCGTCGTGGAGAAAGGCGAACAGCAACACGGTCGGCTAGCACGTCTCCGTACGCAACGCCCAACTGCACACGGCAAGTCGGGCTATCACATTCGGCGTTATCTGTGCCAGCTCGAGTCCAAAAGTCCGCAGGACGTCCCCGACAAGCATGGCGGCCGAAATGCGCAACCCGACTTCGAAGTAGGCGACGAACATGATCGCCTCCGACTCCTTGGGGTGCGGTTCGGTCTCGTCGCCAGCGGGCAGTCTCATCTCCCGGCGGTCCAACAGCTTCCCTTCGCACACGAGGCCACTACTCTCTCCGCCGCCGCCCACCATTTGTCCACCTGCGTGGAGTCGCGCCCCTCGAGTGTGTATTCCACCTCGAGCGATGACGACCGCCGGAGGGCGGCGTTGTTGCCGGCCTGCTGAGCGCGCTCTCCATCGTGTGCCATCGTCCTCCTAGAGTTACGCGACGACGGAGGCAGCAAAGAAGGCACGAGATTGGGGCGTGCAGTCAGAAGTTAAAAGGCAAGGCGAGGAGAATACAGGTGGTGTACCGCAAGGGGTATTTAAAACCCTGCATCTCCCACGCCACCGGTAAGGGTAACCGGTGGGGGGCAAACCGCTCGCCTCCCCACGATTGAGGCCGAGGTGGCACAACTGCCCACGTGCGCCAGGCCCAGTCAAACGACGGTTGCGCAAAAGGGCCTGACAGTGCACGATGCGCCAATAGCGCTCCGCCACGCGTCTACTTGGGAACCTGCGCAGGGCAATTCTGGCTTCACCTTCGACGAGGCCTTCGCCTCTGTAGGACGACTCCGGCTCTGTGCAGGGCAATTTCGGCGCGGCCTTTGACGAGGCCTCCGCCTCTGCGGGATGACTCCGGCTCCGCCTTCGACGAGGCCTTCGCCTCCATAGAGCAACTCCGGGCCCGCCTTCGGCTCCGTCACTTCGGCACACACATGCGCGCCGGCGCGGCACGCCCGAAAACACCCCCCACTTCGGTGGCTCGGGCCAACCCCAGCACCTGCTGCACCCCATATTTCCTCACTCTTGGCACAAGGAATCATCTTCGCATCCTGACCCTAACATGTCCAACGTCTTTCCGTGGATGCTAGGTCGCAGAGAGCGCTCGTGGCGCAGGTCAGTCGACGGGAGTCCACGCCGATCGACGCCAAGCCAACCAACGGGAGGGGGGCGTCGTGGTCAACGCACGATCCACCAGTAGCTTCCCGCCACACGTCCCGCCTCTCTCGGGAAGGGGCGTGCGATCGTGGTCATGCGACCGCTCGCAGCCCACGATGCGCTAATCACGTCACACCACGTGTACCACCATCTCGGGACAACGCAGACGACAGCAGCAGCCCCCTGGCTTTTGAAAGGTCAGCACGATTCACGCCGCCAGTACGACGCCAACCCTGGATTGCGGAGTTGTCAGGACGTGCCGACTCTGCGCTGGGCGAAGATCACCCACACTCCACTCCCAAAGGCACGGCAGCTCAGTCCAACCCCGCCCGACGGCGTCCCGATGTCGCTCCCGAAGCATGGCATACCTTCGGCTCAGCAACACGACTCCGCCACTACTCCGCGATGCTGTGAGGGATGGCTCCAAACTCGGGCGCTACCTCGGCGGCCAGCCCAACGCCGCGTCCTCGCCATGAAGCGGAGTTCAACCGGTTAGGGTCCAACAGCCTACTTCCCCCGCGAGTGCACCGCGGCTGGAGGTCGCCATATATTGTGCTCAAAAATATACCTCCTTCAGTTCATCAATATGGCGATACCCTTCTGCATGTTCATGAACTGAAGAAGGCCTATTTCTGAGATCAAGTCTTCTCAACCACGCCCGTACAGCACTCCTGGTATATATATAGCTGTCTCCCACATGGAGAAGCCCAACTACCGCCAGTGGACCCGACACAGTCGCCCATGAAGAAGCGCAACCGACGGAAGTCAAACCGACGCGGTCGCTCACGCGTGGGCGACGTCCCAACTTGCCGCACCTGCGTGCTTCGCTTGCATCGACGAGGTCTCCGCCTCCGCAGAGCAACTACGACCCCGCCTATGGCCCTCCGACCCCGAGTTCGCGGAGCCACGATGAGCTGCACGCGCCAAATCATCTCCGCCCAATGTCACACAAGGTCACAGGCCACAGGAATGGAGGGGGCCAAAGGGCTCGGTAACATGGCTTCGGCCTGTGAAGTCCTTCACCATGAGAGGCTCCTGTTGTAGGGGTGGCTCCCACCTAAACCCAGCTAGCCTGTTAGGAGGTTATAAACCCAAGGTAGATATGTACAATGACTTAGTTACCCTTGGGAAGGATACTCGATGTAAGGGCACGATTGTAAAGACGCTCCCTACGGGGATATATATATACGTGATGTAAGCCCTGGGAAAGACCCAGAAGAAAGCATTGCTCACCTAACTCTCCACTACCATACACCCTCTCTCTCTATTTGATCTGTAACCACAACACTATACTACTCCAAATTGTTTCTTTCGGAGATTGATAGGATTGAATTTCAGCCGAGGGGAAGAATCCTCACCTAGAGCACGATTTTGATATCTACCGTGGTACCGGTCCATCATCATACCCAATTCTGCATCCACCGTGCTCCCACACCTGCACAACTAAACACCCAAAACACATGAAACCTTAAAAGTGTCTCGGAAATTAATCACCCATCCAGTACAAAATTCAACCAATGACTCAGCGAAGAACCACATACTAAGAGCATGTACAACAATTTAGACGGCTGCTATCTATATATACATGCACATCATATATAGACAACAAAAAAACAGCTTGTACAATATGTTATCTATTTAGTTGTCTGCAATCTCATAAAAAAAGACAGCAAAAAAGATAGCTTGTAAAATAGACGGCTCGTACAATGCTCGCAACGCCGTCTCTTCGCCTAGGAGCACGAGCCCGGGCCGTATCTTCGCAAGAGGACGGCTTGTGTCTCTCTCTTCCTTAATTACAGTCCACGTCAGATGATTTTGCTGTGTTGGCATGATAAAGACAGTAGTTGTCTGTGGGTTGTACATACCCTAAGGTGGATTTTGGCTGTTGTTCCAACCGATGACATTGATTTCTAGCATTAACAGCAAGCGTCAGATTAGTTAAATGGTAGGAAAAATATCTTTCCCTTGTATGAACTAGATCTATATCTAAAAAGCATTGGAAGTGATAATATGGAAACGTAGTGGCTGAAACAACCCAAAATTTTCAAAAATCAAAAGGAAAGATTTTTATTAAAAAACTGGTTCTTGATCCTTGTTTTGCCCCTAATCCTTCCTCTAATCCCTCTCCAATCTCCTCCTAATCCCCCTCCCCTTCGGCTCCCGTCTCCCCTCCCCGCTGGCGCCAGGCCGAAGCCGCCTCCTCGCTCGGTCGCGTCGCCCAGGCCGCCGGACGTCCTTGCCCGGCCGTCGCGCGTACTCCTCGCGCCCCGTCACCTCGCGCCCGCGTCAGCTCTGCCAGTGGCCCCGCACCCTTGCGTCACCGTCCTCGTGCTCGCCCTCCACCCAGCGGACGCAGCGCCCTCCCCTTGGGTGTCTCCCTTCGGACCGCCGTGCAGCAGCTCGCGTCACCCCCGCGCCCGAGCCGTCTCCCTCCCCCGCCAACTCCCGCCAGTGCCGTAGCACCGCCGACGCGACCTCCCTCGCCCGGTACAGTCCTCCTCGCCGCCCTCCCCGCCGAGCGCCATTAAACCCCCAAGCTTTCCCCGCCCTTTATAAACCCCATCGGGATCTCTTGCAGCCCCGCGCCATTTTCCCCTTCCCGAGCCGGTAAGCCCCCCCCCCTAAACCCCCTTCCCAGTACCCCCCCTCCTCACCTTGGCCTCGGCGCCGGTCGGTTGGCCGCGTTGCGGATTCCCCCTCCCTGGCCGCCGCCGCCGCCACCATCTTCCTCCTTCCGGAGCCCCTCGCCTTCTCGGAGCCGAGGTCGAGCCCCCCCCGGAGCCCCGAAGCCAGCGTGGCCGTGGAGGCCTTCTTCTTCCCCGGCCGCACCGCAGTGGCTCGCGCCCCCTCCCTCTTTCTTTCCCCTCTCCGGCCGCCACCGCCGAGCGAAGGAGAGAAACCCTCGCGACCCCCCCTTTTCTCCCCCGCCCGCCCCGCATCGCCGCCGTCCGCTGTCGCCACGCGTCGGGCATCCGAGCCCCGTGGCCGCGCGCGCGCGTGGGCCGCGCCTCTCGGCCCACTCCCCGCGCCGAGCACACGCGTCGGCCTGCGCGTTCCGATCGGCCGCGTGGGCCGTCTCCGGGCGGGCGCTCGCATTCAATGAACAGTACCTCTTTTTATTTTCCAGAGAGTTTTATATTTCCAGAAAATCTCAAATAAATTCCAGAAAATCCCACAAAATCCCAAAAATCACCAAATTATACCAGTTTGCTCAGTTTAATATTCTCAACCCATTTTTGGCCTCCATTCCTCCAGATTATTCCCAGAAAAATTATAAAAATTCATTTATGAGTTTTGAAGCTTTCTTTTTATTAAATAAAATGTTTTCTTTTATTTATTTTTGATTAGTTTCTGTTTTCTCGTGTTTGTGCGCTAGTGTCGGGGATTCCAGAAGTTCAAGTGCAAGCGCAGGATTAGAGCTACTTGCGTTCGAGCTTGCGAAATCATCCAAATTAACGACAAGTCGCAATTCCTTGATCATATTGATAATCCCACGTTTATTAAATTATGTAATTATGCTATCTTCATTATTGTTAGTTGTGAAATGCTAGTTTATGTAAAATCAAAAGTTTAGAATGACATGCTAATTTAGATACGTCCTACCACTAGTAAATGCCATGTTAATTTGCAACCCCGCCATTGTTAAACCTAGGCTTAATGTACATGTACTATTATCACTTGTAGAATATCACCATTTCATGCAAAATCTATTACACTAATAAGGATGTGGCGCGGGCGGTAAATTATTAAAACCCGGGCTAGGGTAGGGTGGTATGGGACACCGTACCCTAGAGTGGTCGAATACTAGTGTGCGGTGTAGGGTAAAAATGTGGTGGGACACGCGGCGGTCCCCGCTCACCGCTTTACTGGTAGTTGGTGGTTGCGGACCACGTGAAAATATAAGGACGAGACCCTTATGCCAAGCAATTGACATAGTAACCGCTCAACCACAGGTGTTGACGTGTCAACCACAGTTTAGTACTGCTCAACTCAAGCGGTGTCTTTGCTCAGAGAGAGTCGGGTTGCGGACTGGCCTAGGGTTGAGCAAATGAGCGTGCCGGTTCCTTAACTCGTCATGAGGTTAAGGTTGCGTGTGGGTAAAGTCGGGCAACTCTGCAGAGTCAACTAAATGGTATTCGAATACACCGTGCTCGGTTAGCTGAGTCGTGTCACTTGGGTGATTCGGTTGCTAAGCCTAAGTAGTGTTTACAAGCGTTTTTAAGCTGGACTAGTGAATTAATTAACTCTTCGTGAAAACCCTAATCTTAAGAAGTAATTGTCATTTCATGTGATTTAAAAGCTGTTTATGAAATAAAGCGCATCTACATAAGATAATACAACAAGTATATTCCCTTAGTTGATAATTCGTGCATGTAGTTAAGATAGATAATCCTTGTGATTTCTTGAGCTAGTTAGCTCACGGCTTGCCGAACAAATTGAGAAGATCAAGCGCGGATGTGAGTTCCCCGTGGAGGAAGCCCGGAGGAGCCCTTCTTCGACGAAGACCCACGGCTTTAGGTCCTGCCGCGCTCAAGTCTTCCTTGGGAGTTGGTCTTTTGTTACGTATTATATTTTGGGCTTGCACGCCGTTGCCACTAAAGCGGGTTGACAACCCCTATCTTGTAATAAATGCTGGATTTTGTTGTAAGCGTGCGATGG
This sequence comes from Melocanna baccifera, assembly GCA_036346265.1. Taxonomy (NCBI): domain Eukaryota; kingdom Viridiplantae; phylum Streptophyta; class Magnoliopsida; order Poales; family Poaceae; genus Melocanna; species Melocanna baccifera. The sequence goes on from CM070708.1 coordinate 4,953,412, forward strand.
TTCACTCTTGCGCGACATTCCGTCTTTGGACTATGCTTGGTTAAATGCACGGAAGGTTGTGTCGTCGCGCGCACAGAGACAGGGCGTTACAAGAAGTGGTATCGAGCGAGTTCCATGACCGTAGGTTAAGACCTAAAAGCGATCTAGGAAGCAATTTAATCGCAAAACCTAATTTAAACTTTAAAAAGGAGTTTTGAAAAATATAAGTATTATTCTTTGTCTTGTCCTCTCTTATTGCTACCTTACCTATCTTAGTTTTATACCTTAAATTTTGGTTATGCAAAATGTTTATCGCTTTACTTGCCTAACTTCAAAATTTTCGTCTCTCGTGCAGATGGTTAAGCCGTGTTTTTAGCTCGCCGGCGCTTGGAGGAGTGGCCTCTAAGCTGCGGGAGATCAGCGAGTACCTCGGAGGAGAAGGATATCACCGACCGATCTTCCACGCTGTTGGTTGCTTCTTGAAGGAAGCGTCTGAGTGGAAGGCATGGGTGACCACGACACTCGCCTATCCGCCCGATGTCGAAGGAAATTCGTCACGGGAGGATCGGCCGAGATGACGCGATCCGTGATGCGACCAAAAGGCGTAATCTACCTCGCGACTACTACGACTGAGGTGGCGAGTCACCCGCCGACTTGATCCGAGATCGCTTCATGGGGCGGATCCATCGCCGTCCCTCGATTCGAGAGGTCGACGACCCCGCTTGCAGGGAATCGCCGGCATTGTGGCTCAGCAGGAGTATCAGTATGAGCGCGCAGTGAAGGAGTCGAGACCCTTCGATTCTGCGGTGATGGAGGCTCGGCAGTGGTGCGGCGGCCGCGCACCGCTGGTTCGCCGAGGCGATCGAAGCGGCGAGTTTCGATCGTGGAGAGTCCCCCAGCATCTCCTCCTCGTGCGCCTCTATGCAGTCCAGCCGAGGCGTAGGATGACTGCGAGAGAGTACCGCGCCCGGTTTCACCCTGCAGCTCCTCTTGCCTTGCCAGCCCCGGACGCCATGGAGGAGTAGTCGTCTGGCGAGAGTCCGCTAGCTTAGACTGACCCAGTGTAAATAGTAGTACTTTTGGTATTGTAATGCAAGTTGTAACATAAACCCTAAGTGGTGCGTGTACCGCTTGTCTATTGTAAAAATATGTTAATTATCCTTTATGTTGTTTGCTTAATTATCGTACTCCCTCTACCTTCAAATTTTACTTTGTCCCTTCGCTCTTGCTCTTATCTTATTTCGTCCTATACTTGCCTTGAAAAATTCGATTATCTTACTTATCTACTCTTGTTCACCCAAAACCATTTGCAAGGCTAACTTCAAGTTTCAATTGGCGACTTCCAAGATGCAATCGAGGCCAGAGCGGACAGACGGTGAGGCGTGGTGCACTGCCACAGATCGAGACCACACTTGCGGTGTACTCGCCATGATGGAACACAACAGATACCAAGTGAGCAGAATATGGCGCAGATGTTGGATCGGCATACACGGTGCTCGAGCAAATTGCAGCGAGATCCCGTGTTTCTCGGTGGAGGCAACACTAATCGGGATGGTACCCCAATTACCACCCGATGGACGACTTTCAAAAACCCGCCCTCCAACCTACTCTCGTCGGAGACCCTCTAGCGGCAGAGGATTGGGCGCTAGATGTAGAACGCAAGCTCGAGCATAAGTACAATGTGAAGATAGAGAGAAGGTTTTGTATCGTCCCACGATTGCGGTGGTCTGCGGCAACATGGTGGATAAACTTCCAACGCCTACACGAGACATGAGAGATTACTTGGGAAGAATTCACGAAGGCCTTCCGCAAGGCCCACATACCCAATGGAGTCATGGAAGCCAAGCGCGAGAATTTCTAGCGCTTAAGCAAGGTGGAAATACGATCATGGAGTACTGCACCAATTCAATCATCTTTCTAGATTTGCTCGAGAAGGCGTCAACAAGGAAGAGAAGAAAATGGAAAAGTTTGAGGCAGGACTACAACGATCATTGAAATTTCACATTTCACTTTGAAGTTTAAAGATCTCCCGAAATGGTGGGCGATCTTATCAACTCGGAAGAAGCAGAGGAGAGATGGAGGACTACAAGAAGCGCAAGGCAATGCGCAAATCACAATCGTCCTCACCGGTGCTCAACGAGGACGCACCTCGTGGTCATCCTCATCCCGACCCCAAACTCGGCGCGATATGTGATCCTACCAAAAACTCGGTCCAACGATCCACAAACACTATGCGGCACCCTTGCCCTAGCCATAAAGTGCCCCACTTGTGGTGGCAACCACCTCGCCCGACAATCTGTCGCGAAAGACAAATGCTTGTTTTCATTGTGGAGAAGTTGGTCACTCTGAGATCAATGTCCCGGAGAATCGCCATCCGATGCGGCAAAGCTACGAGTCCAAGGTCGTGGCGAGAAGCAAAATCACAAACCAGCTCTGGCTCTTCAAAGGGAGGTTTTCTGCAAATAAAGCCAGTGGGACCTCAGTCACCAGCAGGCACAGCAAATTACACCTCGACAGGCAAAGGTCGAGGCCGCACAAAAACCACTTTCTTAGCTAGGGTGAACCATGTGACAGCGGAGGATGCAGCAGGAGCCAGTGACATCATAGCGGGTATGTTCCCAATCAATTCCATACCCGCGCTAATTTTATTTGACCCTGGCGCAACGCATTCATTTATTTCCAAGAACTTTGCTTCAAGAAATAAGTTACCTTCTGTTTCTTTGCCAAAACCCTATGTGATTGAAACCCCTGGGGTTAGGATGGAGTCCCACAGTGGGTGTGGTGGACTTAGTATCAAAATTCAAGGGGTAGAGTTTAAAGCAGATTTACTGCAACTAGATATGAAAGGGCTAGATGCCATTCTGGGCATGAACTGGCTAGCCAGGAATAAAGGAAAAGTGGATTGTGAAGTTAAGACAGTCACATTGATTAGCCCTGAAGGTCAGGAAGTGGTGGTAAAAACGGACCGAGAGCTAATAAAGAATACAAAGAAACGCGTACTCAATGCACTAACAGTGACACCAGACCAAGTGCCAGTAGTGCAAGAGTACCCGGATGTGTTTCGTAAGAAGCGCCGGGAAGACCCACGACGAGGCAAGTAGAACTTGCTATAGAATTAGTTCGGGCACCAAGCCAATTGCTAAACACCAATATCGGATGTCGGCCCGGTGAGTTAAAGGAACTTAAGAGCGATTAGATGAACTACAAGAAAAAGAGTTTATCCAGACCAAGTGTTTCACCTTGGTGGCACCACTCTGTTTGTGAAGAAGAAGAGTGGAGAAGCGAGGATGTGTGTGGATTACAGAGGATTAAATGCTGTCACCATCAAGAACAAATATCCACTCCCGAGGATTGATGATTTGTTTGATCAGCTCAAAGGAGCCAAGGTGTTCTCCAAGATCGATTTGCGCTCAGGATATCATCAGCTCAAGATCCGTGAGCAAGATCGAGAGAAGACAGCCTTCATCACGGATATGGATTGTATGAATTCTGATCGTACCCTTTGGTCTAACTAATGCGCCAAACATATTTCATGAATCTTATGAATCTGGTGCTTATGGACCATTTGGACCGATTTGTAATAATCTTCATAGATGATATCTTAATTTATTCCAAAAATGAGGAAGACCATAAGCAACACTCGCATGAGGTATTGACAAGATTGAGAGAGCATCATTTGTATGCTAAATTTGATAAATGCGGTTCGGTTAAGAGAAGTTGCTTTCTTGGGTCATATTATATCGCGAGATGGAGTTAAGGTGGATCGAGAAAAGATCACGCGATCATGGAATGGAAGCGGCCCAAGACGATGTGAGATAAGAAGTTTTCTTGGATTAGCGGGTTATTACCGCCCGATTCATAGAAGGATTCTCAAGCATATCTCGTCCACTTACTCAGCTACTAAAGAAGGATAAGCCTTTCATATGGGCGGGTGCTTGTGAGGAAAGCTTTGTGGTTGAAGACCAAGTTAACAACGACACGGTCTTGATCCTACCCAACCCAGAGAGAAGAATTCCAAATTTATTGTGATGCTTCTAGCGGGGTTTGGGATGTGTGCTTATGCAAGGCAAGAAGGTTGTGGCTTATGCCTCAAGGCAGCTAAAACCACATGAGGAGAATTATCCAACACATGATTTGGAATTGGCGGTAGTGCATGCACTCAAAATTTGGAGACACTACCGCTAGGAAACCATTGTGAGATATTCTCGGACCACAAAAGTTTGAAATATCTATTCACCCGGTAGGAGTTAAATATGAGGCGCGAAGATGGTGGAGTTAATTAAAGACTATGATATAGAACTCGGTACCATCCGGGCAAGGCAAATGTGGTTGCCGATGCCCTTAGTCGGAAAGGCCGACACAAAGCAAAGCCAGTTTGACAGAACATCGCGAATTACAGAAGGACATACTACGACTAAATCGATAATCACGAGAACAAAGCGTTATGGCGGCACTAGAAATCCAACCCCTCGACGGATCGGATCAAAGCAAAGACAGGATGAAAATGAGGAAATCGAGAAGCTTAAAAAGAAAATACAAGAAGAGGGTTTAGCAGTTATGCAATAGGCGAACATGGAATTGTTACTTTTCGTGGTCGCTATTGCATACCCAACAAGAAGGAATTAAGAGATTTGATATTATCAGAAGCTCATTCGTCCCAATTCTCAATTCATCCAGGAGGTACCAAGATGTACCAGGACTTGAAGAAGAAGTATTGGTGGAATCAAATGAAGAAAGAAGTGGCAGAGTATGTAGCCAAGTGTGATGTTTGTCGACAAATCAAGATAGACCATCGAAACCCGCGGGACTATTGCAACCCTTGCCTATTCCCGAGTGGAAATGGGATAGCATTGGTATGGACTTCATCACTAGGCTACCCAGGACTCGTGAAGGATATGACGCTATCTGGGTTATCGTTGATAGGTTAACCAAGGTAGCTCATTTTCTTCCGATTAAGCAAACCTATGGGAAAGACAAATTAGTGAGTTGTATCGACAAGGATTGTGACACTCCATGGAGTCCCTAAAAGATTGTGTCGCATGAGGAGCACGATTTACATCTAAGTTTTGGGAGAAACTACATGAGGCTATGGGTGCCGATCTGAATTTGATTCGACATATCATCCGCATGATGATGGGCGAGCAGAAAGAACTAATCAGATTTTAGAAGATATGTTGAGAGCTTGTGCTATTGTATATGGGCGGCATGGAACACTTGTTTACCTTTTGCTCGGTTTTCATATAACAATAGCTATCAAGCCGATATTAAAATGGCCCGTTCAAGAAACCTTTGTATGGCGAAAATGCGAGAACACCCTTAAATTGGTCGAGCGAGGGAACGCAGCGACTTATTGGCCCTCAAATTGCTCAAGATCTGAAGCACATGTCGAGATCATCCGAGATAGACTCAAGATTGCCCAAGACCGATGGAAGAGCTATGCGGACCATCGTAGAAAGGATCGAGCTTTGAGGTTAGAGATTTTGTGTATATTAAGGTCACCCCCTTTAAAATAGTCAAAGGTTTCAAGTGAAAGGTAAGTTAGCTCCGAGATATGTGGGACCATTCCAAATAACAGGAAGAGTTGGGAGGTAGCTTATCAAGTGCAGCTCCGCCCAACTTATCTAGAATACATAATGTATTCCACATATCGCAAACCGAAATGTCTCGACAACCTACGAGATGAAGTTCCATTATCGGATATTGAGCTGCAAGGCGATTGGACCTATCACGAAGAACCCTTACAGATACTCGAGACATCGGAAAGACGGCTCGAAACAAAATGTCGGGTTCTGCGAGTCCGGTGGAAGAATCACACAGCAGAAGAGTCCACTTGGGAAAGAGAGTCAGACTTGCAGCGAGATTTCCCCAACCTGCTCCCTGGACCAAGTTAATCTCGGGGTCGAGATTCTTTTAAGGGGGGTAGGTTGAAACAACCCAAAATTTTCAAAAATCAAAGGAAAGATTTTTATTAAAAGCGGTTCTTGATCCTTGTTTTGCCCCTAATCCTTCCTCTAATCCCTCTCCAATCTCCTCCTAATCCCCCTCCCCTTCGGCTCCCGTCTCCCCTCCCCGGTGGCGCCAGGCCGAAGCCGCCTCCTCACTCGGTCGCGTCGCCCGGGCGCGGACGTCCTGCCGGCCGTCGCGCGTACTCCTCGCGCCCGTCACCTCGCGCCGCGTCGGCTCGCCGGTGGCCCGCACCCTTGCGCCACCGTCCTCGTGCTCGCCCTCCACCCGGCCGGACGCAGCGCCCTCCCCCTTGGGTGTCTCCCTTGGACCACCGTCGGCGGCTCGCGTCACCCCCGCGCCCGAGCCGTCTCCCTCCCCGCCAACTCCGCGGTGCCGTAGCACCGCCGCGCGACCTCCCTCGCCCGTGCAGTCCTCTCGCCGCCCTCCCGCCGAGCGCCATTAAACCCCAAGCTTTCCCGCCTTTATAAACCCCGCCGGGATCTCTGCAGCCCCGCGCCATTTCCCCCTTCCCGAGCCAGTAAGCCCCTAAACCCCCTTCCCGGTACCCCCTCCTCACCTTGGCCTCGGCGCGGTCGGTTGGCGCGTTGCGGATTCCCCCTCCCGGCGCGCCGCCACCATCTTCCTCCTTGGGCCTCGCCTTCGGGCCGAGGTGAGCCCCCGAGCCCCGGGCGGCGTGGCGTGAGGCCTTCTTCTTCCCGGCCGCACCGCGATGGCTCGCGCCCCTCCCTCTTTCTTTCCCTCTCCGGCGCCACCGCCGGCGAAGGAGAAACCCTCGCGACCCCCTTTTCTCCCCGCGCCCGCATCGCCGCCGTCTATGCCGCCACGCGTCGGGCATCCGAGCCCGTGGCGCGCGCGCGCGTGGGCGCGCCTCGCCCACTCCGCGCCGAGCACACGCGTCGGCCGTAGCGTTCCGATCGGCGCGTGGGCCGTCTCCCGGGCGGGCGGCTCTGCTCCAATGAGCGGTACCTCTTTTATTTTCAGAGTTTTATATTTCGAGAAAATCTCAAATAAATTCCAGAAAATCCCACAAAATCCCAAAATCACCAAATTATACCATTTTGCTCGGTTTAATATTCTCAACCCATTTTGGCCTCCATTCCTCCAGATTATTCCCAGAAAAATTATAAAAATTCATTTATGAGTTTTGAAGCTTTCTTTTTATTAAATAAAATGTTTTCTTTTATTTATTTTTGATTAGTTTCTGTTTTCTCGTGTTTGTGCGCTAGTGTCGGGATTCCGAGTTCAAGTGCAAGCGCAGATTCCGAACTACGCCGTTCGAGCTTGCGAAATCATCCAAATTAACGGCAAGTCGCAATTCCTTGATCATGTTGATAATCCACGTTTATTAAATTATGTAATTATGCTATCTTCATTATTGTTAGTTGTGAAATGCTAGTTTATGTAAAATCAAAAGTTTAGAATGACATGCTAATTTAGATACGTCCTACCACTAGTAAATGCCATGTTAATTTGCAACCCCGCCATTGTTAAACCTAGGCTTAATGTACATGTACTATTATCACTTGTAGAATATCACCATTTCATGCAAAATCTATTACACTAATAAGGATGTGGCGCGGGCGGTAAATTATTAAAACCTGGGCTAGGGTAGGGTGGTATGGGACACCGTACCTAGAGTGGTAAATACTAGTGTGCGGTGTAGGGTAAAAATGTGGTGGGACACGCGGCGATCCCGCTCACCGCTTTATCGGTAGTTGGTGGTTGCGGACCACGTGAAAATATAAGGGCGAGACCCTTATGCCAAGCAATTGACATAGTAACGCTCGACCACGGTGTTGGCGTGTCAACCTGGGTTTAATACTGCTCAACTCAAGCGGTGTCTTTGCTCGAGAAAGTCGGAGTTGCGGACGGCCTAGGGTTGAGCAAATGAACGCGTGCCGGTTCCTTAACTCGATCATGAGGTTAAGGTTGCGTGTGGGTAAAGTCGGGCAACTCTGCGAGTCAACTAAATGGTATTCGAATACACCGTGCTCCGGTTAGCGGGTGTGTCACTTGGGTGATTCGGTTGCTAAGCCTAAGTAGTGTTTACAAGCGTTTTTAAGCTGGACTAGTGAATTAATTAACTCTTCGTGAAAACCCTAATCTTAAGAAGTAATTGTCATTTCATGTGATTTAAAGCTGTTTATGAAATAAAGCGCATCTACATAAGATAATACAACGATATATTCCCTTAGTTGATAATTCGTGCATGTAGTTAAGATAGATAATCCTTGTGATTTCTTGAGCTAGTTAGCTCACGGCTTGCGAACAAATTCAGAAGATCAAGACGCAGATGTGAGTTCCCCCGTGGAGGAAGCCCCGGAGGAGCCCTTCTTCGACGAAGACCCCTGGCTTTAGGTCCTTGCCGCGCTCAAGTCTTCCTTGGGAGTTGGTCTTTTGTTACGTATTATATTTTGGGCTTGCACCCCGCGCCACTAAAAGCGGGTTGACAACCCTATCTTGTAATAAATTTGGATTTTGTTGTAAGCGTGCGATGGTTCACTCTTGCGCGACATTAAAATCTTTGGACTATGCTTGGTTGTGCGGAAGGTTGTGTCCGTCGCTACCGAGACGGGCGTTACGATGGTGTATCTGTGGAAATATAGAAAACATCCATTGCCAATTAACATGTACCATAGATGGCTAGTAAATTGCATTTCTTTCATAGTATGGTAGGTTTTAGTTTCAGAGATCACAAATGAAACGGTACTGGCAAGGTGTGTCTAAAAAAATGGTACTGGCAAGAAACAATTCATTCAGATAAATGGCGCTCGAAGACCAATACAAATAAGAAATGTTGAAATCAATGATTGAAACGGAATGAGAGCAATATGAATAGAATATCTTCCATGTGAAAATGAACTTGATTAAATAATAAATTTTTTGCATGGATCTTACCAACAAATAGGCATTGTGATACCCAGGATGAGGCTTATTCCCCCAACTGAAGAAAAGCAACGATATTAGCAATCAAAAGACACTACTGCAATTCAACTTGCAAAACTGTAGCTATCATATAATGTTTTTTTTTTGCAAGTTTGCAACCACCATCCAATCAAATAGATATTGGTATGTGAAATATAATGTGTCCGGATTACTCTGGAAGCACACATACAAATGCTTGCAGAAAATAGGCAAAATATGACAAGAAGTACCTTGTAGATGGCAAGAAACAAAGCAAGATCTAGGTGGCCTAGCAGCAACAAGAACTCCTAGAAGCGGTCAAGATTTGGAGCCTGCACACACCATGATAGGATAGGCTATCCAGTAAAACATGAGCACCAATCCTTTAATTAGGTAGATGGTTTGGTTGATGCTGGTATGAATAGCACTTGTATAGATCATGAGGCCAACGGGTCAATATATATATATATATATATATATATATATATATATATATATATATATATATATATATATATATATATGAAAAAGTCCAAATTACTACCTCCAAGTATAGCCTAAGTCTGGATAACCTCCTAATCTACGAAAAGGTTTACTTAACCCCTTGTATTTGGTAAACCAGATTAAACTTCACCTTTCACACATAACTAAAACCAGATTTGATAACATGGATTGAATGTAGCCCGGTTTTGCTGACTGAGATTGATATGTCGGCGCCCCTACATGCGATTATCTGCGCCGGTGAACGCATCTGCAGCCGCCGCTTGCTGCGAGATAGTTGTGCTCCTGGCCGGCTGCGCCGCACTCGCCACCTAGCCCCGGTTCGTCGCTACGTGCTGCGCTGCGCTCGGTAATTTAAGTCTGTCCAACCTTTGGTATTGATACTGGAGACTCGGAGATGCACCCTCAATAGAGAAGGATACATATGCATAACTTTTCGACAATTTGATTTGAGCATATATGAAACATTTGATAGTACAAACCCATTTGAAACCTTCCATTGTTATAAAAAATATTACTGTGTTCTTGACCACTTTCTACATAAAAAAGTTTTGTTCTTGACTTAGCAACAACTACTTTCTTCTTCTTGACATGTGGGGTCTTCAAGCTGCTTTGAGAAGACATATCAATCAACTGCATCACCTTGAGTGCTGCATGGAATCGCTGCATTTTTTCTTGCCTTCTTTTATGGCTTGCTGCATTCCAGTACTTGGAAAAACAAGGTTCAATTTACAACACAAGAAGAACGATTGAGTTTACAACACAAGAGGACTGTCACTTGCCTCTTTGCCTTTCTCCATAATGTTTCTCTTCTTTGATTTAGCATTAGGTCCACATGCTCTACTGTTGTGACCCGTTTTGTGACACCTGCTACATTTACCTTTGGAGCCCACCTTGGACATCTTTGTCGCCTTTCTGGCTTCACCGGGTTCCATTCTTCTCTCTTTTGTTGGCCTACCCGGTATCTTGACATAAGCTGGAGGCTTTGGCTTGCGATGGTCTATTGGTCACTGTTGCATTCCCTCCATTAGCATCATGCAGTGATCATAGGTCTTGTTGTATTGCTCAACTGAATAACAGTTTGCTATGTATTCTTCAGGTGCCTTAGAACTGAGAAAAAGTGCAGTGATGGCATGAGCACAAGGGATTCCTGCCAGCTGCCAGTACCTGCAAGAACAAATCCTTCTCTCTATGTCAACTATGTAACTCTTGTCCTACTCTTTCACCTCAAAGGCATGCTTTCCATTCCAAAGTGCAGAGCATTTTTGTGCTAGATTAATATATTTGTTCAGCTTCTTTAGAGTGTTTGGGCAAATCCTTGAAGACCAATTGCCTGACTTGGTTCTATTTTGTTGTATCCTTATAAACACCTTAGTCCTGATCCCCTCTAGCTTATGTGTCAATCCTAGTCAGCAAAACCGGCCAACTCAGCAAAACCAGTTTTGGAGATGGGTAAAAGGCGAACTTGATTTGGTTTAGTAAACACAGGGGGTTAAGTAAACCTTTTTTATTCTTTGAGGGGTTATCCGGACTTAGGCTATACTTGGGGTAATGTCTGGACTTTTCATATATATATATATATATATATATATATATATATATATATATATATATATATATATATATATATATATATATATATTGTCTGAGACCAAACAGGGAGAGTATGGTGGTGGAGAGTTAGGTAAACAAATGACCTCTTGGGTCCTTCCTAAGGACCAGTCACGATACATAAGTATTCCCCCTCGCAAGGGGCGATTTTACCATCGTAGCCTTACACGGAGTCCCTCACCGAGGACAAGTATGTTATTTACATGACTTACAACCTTCCAACATGCTAGCTGGGTTTAGGTGGGGGCCACCCCTACAACAGGAGCCTCTCATGGTGAAGTGCTTCACAGGCCGAAGCCATGTTGCCGAGCCCTTTGGCCCCCTCCGTCCCTGCGGCCTGTGACGTTGTGTGATATTGGGCGAGGGTGACATTGGAGCCGAGCTGTTGCGCGGGGGGCGAAGACCTTGCCAAAGCGGGCCGGTGCGCTCGGCGCGGAGACTTCGCCGAAAGGCGAGCTGAAGGCTCGCAAGGCGAAGGTTTCACCTATGTGGGTCGGATACGTAGGGGCGGCAAGCGGGCGGCGCGACGTCTGCATAGCAACCGCGCGGTTCGACTTCCGCGGTTCGAGCGGAGAGTCTACTCACGGCGCCCGCATCTGGTGAGTGCGCCGCGTTCTCATTTTGCCCGTGACGCATCATCGGCCGCCAATTGGTCGTGTTGAAAGTATGTGGGACCTGGCAGCCAAAGAAAAACGGTGGAAGCGTGAGGGTCAAGGGGCGGGAATAGTACCCTTTGCGAAAGGTAAGGGAGTGTGGGATGCGGTGGGCGGCTGGGCTGCCCCAAAGGTACTGAAGCGGGGGCATCTGCGGGCGCACAGTGCCGGCATACGGGTGCCTAGCGAGTGTCTTTTCGTAGGGGTGGCGAAGTCGGGCTCGAAGTCGGCTGCGAGAGGTGGGGACCTCGGCGAAGCGAGAGCGCAGAAGCGCATCAAAGCGGAGCTGTAGCGCCAGCCGGTGACCGTTGCACTAGCGCTTTGTGTGACCCGGGCCGGTCCCGCGGGTGTAGAGGCTTCGGGGAAGTCGCGTAGTGTTCGCTCCGCTGGGCTGCAGCTGTTGCCGGGGCCGAAAAGCTTTGTTTGGCGCGGGAGTTGCTATGCCGTGCGTTGGGAAGGCGGGCGGTTTCGCATCGTCGACGCATGGTCGAGGTAGCGGTACGCGCGCTGCTGGTTGGTGCGCCATGGGATGTCAGGAGCCTTGCGACCGCGTGCCCACGTCTGTTCCCAAGGGAAGCGAGACACGCGGCGAGCCATCCGCGGTCAGTTACAATTCCCGACCGTGGGCGGGACGAACCGACGGCTCTCGTCGGTTGCCCTCCCGATGGCGGGACGCGAAGGGGCTGTGTAAAAGGTGCTTTATTCGCACACGGGCGTGCATCCCATTCGCGTGCGCCCAGCTTGTTCCTTGTTACTGCGCGAAATCCACTCGCCGCTGCTCCGACCCTTCCGTCGTGCAGAAAGAAAGATGGCAAGCCACGGAGATTCCGGTCGCCGGCTGAGTGGCAGTGCTTCGTCGGGCCGACGCGGCTCAACGCCGCCTCAAGAGAAATATTCGGTGGTGGCTCGTGAGCTAATGCAGACCTGGAAGGTGTACAACGCCTGGCAGAGCTCGCAGGGGCGGTGCTCTGCGGTGCTGGGGCGAAGCCATGCCACCGAAGAGACAATCGAAGCTCGTCGCGGGAGAAGAAGATAGCGGCAGTTACGTAGCCCGCCTGCCGCTCGCGGCAGTGGAGCCCCATCCCGAGGAGTCGAGGCGATTGTCTTCGCCCGCGTTCTTGGCGGGACTCGGATCTGCGTCGGCGCTATTTGTCGGTGAGGTCCTAAAGGCTTATGGATTGGAGTTGGCGCAATTGACCCCGAATGCAATAGTCCATTTGGCGGTGTTTGCTTGGGCCATCCAGCGTGGAAGGCGGTCATCCCCGCGGCGTGTCGCCTTCTTCATGATCGATGCCCGATAAAGAGAGTCGGAGAAGGGCGTGTCAATTTTGGCGACATTCACCGTGGTGCGATCGGGCTATCGCGCTCGTCCCTGCTCTGGCGACGAAGGAGAAGTGGGAGGGTGGATGCAGCGATGGTTCCTCTGCCGCGTGGCGCCGACCCGGCAATGCGTAGTGCCGGGTCACCGATAGCCGCCAGTCTTTGCCCGGCCGAGGCCGAAGGCGAGGATCAATGGCAGTCGCGGAGCTCGTGGCGTGACCCTTCGGTTCAACATGCGCGATCTCGCTGAAGAATTCACCATGTACGGGGTGTCTCCGCTCTCTGGCCTGTGGAAATATGAACGGCATGATACGCGAAGGGATGGCGTCCGCCCCTCGGTGTCGTCGCTGCAGGAGCCCACCGGGTGCATAGTGCTCTCGTTGCGGGACGCTGAGCGCGCCGTCGATGCCTTCCTAGGGTCGTACACGTGGAAGGAGCACACCTTGCGCGAAGCCGCGACCAGGCCTGCGGGGTTGGGGCGGATAAACCGGGTGTGCGAGGTCCTAGGCCTCGCTGTGCCCGAGCGCCCAGTGCCGGTGCGGAGTTCACCCCGTTGTCGTGACGGTGCCGGCGGGATAGGGGGGTCTTCCCGGCGGCAAAGGTCCCGGTCCCAAGCTGCTATTTCTGACCCGTCCGCCGGCTTGGTGGTAGAGGCTGCTGATCTGGACGACGTGTCCGGGGGTGGGTCCGAGCATGGCAGCGCGGAGGGCCATGCTGCGGACAGCGAGGACCTGGGTGGCGAGGCGGGCCTTGGCGGCGACACCGCTGGAGATGACACTTTGTTGTCGATGCCAGTCGGCGAGGACCTGCCTCCCGCGCCGCCGTCGCTTGTGTTGGCTGCCACAAGCCTTCCACCGACGCTAGGCCTGGCGACGACTGGAGCAGCGGAGCACTCGTCGTCGTCACCTACTGCAGCCGTCGCGATCATGCTGCCCGCGCCGGAGGGTGCAGGTACTGGAGTGGTCGGGGGTGCATCTTCTGGCTCTCTGGTGGCGAAACGTCGCCGGGTGCAATCGCCTTCGCGGGCGGGGCAATTCCATGTGGTGGGCACAGTCGGCGGTGCCCTAGGATTCGACCGCGAGGCCACCCCAACTGAGGAGGGGGTTATTACTTCCCAGGCAGGGGCTGAGCCGACACCTCCCCACGCCATAGTGGGGGGTGGCGGAGGTAGGCGTAGCTCCTTTTCTCCTTGTGACTTCGCGAAGCTCTCTCCGATTTGCTCGCTTATGCCGTCGTTGACATCGGGAGGGAGTCGCCGGCGCGCGGCAAGGATCAGCGGCGATGGTGTCTCGTCGGTCGGTGGTGGACGCTGCGCAAAGCGCGGCACGGACACTGATGCTACGCGAGGCCCGCACGGCTCACCGTGTCGACCGATGCCACGGCCGGGCGCTCCGTGCCCTCAGCGGGCTGCGGAATGTGGTGGCGGCAGCTGGATCGGCGCAGCCCGTCGTCATGGGCGGACACGCATGCGCTTGCACCGGTGCCGCGAGGATGAAGGTAAGCTCTTGAGCCCACCATTGACATTACCGCCGGCGTGCATGCTAAGCAGCCATGTCACTGTCGTTAAGCGGTCGCCATCGGCCGGAGCTCAGATGAGGCGCGCCTCCGCGAGCGGAGGGCGGCGGAGAGCGACCGTCTTTGCCGCGAGGCTCATGCGCGCGGGCGACGCATCGTGTCTTTGGGCGGAAGTTCGCGCGGCCGGGCGTCGCAGCGTCTTTGCCAAGAGGCCCAGCGTGTCAGCGCAGAGGATCGTGCGGCTTACTTGGGCGAATCAGCGTTGGAGGAGGAGAAGGCCCGGCTTACCGTGGCCACGGAGGAGAAGAGCGGGCTCGGCGGCGTGTCGCGTCGGCCTGGAGGGCCATGGGGTCTTTGGAGGGCCTGCGGGCCTTTCGTCGTCGTGCGGACCTCGCCCACGGCGCGCGGGCGTGAAGCAATCATTGGCGCGGATTGAGGAGGCTCGAGCTTGGCACTTGGCGGTGCGAAGCCGGCGATCGCAGCGGCTACGCCCGGTAGCGTGCCTTGCCTTTGCCACGCTCCACGCCCGAGGTGCGAGCACGTGGAGGGCTGGTGTCTCCGGCTTGAGCGCTCGGCGGGGCGGTATGGTCGGCGCGATCCGCACCACCATGCCCGCCGTACAGAGCTTCTACGAGGGGATCTGGCGCCACTTTGGAGAGGAAGCGGCCAAGGCGTTGTTGAGGCGGACGCTACACCGGGAGGGCAACTTCCTCGAGTGGCTGGAGGAGGCTCGTTAGCGCGCCGAAGACGGTGCCGACTCCTAATGTCTTCCGGGAGCTGGTGGTGTGGTGTGACTTTTGCTTTTGTTGCTGTGTTCTTTTGCTTATTAACGGAAAAGAGGACCGTTATGTCGAGTACTGCACAATTGCATGCTGCTTATACGGTTGATTGTTAACACGGCGGAGGTGGGCACCTCCCCCTACGTTCGCTTGCTGTAGAGGCAATGGTGCAGTTGGGGCACGCTCCGTCCCCTACCCTTCGGAGTGGTGGCAGCGGAGCTGCGCCTAGTTGAAGTAGACGCGATCGCGCTCCATCCCCTACCCTTTGGAGTGGTGGCGCGGAGCTGGCGCCTAGTTGAAGTAGACGCGATCGCGCTCCATCCCCTACCCTTCGGAGTGGTGGCAGTGGAGCTGGCGCCTAGTTGAAGTAGACGCGATCACGCTCTGTCCCCTACCCTTCGGAGTGGTGGCAGCGGAGCTGGCGCCTAGTTGAAGTAGACGCGATCGCGCTCCGTCCCCTACCCTTCGGAGTGGTGGCAGCGGAGCTGGCGTGTACGGGTGCGCGGGACGTCCGCGTCTAGTTTATACTCCGGAGCGTGCGTGGGACTATCAACCACGGCTTAGTTAGGCTCCGGAGGGTACACGAACGCGTACGCGGGACATCCGCGTCTGGTTTGTACTTTCGGAGCGTGCGTGGGACTATCAACCACGGCTTAGTTAGGCTCCGGAGGGTACGCCAATGCGTGCGCGGGACATCCGCGTCTTGTTTAGACTCAGTAGAGTGCGCAGGGAAAACATCCACGTCTAGTTTATACTCCGGAGCGTGCGTGGGACTATCAACCACGGCTTAGTTAGGCTCCGGAGGGTACGCCAACGCGTGCGCGGGACATCCGCGTCTTGTTTATACTCTGTAGAGTGCGTGCGGAGGCGGACCTCATCGCTACATCTTATTTATACTCCGTAGAGTGCGTGCGGAGGTGAACCTCATCGCTACATCTTATTTATACTCCGTAGAGTGCGTGCGGAGGCGGACCTCATCGCTACGTCTTATTTATACTCCGTGGAGTGCGTGCGGAGGCGGACCTCATCGCTACGTCTTATTTATACTCCGTAGAGTGCGTGCGGGAGCAAGCCTCCGCACACTGCTGGTGGTGGGGGGGCATGAAATAGCCTCGCAAACGGCGAACTTTATTAAATTCCCATTTGCCTGGGTGAGCGAGTACAAGCAATCAGGGACTAACCGTTGGACTGGGCTTAGACATAATACTTCCGCAACCTGTCCGCATTCCATGTGTGGTGGAGCGTCTGGCCTTCCAGTGTGGCGAGGTGATAAGCTCCTCGCTGCAGTGCCGTTGTGACAATATACGGGCCTTCCCACTTGGACTCCAGCTTGCCGACCGTGTCCGCGCGAAGCGCCCTCCTGAGGACAAGGTCCCCCGGCTGGAACGCTCGCGGATACACGGAGCGGTCCTGGCTGCGGGCCATTTAATGGGCGTACTTGGCGACGTGTTGGGTGGCCTTGACACGCTCTCCATCGAGGAGGTCGAGGACAAGCCGCGCTCTTCATCCGTGCTGGCGAGGACCCTTCGTGAGCCGGTCTTGATCTCCTCGGGCGTCATTGCCTCATCACCGAAGAGGAGTTTGAACGACGTGAACCCCGTCGGACGTGTCGCTGTTGTGCGAAGCGACCAGAGGATGTTGTGGAGCTCGCCGGGCCACTTGCCTTTTGGTAGCCCGACAAGGCGTTTTTTGATTCCGGCGGAGATGGCGCCGTTCGCCCGCTCGACTGCCCCGTTGGACTGTGGGTGTCCGACCGAGGCGAACCGAAGCATAATTCCCATGTCGTCGCAGAACTCCCTGAACGGAGCAGAGTCGAACTGCAAACCATTGTCGGCAGAGATCTCCTTGGGCACTCTGAAGCGGCATATGATGTTCTGCCAAAGGAAGCGCTGCATGGCTGTCGAGGTGATCTTTGCTAGCGTCACAGCCTCTGGCCACCTGGAAAAATATTCCAAAGCGACCACGATGAAGCGCAAATCTCCTGGCGCTCGGGGCAGAGGTCCGACCACGTCGATGCCCCACCGCGCCAACGGCCATACAGGGGGGATGGGGTAGAGGCCGGTGGGGGGTCTATGAATTACCCGCCCCATCCATTGGCAGCCTTGGCACTGGCGCACCAGTTGTTGGGCATCAGTGACGGCGGTTGGCCAATAGAAGCCCTGCCTGAATGCCTTGCCGACGAGCAATCGTGGCACCAGATGCGAGCCGCAAAGGCCCGCATGGATTTCTGCCAGGAGGTGCTGTCCTTCTTCGCGTGAGAGGCACCGTAGGAGCGGTGCACAGACTCCTTTTTTGTAGAGCACTCCGTCGAGGAGCTGGAAGGATCGGGCACGGTACTGTAGACGGCGAAGGTCAGCGGGGTCGTCTGGCTCGGCGATGCCCTGTAAGAAGGCGTGAATTGGCTCTCGCCAGTCGCCCTGATGGGTGATCTGGTGGACTAGGGCCGGGTCGCGATTGTCCTGCGCGATGGCCGCCGCGTGCAGGACCTCGTAGAATGCGCCTTCGGGGGTGAAGAGCTGCTGGCTGGTGGCCTTGGCAAGAATGTCCGCTTGCTCGTTTTCTGCGCGGGGGATAGCCTTGACCGTGACACCCAGGAAATGCCACTCCTTGGCTCGCACGGCTGCCAAGTACTTGGTCAGGTCGGGGTCCTCGCCGCGCCCCTAGAGCTTTGAGCTTTGCTAGGCTGAAGAGTAGCGTCTCGTACTCCGCGGTATTGTTGGTGGCAGGAAATGCGAGGCGCGCCGAGTATAACAAGCGGCGTCGCTCCGGGGTAGTGACCACCGCCCCCACGCCCGCGCCAAAGGCGCAGTACGCGCCGTCGGTGTCGAGAGTCCATACCGGGTCCTCGGGCTGCTCGGTGTCTTTGGACCATTGGGTCCACTCCGCGAGGAAGTCCGCAAGGATTTGGGACTTGATTGCCGTGCGCGAAGCATATGTCAGGGAAAAAGGGGCGAGTTCGGCTTCCCACTTGCCGATGCGTCCCGTGGCCTCTTTATTGTGCAACATCTCCGCCAGAGAGCACGAGGACGGCACAGTGATTGGATGGGCGAGGAAGTAATGCTGGAGCTTTCTCGAGGCCATGAGTAAGGCATAAGTCAATTTCTCAAGCTCCGTGTACCGCGTCTTGGCGCCTTGGAGGGCTTTAGAGACAAAGTAGACTGGGCGTTGGCGGACGCCCTCCTCGAGAACGAGAACGGCGTTGACGACTGTCGCGGAGGCGGCAAGGTAAAGTAAAAGGGGAGCCTCTGGTGCCGGGGCTACCAATGTGGGTAGGCTTGCAAGGTGCTTCTTGAGGTCATCGAAGGCGCTGGCGCAGTCGGCGTACCATCGAAACCCGTCGCAACAATGCAGGGTTTTGAAGAAGGGTAGGCCACGCTCCGCTGCCCTGGACAAAAAGCGGCTTAGTGCGGCCATGCGGCCGGCGAGCCTCTGGACCTCCCGTGTTGTTTTTGGCGGTTCCATGGCAAGGATTGCGTCGACTTTGTCGGGGTTGGCTTGGATACCACGCCCGGACACCAAGAAGCCCAAAAGCTTGCCCGCCCGCACACCGAAAACGCACTTGTCCGGGTTGAGCTTGATGCCTGCCTTCCGGAGATTGTCGAAGGTCTCTTGGAGATCGTGGCCGTGAGCCGCTAATTGCTTGGTTTTGACTACCACGTCATCCACGTACGCTTCGACATTCCTCCCTAGCTGGGAGGCCAGCGCCAGCGCGATTAGGCGGGTGAAAGTTGCGCCGGCATTCTTCAGGCCGAAGGGCATTCTGACAAAGCAGTATGTTCCTATTGGAGTGATAAAGCTGGTTTTGTCTTCATCAGCCTTGGCCATGTAGATTTGATGATAACCGGAGTAGGCGTCCAAGAAGCTCATGAGTTCGCAGCCGGCCGTGGCGTCGACTAGTTGGTCGACGCGCGGGAGGGTATAGTCATCCTTCGGGCACGCCTTGTTGAGGGTGGTGAAATCGATGCACATGCGCCAGGCACCGCTGGCTTTCTTCACTAGCACAGGATTGGCGAGCCAATCCGGGTGCTGAACTTCGCGAATGACGCCGGCATGCAGGAGCTTCATTACTTCCACCTTGGCCGCCTGCTGCCGGTCCGCGGACATGCATCGAAGCCTTTGCTTGACCGGCTTGGCGTCCTGACGGACCGCGAGGTTGTGCTCGATGAGGGAGCGGTCCACACCCGTGAGGTCCCCCGGGGACCAAGCGAAGACGTCTGCGTTGTTCCGGAGAACTTGGAGGAGCTCTCGCTCCATCTCCGGGGGGAAACCGTCGCCTATGGAGACGACTCGGCCGTCGGCCTGGAGGGGGACCCTCTTGACTTCGCCCTCCGGTCGAGGCTTAGGGGTCCACCCCGGGGCGGATGGTGTGTCCACCTTAGGCTTGGCTGCGAGGGCGTGCACCCGACGGCGGGGACTTGTGAACTCCGTGCGTCGGGCGAGGTCCTGGTCACCGAAGACCGTGATGACGCCTCCGGGCCCGGGAGCTTCAGGCACAGGAAGCCATGATGTGGGACCACCCCGAAGGATATGAGGGCAGGGCGGCCCAGAATGGCATTGTACGGGCTTGGGGTGTCTGCGACGTCAAAGACGACGCCCTCGGTCCTGACATTATTGCCTTGATAGAAGGAGACTTGGAGGTGTATTTGGCCTAATGTACTTATGGGTTGGCCGCCGAGGCCACATAATGGGGTCCCGGATGGTTGCAATCGACGGTGAGGGATTCCTATGCGGCCGAGGGCCTCCGCGAAAAGCACGTTCGCCGAGCTGCCTCCGTCGATGAGGACACGCCAGACGTCGCACCCTGCAATGTCGACCCGGACAAGCAGAAGGTCGTGGTGAGGAAACTCGACGCCTCGGGTATCGGCGGACGCGAAGGTGATTTTGCCCTGAGCTACTTGCAGCTGTGGCTGCTGCGAGACTCCCGACGACGAACCCCCTGAGATGACGTTGACGGCATGAATCTGCGCGGGGGCCTGCGGTGAGTGCTGCGGACGGGCTCCCGGCGTGACGGCCATCGGGATCTGTAGGCTCGAAGCCTCTTGCATGGCGCTTACAGTGTCGCGGAGATCTGCCAGCTCCCGCTGGAGCGCATGGAGGGCGGCCAGTAGGGATCTTTGCGCTATGGGCGTAGACGAAACGGACGGCGCACCGGGTCGCGCTAGTTTGGCAGCCGCGACTAGCGTCGGCGCCGCCGGATTGTCCGCTCCATCTATGTGGTGGATTCCTGCGCTACTGGCCCGAGTCGCAGTATGACCGTGGCCGTTGGACATTTCTGTGTCGCCTTGGGTGTCGATGTCAAGGCCGTGTACAGGGTTGGAGTCGACGGCTGCGTCGACGGGAGCGGGGGCGGGGTTGGAGTCGACGGCTGCGTCGGCGGGGGCGGGGTTGGAGTCGACGGCTGCGTCGGCGGGGGCGGGGTTGGATTCGACGGCTGCGTCGGCGGGGGCGGGGTTGGAGTCGACGGCTGCGTCGCGAGCATTATCGTTCACTCCTACGGCCGCCCCTGCCGACGCAGTGGTGCCGACGCTGACGCGAGGTGTCGCCTTCGCGACCCCTTTCCTCCTTGCCGCCGACGATATTGGTGCCATCCTTCTTGAGGTCTTCTTGCTTCCGTCGTCCCCACGGACGGCGCCAACTGTTGTGGCTACAGACCAAACAGGGAGAGTATGGTGGTGGAGAGTTAGGTAAACAAATGACCTCTTGGGTCCTTCCCAAGGACCAGTCACGATACATAAGTATTCCCCCTCGCAAGGGGTGATTTTACCATCGTAGCCTTACACGGAGTCCCTCACCGAGGACAAGTATGTCATTTACATGACTTACAACCTTCCAACAGGCTAGCTGGGTTTAGGTGGGGGCCACCCCTACAACAATATATATATGTCATATATGCAAAAAAAAATCCCTTATACAACAGGGTAAATACAAAGCTATATAAGATATAGCTAACACCCCACTTAAATTTATGGTGGATTAACAACATGAAATTTGGAGAGGTAAAAAATATGTTTGGCTCTGGTCTGTGTCTTTGTGAAAAAGTCTGTTAACTGAAGCACGGAAAGCACATACTGAAAAGCAACAACCTGATCCTGCACCTATGTTCGCATGTAGAAAGCATCAACACCAATATGCTTTTTAAGCTCATACTTCACCGGATTTTTAGCAATGCTAATAGCATATGTACTATCAAACAAAAAAGGAGTCGGTGTAGAAACAGAAACACCAAAATCCTCAAGTAACCACTCTATCCAAGTAACCTCTGTAGTTAACAATGCCATAGCTCGCAACTCAGCCTCAGCACTCGAACGAGAAACTGCTGTCTGCTTAGTCTTCCAAGCAATGAGAGAACTACTAAGAAAAACACAATAAGCAGAGAGAGACCGACGATTAGAGGGATCACTAGTCCATGTGGTATCGAATATGCCTGGAGCTGTAAAGAGCTGGAGCGAGGGAAAAAAACTACGAGAAATAGTTCCACGAAGTTATCGTAGAACACGAAGAAGATGACTATAATGGAGCTGAGTGGGAGCAGAAATAAACTGACTCAAGATATGCACAGGGTACGAAATATCAGGATGAGTAACACCAAGATAAACAAGACTCATAACAAGGTGACGATAGCGAGTAGGATCAGGAAGAGACTCACCATCAGTGAGACGAAAATAAACATTAAGCTTCATAGGAGTCTCAGCTATGCGTTGATCAGTAAGAGAGTTACGATCAAGAAGATCTTGGATATATTTTTCTTGAGACAAATAGAAATCCTCAGGGGTAGAAATAACCTCAATTCCAAGAAAGTAGCGAAGTGGACCCAGATCAGACATTAGAAACTGCTCATGAAGATACTCCTTGACAAAAGTGATGTACTGAGAATCATTTTCAGTAATGATCATATTATCAACATACAAAAGGAGAAGCGTCCAACCACGAGGCGAAATGTGAATAAAAAGAGCAAGATCATAAGCATTGGTAGAGAAACCAGCTACAGTGACAACAGAAGAGAAATGATCAAACCAAGCATGAGGAGCTTACTTGTGGCCATAGAGAGATCGGCAAGGACGACAAATCATACCCTCATGAACAGAATACTTAGGAGGCGGCTGCATGTAGACCTCACAAACTCGCTATTGAGAAAGGCATTACTGACGTTCAATTGAGAGATAGACTACTGGCGAACAGAGACTACAACAAGAAGAGTGAGAAGAGTGGTCATGTAAGCAACAAGACCAAAGTCTTATGATAGTCACGATCATGCTCCTTCTGAAAACCACGCGCCACAAGACGAGCCTTGTAGCGCTTAAGAAAACCATCAGAGCTGGTCTTAACCTTATAGACCCACTTGCACATGATAGGAGTGGCATGCGCAGGAAGAGGAACAAGATCACACGTGCCAGTATACTCAAGGGCAGCAATCTCCTCTGCCATCACATGCTGCCACTCCTAATGAATAACAACATCACGATAAGAAGTCGGTTCAACAAGAGTAGTTGCAACAAAACCAAAACACTCAGGAGGCCGGATAGACTGATGATCGCGAAGAGCATAGCGAGAAGAGGCCGAAGAGGATAACCCATAAGAAGAAAAGGGCACATCAGAAGTCCCCAACCCGCGGACGACGAGTATAATAGAGTAGATAAGAAGGAATAAGGCCAGAAGTAATCTCAGGAGAGGATGCAGGTGGTGAAGAAGGTACCGACCAAATGCTATGATGGTAGAGTGGCGACTATGGGGGTGGAAGAAAAAATCAGGAAAGAAAATAGCTCGACAAGAGATGCTGAAGTAGAGAAAGAAGGGCATAGATAGAAAGGACGAGACTCAATAAAAGTAACATATTAAGAAATCTACATCCATCGGCTAACAGGGTCCCAACAACGATATCTCTTATACTCAGCACTGTAGCCCAAAAAAACACTTAACAGACTGAGCGGTCAGTTTGGTGCACTCACGAGGTGCAAGAAGAACATAGTATATACACCCAAAGAGGCAAAGACTGGAATAATCAGGAGTCTTGCCACATAGACTCTCAACTGGAATCCCACCTTGAAGAGCAGAGAAGGGTTGAATGTTGATAAGAAAAGTGGCAGTAGAAACAGCCTCAGCCCAGAAGTGTGGTGGAATAGCAGAAGCAAACATAAGAGCATGAGCTATCTCAAGAAGATAGCTTTCCTTGTGTTCAGCCACACCATTCTGAGCATTAGCACCAGGATAAGAAAACTGAGAGAGAAAGTGTCCTACTCAGCAAGAAAACCACAAAGAATTCCTAGCAAGTACTCCTCAGCAGAATCAGCCCGAAAAAACGAATAGGAGTCAAACTGAGTATGAACCATGGTGGCAAAAGTCTTGTAGATGAATAAAACGTCACTACGAGATGACAAAGTATATCCACATATGCCAAGAAAAATCATCAATAAAAATGATATAATATCGATGGCCTCCTTTCAAGACGAAAGGAGCGGGTCTCCATACATTAGAATAAATAAGATCAAAGGGACGCTGAGACACTGACTCACTAGAAGGATAGGGGAGTTAATGCTGTTTGCTAAGCTTACAATCCTGACAATTGAGAGAAGCATCACCAGACATAGACTCTAAAAGACCACAACGAAGTAAAGAAGATATGTGTGACCCACAAAGATGTCCTAAACGATGATGCCACTGAGCAAAAGATACGGTGGAGGCTACAGCAGATGTGAAGGCAGTGGTGGAGGCGACTAGACTGATAGGGACAACGGAAGGAAGATGAAGCTAGTCAAGCTCACAGAGCCATTGTGGGTCACGGCGGCGAGGGACAGTACCAACTAGAGTCCCCGTGCGGCGATCCTAAACACAACAAGAATCAGAATCGAGAATGACACGACAACCATGATCAATGAGCTGGCTGGCAGATATGAGCTGCATGGTTAGTTTTGGGACATAAGAAACAGTAGAAACAAGAAAAAATGAATTTGAAAGAGTACCTCATCCTGTGACAGAAAGAGAGGCACCATCTGCTGTTTTAACAGTGATAAGAGCAATTAAACGACTAATAAAAGTGAGAGTGGTGGAATCAGATGTCATATAAAAAAAAGCACCAGAATCAAGAATTCAAGATGATATACCTGAGGAAGAAGTAGAAGGTGGTCTCTCTCACGAAGACTAAGTAGCAGAACTAATAGTACCTGGTGATGCAGAAATAATCATGCGACCTAGCAATGTTAGAAACTGCTAAGTGTCAGAGACACAAGGACTCCGCTAAGAGGAGGAACCTTCAATGCCCCTCGGAAGACGAACACCATGATGAAAATCTTTCTACTTATAGCAAAACTGCTCCACATGTCTATCCTTGTTGCAATAGGTGCAGTGAAGTCCCCTACCAACAGTAGTTGCCACTAGTGGAGGCGCAACTGGTGAAGGAGTAATTGGCGGTGCAGCAGGTGGAGAAGCCACTAAAACCGAAGGAAACAACGATGACGACAGTAGACCCACACCGCGAAGGCGAATGTCCTTAGTACAAACAACTGTAAAGGCCTTCAACAGAGTCACATGAGGATGACGAGCCAGCAATTGAGCACGAGTCTACTCAAACTCTGACCGGAGGCATGTCAAGAAGTCATAGATGCGGCAAAGCTCCAGGTGGGACTACTGACGTTGACAGCACTGACATGTGTGACAAACATGTGGCCCCAAAGAGTCAATCTGACACCATACTGCGGACAGCTGAGCATAAAACTCGTCCACAGTGGCATCTCACTGCTACAACGACTGCTCCTAGCGCACAACAGTAAAGTACAAGGAATCTCCAGATGGCTCGTAGCGGGTCCGCAGATGCGTTCACATAGCCTGTGTGGAAGCCAAACCAACAACATCGCCAGTGAGGTGCACCTGCATGCTGGCAACTAGAATAGCAGAAGCACGAGCATCCTCATCGAGCCAAGTCTTGTAAGCAGCATACTGAGTTTGAAAAGTCTTCATGGCATTCGCAAAAGCCTCAAATGCTTTTGTACGAGCATCTCCGGAAGCATCCTTTGGGAGTATAGGCACAACAGGTGGAGTAGGACGAGATGGATAATGCAACTCGCTAGTAAGAAACCCCCAAAGACGCTGACCACATATGTGGAGATACATATGCTAAAACCAATTCCGATAATTGAAACTATATTTTTTATTTTTTTTTTCTTTCTTTCCTTTTTTTCTTTTTTTCTTTCTTTTTTTGACTAACCTATCCTTGACTCGGTCGGTGGCTTAAGAAGCCGACCGATTGCACCTCTCCGACCAAGAGAGAGAGAAGTCGAAAGTACATAGGGCGGCACTCCAGCGGGCAACTACGGCGGCGCTTCGGCGAATGGTGGTGCACCAACGGATGAGCTCCAAATCAGATCAACGGCGCTCCAGCGGGTGACTCTTGTGGCGCACCACCAACAGTGGAGCTCCAAATCAGATCAGCGAGCTGAGCCTTCGGTCGGGAGGAGGATGACTCCGGCGACGCTCTGGCGATCGGTGGTGCACCAACGGCAGAGATCCAAATCAGATCGGTGAGCCAAGCCTTCGGTCAGGAGGAGAAGGATAGCTCCGGTGGCCGATGGAGCACCGCCGGCGAAGATCCACAATAGCGACTCGGCTCCGGTTGACGAAGGTGCCCGAGCGAAGAACCCGAGCTACACCGATGGCGACCCAGCAGCGACCGAGCTGCAGTTGACGAGGGAATCCGAGCGGCGATGGCAGAAACCCGAGCGGCAACAGCGGCTCTGGTGGGCAACAACTCTGGCGAACCCCGAGGCGACGCGTCCACAAGGCCGAGCGAGCCTGATCCGTCCACCATTGTCACAATCGAACCGGAGAAGGACGGCAGCAGGATGAAAGCCAACAGTCAAGCTGGTGAAGAACCCCAAGCGGCAGCGGCGAGACAAGCACAGAACCCTAGGTATGACGAAACCCTATGTATCACTCTGATATTATGTTATGAATAGCACTTGTATAGATCATGAGGCCAATTGGTCAATATATATACACGCACAGGTATGTCATATATGCAGGAAACCTCTTATATAACTGGGTAAATATAAAGTTGTATAAGATATATCTAACAGATGCCAGTATGCCACCGGTACAACAGACAGAAAATACATGTGAGGAGCCGGCAAAACAGAGGCCAGTATGCCACCGGTACGACAGACAGACAATACATGTGAGGAGCTGGCAAAATAGAGAGGAACGACCATCAACATGTGCATCGTTGTCACGTACATTGCTGCCAGTGGTTGCGCTGCCCCAATGCCATTCGACACGCATCTACCTGGCAACTCGGCAAGCATGGCGGGTGCCAATGGTGGAGGGAGAGGATCGGTCGGTGAGCCCCTTGGGGTAGGCCACCGTGGAGGTGGAAGAGGAGCGAGTCCTCGTCCAATCAGGAGCTCCACCCATGGCCGGCGCTCGTAGCACATGGGAAGGGTGCTCGAGACGAAGACAAGGCTGTGGCTGGTGAGCGATGACTGCACATTGGAGGCCTCGCACACGTGGTGAGAGGGTCCATGTGTAGGACCCACATGTAGTATTCACTTGGAAATTACCTCACCAGAGAGATCCACTCACTGTAGAAACATCAAATTAGGTAGGAATAGGATTCACCATGTGATGTATTTACAAGAGAAAAATCATAGGGCATCATAATTCAAAGAAACTAGGTTTGTCTTTCAAATTTAACCACAAACAGTAGGAGCTGAGCTATTGGAGCTCCCAACATCTACTACCCAGTCGATGGACTTTGATACATGTCTGCAAATCCAATATGTGCGAAATCATTCCAGAGTTGTTCAATCAAAATTTTTCTCCAAGCCTAAGCTTAGATCCTAAATGTCAAACACCGAGATATTGGTTATATCAGTTGCAATCTATTGGTTGGACTTAAAAGAAATTTGAAGGATCCTGACTAGAAAAAATCATTAGGCATCAAATGTTCAAATAAGGTTTGTCTTTTAAATTAGGATAATAGGAGTAGAACTATTGGTGTCTGCAACATCCAATACCTAGCATGTGTGCATTTCAAATCCAATGTGCGTGAAATCATCCCAGTGTTCATAGATCAAAATGTTTCTCCAAACGAACTATGATCCTTAGTGTCAAATGCTGAATTACCATTTTAGATCTCAACGATCCTGGCCTGAAAAATCTCCTTTGTAATGGAAGTGGCCACTTTATTTCCATGAGCTTATCGAATCACCGGTTCATTCCTCCCCCATGTCAACTCTATTCAAGCATCACTAGCAGCAACCCATGGACTTATTGAAAACAAATAGTTGTCTTTTATCTGAATAATTCAATTTCCAATTGTGGGTGGGGGCTTCGCGGCTATCCACCCTCTCGATGGCGACCTCCACAGTCGTTGTCGTAGGTGCTTGCTAGTTTCAAGCCTCTTGTATCTCCTGCATGGCACCCCGAAGGTCCGTCAGCTCATGTTGCAACGCTTCGAGGGCCGCCAGTAAGGTGCCTTCTGGCTCCAGCGTTGCGGCCCCTGTTGAGACAGTCGTACATGCTGTGAGGTGGCCGGTGGCGACGGCTTGGTCGCCGAAGCCGCTAAGCACGTTGGAGCGGTAGGCGTCGCGATTAGCGATGGGACCCCATGACCGTCGAGACCACCGACTACTCCGATGTTGCCTTCCAAGTCGACCAAAGTGCCAGCGGTAGTATGAGCGTCGGTCGCCTGGCCACTTGTGTGGTTGTCGTGGTCGACACAAGCCGACCTGGTGATGGGACCCACATGAGCGTCGAGACCACCAGCTGCTCCGGTGCTACCTCCCAAGTCAGCCAAAGTGCCAGCGGCGGTGTAAATGTCGGCCGTCTGGCCGCCTGTGCGGTCGTCACGGTCGACACGAGCCGGCCCGGACGTCAACGTCAATGGTTGTGTCGATGTCAGTGGTCTGCCCATCGTGACCTTGGCTTCGGCAACCGCCGCCGTCGTGCTTCGCTTCCTTTTTTGTTACCGTCATCGCCTTCTTAGGTGCCATAATCTCTCAGGCTCGTGATTTGCTTGTCCAGTTCCTCACGGTCAGCGCCAACTGTTGTGGCTACAGACCAAATAGTAAATAAGGGGACTAGTATGCTATATGTGGAATGGAAAAATCCTTCCCCCTTGTTCATCCTGAGGAGGTATATATACATGACCATAAAGCCCCCTTTACAATATTGCCCCTTACTGTGAGTACTATTCTTAGGGTATACACGTCTTTTACATGTCTTACTAGACCTCATGGGCCGTCTGACCGAATTGGTGTAGGTAGGGGCCCCCCACAACAAGGTAAATAGGTATCCGGTACTATCTATATCCGACTCTGAGAAAAAAAATATGAAATAGGATATGGGATAAGTGATATCCATCCGTACATATCCATATGTCACGTGATAAAAGAAAGTCTGTTGTGACTTCACTTAGAAGCAACATATAGACAAATTGCCACATCTAAACAGGCTGGAAATACTAAGTGTTCTTCTTTCGATATCTCAGAGATTAGTCTTTTCCATGTTTACTCTGATTGCAACTACTATCCAATGTCCTATGTAGATGTGTAAAAGAAGCGGATAATTTCTATTTGACCGATCGTCCGAATGTTTATGCAACAAATATGGAATGGATAAATGGGTATCCAGCATTATTCGTATTTGACTAAAAAAAGATAAAATAGAATACAGAATAAATAATATATGTCTATATCCACTCTAATTGCACCCATAGTTCTATAGTCTAAACGCAGACGTGTACATTTAGTGGTCGTACATGAATTTACCGGCCTCCCAGGGCGTCGAACAGCAGGTGAAAGTCGATGGATGCTAGCCTTCTTTTTCCTGCACGTTATAACATCAAGACCAAACTGTGTTACTTTCTTGGCTCACGGTCATTCATGTGTGATGTGTTCTAACATTTGCATTTGCACGTTATAACATATGTCAGCCACTAATGAAACGAAGAGCCGTACTTTGGGAGAAATTATCCTCGTTCTCATGCTTCACCGTACAGTTTGTTTAGGATATATACATATGCCTAATACCGAGATAAGTTGTTCAGGCAATAGGCCAAATAGACCATATATATTTCCATGATATTCAAGAAATCACCCCTTCCAATTGAAGGAACTATTTTGAGTAAGAGATGGCCAAAGAAGAGAACTAACAAAGGTGATGAGGTGTAGAACTGAAGAAAACTATGCCGACCAATCAAACCCCACCAGTATGAGGACTGTGCCAAACATAAAGTTTAGGGGGTTGAGTGTTTTCTTAGTAAATGGTCCAATAGATCTGCCATGCAAATGGATGCAAGTTCAGAGGACTGAGAAAGTAAAATACAAGTTCAGAGGTAAAATAGCACAACCCTACAAGTTCAGAGGGCTAAGTACAATTCTCTCTTTTTTTCCATGCACCACAGAAACCATGGATGCTGAGCTTCAATTGTTCTAAGGCACTCTCAAATCTTAAAGATAGAAACAAGAAAAATCCTTCACTTCAGCTCACCTTCGCTCGCCTGCCTCATGGAGCTGCCAACTAGATATTTAATGTAGCGGCACACAAACAGCCAACAAGGCCGAGGAGGAAAACTATTCAGAGCTTTCTGTGATGGATATATAGGTTGAATCAAGGAGCAGTTCTCCTTTCCCATTAAAAAACTGAAGAAAATGCAGAAGTGGAAGTGCAACATGCGGTGAATACAACAAGCACAAAGAATAAAAAGCCATGCTCTACAATGAACAAATTCTAGAGGACTATATTAAAAAGACCAAACACTCAAAGTAACCACAGGTCCACAGTAAGAGAACAAATAATTAGTTCGAAGACAAGAAAGCAAAATTCCAAATAATTAGTTCAAAGACAAGCTTATATTCAAATGGTTAAAAGCCTCTTAAAGACATGAGCTAGTATATCTTCTGGGAACTTCATTGGTCCAGTTAAAATTAGATATTTGGGTGGAGTGTATCTTCAAAAATAAAATCATGAGTTTAGGAATTATGAGTATGACTGAAGAAAAAGGGAAATGGACGTTAAAATATTATTTGTCA
The DNA here is from genome assembly GCA_036346265.1 of Melocanna baccifera. NCBI lineage: Eukaryota > Viridiplantae > Streptophyta > Magnoliopsida > Poales > Poaceae > Melocanna > Melocanna baccifera. The sequence continues at coordinate 4,983,661 of CM070708.1, forward strand.
TATTTAACACATTAATATGGACTAACTAGGAGTATGACCAACAAACCGGGAAATGAACCCTTAATATAATTTTTCATACTTAACACATTAACATGGACTAACACATTACAAATATATTCTTACCGTCATGTTTGAAAAACTAGAGTGAACAATCATTTCCCACTTGTATCTATCTTGCAATATCAAGATAATCATTATTGATTCATCATATTCCTTGAGTTTAAATGATTATGTATATTTTTTTTATGGTTTACCTAATTATCATGCCTTAAACTATGGGCTAAGAACTAAAACAATGATACCTAGGTAAATATAAATCAATTCATAGCAACTCTACGTATTGATTCGACAATGTAGCTTAAGTACCACAAACTGGCACACAAAGAAACTATGGTAAGGATGCTCTGTGGGCAGAAAAGAAGTATAGCTCAAATACTAGAATTCACTAATATGCATGCTATAAATGGATAATGAGGGATTGCAGGGAGATAAGTAAACAAATTTCAACAGAGGGAGGAGTAAAACTGAAATAGTTGACCACAATAAGTCAACGTACTAGATAATTGTATTTGTGTAAATGGTCTAATAGTTCTCTAGAACAAATATGAGGTTTACACTGATCTGGACAGAAAATGCATTTCATCTCAGTGGTCAGTTAATGTCTACCTACCAAACTGAGTCCATACTAGAGATACCAGTAGATGTCAGTGTGGTCAGAGAAAGCAATCAAAGGGGGAAAAAATATGTATTGATGTGAAAAGCGTACCCTTATGGTGAAATAATGCCAAATGCAAGAGAAATCAACTCATTGGACAACAAAAATCCATCTGGGTCACTCAGACGGACGAAGGCAACTCTGCTTCCAGTCTCACCCTCGTATTGCAAGTTCAACTCAAACTCACTAGGTTGCAAGGCTTGTCGCTCCGCATCCATGGCAATTACAAGTCCACTCTCCACAAAAGGCCTAAACATGTTACACAATGACAGCGTCAGACCCTTTCCAAAGGATTTACTGAAACTTTGCAAATCTAGCCCCCAAGCTGTTCTCAGTGATAGCATCACGATATCCATTGCCATGTCCTTCATCTCAGAGCTGCTAGACTCATGGCTCCATGTTCCATCTTCCAGTTTCTGAACCCACTCTGCATACTCCTTCATCCTTCTGGGCCTGGAGAACCTGACACCGTTGATGTAGCTTGCCGATCCAAGACCAAACGCATAGAATGACCGGTTTTGCCAATATGTTAGATTGTGCTTGCACTCATAGCCAGTCTTGCAGTAGCTACTGATCTCATAGTGTTTATATCCTGCTTCAGAAAGCCGTTTTGAAGCTATCTTGTAGAAGTTTGCAGACTCTGTCTCGCTTGGAAGAGGATATACACCAGGAGTATATCTGCAACATTAATATGAAAAAAGGATTGGCAACTTCCTAAAAGAAAAGGATTGGCATCAATTTGTCACTCGAATCAATTTGTCCATGGAGCTGAATTCCTACTGCTGGTTTATATCAATACAAAACACGAGTATTACCTATTTACATATGAGAATCACTTCTTCCATGAAAAAAGCCCATTGCAAATTAATATGTAACAAATTCGTCATACTTAGATGTAACATAGCTGGAGAGGACCATGGACATGTTATGCATCAAGTAAGTTTGTATATGGTAGTATAATGCAATTGGTTGAAACTTAAAACAATTATTCTAGTTGAGCCTTTTAACTTTGCAACAACCATCATTATGAGTATGAGAAGAGGACTGAACTTCGGCAACACAAACAACACACGGGCATTGAGCTAGTGTATGATGACGATGATTACAGTGTATCTGTTTCCCCAATTCCTTTTTGTCTATAGCGGCATCGGACCCCAAAACTGAATCAGAACATAAGACTACAATGCACACACAAAAAAATACCTTTCTCAGGAACCGATGAAATCTTCAAGATAGGCATGGCCAGAATAAACTCAAGTCAGTTACTAAAGCACACTTACATTTGCCCAAACTTTGTGCCCTGCTCGATCTGCAGGTCATATACGGACACATGCGTGGGCCGGGCATCGACCGTGCACCTCAAGCTCTCCTCCCACATCTCCTCGGTCTGGTTCGGCAGCGAGGAGATGAGGTCCATGCTCCAGTTCTGCAGCCCCTCGCAGCCGGTGACGATCCCCACAGCCTCGTGCACCTCCCGCAGGCCGTGCGCACGGCCGCACGCGCGCAGCAGGTCGTCCTGGAACGCCTGCACGCCGAGCGACACCCGGTTCACGCCGACGCCCACCAGCTCCCTCAGCGTGGCGGCGTCGAAGGTGCCGGGGTCCATCTCGATGGACACCTCGGGGCACGCGGACAGGCCGAACTTGCCACGCAGCGCGTCGAGCACCGCGGCGACGAGCCTAGGCGGGACGAGCGACGGCGTGCCGCCCCCGAAGAAGACGGTCTCGAGCGGGACGCCGTCGTCCGACACGGGCCGCGTAGCGGCGACCTCCCGGAGCAGGAGGCGGACGTAGTCGGCGATCCTCGGGTCCTCGCCCTCGCCGCGGGGCGAGGGGGAGGAGGAGGAGCCGAGCGCGACGACGGGGAAGTCGCAGTAGTGGCAGCGCTTGCGGCAGAAGGGGAGGTGGACGTAGGCGGACGCCGGAGGGAGCGGCGGCGGGGGTGGGGCGGCGGCCGCGGCCGCGGCGGAAGGGGCATATCGACGAACAGGCGGTGGGCGTGGGAGGATTGGGGGTGGTTTCCTGGGCTGGAGCTGGAACACGAGCGGGAACGCTAATCTCAGCATTACTGGCTCGCCGAGTGAAGTGGTGGAGGGAACTCTTCACCGTACGGATGGGCTTGGATTGGAGGGAAGAAGCGGCGGAGTGGTCGCGGACCGCGGTTAGCCGGCTACTGGCGGCGGCTTCGCCGGATGGGCGACGGTTTACTATTTCGGTTTGGAGTTGGGACTTGGGACGCAGAATACACCGGAAGCAGCTTGCTGTATTGGGTTGGGCTGGGCTTTGGCCAATTAGGCTACGTTTTGTTTGGAGTTAAGTTAACCGGGTTAGCCAATTTTCGTTCTAAAAGTTATTTTTTTTATAGCAACTAGTCTTATGTCTTAAGCGTTGCAACAGAAATTTAAACTATAAAAGTAAGTCAAATAAATCATTTTAAAACCCTTTGGATCACATATGAAGGTAAGAAACATGATTAAATAAGATTGACTTAGAGTCATTTACATCATGATAATAGTCACCGAAGGTAGTTCAAACCTTGCAAACAAAATGATATGTAGTAAAGAATAAACAAATGCAATCCTTTTTTATGACCACATGTGCCTTTCAAAACCCGCTCCCGTATAGAAACCTTGTGTACATGTTACAAAAGAATTGCAATGTACAGTGGACTCAAGCAAACGCACTAAAACCATACAGTTAGGAGCAAAATTTGAACAGCGGCATTACATATGTATAGACTGTAATAAAACTAAGAAATATGATAACAAGTTCAATTAAGAAAGAAAATAACATCAATGATTACATGAGCAACGGGAAATGGACACACAAACTATGTACGCATTAGATGTAATATGGAAAAATGCCAATAAACAAGTCTATGTTGCACAAGAGAAGAATTCACTGTAATGAATAGCAAGGAGTTTGAACTTTGCGGTGCCAGTTTAAGTTCTGAAAGTACAGGCGATCCAGTTTAAGTAGTGACTGAATGCGGATGGAATTCCAACTTCCAACAATGAAGGTCTTCATGAATTGATAGCAATAACATAAGAAGACAAATACAACAATATAACGAATTAATAATATATAGATATTGCAACGGTGGCAGGTTTATAACAAATACACCTACATAACGAATATAATATGTTGCAATATCTTGCCGCACAATTGCGTAGGAAATTGTAACATCTTGATTTTCAGAGTCTTTTTGAAGCTTTTAAAATAAAATTCACCATTTAAATTTTTCTTGAATTAATTAAAGCATAAAATAAATTTTTATTAATTAAAAAGATTTAATATGACTAAAGTAAATATCAAATAAAAGAAAACCAATTTTTGTTCGGTTCCTTATGTTGCAAGGAATTTTCTATATTTTCTGGGATTTTTTCTGGATTTATTTGCTATTTTCTAGAGCTCTTTTGATTTTATCTTAATTCCTGAAAATATAAAAGCCCCAAAATCCTGAATTCAACCAGCCCATCCAATCTAAGCTGTCCGATCCCCCCTTTTGCCATATGTCAATCATCCGACCTCAGGATCCACACCACCACACCAGCCGCCAAATCTTGTCCATAGACACATGTACAACATCTCAGCTAGGAGCTATTGTTCATCTGTGCCTTCTGCCATCGTAGCCCGATTTGCCACCCTACCACGTGTTAACAATCCAATGGTGTGTGCACTGTTCTTCATCCTCGCCCAGACTCCGTCCGCCGTCGTCTCCAATCTAGAGATTTCGACGTCTGTGCCATCATCGCCATGGATGGACTCGAAGTCCTGGTCTGACCTGTTGCCTCGGCCTCTGTGCATAAAAGCCATACCACTGCCTCGTTATCGCAACCCCACAGCCGCCGTCGTTCGTCAAACTCCGTCGTTGTCGCCGCCGCCGTCCCAGTCCATGCCTTCAGCCGATGTCACCATCCCCACCGACGTGCCATCCCCGCCGATCTTGTCATCCGGTGAGTTGTCGCCTCGCCCCACCGTTTGGTTCCGCCCGTCGGTCAATCCGCCACCGCCTTGCTCTGGCCACCATAGCACCTCACCTTGCCACCCTTCGGACCACGTGCGCGCCGCCGCGCTACTCCGGAACCTGAACAACCGCAACGCTTCGCCACCGTCCAACCAATCCCAGAGTGCCATGCGCTGTTCCATTTGGACCGACCCGATCATCATCATTCCTTGGCTGTCCAATCGTCGTCAACCGTCCGATCGCTTCACCCTCTTCGCCCTGCCCGAACATCACTTCATCCCGAACCGTCTAATCATTGTCGGACCATCCGGTCGAACCACCACTTCGACCTAGTCCGAACGTCACTTCACCTCCGGATCGTTCGATCATCTGATCGCATCACCCCTTTGGCCAGTCCGATCATCCTCGGCCGAGTCAGCAGCCAAGGCATCGCCACCTCAGCCCTAAAGTCTACGTGTCGCCACATATCATAACACGTGTATGCCACATCAGCAAAACCAAGCCATCCCAGTTGCCACGTTAGCTTCCACGTGTCCATCCACGTTAGCCAGCCCATCGCTAGTTCACTGTTCCATACGCTAAGTCCACTGTGAACCAGCTATTTCATACACCGAATCCATAGCACAGTAAAATTTCTGATTTTTTAGTATTTTTCAAGAGCCCGTTCTCCTCCGTTCTATCTCCGATTAACCCATTTTTTTTTCTAAATTCATCTAAAATTGACCTCTACCTTTCAGTTTTGCTTTTATAGTTTTTGGAGTTCATTTTAATTTCATTTGATTTTATTTTGTACCTTCTTTGGCTTTCTATCTCGTTAGATCACGTCTTCGGAGGAGCGAAAACACAACCAGAATATCACGAATTCATAACTAAGCAAGGCTAAGGCAAGTCGCGCCCTTCGATCATATTGAATCTATTTTTCAATTTATTTATTTGTTTATTTTATTTTAAATTATCATGCATTGATATTTTATTAAAACCCTTGTACTTTGTAGTTGCTTTTTATATTGATTAATCTCTCACTTGATAATTCGAATTCTATGATACCGTGTCACCATAGGATGGAAAATTAGTTAGTGATACAATACTAATTATCACATGGATTGTACGTTTAATATGCTTAACCATGCTTATAGTCTCGTTTGGCTCATTATCACACATGATTAATTAATTAATTTGACTTAATGAAATATTAAACTGTGGTTGGTGTCACAATTATAAAATTTGTGTATCATAACATTAATATATCATTAATGTTGGTTATACAAACTTAGTTTTCACTTGGACGGGTAATCGTACAGTAAAGGAGAAGTGTGGATTCACTTCAAGGGATATGAAAGTCTTACTTAGGTAATGTCTAAGTATTTAACTTTATACGCTATTGATATAAGCCTTACCGTGCAAACCACATTTCTAGTATAGGATAGACCTGACTGATTAATTTGTGATATTTTAATTTTCATTTCGCCATTGAGTTGAACATAGTTGCTGATTTCTATGAAATGCAAGAGGAGGTAATTATCGACTAGGTGGTTAACCTACTCGATGGTGAAACCTTAGCGAGACGAAATTGAGTTGAAGTTGAGCATTGTAAAGGGCTTGTTGTGATTTTCTTTAACGTGAGGATGATCACATCGTGTGTGTACAGTTGTGCAACCTCTGCAAAGTGTAAAACTATTCGAATAGCCATGTCTCCGGTTGTGAAAAATGCTTGGTAATTTCACACAAATGGTAGATATTTCATAAAATTTAGTTAGAATAACTTTGAAAAGTGAATGGTTAGTTCACTGGTAGTTCATTATATGAATAGTTAGTTCACATGTGGTTCATTGGGTGGACGATTAGTTCACTTGTGGTTTGTTCATTTTTTGATTAGTTACTAGTTATCATTTTATTTAAAGTTTGCATTCAATCTATTTACTATATTTATTTTAAATTATTACTTTCTACAAAAAAAACATTTTAGCTATCCATTGGTAAGCCTTGTATATTATATTATATCTTTATTACAAATGACTTGTTGAGCACCAATGTACTCACGGCTTTATGCCTACTGTTGCTCAGTTAAAGAAGAAGAATCATATCAACAGGAGGTACCAGAAGGAAGATACTTCGACGACTTCGCGGATTAGGATTTCGTTTCCCAGTTAATTGCCTACGAACATGTCGAATGGCTACTACACTTATTTTTGTTTTTCGCTGCTAGTTTATTAAGCTCTTCAGGCTATTATTTGTAAGCTTGGTCATAAGGTCGTACTCTAATAATTATTAATATTTGAGTCTTTTCCTTTATTAATCATACATATGGTCGATATTTCATCTATTTTTACACTGTGTATACTAGTGTAATCCTGCACTAGTGTGGAATACACAGAGAGTCCAAATTTGCATATTCGGGTCTCAACAGAGGTAGTATCAATGCCATATCGATTGTAAGATGAAGCCCTAGTTAGAATGGTCGCTTTAGCCAAATTTGAAAATCTATTTTCTAAATCAAACCTACCAAATTGGATAGTTAGTAAACTCTCTACTCTGTTTCCCCATTCTTAAGGTTCTTGTTCTCTTTCTTATTCAAAAAATTATTTTCCAATACCTTAAACTGACTCCTTCTCTATTGTAATGCTTTAGATGTCTCAAGCTTCCTACAGCCAAACTGGAGGATGGCGAGGGCTTCTTCGAGTTTTGTTGCGGTGTTTTGGATTAAAGAGGTCACCAGTTTACTTCACCAAGGATGAGAAGTCAAAGGGCCAACTTAGTAGATACATCACCATATTGTACTTCACCATAAGGATGGATAGTCAGGTTCTATATCACAGTTTTAAGTCACCGATGCTTGTGGAGAGTGGTCTGTCCAAGGAGCCGTGCACAAGGCCATTCGACGTCTTTGCAAACTATACAATATCAGTATGTTCAAGCTCATTCAAAAGTTCAAGGAGTAATATGTAGCTACTTTCAGTATAGCAGAGCAGGAGAGAGCCATGGAGGAACCTTAACTGCAGCTGCTAGTACCTCTATCTTCGCCTATGCCATCGAGTCTAGAGGAGAGGCAACGCATAGCAGGCAACCGTCAAGAGTACCTTCGGCACTTCATTCCCTCTTTTCTTTAGCCCTGTGGAGTCAGTTTTTCAACAGTTGCCTTCGTTTTCAGAGTAGAGATGGTTAACACCTGAAACTCAGCTGGTCACAGTCAAATGGACCAAGACCCAAGAAGTAGCACTACAGATCCATCAACTCAAGTACCGCAAGCAACCCTAATGGGATTAAATCCAACTCTTAGTCAGTTCATAGCAACCCAGACTCAGTTGATACACACTATGATGCAGAACATAAATGAAATGATGAATCGACAGAATTAGAAAGCAGTCGCACCTCATCTAGCTCGTTAGCAATCTAAATTTGCGAAGTTCATAAGGACAAGACCGTGCACCTATTATCGGTCTTCTAAGCCTTTGGAGGCAAATGATTACATCCGTTCCGTAGAGAAGAAGCTAAATCTCGCTCAATACACCAATCGAGAGAAAGTGCTCTACATCGCCCACTAGCTAGAGGGAGCCACCGCAGAGTGGTGGGAGAACTACTACGCCGCTCGAGAGCCCGAACAGCCACCAGCGCTTCACCACCGTCCATCCAATCACAGAGTGCCACGCGTCGTCCCATTCGGACTAGCTCGATCGTCATCATTCCTCAGTCGTCCGATCATCGTTGACCGTCCGATCACTTCACCCTCTTCGCTCTGTCCGAACATCACTTCATCCTAGACCATCTGATCGTCGTCGGATCATCCAATTAAATCACCACTTCGGCCTAGTCCGAATGTCACTTCACCTCCGAACCGTTCGATCGTCCGATCGTGTCACCCCTTTGGCCGGTCCGATTGTCCTCGGCCAAGTCAGTAGCCGGGCCATCGCCACCTCAGCCCTAAAGTCTACATGTTGCCATATGTCATGACACGTGTGTGCCATGTCAGCAAAACCTAGCCGTCCTAGGTGCCACGTCAGATATCACGTCAGCTACCATGTGTCCGTCCACATCACCCTACCATGTTAGCCAGCCCATCGCCAATTCACTGTTCCATACGCCGAGTCCACCGTAGACCAGCTATTTCATACACCGAGTTCATTTAAATTTTATTTGATTTTATTTTGTGCCTCAGTTGGTTTTCTCTCTCGTTAGATCACGTTTTTGGAGGAGCGAAAGCACAACCAAAGGATCAAGAATTTATAACTAAGTAAGGCCAAGGCAAGTTGTGTTCTTTGATTATGTCAAACCTAATTTTCAATCTATTTATTTATTTTATTTTAAATTATCATGTATTACTATTTTATTAAAATCCTTGTACTTGGTAGTTACTTTCCAATTTGATTAATCTCTCACTTAATAATTCGAATACCATGATACCATTGTCACCATATGATGAAAAATTATTTAGTGATACAATACTAGTTGTCACATTGGTTATAGTTTAATATGCTTAGTCATGTTTATAATCTCGTTGGGTTCATCATCAAATGTAATTAATTAATTAATTTAACTTAATAAGATATTAAATCGTGGTTCAGGCCATAATTATAAAATTTATGTGTCATGACATTGGTGTGTCATTGATGTTGGTTGTACAAACTTAGTTTTCACTTAGACGAGTGATCGTGCAATAAAGAAGAAAATATGGATTCACTTCAGAGGATGTGGAAATCTCGCCTGGATAATATATAAGGACTTGACTTTGTACGCTATTGATCTGAGTCTTACTGTGTAAAACATATGTCTAATATGGGATAGATCTGACTAATTAATTTATGATATTTTGATTTTAATTTCGTCATTAATTTGAATATGGTTGTTGATTTCCATGAGACGCAATAGTTTTTGGAAAAGCAAGGAGCATAACTATAGCTATAAGAACATTTGTAAGAGTAGAAGTGATTAAACAGGCAAAGCAAAGTCATCAGAGTTGAGAGAGACAAGTTTGAAGGCCACAACTCATGGAGGACCAGCTTAGATGCATTGAACTCAAAACACTTGTCCTAAAAATACGACTTATTCATCACTTCTTATCCAATCCAATTAATGAAATTCAAACATATTCACTGCTCAGATCGTGATTTGTTTTGGTCCAGCTTGTCAAAGCAAAGCATACAAAATTCAAGGTGCAATAGTGCCTTTGGTCTGTTTGTGTGTAAAATTACTTTTGTAAGCCACAATACAGACCAAAATGTTTGAAAATACATAAAATGATGCAGCTAATCACAATATAACTTCATAAAGGTGTGATCCTATATTAAGAAAAATAATAATTCAGTTGAAAAATCTTACAAAGCTACATACACTGTAATACAACAAATTTATTCAATCAAATACAATTTAAGATTGGGTAAAACACGTGTCCGATCGAAATACCTTTGCCAATCAGAACTCCTATATCTTGATCCCATGGACAAAATTCTGTGTAAACTACCATGAAAATTTGAAAGTAAGCATTGAAATTCATACCTCACCAGGGCAACAATGAAGAAATATAGTTGTATCAAATAGCTTAGTGACTTGAATAAACCGGAACAAAACAAAAACTTTATCAAGTATTCCCTCCAGCTCTTCTTCTGAATTACCTTTATTTCCAGCTTGGAGTTTCTCATCGAGAAACTTTGCAGTCATTTCAGTAGGGCGATCCTGTTGTTAGGGAAAAGGGTATGAGCCAAGCTTTCAATAAAAAAACATAGACAAAGAAAATAAAATACAGGTTAAATAAGTTGTCCACTCAAGTCCAACAACACAAGCACCCAAATGTACACCAACATATCCGAAATTAAGAATCATGCTTTTTGTCTATCAGATCTTGCAACTGACTGGAACTTGACACGAAACCAACATAAAACATGGTGTACAAGTAGTGTACAGCCCACCTTGCTAAAGCATTAGCAAGCATCAACATGTGGAAAATGAAGCGATGGCAGTGTTCAGTAGCAAGCTGTGAAAGGAAAGACTTAAATATAAGTATATAACCGGAAAGAAAATACAGGAACATTGTGACACTGCATACAACAATAAACCTCACAGTGCTAACTATCACTTTGAACAAATTCGGGCAGTGTTGGAGGGTGTTTTTGACTTTTCATAGTTTTAATGCAACACCTTGGCCATAATTTTTATAATAACATCTTATTAAAAAGATAATGTCATGAAGTATTTTTTTTTTAAGAAAACCTAACGCCACTATTTCCATATGGACAATCTAGATACTTGTACATATATTAATGGCAAAAGTTTCAAGTGTTTTGACTACACAGGTAGCACAGTGACCTACATTGATAGTCTTTGTTACTACTACGTAATGTCAGAAATACTTGATGTTTTGACCTTTTACAGACACATCTTCGACCATTGGTGTGTGTGTGTGTGTGTGTGCGCCAAAGTTATCAAGAACAACAATATGAAAATGGTTTTTCATTAGGAATCTCACCACAAATTTTATATGACCATCTAAATATATAGTTATGAAGATATCATTGGTCAAAAAAACTCTGACCGAACGATTCCCAAGATGACAAGAGGGAGTAATAAATATTAAACGCCAACAAATTAGAGGAAGAAAACAAGCTTCAAAAGACTTTTATGGATACTATTACATCAAACTACATGTACAAGAAGATATCATCTTAGTACTCAATAAAGATCAAAAATATAGTCAAGCAAAATGACAAAATCTGGACCACCTGGCGTAGATTGATAAGATGCTCGAATGACTCTTTTACGGTATTCGTGAAAGCCTCATTTTTGGAAAAACTTTCTTCCAATATTTTTATCAAGGGATGCCTTAATTCCAGAAGAAAGGGAACCAATTCTTTGTCCTTTTCTTCATCCATGATAATGCCCTGACCTGTGCCCCGGATATATGAATTAAGTGCTTGCTTTAGCAACTCAATGGCATCAACCCTCTGGAAAAGGATGTACATGCTAGAGAGGTCCTTCACATGATTTGCTTCCATCAGCACTGTGAATCCCTGTATGAGACACGAAACATACACACCCACACACACAACAAGAAGTCCATGAGTGGAGCAGCAGCTAAACTAAATTAATTGCCAACAAATATAATATTTTGATGAAGTAAACAACTAAACATCATCGTTGATTTATTGACTCATGGCCAGCAAGGACAATACACAATAAATTTTGTTCAGGCACAAACAGGTCTTGCAATTGTAAGAGCAAATGCTCACCTTCTCAAGAATTTTGGATGTGTGTCGCTGTAGCAATTGTTTTTCTGTAGTTGCTATAAGCGGCCTTCTTGTGTTAGATTCCAAATACAGAATACACCTTTCATTTTCTTCTTGAAACCTTGACTGCATATTTCATGCGCAATACCATCAGTTGCATGCTATACCTGGCTTTGATAGTTCTATATGAACAAAGTACATGGAGAATAAAAGAAATCTATCATATCTCCACACGCTTCAGATAGTCTGGAATATCACACTGTTGCAAATATTTGACACCTTCAGTAGCATAAAAATTCAACGGTGCATTCAAGAAAGGGCTTTTCAAAACTCTCAGAATACATTCCAAAAGCAGTAGACATCTTCAGAAGATGACTAAGTAATGTCCTATCTATTGCTTCACCAAGCCTGATCAGGAAACAAGGATCATTGACTAAACAATTTTCTGGTTAATAGAACTATGAATATTTAGATGACACTGAACCTTTAAGTTCACAATTCCAAGTACATAAAATGGATCCCATACAAAAACTATGACCACGAGCTACAATATCACACAAGATAATTACAACCCTGTATGCATATAACAGACGCAATAACCACAATTTTCTCAATTGAAATGAACTTTTTTACTAATTACCCTTTGGTACATAATATTCAATACATTGCATTTTTTAAGTCTGAATGAATCTCCAAAAAAATCCCAATTAAATCAGAATATGAAAAAAATCTGGCAGTCTGAAACAATCTGAATCGGATCTGAATCACAGCGAGGCTTTTGATTTCAACAACGACCCTGTCACAACTAACCGGTAACCGCATCCCTCCAAATACCAATCCTATCGGAAGAATGATAGACTAAAAAGGAAAAAAAATTGAAACAGCTTAATCATCTAGCAGTTATCATGTTTCCCGAAAGGTAATCATCCAGAACTCAGCATGCATGTCCGGTGGCTGCCAGCATTGGCGAGCATTAGCTTGAACGCCTCAACAGGCATCGAGATGAACCTAGTGCCCGCTTGCCATGTCGTGCCACCACATCCTCGATGTCCTTCAATAGCTCTGGCCTGTGCTGGCGAGAGCACCACCTTGCTGAAGCCTCAATGGTTGACCATCGTGGCTCACCGCGCCACTTGAGTTCCCTTGCACAGCCAGAACTTGATGAAACACTTTCAACGTTGTAGTATGGAGCATGGGTTATGTGCACGCTAGCAGAGATTAACTTAATCTGTGTTAGAATCCAGACCAGAAGCTCCTGCATCACGAATTGGCATTTCGTCGAACACCTGGTAGGCATCAACATGCACCTGCATCCTTAATGGCCCTCAGTAACTCCCTGGCCTGCGCAGGTGGGAGTGCTTCCCATGCTACATTGGAATGCAAACCAGAAGCACCTTCACAGTGACTGCGACATCTCAAAGAACACCTATGGGGCGTCAATCCCGCAAACCGCTTCCCTGCACTGAGTTGGTGCAGTCGATGCCATGGATAGCTCCCGAATCCCCCAATCACATCTTCATGGAACGCCGCGCCATGTCTCCTAGAGACGCATCACATGGCGTGGGGAGGAGGAGGCGACCGGCGGGCGGAGCAGAGTGGGGAGAGGAGAAGGCGGCGGCGCAGGGTGGGAGGAGGAGCCGACCGACGGGCGGAGTGGAGAAGTGGGAGAGGACGAGGCGGCAACGCGAGGTGGGGAGAACGAGGCGGTGGCTGTGAGCCTGTGAGGAGGGAAGGGCAGAAGAACCATGGTGGTGCCGAATCACCGTTAATTTCTCTTTTTAAATGATAAAGAATAGTTTTTCTATATTATCTAGTTTTTCAATAAAGTGTATTTTTAAGGCGGTGTCTACTAATCAATTGTAGTACATACTATAGTAATTTTATTTATATCGGCCAAAATTACACACAAGTTTCTTTCTTTCTATACGACTCTTTACAAGCATTACTATTCATAAACTAAAATCATTAGCAAAAGTCAATATGAACGGATCCAACTAGGTTAGTTTAACTCAAGTTTTGTGTCTGTCAACCAACCTCAATAATCTAAATTACGATTTGCCTAGGTTATGTGGGTTAGCATTAGACAAATAAAATTTAGGAGTATGAGTTGTGCTAGGTTAGTTTATTCCACTAATTGATTGGTTAACTTAATCCTAAATTAGAATGGTTAAAAGATTTTGACAAGGTTACATTAGTTCTCTCTAATCTAATGATGTTTGATGGGTTAAATTCCTAATCTATCTCTTAACTCCGAATCAAACAGAACCTTAGGAACCATCACCACTTCAGTAGAGACCAGTTTTTTTTATTGTCAATGTGTATAATACATGTCTGTACTACTCTATTCGGTCGTAAAAGAGTGATATACTGGAATATGTGTAGTTAATCCCTGTTTATTTTTTTTATCAAATATATTATTTAAAATGTATGTTTTGATACATGTAAATGATACGTGTGAAATTGTTACTGACAAAAATACTTTCATGATATTGCACTTCTACAACTTTTTTGGAATATACCATGAGAGAAATTAGTAGTCAAAATAGCATATTGTTAATTTTAAAAAGTAAAAAACGTCACCCACCGGAGAGATAGATAATATGAAAAGTAAAATAATATTTGAAGTAAATTGCACTTTTTACCAAATAACTTGTTATTTATTTTGGCCCCGCTCAGCGTTGGATCGCTGGCGTTGGGCGACAGCTTCGAAATCATTGTAGTAGGTACTGTAGCTACAGTAAAAAATTTCGTTTTTTGTTTTGTTTTTTTCCTCACGTTCCTTTGCATCGTCCGTTCTAATTTAGTACATCGTTTTAATTTTTAAATTTTTTAAAATTTAATTATACGCAATAAACCAACTCAGCTACAGTGTTTTTTCAAGCAGCTACAGTGTTTTTTCAGCAAAAACCAAAAACCATCGTTATTCCGATCACCCCTTTACTTTACACTGGATTTAAGCTGATTCTTTAACTAACTTTGCACCCGTGTTACCGAAATAAAGTTCCACTCTGCCCTAGCCAGTTTACTTGGGCTCCAACCCGGCTTGGTCCTGAGGTGGAACCCGGCCACGCTGGATCCAATCAATCGATCAGTGACGTCCAGCACGGTGAACTTGTGCTTTGTATGCATGAAACATTAAGATGTAAATAATAAGGTCTCTTAAGTACTGAGAAATAGTAGATAATAAATGTGCCATAGTTACAGCAGTTTTTAAATAAAAAGAGGTAGATATCATCCCAGCATCTATGCTTCCAACTGACAGCACTGCCCAACCTGTTAGGACCAAGTCGGGTTCGGCCAAGTAATCTGGCTAGTGCAATGTAAAACTTTGTTTGATTACCTGATGTAAAAGGAAAAGTATTAGTTTAAACTAGTGTAAAGTAAAATAAATGATAAGTTATCTGATGCAAAGAGCAATTTGCTCTAATACTAGGAAACAGATGTAAAATACTTGAGTACTCGACTAATTGGATAGTTACCATTGTTGAACCCACATGTTCATTTTTCAGCATGAATATGCCTACGAATTGGTAGTCCAATCAGTCTAGATTTTCTTTTACAATACATGAGACCACTAATATAACAAAACAAACCCATTCATGTGTAACAGAACTTTATAGAAAGGGTGGGGTAAATTTCTTTTCGCCTGGCGCAGGCACATAGAGCTTTAGAGAACGTGGGCCCACCCACCGCCACTGAATCGGCTATTGGATGCCCGGAAAATACGTGTGCCCCACCAACTGACTTCTCTTTCCGACCGAGCCGCGGGTTCCTTTCGGGACCGATCGGGCCGCCTAAGCCGTGACCCCAGCAAGGCCAAAGCCCCAGCCCCCTCCGCCGCCGCCGGCAACCCCCGCCCTTCCTCTCCGGCCATCTCCGCCGTAGCGGCCTTCTCGTTGCCTACCGACCTCGGCCTCCTCTGTAAGCACCGGTCGGTGACCTCCCCCTTCCCCTCTCTCTCGTCATCTGCTGGATCGGTACGGACAAACGTTTCTTGGTTCCTGGTAGGCCCTAGCCTTGGTTGCTTGGATCGATTTTAGCGTTCTTTCCCTTGTTTGCCTTTCGTTTTGCAAGTCTGCGTGAGATCCTTTTCGTCCTCTGAGCAGCCTCCGTTCTGAGATGTTTCGGGCAGTATTCAAGGGAATTTCGGGGCAAATTTGTGACCTTTGTCTTCTCGGGTGTGTGGTGGGGGTTCTTCTTAAAAAAGAATGAGGAAGTTGAGGATTGAATGCTAGAAGTTCGGCAGCATTTCTCATTCCTCATCGCTGTAGATGGGGAAATTTGGAGGAGCTTGGTGGATGCCAAATTTGGTGGATTTTACATTAGAAATGCGGAATGCATGTCGACTATTGCTGTATAGAGTGAAATTTGGAGGAGTTGTGCATGCTTGCAACAAAATCCTTGATAAATAAGTGCAACCATAGCTCACTCTCAGAAAGATTTATGAACTATCATCATGCCATGTATGCATTTGTAACGCTAAAGTGTGAGGGGACGAGGCATGCCAATTCTCACTCTGTGGCCAAATGGTTTTGTTCAATGTACATTACTACATGTCGCCATTATGATCCGTGAGCTACTTTTTCCATTCAATATCAGATGATGACACGATTGTTATTGATACATAGAGCTTGTTTCTAGAGATTTATAGGATCAAATTTCTAGTGAGAGTCACCATGGCCGCATGGCCTATGGGGCTGGGGGGATGACAGAGAGATAAGAGAGCAGAATTTTCTGCTTAAAATGAAAAAAAAAATATGGTGCACATATATAGGATAGATGGGCCTCACCTAGAGTTCGCAAATCCCAAATTATCTCACTAATCTGTAGTATTGGCAGGAACTAATTTCTAGTAGTATAACCCTATGAATCATCAAAATATGTTTTGTTTAAAGGTTACTAAACCATATATTAGTATATTACTGTTGTTTCATGGCCTTATTAGCACATCCTAGCAGTTTCCTTCAACAAATTGATCATGTTAGTATGTCTTATTGACTTCCTGTACATACCAATAACGTTTCTGCCACCATCTTTCTATAACTCCATTTATTCTGTTGCAGCTTGCATATAATATATTAGTAAAGGCAAATATGGCTCCAAAAGTTCGTCCACCTTCTGCTGATGCAGAAAAAATGGAGGTTGGAGAAATAGACACAAGGGCTCCTTTTGAATCTGTCAAAGCTGCAGTTAGCTTGTTTGGGGACGTTCGGTTTTCATCTGACAAATCAGCTGCGAGAAAGCCAAAGGTTCCTCAAGCAGAGGTAGGTACTTTTGAAACAATTTGTACATGTTAGAATTGCACACATATATGTTTGTCATGACTGCACACATATTTGGACGTGCATGTGGAGGATGCTCTGATCTTCAACATCCTTATAAGTATAATATTGAGAAAAATGCAGACCTTGTTGTTCTTAATCCTTGTTTGATGCTAAAACTGCTAGCTTGAAAGCTTGTCAGAAAGTTCTCTGACCTAAAAGTTGTTGATGTTTCCAATCTGATGTCAATATGCCGTAATTTTGATCTTCCATGTTTACCCCCCTTTGAAACGTCTAATAAGTTCCCATGCGGCATTTTCTTAAAATTGTTGCCTTTACTCTTTTTTTTGCTGTTGAATTTGCCATCTTGGTAATCCATTTGTTTTCCAGCATTTTTCTGTGTGTAATATCAGTCATGTTTTTTGTACCCACTCATTATTGTTATTTAGAAGCTTTTTTCTTTCTTTTATTGATGAGGATGGGGAGAGTTTTCCTCATTTAGAAATCTCAAGGCTTTTCCCCAGTCTATTTGTTGTTTTTACCTTTCCTGTGGAAATAAAGAGTATTTTTAACCACATGGATTATTGTTAAATTTTCATCCTCCACTTTGTGACAACAAAAGTTTGTTTTGCGTCTCTTGACAGAATATTAGTTTTTCATTATACTTTTCCTTTATTTGTTTATCTTTATAATATTAACACCTCTGAAAGTTTTTCACAGTCAGTGCAATTTCTCATGGCAGATATTTTTTATTTATTTTTTGGGACTTTTCAATTAAACCTAGATTATAGCCTTCTCGTGGCTGGTTCACCAGAAGGATACTAGTTAGATTCTTGGACAGACAACTATGCAATTTGTATAATTAGTGAAAGTGGGAACTATATTTTAAAATTGAGCCGATTTTTCAATTGGTTTGTTTAGGTTTGGAATGGACAGTAGAAAGAAATGATAGCAGAAAATTTTCTGAATTGTCGTGACTTTGTAGAAGTTTCATGTGCAAATAATTGAGCATAATTCTTTACGTAGAGGGGAATGAATTCACAGTGCCCAATGTTGGGATGTCATGTAATAAAGAGGAGCATAATTTGTCAACTAACTGCACCATCTACTAACTCTGTGGTACCTGACCTAATATCCATGAGCTTTGTTAGCCATTTCCCCTGTTTCCAATTTTCATTACTTTTGGTTTTATATTTTCTTTTGATGATGCATTTTAATCTTGTAGATAACAGGTTTTCTCATGCATCTAGATTTTTGCATTTAGGAACAGAGTGTATTGCCTGTTTGCTCTTTTATATCTCGCTCCTAGAGTTCACATAACTATTGATACATCAGCATGGTTTAACCTGCATAGTCTCTACTTTATTGTCCATGGAATGCATTTCACTTGATCTATTTGGTCCCTGGTTGTCCAAATATACTCTGACGCTTGTAATTCTGAATCGTATTTGTGGCAGAGGGTGTTAGCTAAGGAGACAGAACTGCACTTGGCCCAGAAAGAGTTGAACAAATACAAGGAACAGTTGAGTAATGCTGAGACTACCAGAGTACAGGCACTGTCTGAGCTGGAGAAAGCTAAGAAAACTGTTGAGGAGCTAACCAATAAACTGGATGCAATCAACAAGTCCAAAGAGCTGGCTATTCAGGCAGCAGAAGATGCAAAGACTCGAACCAAGCAGCTTGAAAGTGGAAACTCGAATGAGGCTGTTGGAAAAGATGGTCCTTTGAAGCAGGAACTGGACAGTGCAAGGGAGCAGTATGTTGTTGCTCTGGCAGACCTTGATGCAGCAAAACAGGAGCTTAGAAAGCTCAAGAAGGATTTTGAAACTTCATTGGATATGAGGCTGTCTGCTGCCCAGCAGGAAGAGGAGTCATTGCACTCAATTGAAGCCAACAATGAAAAGGCTGCTCAACTTCGTAATGAGATTGCAGCAATTCAAGAGTCTCTTATGCATGTCAAGGCAGCTACAGAGCAAGCACATGAAGAAGAGTCACAAATCCTTTCTGAGAAGGATGTTGCCAGGAAAACTTACAAACAAGCTTTGGAAGAAACTGAGAAGAAACTGTCATCTTTGAGAAATGATTTTGATCCTGCCACTTACGAAGGTCTCAAAGAAAAGCTAGATGAAACCAATTCTGAGATTGCATCTATGCAGAAAAGAATAGAAGATGCCCGGGCTCTAGATTTAGAGTCTGTTGCTGCTGTCAGCACAGAGTTGGATGATGCCAAGGAAATGTTACAGAAAGTTGCTGAAGAGGGAAGTTCTCTTTTGAGCTTAGTGGAATCACTGAAACAGGAGTTAGAATCTGTAAAGCAGGAGCACAGTCAGCTCAAAGAGAAGGATGCAGAAACTGAATCCATTGTTGGAGACCTACATGTCAAGCTTCAGAAGTGCAAATCGGAGCTTGAGGCAGCTGTAGCTGCTGAATCAAAAGCTACATCAGCTTCTGATGACTTAATGTTGGCCCTTCAGCAGCTGTCTTCTGAATCAAAAAATGCCCTGCAGGAAGCTGAAGTGATGCAGAAGAGTGCAGCAGAGTTAAGAGATGAAGCTGAAGCAGCACGGGTTGCATTAGCAGAAGCCGAGCAAAAGTTGCAATCAGCTTTCAAGGAAGCAGAAGAAGCAAAAGCAGCTGAAGCAAAGGCCCTTGATCAGATCAAGCAACTATCAGACAGAGCAAGTGCTGCTCGGGCCTCAACTTCTGAATCTGGATCAAAGATCACAATCTCAAAAGAGGAGTTTGAATCGCTTAGCCGAAAGGTGGAGGAATCAGAGAAGTTGAGTGAGATGAAAGTTGCTGCTGCTATGGCTCAAGTGGAGGCTGTCAGAGCCAGTGAGAATGAGGCAATTAAGAAATTGGAAAGTGCACGGAAAGAGATGGAGGACATGGAATTGGCAACAGAGGAGGCACTAAAGAGAGCAGAGATGGCTGAAGCAGCAAAGAAAGCTGTAGAAGGTGAGCTTAAGAGGTGGCGTGAGAAGGAACAGAAGAAAACTGCGGAGGCCCAACCTTCCGCAGAGACACAAGCATATGCAACCGCACCTCCGCCTGTGCAGAAGGCTTCTTCTGGAAAAGCCACTGAGAAGAATGATGGGCATCAAAGGAGCAGCAGAACGCTATTGAGAAAGAGCTTTATGCTGCCAAGCATCACAAGCATGTTCCATAAGAAGAAGAGCCATGCCGATGGCAGTTCTCCGTCATACTTTCCTGGGGAAAAATCTGTATAATCTATCTGTGGCTTGCAAGGTTGTGATTCCAATCGAATACATGGTTGGATACTATAATTTGTATACTGTATTTGTAGTTGCTGGCAGTATATCTCTGACATAACTTTATCCTGTTATGTATGTATGTTTTCCCTCTTGTATTTTGGATGAGTACTTTGTACCTGAGATTCAGTGTGGTTTTATTGATGCCAGTGGTTTTGTCTGTTATCAGCACAAAATAACCACATTTTAGTCAGTTCTAATTTGCTTTCAAATAACGTAATGTAGAAGTATCACACGTGTTCCGAATCGTTGCATTTATGACTTATGATTTTCTGGATGTCACTGTTATGAAAGGACATGAAGATCTGGATATCGTGCTTTGCTGGACTGTCATCTTCATTGGAAATTAGATAGTGTTGCCTTATCATTGGCTTAAATCATGTGATGTTGGAATATGTGATCCATCAGCTATCAGGTGCGTTACACATAGTAGAAGCAAATTTCGAGCACCATTGGTGTTCAGCCCTTCTCTTTTTCTTTATTGAAGGGCATAATATATCAGAATGTACAGAATTTGTTCCATAAATAATCACTTTCTTCGAGCTTCGATTTGGACACCCCATGGCTGCATCCCATTCGAGATTGTTACATGCAAATTATTGAAGTTGTTTCTGTTACTTTTTGTATGTCCATATTATCAACTTGGAATCTAGAAGTTTGCGACATGCCATGGAGGTGAGAAAATTATGCTTCTGCAAAACACTTTGACCTGCGATGCAGATTAAGCCTACTGAACCACTCAAACCAGAGGAACAGACGGAGTTTGGTAATCACAAGGACACAGAAGGAAGAAATTGAGTGCGAAGAAAATCAGGAGGTTACAGAGCTAAGAGCCAAGAGTTCAAGGAAGAGGATCCTGATTCCTGACGAAACTGAAATTGTGCATGAAAGTGACGCTATATGTGATACTGACAACAAAATGGAAGATGTTGATAAGCAGGATGGAACCAATGATGGGGATGAAAAGGATGGCTTGCTGAGCTTCTTGATCTTCCTCGTGGATCTGAAGTTATGCTGGGGGGCTCTCAGGTGACGTATGTTCTGAAGATCTGAAGAAACTGCATGAGCCTAATTTCTTTGGTTTACCTAACATTTCTGTGCGCTTTTCCTTGCATTACACACTCTTTTATTTATCTGCAGATTAGAATGATACAAGCAGGAAGGATAACAAGGTATACAAATTTCTTACTCTCAGAACTAAAATTGGGGAAATTTACTTAGTAACACTGCAAAAGATGTATAAGTTGGAAAATAACATCCAATGTGAGGATGTTAGGTGGACCTGGGACCACGTGTCAGTGACACATCAATGTTATTTTCCAACTTGTGTGAAAATTGAACTATATAGATTTGAAGTATGTTTTCAGTTGAAGTTATAGTTGATAATAATGTTGTCTAGTCTCAATGATATCTACCGTCACTTGTATAGTTGTAAGGTGTTTTTGCACAATGATAAAGTATAGTTGTAAGGTGTTTTTGCTCAATGATAAAGTAAGTGCAACTGGTTTTATTGCAATGGTAATTCTGTTATCTCGTTTATTATTTACATTTTGCAAGTGTGGAATCAGGGATAGAAAAACCGCCGATTACTGGCCGGTAACTAGAAAAACTGGTGGTAACCGGTAAAAAAACCAGCTGAAATTTTCAAATGTAAATTTACATTTATGACTCAGAATGCACTTCCTAGGTTGGTTTAGGACCTTTTTGTGCTAGATTACTTATTATATGACTGAATATGCATCAATCCTAAGTTTTTTTTAACGGTTCTTCTGTTTTTAGCGGTTTTTTCCGGTTTTTGGTGGTTACCGGTTTGAAAATAGCCCGAATTCAAATTTTGATATTTGAATTTCAACCGGTTTTTTCTAGTAACCAGCCGGTTACCGTTACCGGCCGCTAGGCGGGATGTTCCCCGGTACCGGTTTTCTATCCTTGTGTGGACTAGCAGAGATATCTTTCAAGTTTGGTTTTCTATCCAAAATGGCTTTCCAAGTTTGGACCCAAATGATGGTTTTCACTGGTTATGTTCCTGAATATTGAAAAAACTACTATCCTGCAAACTTTGACAGAACTCTAAATGTAGTTTGCTGTAGTATCAGCCGTACCTAAAAACTTTTTCTGTGTTTTGTTATGATCTCTGTATTTTGACTTCAATCCTCTTCATTAGAATGATAGCAGCTCTCCTGCTATTTTGGGAAAAAAAGGGTCTACGCTGATGAAACAATGCATCGGTATTCATTTCTGTTCGGTTGAATCTATACGCCATCTTTACTCCAGTGTGTCTCCATAATTCACCATGGGAGTAATAGAATTGGAAGATGATATATATATATATATATATATATATATATATATATATATATATATATATATATATATATATATATATATATATATATATATATATATATATATATATATATATATATATATATATAGGAAGCCTCTTTTACACCCTATATTGTATCTCACAACGTAGAGAGTATCTCATGTAATGAAGAGTATGTATGTGTAGTATACGAGTATTTAAGATTATCTAGGTGGTATGTACATTTTTTTAAGACATACTCCTTTTATGCGTGTATATGAAGATATTTATAAAATATGCTAAAAATTATAAACTCTTTTATAATTTTTTCATGTGGTTCACATTAGAGTATCTTATATTTAGTATATGAGTATATCTAAAGTGATAAAGGAGTATTTCAAGTTTATTTAGGTGGTATGTTAGAGGTGGGTGTAATTACACCCAGGTGTAGAAAGTATTTTTCATATATATATATATATACTAGTAAGGTGCCCGTGCGTTGCAACGAAAAACCAAATAAAAGTGATGCATGCATCTAATGTTTACCCGTGTACGCACAATTCAATCCAGCATACATCTACAGACCAAAAACAAGAATATAAGGAGTTAAAAGGAGCTAGCAATGAATGAAGCATCGTCAAGCACCTTGCAATCAGAGTCGGCAGAAGCAAACTACCCTAATAACAAAACAACCTCCCTTTGGCTTACCGTACAGCAGGAACTGCAAAAGAAGAGTAGTACTTCACAGATCAAGCAGAGATTCTTGAAATGGGCTGGAGAGCAGACTCAGGGCAATATCAAATACTCGTACACTTTTATGAGATTGAAATGATAATAAAAGGCCTTCTCATTTGAATGGGATGATGTTATAGAATACAAAGGGTATGAATTTGGATTAGAAGATAATTTGCTATGTCCAAGCTTACACTTGAAATAATCATAAGATCATAATCAGCAATTCAAGATATTCTTCCCGGTTTAAAAGACAAAGTTAATAAGCGTTCAGAAGCACATGTACAATGGTGCCTTAACAATAATTAAGCGTAAGACATGTTCAATAAAGCATGCAATTGTTATTACTGTAATTCAAAATATCAAAAGTTCTCATGCAGAACTAAAAAATATATAGAATTTGAGTTATCAGTAGTATTTGAGCATAATTCAACAAATACATACAATAAGCTATATGCATTCGATTCTCTACTAATACACTTTAACACTATACTCGTAAAATGCATATGACAATCAAGGTGCTGTGGACTATTTAGCATGGATGCCTTGCAGCGCAGAGACCACACAATTTGAACAGAATTGTAGCTACATGGACCGAATTGTAGCTCCAGAGACCACACAATTTGGTATACATGTGCTACTGCCTTATCAAGCCACTAATTGTCAAAAGAGGAAGCAACTTTCGCAGTCAACAGATGATTCTAAGAACAAACAATTACGCTTCAATCAAGAGAAATAAAAAGACTGCCAGCTCCTTGTACCTGGATAGGGAGCAGCTTGGTGATGCCCTTCCCGGCGGCGGCGGCGGGTGAGAAATTATATTAGATCCAAAATTACAAATATTAGATCCACTGGTAATCAGTTTTCAACGCCTACAAAATTACAACAATAGCATCAAACTCAAGTACAAAAACGATGCTACAAAATAAAATCAAATTCAGCACAAAAACATGTCCTAATGGAGGATCTGAATCCTGGCTTGGTTTTCTCCGAAGAGAAATTATAGCGCTCAGTATGTTCATTGTCGATCATCTGGGGAAAGGATCGTCATATCCTCCATAACAAACAGTGCATCACAAAAGTAACAAAACAAGTATCTAAGTAGAATGAACATACATTCCCTGTATACCCAAACCCTTTGAGAAAAAGAAAATTAGGTTTGTACATAAAAACTGGAGGATCAGAGTCCTGGCTTGATTATCTCTGATGAGAATAATTATAGCGCACAGAATGTTCATTGTCGATCATCTGGGGAAAGGATCATCATATTCGCCAGTTCATACCATTATATATACAAAAATATAGCCTAGAGAATGAAGTCAATAAAATCACTTCATCCATAGTAAATAAATGGAAAATATAGCAGCAGAATCTACAAAATAATTGCTCATGACAACAAATAGGCACTTTAACATGGTACTGATAGTTCTAGTAGAAACATTCTAGTAGAATTTAAGATTGGTAAAACATTCTAGTAGAATTTAAGCTTGGTAAAACATAATCTTTCAACAATGTAAAGCATAGAGAATACACAGACTGGATGTGTACAAGTACGAATGCCCGAAATAATGTAGATCTTGTTAGACTGGTGCAAATTCATCTCAGTTGCCATAAAAAAGTAGTATTAAATTGCTTCATTTTTAACACTTAACTCAAGGGTATACAAAATGTTAAAGGCAATACAAAATGCCAGTGAACAAAAGTGTACAATCCAAAATGAAAGGCACAAGACTTTTGCATTCATGCCTCCCATAAAACAAAGTCAATATTTCAATTTAGCAATCACCAGGACTCAAAATTTTCACTTAAAATTGATCGATCTGCTTTATTCTTTGGGAACATGAAAACAATGTTTGGACTCGCACTCTTCTACAATAACAATGTTTTATTGCTGGGAGCAAGAGCATGGAAATTCCACCTTAATCTTTGAAAACCGCATTTAACACCTAAACCTTATAATGAACACTTGAGACAATTCCAACATATGAAAATCGACTCCTCGCACTGGATGGGGAACAGCTTGGTGAAGCCCTTCCCGGCGGCGTCGGGTGAGGGGGGGCGGAGGGGGTGAGGGCGGGAGAGCGGGCTGACGAAGAGGGTGGGGGCGCGGAGGAGCAGCGCGGCGCGGGCGAGGGAGGGGAGGATGCGGCGGAGGAGGAGGAGAGGGTGGGGAGTAGGAGGCGGCGCGCGGGGTTAGGGGAGTAGGGAGGAGGCGCTCGGGGGATAGGAGGAGGCGGCGGCGGCGCGGGGCGGAGGGGGTGAGGGCTGCAGCACTGGCCAGCGAAGAGGTGGCGCGGAGGAGTGGCGGCGCGCGGGGCGAAGGGAGGGGAGGATGCGGCGGCGGAGGAGGGAGAGGGGTGGGGGGAGTAGGAGGCGGCGACGCGGGGGACGGAGAGGGGGAGGCGGCGGCGCGTGGGGTTGGCGGAGTAGGGGAGGAGGCGGGGGGAGAGCGGGGTGGCGGCGGGGGGAGAGCGAGGCGGCGGGGAGAGCAGAGGCGGGGAGAGCGGGGTGGCGGCGCGGAGAGAGCGAGGCGGCGGGGGGAGAGCAGAGAGCGAGGGGGAGGCGGGGGGAGAGCGTGGCGGCGGGGAGAGCGAGGTGAGGCAGGGAGGCGGGCGCGTCGGGGTAGGTTTTATGTGTAAACGAACGGTTGAGATGCTATGAATAATCAGATCGAATGGCTAAGAAAAAGTGAGAGAGGATTCATCAACCACCAACTCCTTCTTTTAAAGTAGTAAAGATATATATATATATATATATATATATATATATATATATATATATATATATATATATATATATATATATATATATATATATATATATATATATATATATATATATATATATATAGTGTGCAAACATACACATCTCATCAGTCAAGAGTGTGCACAACTGCTACACTATTGTCGGGCTGTCAGGTGCCCATACAAGTATAGCACAGAGCGTGTTGTCTATAAGCATGTGCAAATTGCAAAATAAAAGAATGCTAAGATACAGTAGGCTTCTTTTATGTACAAGAGCTGCAAAATAAAATGCTAAGATACATGTAGGCACAAGGTGGCTGGCAGCTGGCAAACTCGTTGCTTTGTGATGATCCTGCACAAATCATCTCAGGTCGAACATGATACTAGTGGCCTGTTTCACCAGAATTCCATAGGAATTTTATAGGAAACAGTGCAATTCCTCCAAATTTCCTTTGGCAATCCTCTTTTCAAAACGGGGCATGAAATTATGTGTTTCTACAGGAGCTACTCTGAACTCACAAAGGAGGCATGTATCTGATTGAGAAATCAAGTAAATCCGTCTAGTCAATCCTTTCAAGATTATATTTCACCATGTTCTCAACCGCACTTCTGATTTCTAAACTCACTCCTCGGAAGGCACTGCAGATTTTGGATGGCGAAGTCACCCTTTTCTCTTGCAAGCTCATGAGCCCTCCTTATTCCACCACTTCTATGGACTAGCTCTATCGCAGCAGCCAAGGAATCCGTTTCACTGAACTTGGAATCGATGATCTCTCTTAGCTGTGGTTCATGTTGCAAAGCAAAAATGACTGGAGCTGTCAGATTTCCCTTTGCCAAGTCACTTCCTGCGGGTTTGCCAAGTTGTTCAGCTGATTGGGTGAAGTCAAGAATGTCATCTACTACCAGGAAGAAGAGTCCGAGATTCCTGCCATATTCATACATTCTTTTCACATATAGCGGTGCTGACACCACTAAATATGGCAGCTGACCTTGTGCTTGCTGCGATCAGAGAGGCAGTTTTGTAGTAGCTCTTGAGCAGAAAATCGTCAAGGGTGATGTCACAGTCAAAAAGAGTAGATGCTTGTTTTATCTCGCCACTGGCAAAATCCTTGATTAGCTGTTAGAGCATCATTTGCTGTAAAGCAAATAATGTATAGTTTTAACTAAGAGATGAAAGCTTGCTCAAATATTTGCTTACCTGGCTGATGAGCTTTATAACTTCAATGTTTTCTAGGTTTGCAAGAAACCAAGAAGATTGTCCAAACATAAAATCACCAGCTAGTACGGCCATCCGTGTTCCATATAGCTGATGAATAGTTTCCTTACCTGAGAACAATGCAATTTACTTTAGACTAAACTGGTGAATTTTTTGATCCCCCTTTTGAGCTATTCCCTTCCATCACGATGAATAAGATGAGTATAAAATGAAGCTTGCCATGCCAAAAGAAAAGGAAGAGCAACAGTTATTGGAATAGGCGGACACATGCATATGTTCAAGCTAGAAGGAATTTGAAATATAATTGTTGACATTTTTATATGATCTCTGCTTATTTACAATCATGATATATGCCCTAAAAAGAATGTGAGAAAGAAGAAGGTTACGGTAGCAAAAGGAGAACTCCCAAAAAAACCCTGATTTCCAAAGTAATCAGTGCCTCAAGAAAATTAGTCAAAGATACCCAGATCATATTCTGCCATGCCAAAAATATGCACAAAGTATTTCTAAGAACATAAGTTTGTAGCATATGCATCTGCAAACCAAAAAAGAAAAAAAAGGAAAGAACAGTTTCTATCATCAGTATTGCGGATTTGTTCGAAAGTAAACATCATATGAACCTCTTCGCTATGATCATCGATGGCATCGTCATGTATTAAACTCACAGTGTGAATCATCTCTATGATCTCTGCTAAGCGCTGATGTTCTGTACTTAGCTCCCTGAATTCCAAAAAACAAAAGGTCTGAGTAACTAATTTCAAAACAATCTCTTCGAAATTGTAAGGTTGCAATAACAAAAGGAACTTACGACAGACCAGCTAATTCAGCAGTTGCTCTGGACACTAGAAAAACTAATGCTGGTCTTAATCTCTTTCCACCAGCACCAAATATTTGTTCCGCCGCAGAAACTAAAACTGGATTTCTGCAGCAACAAGCTATTGAAGTTATGTCAGCTAGATATTGTGGCAGGTAGGAATTCAATTTAGCAAGAACTACTAAAGTAAAATTTTTCTTGTTTGGCTGTTGATATATAATGCAGATATTTGTATTTGATATGTAGTGCACTGAAGTTTGATCTGTTGCGTATACAAACAGCGAAGCTGTGGATGACACGTATAAAAGAAGATATTATGATGTAATGTTAAGGAAAATTTCTGTGACGTGGAGACCCCAGAAAAAGGTATTTGAGTCAGAGTAGGACGACATTGTCAAAATTCAGCAAATGTGGTAAAGTTTGCAGAAAAGGACACACAAGGCCGTCTGGCCGTGGGAGAAGTTATGGAAGCTGCAAAAACACCAGGTTAGAGCCAGTCAAAGCTATCAGCCCACCATGGTGCTGGCAAGCTCCAAGTCTCCAATTTATCGAAATATGGGGCCAATACATGAAGAAATATCGAATGGTTTCGAAACTCAAAAGGGAGGCACCAGTAGGCAACCTCACTGTCTCTACTCATCTCTGTAAACTATTCCCAAGCACTCAGCAGTCTACTTTTTAAAAGCAAGTGCACATTGCAAGCAAATGATGGTAACTTCTTTCGTTTAGGAGCTTCATGTATATTTGTCATGAAGAGCTCCATGAACTTGGGAAAATTTTTCCACAAGTCAAGTATCTATACTCATGATAGCATATAGCTTTTACATGATATTCAATCCATCTACCAACTTGTCCTGTTATGAATAACACTTGTATTCATCATGAGGTCAATATATATACATGTACAGACATGTTATATATGCAGGAAATCCCTTATACAACAGGGTAATTACACAGCTATATGTCATATATCTCACACCCTCCTCAAACTTATGGTGTATAACAATATGAAGTTTGGAGAGGTGAAAACTATACTGAGCTCTGGTTTGTATCTTTGTGAAGAAATCTGCCAACTGAAACTCGAAAGGCACATACTGAAGAGCAACAATCTGATCCTGCACCTATATCCGCATGTATGAAGCATCAACACCAATATACTTTGTAGGCTCATTCTTCACCAGCTCTTTAGCAATGCTAACATCACATATACTGTCAGACAAAAGAGGAGTCAGTGTAGAAACAGAAACACAAAAATTCTCAAGTAACCATCGTAGCCAAGTAACCTCTGCAATCAACAACGCCATCGCTCGCAACTCAGCCTCAGCACTCGAACAAGAAACTGCTGTCTACTTCTTAATCTTCTAAGCAACGAGAGAATCACCAAGAAAAACACAGTAAGCATAGAGACCGGTGATTAGAAGGATCACTAGCCTATGTGGTATCAGAATATGCCTAGAGCTGTAAAGAGTTGGAGCGAGAGAAAAAGAGACGACGAGAGATAGTTCCACGAAGGTATTGTAGAACACAAACGAGATGACTGTAGTTGATCTGTGTGGGAGCAGAAACAAATTGACTCAAGATATGCACAGGGTACGAAATATCAGGATAAGTAACACTAAGATAAATAAGACTCCCAACAGGTGACGATAGCGAGTAGGATCAGGAAGAGACTCACCATCAGTAAGACAAAGATGAATATTAAGCTCCATAGGAGTTTCACTGTGCGCTGATCAGTAAGAGAGGTACGCTCAAGAAGATCCTGAATATACTTTTATTGGGATAAATAGAAACCCTAAGAGATAGAGATAACCTTAATTCCAAGAAAATAGCGAAGTGGACCCAGATCAGACATAAGACGTTGTTCATGGAGATGCTCCTTAATAAAAGTGATGTACTGAGAATCATCTCCAGTAATAATCATATCATCAACATATAAAAGGAGAAGCGTCCGACCACGAGGCGAGTTGTGAATAAAAAGAGCAGGATCAAGAGTACTGGCAGAAAAATTAGTTGCAGTGACACAGAAGAGAAACTATCAACTAAGCTCGAGGAGCTTGCTTGAGGCCATAGAAAGAGCGCCGAAGGCGACAAATCATATCCTCAGGAACAGAATACCCAGGGGGCGGCTGCATTTAGACCTCCTCACGCAACTTGCCAATGAGAAAGTTATTCTTGACATCCAACTGAGAGATAGACCACTGGCGAAAAGACGCCACAGCAAGAAGAGTGCGAACAGTGGTCATGTGAGCAACCGGAGCAAAAATCTCATCATAGTCACGACCATGCTCCTGCTGAAAACCGTACGCCATAAGATGAACCTTGTAGCGCTCAAGAGAACCATCAGAACGGGTCTTAACCTTATAGACCCACTTGCATATGATATCCCGAGAGTGATAGACTCATCAAAAGTAACGTCCTGAGAAATCCGCATCCGTCGGTCAACAGGGTCTCAACAGTGATATCCCTTGTGCTCAGTACTGTAGCCTAGAAAAACACACTCAACAGACTGAGTAGTCAGCTTAGTGAGCTCACGAGTTGCAAGAAGAACATAGCACATACACCCAAAGAGGCAAAGACTGAAATAATCAGGAGTCTTGCCACATAGGTGCTCGACTGGAATCCCACCTTGAAGAGCAGAGGAGGACTGAATATTGATGAAAAAAGTGGTAGTGGAAACTGTCTCAACCCAGAAGTGTGGTGGAACATTAGAAGCAAACATAAGAGCACGAGCTGTCTCAAGAAGATGGTGATGCGTGCGTTCGGCCACACCATTCTGGACATGAGCACCGGGACACAAAAACTGAGGAGAGTGCCCTGCTCAGTAAGAAAAGCACGAAGAGCTCCCGGTAAGCACTCCCCAGTAGAGTCAGCACGAAAAACGCGAATAGAAGAGTCAAACTGAGTACGGACCATAGTGGCAAAAGTCTTATAGATGGATAAAACATCACTACAAGATGACATAAAATATATCCACGTATACCGAGAAAAATCATCAATAAAAATGATATAATATCGATAACCTCCTTTTGAGACAAAATGAGCTGATCCCCGTACATCAGAATGAACAAGATCAAAAGAACGCTGAAATACTGACTCGTTAAAAGGATATGGGAGTTGAAGTTGTTTGCCAAACTTACAACCCTGACAATGGAGAGAGGCATCACCAGACACAGACCCTAAAAGGCCACGACAAAGTAAAGAAGACATACGTGACCCACAAAGATATCTCAAACAATGATGCCACTGAGCAAAAGAGGCAGTGGAGGCAGCAGTAGTGGAGGCGACCAAACTGGCAGGGGCAACGGAAAAATGTCGAAGCCAGTCAAGCTTCCAAAGCCGTTGGGAAGCACGATGACGAGGGCCAGTACCAACCAGAGTCCCCGTGCGGCGATCCTGAACACAATAAGAATCATAATAGAGAATAACATAACAACTATGATCTGTTAGCTGGCTGGCAGAGATGAGCTACATGGTTAGTTTTGGGACATGAGAAACAACAGGAACATGAAAAGATGAATTTGAAAGAGTACCTCGTCCTGTGACAGAAAGAGATATACCATCTACTGTTTGAACAATGATAGGAGCAACTAAAGGGCTAATGGAAGTGAGAGTGGTGGAATCAGATGTCATATGAAAAGAAGCTCTAGAATCAGATGTCTTATGAAAAGAAGCTCCAGGGTGATGTACCTGAGGAAGGAGTAGAAGGTGGTATGTCACCCGAAGACTGAGTAGTATAACCAGCAATATCTGACGATGCAGAAGCAACCATGCGACATAGCAATTGTAGAAACTACTGAGTTTTAGAGGTACCAGAACTCCGCTGAGATGAGGAACCTCCAGTGCCCCACGAAGGATGAGCATCACGATGAAAATCCTTCTTCTTGTAGCAAAACTGCTCCGCATGTCCATCCTTATTGCAATAAGTGCAGTGGAGTCCCTCACCAATAGCAGTTGTCACTGAGGAAGGCGCAATCGGTGAAGAAGGAACGGGCGACGCAGTAGGAGTAGAAGCTGAAAAAGCCGCCAAAACCGAAGGAAACGACGATGATGATAGTAAATCCACACCACAAAAGCGAATCTCCTCAGTACGAATAGCTGTGAGGGTCTCCAACAGGGTCACATGAGGGTGACGAGCCAGCAACTGAACATGGGTCTACTCAAACTCTGACCGGAGACGTGTCAAGAAGTCGTAAATGCGACGAAGTTCCTGGTAAGACTGCTAACGCTGACAGCATTGACAGGTGCGACAAACATCTGGCCCCAAAGAGTCAATCTAGCGCCATACCGCGGACAGCTGAGTGTAGAACTCGTCCACAGTGGCATCTCCATGCTGCAGTGACTGCTCCTGACGCACAACAACAAGGTATAAGGAATTACCAGATGGTTCGTAGCGGGTGCGCAAATGTGCCCACATCGCTTGGGCGGAAGCCAGACCAACAATATCACCAGTGAGATGCACCTCCATGCTGGCAACCAGAATAGCAGAAGCACAAGTATCCTCATCAATCCATGTCTTGTAAGCAATAAACTGAGACTGAAAAGTCTCCATGGCAATCTCAAAAACCTCAGTTGCCTTTGTACGCGTGTCTTCGGAAGCATCCTTCAGGAGTACAGTCGCAGCAGGTGGAGTAGAGCGAGACGCAACTCACCGGTAAGAAACTCCCAAAAACGCTGACCACGTATGTAGAGACGTATATGCTGAAACCAATCTCGATAGTTGAGACCATCGAAGATCACCGAGCAACGAAGAACAGAAACTGAGCCTGCAAAAGAAGACTTTTTTCTATCTTTCTTTTTCTTTTTTTCTTTTTTTTTTTGGCTTGGTCAGTTTTGACTTAAAACCGACTCATCAGCCTCTACCCGTGATGGACTCCTCTCACCTGTGCTCTACTGTGATGGCGGCGGCGGGTGGCGATGCGATCTCCGGCACTCCAACCTGCGCTTGCGCTGCTCGGCGACCAGATCTCGCACGGCGGCACGCGGATCTATAGGAGGGATGCGGGTCCGGCGAAGCAGGCACTGCGGTCGAGTGCGTCGGCGCTGCTCAACCGGTCCGATCTAGTGACTCTTCCTGCAGTTGGGCGCGCCGGTGCGGAAGGCGGCGGCAGGGACGAACAAGAACAGTCGGGCACGCTGGTGGAGACGGTGCAAAAGGTGGCGGTGGGGACGAATCAAGAATTCCTCGGCCGCAACGTCCGTGCGAAAGTGAGACGACGAAGCCAGCGGGGTCGTCGGCGACAAGAGCAGTGAGGAGGCGACCCGATCTGCTCCTTTGCGTCAGATCCGACCTCGGTCGACCCAATCTAGGTGACTCCGGCGACCTCGGCCGATCCGATCTGCTCCTGGGCGTCAGATCTGACCTCGGCCGACCCGATCTGTGCAGCAAGATCCGTCGGCGGTGGCTCGATCTCGGAGAGGCGGCTGGAGAAGAGACACTGCTCGAAAAGAATCCGGCCAGCACGGAGGCGAAGGATCCGGCGGCAGCGGAAAGCTGGAGAAGAACCAGCAACGGTGACAAGTGCGGTGGAGACCAGGCAAAACCCTAGGTATGATGAAACCCTAGGTTTGACTCTGATACCATATTATGAATAGTACTTGTATTCATCATGAGACCAATGGGCCAATATATATACACGTATAGGTATGTTATATATGCAGAAAACCCTTTATACAACAGGGTAATTACACAGCTATATGTTATATATCTAACATGTCCCACAGCTTTAGCACATGCTGCCAATTATTTCACAATCAAAATTCTGGGCCTGCCATTTCAGCACACTCTCCATCTCTTCTTAATATAACTCTTCTAATTGTAGCTTCTTCACAATTTGATCCTTCTAATTGTAGGCATGTACCTTCTTTTTGTTGTGTATGGCTCATATATGCAAAGAAAGAGGCTAAGTCCGAAAAGTGGAGCATTGCTTTTCCGGACCTAACCCTACAAGGGAAGAAAACGCAGTTTGTATGGGGTTACAAAATATTGTGGGCTGGGGGTGCGAGGGGCAAAGCTCCCCATGGTACGTACTAGGTGTCCAAGTCGAAAATGCAACTGGGATATAAATATATACTGCCGACCTCTTGTAATTGATACGGGGTCGCCCGATCTTCTCGACGTAGGATTGGATACTCACGTATAGCCTCTCGAATCGTAGTGATCCTCCGTTGCCAATGCAAGAACAAATGCTCTTTAATTCGCAAGATTACACACGCCGAACTTCACGACCACCAAGCGAAACCCGATCGCGCTTCTAATTCCCAACGGAAAGGTTGAATGATTTCAATTTGCAAGAACTCCCAAATTTTCTATTGGATTTATTTGGCTATCCAAATTATCAAAGATGTGTACAAAGCATCCAAAACATCATCTAGTCCTCTCCCTCACGTACTGTTTTTGTCTCCAATATCTAGTGCCCTCACATCCGTCTTCTACACCTGGGGTGTAATTACACTCTATATCGTATCTCATAATGTAGGGAGTATCTCGCGTATCGAAGGGTATGTACGTGTAGTATACGAGTATTTAAGACTATCTAAATGGTATGAACAATTTTTCAGAGGTGGTATGTATATTTTTTTGACATACTCCTTTTTATATGCGTATATAAAGGTATTTATAAAATACGCTAAAAACTATGAACTCCCATATAATTTTTTCATGTGGTTCACATTGGAGCATCTTATAATTAGTATATGAGTATATCCAAGATGATAAAAGAGTATTTCAAATTCGTTTTAGATGGTATATTAAAGGTGGGTGTAAAAAATGTTTTTCCTATATATATATATATATATATATATATATATATATATATATACACACACACACACACACACACACACACATGTGGCGGTGCAGTCCTGCCGTTCACACACGGCTTGGTGGGCTTCTACAAGTCGGTTCGGCCTAGGTCCGAATTCAAGCCGATTACACCTCTTAATTAATCTTCTTTCCTAAACAAACCAATAACTTGCATGGCCACTTAATGAGGTTCTGTTGATTCAAGTCATGAATGCATGGTTGACTAGAAACGAATACATGACTTGGTCCAGTCGGAAGCTATCACGCAAGATCTTGTTTTTGGGCTTCATGCTTCACGCAGGCCACAAGGCTTATATTGGATAGGCTGCAATCATGTGTATCCTTTCTTTGTCTATCTCCATATTCTCTTAAGTTAAACCTGAGAGCCGTGTAAACCGTCCTCCTCGTACCTAAGTATGCACAAAGTTCTAGAATTAGGTAGTAACAAATTCTCATCAAAATTATGCTCTTTAAAGAACAAGTTCACCTGCTTATTTAAAAGTTTGGCTCTCGCTCTAGTCATTGGACCTTTCAGTGCTTCATGAATACTTGAAGACTTCAGAGAGGAAGACGATGTGGCAGTAGTAGGGATGTCCGCAAAAGTAATCCTAATCGTGAAAAGAAACTCTTCATACAGATGGAGCTGCCACGATTTGACTCCCAAGAATGTAGACAAATGCCGAACCTCGTTAACAAATTTTCGTGTCTCTTGTGTGCGTTTGCATTTGCTGTGATTGTTCTCTCATGCTAAGGTTGTCGCTGGTCTGAACAGTTTTTATTCCTAAATAGGAGTAAGAAGAAGAACGAGCAATCAATACATGATTAGAGCTACACACCCAAAACACCTGCATAATCGTCTCAAATTTGGGGTCGTCCACCACCCCCAACACCTTTTTATTTTGCAGATGCTCTGTTTCATATTTCTGTTTTACATTAGAGAAGAAACAGTGCTTGGTTTGAGGAATATGTCAACACCAAGGCAATTTCAGTTGATATAGCTTCTACAGCCAATTTGGAAGCAATTTTCTACACAATACCTGAAAATTGCTGCCATTAAATGCAAGCATGATCAATGTGAGTATTCATAATTGGCCTTACTCATTGCAACTACAAGTTCTCTATCACATGTACTCACGCAAAGAGAAACTACGTAGTCACATATAGTGAACTGATAAAAAAGATGTGGACCTTAGAAGAAGCAATTTCTACACAACATTACTACATTAAAATTGCTACCGTTAAAGCAGCTGCAAGCATGATCAATGTGGGTGGGCATAACAGTCGGCCTTACTCGTTGCAACCATTAACTTTCTATCAAATGTAGTCTACACAACTGCCTGAGAAATGCTACAATTAAATGTAGCTGCAACCACGATCTATGTGAGTATTCATAATTGGCCTTACTCATTGCAACTACGAGCTTTCTATCAAATGTACTCACGCAAAGAGAAATTACTGTCACATGTACACATCCTACAAAAATGCATAATGCGTCCCTCTCCAGAGCAATAATTTTGAACGAACTGAACAAAAGGATGTGGCCTTTAGAAGAAGAAGAAGAAGAAGCTGAAGCTCACCGATTTCAGATTGTTGTTGAGCTTCAGCAGGTCGTCCGAGACAACCTCCAACAGTGACGAAACCGAAGTGCGCTCAGGCACGCTCGTCGTCATCGCATTAGCAATCGTCGCAGCTGGCACATCAATCGCAGCAAGACCTGCACAAACACTGCTGTGTGAGACCACGAATAGCTAACAGCAACAGCAGGCGCAAGAACCTGGCTGGCTGGGTGAGACCACGGAGCAAACGCCTGGCGTGCGCCGCCCGGCCGGACCAGCGTGGTAGGGAAGTTGTTTAGCCTCTCCGCCTAACCGGATTCAAGTCCTAGGTTTAGCTTAGTGTCCATCTCTTTTTTCTTCAGTGAATGCCAAACTCCCGCGGTAAATTTCAAAAAAAAAAATGGTTTTCTTGCAGTGTCTCTGACTTTAGATCCGCCGAGCTTTTCACGCAGGTTAGTTTCTTAAGGTTCGTTGAGCACCAAACCACAAATTTTGGTGGTGGTGGCGGCGGCTCGAAGGGGCGATTGGTGATTCATTCAGGCCGGCGGCGACAACCATGATAAGAAGATCGAGTTAGGTGTTGGCACGGCAGAGCCGTTGCAGGTGGGGGCTGCGGCGGTAGGGTGGTTATGAGAATGTGCAGGACAAGGGAGGGGATGATATCAGAGCTAGCAATTCTAGGGGTTGTGTTTGATTCGAAGGAGAAGACGGAAGCCTTATAATCAATTCGCTCGGTGCAGCAATTGATTCCCAGCAACACGTTGAAGCTTCTGTTCGTTGTCAGCCACCACAGGCGTCATCTTCGAAGATGCCACCTCTAGATCGACTGAGCACTGGCCACTAAGCTATCCCAAGACCAAGGGCCGCCAGAGTCATCGGCTTCGCCACGATGTTGCATCAAATCTCGCCACCTCCTTTGCGTCAACATTGGCGGGTCCAGTGGTGAGCAGTGTCGCCGGCGGGGTAGGGGCGGCGGAAGTGTGAGTGGGATGGATTATAGGGAAAATTTTTTGCTTTTTAGTGTAAAATTTGAAAAAAATTTATAAATAGATCCTTAGAAAAAAGATTTTAAAAAATGGACCCCCATACGACGCTAAAACACATAGCGCCGATGGTATATAATATGGCGGCATGTCCTTTGACGCCGTGTTATGACATGGAGGATGCCACGGTGGCATAGCACGGCGCCAAAGGTCATGACGCCGAGCTATATACCCTCGGCGCTAACGGTCGTGGCGCTATGCCGTGGGACTTAAGCCCGAGCACGGCCTCCCGGCCCCCCACCCCTCATTCCCCAAACACTGCCGAACGAACACAGCGCCGCCGCCTCCGGTCTCCCCCTCCAAATCCGGCCATTTTGGTTGATTTTTCTTGAGATTTTTGTTGCAAATCGGTCAAACAAGGTGAACTCCCTCCCTCCCTTGATTTTTTGCAATATATGTGATTGTTTTGAGGTACATTTCGAAGGGGAAGATTTGAAACTCTACACGAAATGTAGTTGAATTTGGCTCGGATTTAGGTTGGATTGATGTTAAATATGTGTATGTAAGAGTAGTTATGAGTGTATATTCATTTTTAGGGTTTGATTTTAGTGAGATTGATGAATCCATGTGCTAGGTTTAGGGTTTAATATGAATTTAGGGTTTGTTATGATTTTAAGGTTTGATATGAATGCATGTGAAATTGTTGAATTAGTGTTTGATCAATCCATGTGGTAGATTGGGTTTGATATGATTTTAGGATTTGATATGATTTTAAGTTTTGATATGAATCCATGTGGAATTGATGAATTAGGGTTCGATATATTTTTAGGGCATAGATTGGGTTTGTAGAAGTGCGGAATGTCATGGAGAAATTTGCGATTACTGAGATTTTGTTATTGCGGCCGATTGGACTGAAGTCCGTTTGCTTGTTGTATTATAGATGGATAAGCTGGTGAGTTTGCACCATGGTGGAATTGTGAAGAGAAACACAAATGGTGGTGTTGATTTGGAGGGCATGGAAGAGACCACGTTGCTATTTAGATCTCATCCGTCATATGGTGAGATCATTTGTCGCTTGAAAGAGACGTTGGGATGGACAGATGAGCATGGTGATGTTGTTATGCAAGGATTGATTGATGTTGGGTCGTCAAAGGGGCCGCGTATAAAGAAGATTGTTTCGATTGGCAGCGACGGCGAATGGGATAACTATGTGGCTGTCGTTTTGGACTCAAAGGTCAGAGGAATTGAGTTGTTCGTGCGGATGGTGGTGAGAGATCCATCACCTCGTAGGGCTGCATTCGATCTCAATGACTCACCGTTGGTTGGGTCACCGGCTCGTGAAGAGGTCGAGGTGCAAGTTGAACCCTCGACTGAAGTATGTGAGGTTCCATTGACTCAGGTAGAAGTTGACTCTGAGGATGTCGATGACCAGTCTATTGGTGGATCCGACGAGGAGGCAGTATTTGAGGAACTCATGGTTTGTGTAGCACCTAACAAGGTGGATGTAGAGCTTGCGGGAGATGAGGCTACTTATGAGGATACGAGAGCTGTGCACTCAGATGATGATAAGCCGGTCCCAGGTTTGACGTCCAGTGAAGTTGAGCTGTTGAGAAGAATGTTTCCTGGCCGTGATCCGCTGGTGTCCGATTACAATGACCTAAGCAACGCACATATGGCTGTTGCGGATGGAGGGCAAACGCAGAGGGACATACCTAGGTCTGGGGCTAGTATCATAATCTAGAAGGGTCATGTCTTTGAGGATATGTTAGCATTGAAGATGTGGTTGAAAGAGTACTCGATCATGCACAACCGTCCATACCAAGTTAAGAACGTCGGTACACCATCAAATGTGAGAGCGCAGGGTGTGCATGGAAAGTCTGTGCCAGGAAGGTGAAGGGTACGGAGAAGTTTAAGATTACAACTGTGGATGGACCGTATAGCTGTGCGTCTTTTGAGCCCGACCAGAAACATCGTCAGTTGACTTCTCGGTTTATTGCAACCCGCTTGTACCCTATGATAAAACACATGCCGACGATGCGCGTGGCAGCAGTGATAGAGGCCGTTAAGCTAAAGTGAAACTACACAATCAAGTATGGGAAAGCATGGAGGGCGCAACAACATGCTTTGAAATTGATTTATGGTGATTGGGAGGAGGCGTATGAGCGTTTGCCGGCCATGTTAAACGCAATGAAAGCGGTGAATACAGGAATGCAGTATGAGTACGTGCCTAAGCCCGATGTATGGGTTAATGGGAGGCAGGTTTTCTTTCGAGCATTCTGGTGCTTTGGTCAGTGTGTCGAGGCTTTCAAACATTGCAGGCTTGTTCTGTCAATTGATGGGACATTCTTGTTGGGCAAGTATGAGGGGATGTTGTTGATTTCTATTGGTTGTGATGCGGACAACTCGCTTGTACTGTTGGCTTTTGGTTTGGTGGAGAAGGAGGACAGATCCAGCTGGGCTTGGTTTCTACGGCTTGTACGGATCCATGTGGTTGGTCCGGAGAGAGAGGTATGTGTGTTGTCTGACAGGCACGTTGGAATCTTGGGCGCCGTTAAGGAAGTTATACCAGGACATTCTCCTATGCATCATCGTTGGTGCATAAGGCACCTTGCGGAGAACTTGTTCAAAAAAGATGGGGTGAAGGAAAACTTCGCACTTTTCGAGAAGGTATATCGGCAGAGGGAGGTAAAGCTGTTTGAGGAGAAGTTGGAGGAGTTGAAAACGAAAACTAATGCCGAGGGCCGTGATTGGATCAGGTGTTTAATGAGAGCTGTGCAGAAATGGTCAAGGGCTCATGACCTAGGGGGGAGGAGGTACGGGTTCATGACTAGCAACATGGCAGAATGCTTCAACGGGCTGCTTAAGGGATCACGTGGATTGCCAATTAACGCAATTGCCGCCTTCACTTTCTACAAGTGTGCTACATGGTTTGTTAACCGGCACCGAGAAGCCTCAGACATGTTGAGGGCACTTGCATGTTGGCCACGTCGTCCTCACGGCTTCCTTGAGAAAGCGAAGTTGCAGGCCAATGAACAGGAGTACGAGTGTTTTGACCATGTGACGGGCACGTATGAGATTGTTGAGGGCGGAGGGACGACCGAGGATGGAGAGCTCCGAGAGGCCCGAAGGCATAAGATCGTGATTACATCATTCACATGCACATGCGGTGTTCCCGACAAGTTCCATTTTCCATGCTCCCACATGATGACCGTATGTAGGGCCCAGAATATCGATATTGACACCAAAGTCCCAACGGTGTTCAGTGTGGCTGCTTTGGTGAGCACCTGGGCCCTACGGTTCGAGCCATATCGTGATGAAGGCGAGTGGCCAATTTACACGGGTCCCAGGTATATAGCGGACGAGGGGTTACGTTAACACAAGAGGGGAAGCAGGAAGCGATCAAGGTACAAGATGGACATGGATCGGATACCTAGTCTCACCAGGAGGGGTAGGGCAAATCCCTTCGTTGAGGACCCACAGGAGACACACTGCGGTACGTACGGTCTGATGGGTCACAATTCACGGACGTGTCAATGTCGTTCTGGTCAGGTTAGCAGCGGGCATAAATTTTAGAATGCATAGGATTTTGTTATTCTTATCATGAACGTATTTTTTATTCTTATCATTAACGTATTTTGTTATTCTTATTAGTAACGTATTTTTGAATGAACAGGATGGCGAGATATCGGCTTCTGGACCCGTTCTACGAGGCGGAGCACCGCGGCAGGCTCACGGAGGACGACGAGGTACATGTGTTATCGAAATGTATTTTTCTCGTGTTACATGTGTTGTCATCATGCAGGTAACTGTTAAAGTATTTCACCGGAGCTTCTCATACTTCGTCCTCGAATCCATAGTGGGTTCGATTGGATGGTCTACGACGACCGCTACACCCCACTGCTGCGTCGTGCTGGCCTTCACACGGTCGCTAACCTAGTGCGTCGGGGAATGCAGGCCTTCAACCCCGTAGCCTTGACCGCCCTTATCGACAGGTACATCTCTATCAGGTCCGTTTGTTTTTGTTTCTATATCTGTACGTAACTAATTCTTTTCTCCGTGTACTACTAACAGGTGGAGGCCAGAGACTCACACGTTCCACCTGCCGTGTGGGGAGATGACCGTTACGCTAGAAGACGTGGCGATTATACTCGGACTTCCCATCAGGGGAGAGCCGGTGACCGGGTCGGCGGTGTCCGACGGTTGGGAGGCACGTGTTGAGGCCTTCCTTGGCACGGAGTTGCCTCCTGCCCCAGATGATGGCAAGCGAGGCCATGTCTCGGGGGGTCCTCCTTTCCTGGTTGCGGGGGACCTTTGATACATGCCCTCCGGGCGCGGACGATGCCACAGTGAACTTCCACTGCCGTGCTTGGGTCCTCCACATGTTCGGGGCCGTGCTTTTCCCAGACAGCACGGGGGACGCCACTTCGTGGATGTACATCCCTTGCCTACTGGACTGGGACGACGCCGATACCGGCTCGGTGAGGCTCGGCGGTCCTCGCCTTCTGTCTGCGCCCGACTTTGCGAGGCTGCGAGACGGAGGGCTCGCACGTCGTCACTCAGTGGATGTGTCCTCCTCCTGCAGATGTGGATGTGGACACGCCTTCCGGTGGGCCACCGTGAGCAGTTCTAGGCGCAGTCTTAGTTCCCACAGGGTGTGGACGACCTCGGCCCGACTGTGGTGTACCTCTGGGACCACGTCTCAGCCCCGTTCGTGACCACTCAGCGGGCATACATAGAGTACAGCAACGAGTTGGATACTTTGTCTGCCGGGATGGTAAGAAATTGGTAATACATTTATTTTTCCTACTGTTCTGGGTTTTTTTAAGGCTAATCGGATTGCTTGTTTGTGTGCTTACCAGGTGTCGTGGCAGCCTTACTTGGAGCCACCGGTGCTAGCTCTACCGCTAAGCACCATGTGCCGCAGAGACTTCCCCCTTTGGAGGATGAGGTGTCCGCTGATCTGCTTCTACGCTGTGGAGCTTCACCTCCCTCACAGAGTGGTGCGCCAGTTTGGCTTGACGCAGTTCCATCCCCCCAGCACGAGTCGACTTCCATCAAGTTGCACAAGTAAGTTACAATTTTTGTTTCATTCACAATTCTATTGGTTCTTACTGTAACATCTATTTGTTGGCATCGCTACATGTGCAGGTTCGACAGGGTCCGCCAAAGAAAGATTACGGACTTCGCTCACCACCACCAAGATTACGTGTAGTGGTGGAGGAAGATGGAGGAGAACTGCGAGCAGGACACCACCCCCCACACCAACGCCAGCTACTGGCAGTACTTGTCCGGGTATCACACTGCCACCCGCTACAGGCTACGCGGACAGTGGATAGATGTCGACTACGCGGACCTCGCTTCGTCCGAGGACGAGGACACTGCGTACGACAGGCGGGCTAGGGAGGGCAGAGTGGTCGAGGCCGCTCCGGTTATCGATCGAGTGGTACGAAAATGATGATATTTGTAATACTTCAGTTCTATACGTTTATCTGAAACTTACATTGTTTCCTTATTTCTTTAGGGGAAAATGGTTCGAACATCGGTCACCGAAATTGATGAGGCGCTCCGCTACCCAGTTGGCGGACCGGACACCGAGACCGGCCTGAGGGCCGCATTAATCGTACGAAGATTATTCGTTAAGTTAGCCATTCAGCATGCGTACTATTCTAACATATCATTACTTGTAGAGACTTAAACGTCGCCTCACTCAGACGGCAGGTTGTTTAGGTTGCCGCGTACACTCATCGGTAAACGTGAGCATACTGGCAGCCTCCCAGCGCTCGGGTGCCTCCACAGCTGCAGGCTCATCGTCACATCGTACCAGGCGAGCGTCCATGAGGAGCTCGTCACGCACTTCAACTTTCGGTGACCACGACGAGGTGGAGCAGGATGACGACGTGGCGAAGCATGAGTACGCCGAGGAGCACGACGCCGAGGAGGCTCCTACCCACGACGAGATCGGGCTATCGCAGATGA
The DNA here is from genome assembly GCA_036346265.1 of Melocanna baccifera. Classification (NCBI taxonomy): domain Eukaryota; kingdom Viridiplantae; phylum Streptophyta; class Magnoliopsida; order Poales; family Poaceae; genus Melocanna; species Melocanna baccifera. Next base: position 5,027,217 of record CM070708.1, read on the forward strand.
TCGACGCACCATCCACTCAGGCTTCGCAGTGGCCTCGTCGTTCGACTCGTCCCCCACGCACATATACTCCGGGGACTGATGCTCTGGCCAAGGGCAAGGGAAAGGCCAAGAGGCAACGAGATTGACTTTATTTTGTACGATGAGACATATACGATGTTTCGATACTTGTTGACAGTTATTTGATGTTCATGTTATTGAGCGTTTCAAGACACATGTGATGTTCTACATGCAACGTTCATGTTATTGAATGTTTTCAGATATATGTGATGGTGTTCAGCTGTTTTTGTATGTTTATATGTGTATGTGCATGTGTTTCAGAAAAGACAGCGGTCAGTTGTTTTTTCCAGGGTTAGTCAGCTCGGCGCCATAACATGTGGCGCCACGCATGTTATGGCGCCGAGCTACGCATGTGTGGCGCCACATGTTATCGCACCGAGCTGACTGACCCTGGCAATACCAAGTAGTATCGTGCGATAGAAACTTCTTTGGAATATGATGGAAGTCAATCTCTGTTGTGGTATATCCTGAATTTCCTTCACTGTGCAAAGTTGCCCGTTTTTGTCATATCTCTGGGCAGAGCAACCCTCTGTTGTCATATCTCTGGGCAGAGCAGCCCTCTGTTGTCATATCTCTGGGCGGAGCAGCCCTCTTATGTCATGTCACTGCACAAAGCTGCCCTATTTTGTCATGTCACTGCGCAAAGCTGCCTGCTCTTGTCATGTCTCTGCGGAAAGCAGCCATCTTTTGTCATATCTCTAGCAGAGCAGCCCTCTGTTGTCATATCTCTGGGCGGAGCAGCCCTCTGTTGTCATGTCACTGCACAAAGCTACCCTCTTTTGTCATGTCACTGTGCAAAGCTACCCTCTTATGTCATGTCTCTGCGGAAAGCAGCCCTCTTTTGTCATGTCTCTGCGCAGCACCCTTTGTTGTCATATCTCTGGGCGGAGCAGCCCTCTTTTGTAACTACAGTAAGTTATCTCGTTTGATATAAATAGCACGGTTGGGGTGCTATGACATTGTAGCTAGAGAACCCTGCAAATCCAACAAAGAAGCACCTTCTTTTTTGTTGTGAAACATACCATGTCGGAAGCTGAGGGGCCAGTTGGATATGGGTTACCAAAGAAAGACCTTCCCTTGGAAAGGAGGGACAACTTCGGTCCACAGTACCGCTTGATGCCAAACCGGCGTGCTCAACCAGCATGGCCGAAATGCACACATAATGAGGACGCAGTCGTGCAGGTCATCGATGCCCCTTTGGATGGCGGGCGACGTTTCTTCCGATGCCCATGCTCCGGGGTACAAATTGCTAGTAGTACATATTTTGTTATTGCTTATGGAGTTTCCATCTTTACCGTCCTTTCCTGCAGATGGCGAAATGCGACTTCTCCCGCTGGATCGACCCTCCTCATCAACTGTACATTATCATTTATGTGAATGCATTATGGGATTGAATATTTGAATTGGAGGAGCGAATCGAGACTCTCAGTGAGGAGAACAACGACCTCCGCCAACAGATGCAACGCGAGAGGGGCAACGAGGAGGTGGTGAACATAGGAAGCTCGTATAATCCCACATGTTGCTACGTGAACCCTAGTTGCATATGTGCGTGCCACTGCCACGACGGCCAGCCACGTCCGAGGCGGCCCCCTCAGCAACACTCCATGTGGGTGCCACGAGGCTCGTTTGGCATATAGTCAACGAGATGTATGGTTGTACCTTCTACCAGTATGCACGGTCTCTATGATATGGACTAGAGAGAGTTATTAAGCTTGTAGTACTTTCTATATTTTCTGTATGTGCGCCGTGCCATTCCCATGTTGATGATGAAGTCTATTTTAACTATCAACATAAGATCTCCTCATCTTTTCGCATTTATTTTTTCTACGTGTTCAATATCACTTTCCTTCCTTTCGTTCAATTGTTCCTGTCACAGTTGTCCTCAAAAAAATATCATTAAATTTCTTCCAATAAAACAATATAACATGATCGCAAAATGTTATTGCTAGTTGATCATATTTTTCACGGTCAGCAATGTACGAAATTCACAAATAGCTCATTCATTACTTCACGCAAAATTCATTCCTACTCTACCAAACAAAATTCTTACTTTTTGTAATTACAACAAAATTACACAAGCACTAAACTGGACTCTACATAAAATTCTTATTTTTTAAACATCATTTAATATATCTAAAATTAATTTTTTTCCCTAAATATAACGTTACAAATACATACGAATTCTATACTCTACATTCAGGAAACCCTAAAAGAAAACTAATCGGGCCAAATCAAGTCTCAATATACAAAACAGCATACAATGTACATATATTCAAGTCTCAATAACGTAGAACAACATCAATTGATATTCCGTCAAATAAATAAGCACAATACATAGCATTACGACACAATATCATAAAATATTTCACAGATTCTAAAAACATAAATAGGTCCACATACATAGTTCATAAATTCTCAAAACATACATATACGTCCACATCAAACATACATATCAATAACCTACTGAGTACATCGATGCCACTTCCCCTTCTTCTGAGCATCAGGGTACTCCTTAAGGGCTGCCTTGACACGTCGCGCTCTCTCTATCTTCTTCTTCCTTTCACCCTTGAGCCTTGCCGCGGCCCTCCTACACTCCTCCTCGCGGTGCTCCCTCGTGGCCTCCTCCTGTTTCATCTCCCTTTCCCGCCTATCCTTTCTTTCTTCATCCAACTTCATGGTGGCGTTAAGGTACTTCTTGTCATCCTCAGCGATCTCGGTGTCGATCCACTGCTCAAAATCACAAAGCGGTCGAGGCTCTTGCAGATGTACGCATTCGTTAAACCAACAGGATTAATACCAAATCGATGAATCGACAATACAACATACCATCTTGCCGAGGACGACGGCGCCACGTGGCGGATCGAACTCCTAGTTGCCGCACATCTAGTACCTCTGCCTATATGTCTCCGGTTCGTCCGACCTCTCGACCTTGCAAGGATCGCCGCAAAAACACATCGGCACGGCAACACCGGGTGGAGGTGGCAAACGGGTGAAGCCCGTCACAACCTAAAATGCAAAATTAATAAGACAACTACAAACGAGTATCTATCATTGTTACCCAAATCAAACCCTAAATAAACCATAAAAACGAATCTACACCTACAACTATTCTTATATTACGCATAACCAACGTTAATCCAACCTAAAACCGAGCCAAATCGAACTAATTTTATCTAGGGTTTCAAATCTTCCCCCCACGAAATGTACCTCAAAAACAACATATCTATTGCCAAAAATCAAGGGAGGGGACGGAGCTTACCTTGCTTGGTCGGTATGGAAGCAAAATCGCGAGAAAAAACAACAGATTAGCGTGGATTTGGAGGGGAGAGAGTTGAGGGGCGGAGAGCGCCTGTTTACTCTGTGTTTGCTCGGGCTGAAGAAGGGAATGAGGGCGTGGGGGGCCGGGGGGCGTGCTCGGGCTTAAGTCCCAGATAACGGCGCCACGTCCTTTAGCGCCGTATTTGCATAGCACGGCGCCATGGCCTTTGACGCCGTGACACGCCACCCTGGCTCCTACGTGGCGTAGGACGGCGCCAAAGCTCATGGCTCCGTGCGATGTACTACCGGCGCCATGTGTGTTGGCGCCGTGTGGGGGGTCCTTTTTTGGATATCTTTTTCTCAGGGGTCTATTTGTAAGAAACTTTCAAATTTTGAGCTAAAAAGCAAAAATTCTTCGTGGTTAAGAGTGTGTGCGCACGCGTGCGTTTTCTTTCTTTTCTTTTTATTATGACTTGGGGAAAAACCGGTTCCACACGTCGTGAAAAAAAAATGCTAACTACTCACGTGATGAGAATTCTTCTACAATACATGGCGAGAATTTTTTTTACAAAAATTAAGGATCCGAATGTATTTTCAAAAAAAAATCGAAGGTCTTTTTTTGCAAAAAAAAAACTAAGATCCGTACATAATCTCAGGAAAATTGCAGGGCTTTATCAAGTAAAAGGAGGGTTTCTTTGGAAAATTTAAGGATACATACATAATTTCTAGAAAACAGAGGGCCTTTTTGCGAAAATGATGATATGGTAGGGACCTTTTTGTAAAAATTAATGACCTTTACGCTATTTCACAACTTTAAAGGCTTTTTTTTGTAAAACCGTGGTGTAGCATAGGGGGAAGCTAGAGTTCCCCCACTCCTAATATGCAAAGTATACTTAGACACTCTTTGGTTTCGATCTGGGTTACCAATATCAACACCAATTCAATGGTTAAAAAGTTAACCAAGTTTTTTTTATTATAAAAACCAGTTCAATGCCCACGCCATGCTATGGATAAAAAAATCATATTACCTAGAACATTGAGTAATCGTTAGTAGGTTCGGCCTACTCCTTGGCTCCGCCACTGCACTCAGCCGAGCTTTGCCTTCGTCAGCGTGTACCTTCGCCGCCATGTTGGGCCTATACCACACCCTTGACTTCATGCCACTCGATTTTTTGAGAGAAGAGGGAGATTATTGGGATAAGTTAATTTATTTGCTGGAGGTGATTTTTCTATTTTTATTAGAGATTTTTTGGTTGTTGAAAAGGAGATGACATACCACCGCCACCACTACGTTCTTTTAAGTAGTATATATAGCTAAATGCTCGTGCTTTGTTAGGATAAAAATATGATAATACCCTAGCATGTCGAGTCGACATCATCGGGATTTGCCTGCTCCATGTCCTCATCTCCGTCTTTGAGTCGGTCGAGCTTCGACAAAGCTGGCGCCACACTTCTGTTGCCATGCTCGATCTATACTGCGCCCTCAGCTTCGCCACTGAAGTTTTGTTGTGACTCACATTGCAATTTTTATTGAAATTAATTTGTTCGTTGGGAGATAGTTATTTTTGTTATAGTTTTTTTCGGAATTTGTTGGCAGATGGTTTTTCTATTTTTTGTTAGAGATTTTTTGAAGTATGTGGAAGGGGAGTGGACCAACTCCTTTTATATTGGTAAAGAAATATTGCTTACTGATGCCTAGTCAGTTAGAAAAGGTATACGGTGGCTGTGAAATGAAGCTTTTGCGGGAGTTGAAAATAATTTGGTAGAGCATGAGCTTATTTTAAGAGAATTTTTAGGTACATTCTACTGGTAGTAAAGGTGAGTAGTAGAAATCAAATATGACTCTTGATTTATTAAGGGTATTATAGATTTTTTCCAAGATATATTAATTATGTGATTTTTTAGGAAAGCTATTATCAAATCGAGAAATTATGGAATCCCCAAATCTGATAATTAATGCCCTAATCTCTCTCCCACAATGGTTGGCGCCATTGTTGTACCTTCATCAAGACATCATCGAGTCGTTGCCGGCTTGCCGCAGCGCTTGGCTATCATCAATAGTCAGGCACGTCGAAGGTGGCAGCCTTCCTCGACGAAGCCAGCCGCGAGAGGTTGTAGCAGAAGGCTCCATTGGAGCCCTGTGTCACCGAAGCATTATCTTATCTATGTCCATATTTGATTAGAATTACTGACCTAAATTTTGTACAGCAGCAATGATCAAATCGCTAGTGTGTTACCAATTAATTGGAAAGAGTTTGTAGAATGAAATATTTTATCAAGTTCCATTATTTGATTAATTCCTAATGGCTACCGTGACAGGGGTGTGTCATGTGTGGCAGCCAAAACATGGATATACTAATGAAGCCAAAACATTTTTATACTTGGTGGTGAAACGTAACTATAATCTAACTACTCTAATCCGCTGGATTGAAAACAATGGACGATCCACAAGAATTGTTGGGTACCGTGAAAGAGCTGGATTGAAAGCAATAATTGTTACTGTGCTATTTGCATTTGATTTGTATTCTTCCGTATTTGTATTCAATACTTTTTGTACATATTCCTATCCTAGCTATTTGTATTCGTTTCTGAAACGAAGACAAACATGGTTAAGGCTTCCAAGGATCACATTGTAATTTCCATCTTTGTCCTGAACTTTGCGGGAACTGAATACTGAAATTTTGTATAAATTAACCCGAGCATTGGGGCTTCACGAAACAAACCCATCTCCTCGAAACCCTAAAAATTAGCCGGATCCCCTTCCCCGTCCCTCCTCGCTCCCCTTCGCGCTTCCGCCGTCGCAATGTCAGGCTTCTCCAGCGGCGACGCCTCCTCCTCCTCCTCCTCACGTAACTTCGTCCTCGAGCGATTCTACAACCCTGCCCACGTGCGCCGCCAACATCAGCAGCAACAGCCCCTACAGAATCTGAGTCCTCCGTCGCCGTCGACGGTGGCGACTGCGTCTGAGGTGAACGTGACGGTCGCGGAGCTTGCGGCGGCGGCGGAAGAGGCTGGGAATTTGGAGAGCTGCCTCTCCTCCACGAGGGATTTTCCCCTCGCTTTCGCCGCCGCCATGGCAGGCTCCTCCGGCGGCGCCGTCTCCACTTCCTCCCTTAGCAGCGGCACCGACCGATTCTACTGCCCTTCCCACCTCCGCCGCCAGCAACAGCGCCCTCCGTCGCCGTCTCCTCCGCAGTCGTGGCGCCATACGCCAGCGATGCCTGCGGCTGCGCCGACCGATTCAGATAGCCGTGTGGCTTCCGACGACTCCTCGTCAACCTAATCGAAGCCTTGTGTGACATCGACGGCGCCAGCGACGTCTGGGGCTGAGTTGAATTTGACGTCCGCGGCGGCGGCGTAGGAGGATGGTGATAAGTACGGGGAACAAGTGAAACTAGTCTTTTTTTTTTCCAGCGAAATCTACTCTATTTTTTTTGTGCGTGCGTGTGATTTTTTGGGTTTTGGTGAATTTTGCTGCGGATAGTTTCTGATCCGCAGTTGCTATTGCGTATTGACATAGGATCGTGGAAACAGCTCACTAATAATTTTGAGATGAATGGTTCCGGAGAAATCATTGCAATTAAGATCCAGAGAAGAGTTCAGATATATCTGAATTTAATTTGGACCAGAGTTCATATATTTCTGAATGTAATTTGGATCGTTCCTTTTCTAGCTTTGATTTGTAGTTTGCGGCGCAATATTGAGTGCTTAGTACTTCCTGTGGATTAAAAAGCAGCAATCGTGTAGGAAGAATATGATTCTAATTCTAGTTGATATGAACTGCTTTTTTTTTAAAAAAAAAATTGATGCCTTTGGCCCTGAAAGATGTTCGTTTGACGTATTTCTTGGAAGAAAATAGTGGCACTGCTTGAACTAGAAGAAAATAGTGACACTGCTTGAACTTAATAAAATGCGAATTGCTTAGTCTTGTTTGGTTGATTTGGCAATAAAATGCGAATTCGCTTAGTCTTGTTTGGTTGATTTGGCACTTGGCAGGAGTGCTTTACTTTCTTTATCAGTTGCAACTTAATAAAATAGTGACATTGCTTCAGCTGTTATATCGTGAATTCGTGATGTATAGCACTTGCATTGTGTTCATGCCGCGGGACTCGGGCTCCATGGATGCTGATGGTTGGGGCCTAGTTCCACGCTGCCCTTTACGTCATACTAGACTTTGGTATTTTTGAGGCCCGACCTCCTCCGTTAAAATTTCATCCATGTGGCAACTAGGTGCATCTATGCACTGGCTTGATTCTGGACTGGTGCAGTAAACATTACGGATCTGGATGTGTAAATTCGGACCCCGATGCCATAATTTGAAGGTTAAGATTTGGACATTGTGAATGCTGCTTCATTTGTCAAAATTATTTATTTTTGAATTTTCAATTTGCTTTGTGTTTTTAATTGAAGAGCGTACTCTCTACAAAACACATCACCTTCCTATAAAAACCTTCATGTTTGTAGTGTCTTCATGCACACTTTTCTTTGATATATTTTTAGGCACATTTTTTTCTTTCATCTTGCTAAACTATTTAGGTCATAGCTTAGTAATTAGGACAGTCCCATATATTTTGAGCTGAAAAGATAACATATTCAAGTGCATTTTTAATGTTAAACTTGGTGCCATTGATTCTTCTATTGAAATTTTGGCGAACATTTTTATTTTCACTTGAAATTATATTATTTGTGTTATCTGTCACTGCTATATTGAACTGTTGCAAAATCATTGTGGTAGTCAGAGAAATGGCAAAGTATGGAGTATTAACTAAATTTGCGTATGTTAGTTCGGAATTGATGATATACAATATAATGTTATACTTTTTACAAATATTTTCAGTGTTACAGTTGCTGAAACTGCATGTGTTCAAAGTATTTTGGTAAACTATTTTTATATTTGTGATGCATATATATTTTATTCTATGACTACATGAATATTTTACTTGAACTAATACAACATTATATAGGCCACGCTCATTGTTGCGATCAGCAGTGGGCGACGGATTTTTTACTATTTATTTTTTCATTATTATTATTATTTTGTTTTTATTTTAGGCTTTTTGTTTTTTATATTTCTTTGTATTATCCATGATGAATTAACATATTTTTTCTATTTTTAAATTTAATTATACCAAATAACCTAACTTAACTATAGTAAAAAATAAATCAGCTACAGTTAAAAAAAACTATAAACCAATGCTATTCTGAACATCCCCATAGCGTCGCCATAAAAATAAACAATTCTTAGGAACATGCTTTTACTTGGGTGCTTAAATAGAGAAAACTATAGTCACATCTTCAAACACCCATGTAAGAGCCATCTCCTCTAACGCAAGCTCTTCTTTGTAAGTGCTTAATTGCTTGTATTATTTATTATTTAGAGAACACATGGTTGGAATCTTGGATGGCTAGTTTGTAAGCCTTTATCTCAACTTGTTAAATAGATAGTCAATCAGGTCACATGTAATCTAAATGGATATTATCCACTAACACATTTGAGGGAAACTCGTTAACCCTACACAACACAGATTTTACTTACACACTACCTCATGTATGTCTTTCCAAGCACATGAGCTCAAATCTGTTAAGTATTTAGCCTTTGATCTTCTTGATCTTCTCAGCATCTTCTTGACTTAAACCATTTTACGAAGCACTTCGGTTTTGATCCAACGAAATTTTTGAAATTTGGCAAATTACCAAAATACCCTCGCCTTGATCTTCATCTTCCCTTGCAAAGTAATTACTATGCTCACTACGTGTAGGTGCATCAATAGCTTACCATCCATTGGCGAATCTCTCCCGTTTTGGTTCCACTAGATCACACCTTACTTGGATCGACAAAATCACTTGGGGCAACTCGTCGCTCGAACCTTTCCTTCAATATTTCCATTCTTCCTGGTGTCATGTTTGAGTTTAACCATTTCATCCAGTATCTTTGACCATTCTAAGCCTCAACTCCTTTATGAGCGTAGCCTCGATCCTTGCTATTGACCATTGTTGACTCCAAAGCTTTCATGCACATTTAAAGACAAAGAATTCATTTCTGAGCACAAATTCTTTACAACTTGACCCATTTAGCTGAAACATGCTTCATATAACATAAATACACTGATCAATCATAATTTAATTCATCTAAAAACCAATTTTCCAAAATTACAGAACTACTTTTCAGGACCGATCTGATCGCCAACCAAGGTCCAATCAAACTTGTCAAGTCCAGCGCAAAAACAACACCTATTCTGAAACATTGCAACCGCCATTAAACCTCTGGTCATACCGCTCGGAGGTCTCACTAGCAACACACCGACAGTTTGATTGGCAACTAGCCAATGATCTCACTGTATTTTTAGCATCCGTTTGCATGTATGAGTTTGAAATAATGAACTAATATATGTCAATATTTTTCGCTCAAGAGACAAAACTTACTTAAGTGCTAGATTATGACCACTTAAGTCAAGTGAGGTTTTTGGATGAGTTTCAAAACCAAATAACTTTTGACTAATTAGCCTTTTCCAAAACTTTTGAATACCAAAATTATTTAGAATAGCCAACTCTAGATTTTTGGTATTGAACACTTTTTCAAACTTCTTTTTAGAATTGATTTTGGGCAAATTTTGAGTTTAAAGCTAGTTTTGGGTTAGAAACTCATTTTTACTGAAAATTATTTTTTCTTAAGCCAAAACCTTTGAAACACATTTTCATACATTTTGCAAGTAGTTAATTGATTTAAGCACACTTAAGGATGTGATATACATGAATATGAATTTGCACTCCCCCTTAATGTACCACTTACCATCTTACTCAATATTACAATAAGAAAGTTTTTGAATAAGGGCAAGAACACAATTTTAAAATAGATTTTCATGTGTCCGGATTTACTGAACCATCCATGCTTGCAAACAGGTCTAAGTCACTTGACGCACCATATGCCTTACCATCCACTATGCATGCACCTAGCTTCCTAGACTATCCTAGACCTCAACTCCTCTCGAGCTTAGTCCTGGTTCACTTTGTCGTTGCCCATCATGTCCACCACTCCGCAATCCTCGGTCATCTTCCACGCAACACCTTAATCATTTTGGACCTTAGCTCCATAGCTTAGTCTCGATCTGTTGACCGCTCTGGACCTAAACACTCTTAATTTAGTTCTAGTCTCGTTCGCCTTACCATGACGTAGCTCTGGAGTTCTACAACCAATACCAACAAGTAAATCGTTACGTAGCATCGCACGACACACAAAAACATCAATTGATAGAATTAATGAGTCAAGAACACATGCCTTCAAAGCTTCACTCCAGGAAGTGTCACCAAGCCACATAGCCATCATATGGCTCACAATTCATCGTGTACCTCTTTACCTCAAAGGTCTTCGCTCAACCTTTAGCATCCATGATTCTTGTCCATCTTGCACTTTGCTTAAGTCTAGCCATCTCACTTGGCATTCACAACCATAGTGGACCTTGGCTCTCCTAACCAAATCTCAGTCCCCCTTATTATTGATCATACTTAACTTCAAGCCACTTATACAACAATAGACCAATAAACCATTTCTGGACACCAGTTCTTCACAACTTAACTCACATTAGTTCAGATATGCACCATGCAACTCATATGCACCAAATTCAAATTCCTAGGATCAATTCCCAAACCAATGCTTAACCTTCGGCCTACTAGAAACAAGACATTGCATATGCCATACTTTCAATGGTGGTTATACCACACTTTCAATGGTGGTCATACCGCCAACCAATGGTCATACCACACTTGACTCACTCAAAAACCACTTTTTTGAAAAAAAAATAACAACCACCATCTATCGGTCGGTCATACCTCTCCATATACGGTCACACCATAGTTTTTAGATGGCGGTCATTATTAGAATAATTAGATATACTTCCATATATGCGCTTACCATGTATGCACCTTCCGTGGCGCGCAGGGCGGGCCTGGCCGTGGCACCAGTGCCGGTTTTCAGGGTGGTCGCGTACCATCATCTCCATCGACCGGTCCCTGGTTCTGCTTCAACCCATGGACTGCCCCTACCGGCGGTCAGTAGCGCCCCTCGCCCGCTCCTGGCCTCCTCGACGCTCCACCTCAGGCTCATACCGCCTTCACGCCGTCCGAGTCTTCCACCCCGCCGACCTGGGATCAGCAGGGCCTCATTACTGCGCTGAACCAACTGGCTGTCCAATGACATGGTGGCTGGGTCATGGACAGCGGTGCCACTTCCCACATGACAACAGACGACGGTACACTCCTCTCTTCCCACCCTCCACCTCATTCGGTCGTTACTGTTGGCAACGGTTCCCGTCTCCCTGTTCTTTCTCGTGGTCACACTTTTCTTCACACACCAACCACCCGTTTTCTTCTTCCCAACACTCTTGTTGTCCCTAACCTAGTCTATAACCTTCTATCTGTTAGACAATTCACTCGTGATAACCATTGCTCTATTGAGTTTGACGCCTTTGGTTTTTCTATTAAGGATCCCTGACACACAGATGATGCTTCACTGCGATAGTGCAGCGACCTCTACACCATACCTCTAGTCGCCACCTCGCCTCTACCCAAAGACCCACATCGCCGTCTCCTCCCGCTATGGCATCTGTTTTGGTCATCCCGGCATCACCAAATCGACACCTACATAAAAATCGCTCATCTCATGTAATAAAGTAGACCGCTCTCTTTGCTAGTCTGTCAACTTGGCAAACATACGCGCTCCCTTTGTTACCTCTTCTTCGCGCTCCTCTGCGCCATTTGAGCGAGTTCATTGTGATGTGTGGACATCTCCAGTTCCTAGCATATCTGGTTTTCTTTACTATCTAGTGTTACTTGATGATTTCTCTCATTATTGTTGGACTTTTCCTCTTAGAAAGAAATCAGAAGTTTCTCAGCTTTTAGCAGATTTTACCGCCTATGCTAGCACACAATTCGGCATTCCTCTAAAATCCATACAGGCCGACAATGGCACCGAATTTGTGAACCACACCAACACATCCTTCCTTGCTTCCCGCGGCATTACCCTACGCCTCTCTTGCCCATACATCTCTCCACAGAATGGCAAAGCCGAGCGCATCATTCGCACCCTCAATAATGCGGTTCGTACGCTCCTGCTCCACGCCACTATGCCTCCCAAGTACTGGGCCGAGGCGCTAGCAACTGCCACCTATCTCATTAACCGTTGCCCATCCTCCTCTGTCGGTGGTGACATTCCCTATACCCTCCTTCATCGCTCTCCACCACAGTACAGTCAACTCCGGATTTTCGGTTGTCTTTGTTTTCCAAACCTTTCTGCTACTTCTGCTCATAAACTTGCTCCATGTTCCACGGCTTGTGTCTTTCTCGGTTACCCTTCTCACCATAAAGGGTACCGCTGTCTCGATCTCACCACCAAACGTGTCATCATCTCCCGCCATGTTGTCTTTGATGAGAGCATATTCCCGTTTGCCAGTAGTGACCGACTTTCACCCCCTCCTTGCTCCGACTTTGATTTTCTCGACGTCGACCCTGCCATGCCGGTGCCTCGCACTACTGCAATGGCACCCCTGCAGGTACCCCAGATGACTGCTCCACCACTGCATGGTGTTAAGCGATCATCTCCTCCGTCCACGGCGCCATCCGTCGCTCCGCCACCACGACCGCCCGTGCATCTGGTTTACTCCAGACGGCCACGTGCGGCTCCCTCCGACCCAGCTGCACCAGCACCGTTACCCACGCCAGCTCCAGCTACCACCACTACGTCAGCACCTCCCTCGGACCATCCGATGGTGACACGGGCTCGGTCTGCCGCCGATCCCTCTGTGGAGTTTTTCTCCCTAGCGGCTGACCACTCTCCCGCTTCGCCTGTTCCGGCAAACTATCGTAGCGCCCTCGCCGATCCCAACTGGCGCGCCGCGATGGCCGAGGAGCACAAGGCCCTCATAGACAACGACACCAGGCGCCTCGTCCTGCGCCCACCTGGTGCTAACGTCGTCTCCGGGAAGTGGATCTTCAAGCACAAGTTTCACTCTGATGGCAGTCTGGCCCGCTATAAAGCGCGTTGGGTTGTTCATGGCTTCTCTCAGCAGCACGGTGTCGACTACGACGAGACATTCAGTTCGGTGGTCAAATCGGCCACCATCCGGACTGTCCTCTCCATTGCTGCATCCCGCTCCTGGCCGATTCATCAACTTGATGTCAAGAATGCCTTTCTACATGGCACCCTTAATGAGACGGTCTACTGCCAGCAGCCTTCCGGATTCGTGGACCCTGCTCGTTCCACCCATGTGTGTCTTCTCCAGAAGTCGCTCTATGGTTTGAAGCAGGCTCCCCGAGCATGGTACCAACGGTTCGCCTCCTACATCCGCGGCATCGGTTTCGTCGCCTCCTCCTCCGACATGTCCCTGTTTGTCCTTCGTCAGGGGACTGACATGGCCTACCTGCTGCTCTACGTCAACGACATCGTCCTCACGGCTTCCACACAAGGCCTTCTTCAGCATCTCACAGACTTGTTTCACTCGGAGTTTGCCATGACGGACCTCGGTGACCTGCACTTCTTCCTCGGCATCTCCGTCGCACGCTCCTCCAACGGCATCTTCCTGTCTCAGCGACAGTATGCTGTTGATCTTCTGCGACGCGCTGGCATGACTGAGTGTCACCCTACGGCTACACCAGTGGACACTCACGCCAAGCTATCCGGCCACGACGGAGCTCCCGTGGTCGATCCGTCCGAGTATCACAGCCTTGCGGGGGCTCTACAGTACCTGACACTCACACGTCTTGACTTGGCGTACCCCGTCCAGCAAGTATGCCTTTTCATGCATGATCCACGGGAGCCCCACGTCGCGTTGATCAAACGCATCCTACGGTACGTCAAAGGTACTCTCGACGCCGGTCTACACATCGGCCTCTCCCCAGCGACATCTATCACCGCCTACTCCGACGCCGACTGGGCCGGCTGCCCCGACTCGCAACGTTCCACCTCCGGCTACTGCATTTATCTCGGGGATAATCTCGTGTCTTGGTCCTCAAGCGCCGACAACCGTGTCTCGATCAAGCGCGGCCGAGTACCGTGCCGTTGCTCGCGTCAGAGCCGAGTGTTGTTGGTCGCGACAACTTCGCAAGAACTTCACGCCCCGCTTGCTTCAATGACCGCCGCTCATCGCGACAATGTCAGCGCCATCTACATATCGACTAATCCATCCAAAGATCGCGCACTGGCACATCGAGATTGACATTTATTTCGTTCGCGAGAAGGTTTCACTTGGTGAGGTTCGTGTTTTGCACGTACCATCCTCTCATCAGTTCGCGGACATCATGACAAAAGGTCTCCCGACGCAGCTGTGTCAGGATTTTCGATCTAGTCTTTGCGTCCGGACTGCCGCTACGACTGCGGGCGGGTATTAGAATAATTAGATATACTTTCATATATGCGCTTACCATGTATGCGCCTTCCATGTATATGCCTTCCATATATGCGCTTACCATGTATGCGCCTTCCATGTATATGCTTTCCTTGTATGCCTACTCCAGGCCAATATATATACAAGCCACCCCAGCTCTTTAGCTGCGCGGTGTTTGCCCTGAATATCTCTACTCTTCTACAGTCATACCACCAGCAAAACTATGATCATTCCACTCTAACCTGACAGCATTCTGAATGTTCAGTAAACATTCAAAAATCAAACTTAAACTTCGACAACGTATGCAAACTATAGTCAATTACTCATCACAAATTATAGATTGACTCCCACATGGTCTCGCTCTCCAAAATATCCCTCCTTAACATTAAAAATAATAGAACCCCTCTCTCCACACATGCCAGATCCATTGGTGATACATTTTATATGCTTCTGCTAAAAAATACATTGCCCTGCGATACATCCAATTTCCGTTACATCCTCCTATCATATCGCAGGTACATGCCAGCTTTTTTACGCACAGAACTTTACAATTTGTTGCTCTTTTTTTGCTCTCTTGGTTCACACTTCACACCTATGCTGACAGTTTCGGCCCTCCATCCTGTCTTCTTTCGGCCCATGTAAGGCCCATCCTCTCCAGTTTATGCGGCCGGCACATGTTTTACTTCAATGGGGAGAGCAGGAATATCACCGTCTGGAAAAAAGAAATGAAACGAAGGCCCAAGAGTTCGTAACTCTTTTTTAATAATGATACGATCACGGAGTAGAAGGCCCAAAAGTAAATACTTTTAGCAATTTGATTTTGGGTTGGAAAATACTTGAAAGCTTCGCCAAACGAGTAAAAAGGTGTGTGTTTACAATGATGCCGCCACTGACCGACTCGCATTTCTTAACACAACATATTTTTTATAAAAGCATAATTTATGAAAACAACATTTGAAACGATCTATGACTTGCGAAGTTAACGTTGCATTGGCATGCCATTATATCGCGTGGAGCTTGTTGCTTCAACATTTTTATCTAGGTTGGTTGCAGTATATAGGACTACGAACCAGTGCTAATAGTACTTTTTATCACTTATGTAACATAAAACATGTACAGTGAAATTGGGACTTAAAGTCTTCTGCTACTTGACCATCTGTCTTGAAAACGTTGTAAGCAACACGTCAGTTTATTAACCAAAACATCAAAATCAAAATTTAAAACGAAGGGGGGCAATCAAACTACAGTCAACGCATCAATTTCGTAATATTGCAAGTTTCTAGTCTAAAACATGCCAGAGGTGGGTAGATGATCAGAAATAGATGCTTCTACCGATTAACAAAAAAAAATATCAAACTGCAAACGGTACATAAATTTAGCCAAATCCATGATAAATATTTTTGAAAACCTTTACATCTATATAAATGTTACAGGACAGAACGAAATGTCTGTTATATCTATATTTTTACAGTAATCCGTGAACAAATTTGCACAACAGGTAGTTTGCAAATACATGAAAACATGTGTAATGTTTCCTTTGAATAGAAAATTCTAGGACCTGAAGCAATGTAATTGAGGCCACAGCGTGTAATGCATGCAATAGATATATTATACATTATCTTCTTCAGGCTTGTCTGAGGGCCTGATAAGAGGAGCTACCCTTTCAGAAATGATAGCCTTACCATTCTCATCTCGTTTCACAGGGTACAGCACATAGTGTTGAATTATGAATAGAACATCAAAGAAAACGACTTCCTACAAAATCAAAGACATGACATTGTAATTAGCATGGGAGGATTTTTTTTACTGTGATGACTTGCTCAGAAAGCCAATAGGTGATGAAAATATTAGTTAAATAAAACTACAAGTCATGCTCACCAACGAAAGAAGCGTTTTCCCAATATTTCCATAGAAATTCACTAACGTGTCTGCAACACAATTTGTTCAGTCAGGAAAAAAAAACCAACAAATGTAACATAGATCATGCACTGCAATCAAATGAAAAATGCAGCTTACGTTGATCTATAGATTGCACACCCATCTGACCAAAGTTCAGCACCCCTCCTATAAGATCAAGTAAAATATTGCCAATACTCCAACCAATTGTACTCTTCCGCTTGAAGTTCATGATGGCCTAAGGTAAAGGTAAACAGAATCATTAGAAACAAATATAAGTGCATACTATTTATAGCTATGTATTGATTATGTAATTTGAGCAGAGCTATACTCTAGTAATATCAAAATAGGTTAGAGAATGGTAACTGAATATAAAACTATTTTCTTTATTTCATGGAATATGAAGCAATAAATCCTGGCCATTGGAAACTGTCTTGTTAGTGTCAAATGGATAACAGACACGAAGGGCAACTTGACGTGTCTGGAGTGTTCATGTTCAGTTAAGCTAATGCACTGAACTTGTCATGTGCTGGAATTACTGTGCACACATACTATCCATATATGTGAACAGTACCCATGGTACTGTAGCAGCCACGTATGGCATGATTAGATTAGTTATAAGAGATAAAAATAGTTAGTTTTTTATTAGATGGATTTACTATTTTATAGATATATTTCATCTATTAGAGATAGATTTTCTTATAGACAGATTATTTCTTAAAGATCAAGTCGAGTTATCTCTATAAAAGAAACAGTATATATCCAGCTTTGGTCTCCGATTCTTAGCTTTGGTCTCTTCTCTAGACCGGCTACTCTAGATCCGTTCTTTCCCCTAACTAATGCTCTCCTTCACCTAACGTCATTCTACCCTAAGTCGTCGTCGTCTGACCTCCCTCCGACAGATGTTTATTCCGTTATGAATTAAGGTTCATGACAAAACAACCGATTATCGGGTCTAGACACATCCTATTAAAATTCTGTTTGAATTGACCCCTAATTTTGTCCTACATCAAGGATATCACTAGCTCTCCATCCACATTAAGAGACAATCAAGTAATCGTATAACTAAAGTATGACAAGAAAGTAGCACTACCTGAGGGATGTACTTGATTGATGTCATTCCAACCTGTATTGAACTGAAATTCACAAAGATCAGGGGGAAAATCTATCCCACTTTTACCACGAGGAGCAAGAAATGTCAATAAAAAAACATTTATCTAGCCTAAATAACCATGACTAGCTCCCTCAAAAGTCAAAACTAAAAGGGTTTACAAACAGTGAAGGTAGAGAGAACTTACTTGAACACATCAATAAGCCAAAGCCATCTACTTTTTGGCCAAGCTACAATGAGGCAAACAATAGCAGCTGTCCAGACAATAGCAGTGATTGATATGCACACTTTGGAGACTTTCTGGTTTCCTCGCTGCATATTCCGGTTCAAAAATTCAAGGCACTAAAGTGTCAGACACTGAGACATAGTTCGAAGATATCTCTGTGGTCCTGATAGGACAGGTTAACTAACCTCATAGATGAATACTTGAAAAAGGGTAAAAGCTGTCAATGCAACCGCATGTAGAGAAAATGCAACATCATTTGCAGCAACAGGAATCATCTGCATTAAATGATACATTAAGTTATATTTTAAATTTAAGGCTTAAGAATTATAATTTTGATACTCCCTCCAATCTTTTTTATTTGTTGTTTTGGACATCGACAGTCACCAATACATAGCTTTGACCATTACTTTTTTTAATTATATGTTAGCAAAAATTATTTAAAAAGTATAATGATATGAAAGTGCTTTTGATAGCAAACCAACCTAATACGATTTTGAAATAACAAATGTAAATACTTTTAATGGTCAAATTTTTAAAACATTGACTGCACATTCTAAAATGACATCTATTTGAGAATGGAGGAAGTAGTTCGAAGAGATGATGAATCACACCAAGGATGCTCTGCCGTCAAGTAAAAACTACAAGTAAACACAACAAAGGACATGGAGGTGTGGCTTCTTTTTCTCTAGTACTGATGTAAAACTACAGCTATACCAACTAAAATAATCAAATCATATGTGCGTTTGAACTTTCTTTAGCATCAGAGAGATGATGTTTAGAAAAAACAAAGTTGGCACTTCCTTGATATGTGTCAGCAGCTTACACAGTTCAAGGCTTCCAGTTCCAGCATTGATCCAACACAGGCCATTGTACTAGCTATATCAATTTACGATTTTACGTTCAGTTCAGCATCAGTATATCATGTTAACCCAGTGGTGGGGGGAGGTGACTCCAAAAAAGAAACAAATAGACAGTTCCTAGACTGCATCAGCGGCTAGTATGGCTCCCAGCATTGCTCCAAGCGTCAGACAGGTGTCAGTGAAATGTTAGTGGCAGTACCAAACTTTTTTTGACAGGAAGAGTAGGAATTACAAAACTAGCTAGAAATACTTCAAAATGCATAAGCAAAGGTATCCCATAATGTCAACAGATTTGGTAGTTGTCAGTGGTGAGTGGTGGCCAAGCAGTAATGGTACGTCAGCTAGAATATCAGTCTTGTGCTTGGATAATCCTAATCCCAGCTAAAAAATGAAAAAAGGTGGAATTGTGCAATCAGCTAGTCATTACAATCGCAGTAAAATCATGCAAGCACATGTGCATTGATAAAGAGCGGAAGATACTGGTCAAGCACAAAAAAGGAGCACTAAGCATACTGTTATATTGATGGCTTTAAATGCCAACAAAATGCCAAAAAAAAAAGTGTGCCCATCCATCTGCCTTGCTTGTATGTTATTATAGGCCTGTTCATATTGGCTTATGCTTGTGGCTTCTGCTTCCAAAAGTTAAAGCCAATACGAATATCTCAACTTTTATAAATTGTTTATATCATTTATTACTATTCATCAACCACTACTTTTCATTTTCACATATTGCAATGTATTTTGCATTTTATTATATCACAATTCCATAAATCACATGGTGATCCGAATATTATAGTGTCTTTCGTTGCACCATCTTTCTTATATAATACACTACTATTCATCAGCCACTACTATTTATCAGCTGCTTCTATTAGCCACTACTATTTATCAGCCACAGCCAAAAACCATCAGCAAAATCCAATATGAACAAGTCCTATGTTAGAAACTAAATTAAGATGTTAAAGACATAAAGGTTTGAAAACCTAATGATGGAAAGGTCTTTGTTCTTACCCTCAGATAAGGATCTAGTACCATAGCATAACTAACATAAAGATGCTAAAATGATCTCCCTACCTCACTCCCTCATTGCCCTCAGCTAAGGATCTAGTACGATGGCAGAACTTACATAAAGATGATAAAAACGATCTGCCTACGTCCCTCTCGCATATAAACACACGTGTGTGCGTGCATACTGCATAGCCAACCACATATAGCACCATACAGGTATGCACATGTTATATCATCCAAATTAACTTGTACCAGTTTGTTGCATATATTATACAGAAGTGTAAATGCAAGCATTAATTTGAAATCAAATCATTAGGATAAAATATGTTCTGTGTACTTACCACCCACCAGTCCTATGTGGCTTTCTAGTTCTTCTGGAATGAGCAGAACTAGAACCGTGACCTTTTGTTACAATGCACCCATTGCGATAATTCTATTCTTACAATTGTTAAGATGCACATTATTTAAGAATAAGTCAAAACAGAAGCCCGCAGGTATCTGACTGGATGTGATGTTAAACAGTAAAAAAGTTACCCAATCAATTAGCTTTGCTCCTAGAGCCATTCCCAGCATCAACTATCGGAATTTAAGCAGTGCCATCCATATCCGATCAACAGAACTGAAAAAAATTAAATGGCAGTGATGCCTAACCTCTTTATCACCATACTTATCATGATACTGTCTCTGGATGAAGGGGCTGAAGAATAGAGCTGCATTGTATACGAGGTAGGACGAGTGCTTTGTCAAGTTGAACACCAGAAAATCAAAGTTCAGACCCACGACACTGCAATTGATGAATCCAGTTAAATGATGAGCAAATCAAGTCAACTGCAGGCAAATGCTAAAAGGCCAATATTGGGTGAGGAAAAAACACCGATCAAAGACTTTGCAAAATTATACTTCAGCCTAATTGAGTAGGATTCAAGCATTACCAAAATACACTTCAAACAATCTTTTTTAAAAAAATGGAAAACAAAGTGAAAGGGCATAAATGGAAAACAAGACAGATGATACCAACCGCATCTTCTGCTGTAGATTATTTTTGGACAAATTAGGAACATAAGGCATTGCTTTTAAAAACAAGTAACAATATGCCTGTAAAGTAACCAATAACCATGTCAAGGAACAACAAATATATTAAAATTAATATGTAGTATATAGGATATAAATGGGTATTTCACAAACATGAGCAAGAAACAATATAATAAATTTATGGGATTGGTGCAACTAATTTGATGAAAAATATGCACTGTTTCATAAAAGGTGCACCATATGGTGTAAACAGGTGCCAGTTGGCACCCTAAATTAGGAAATAGATTTATATAAAAAATGTAATAGATTTTACTCTGGTTAGCTCAAAATCCTAAGGTTTAATCAATAATGTAGCAGGTAGGACATGAAACGAGTTATGCAGCCTGAAGATTAAAGTTTCATAACAAATCAATTATTTTTCAGAAGGGGTGTTTGTTACAACGAGAGATGCAGACAAACCACTTATTGAATTTTCCTTATATGGCATTGAGTGTGAAATCCCTCACTGTGAGCCTGACAGGTGGGTCCAGACCCACATGTCAGTGTTACATTCAAGGGCATACAAGGGATGCGGAAAGATTCAGTGGCATATAAGAAATTGCCCCCCAAGAACTTATTATGTCCAAACGAAAGCATTCTGCCTGTAAACAACATCAGTATTATCAGGTTAAATGCGCACCCATCTCTCATAACAACTAAAGGGTATTCCAAGCTGTGCTGCTAGGAAGTCTATTATGGGTTCATAAGATTATCGATTCTTCAACCCACTGAAGGAAGTGGATCCAGCTATAAGTTTCTGTTAACATACCCTGAAGCTGCGCTTCTATGTAACTCCAAAAACAAAAAGGCGTGAATTTAAAGCAGCTCCAATCAGATGAGAGTTTCGGGCCACAAGTTTTAGTTGGTCATGATTTTGATCGAACCATAATTGCAAGATCTGTGCTCAATTTGTTTCGAATAACCACAAAGCACCTGTCTCATCCCACAATCATGATGGGCAGCAGAGCGGAAACGATTTTTAAGCATCAAGAGTAGCTACGATGCTTATATACCACATGTCCTACCATAAGCAAAGGATTCATTCTACTCACTAACTTTTGTTTTGTTTCCTTCCCTATAATTTGCACACATGCCACCCTCCGATTGAGCCAACATCTGACAACAGAAGCAAGTCAATCGAGACAATTCCGATAGTTTCCCGCGGAAGAAGACAGGGCTCAGCATCAGCTCAATGAAGGCTTCTTTTCTTGGACACTTCACACTTTTTTGCTCAGACAAATCAGCGTGGGCTCAAAAAAAATTTCACCTTGCAAAGGTACATGATAAATAAAGAGAAAGAGAAACCTAGGTCCGAACATGAAGAGGGGGATTTCCCCCAAATCAAGACATATACACGACCAAGGGAGCAAAAGACAAGAATTAACCCACAACAAACTAAAGATTAAGAGAAGGATTAGGCGGAGTCCCAGATGCACAGACCAAAGAACGCCTACCCAAACAGACCCAACCCAAGAACCCAACAATATCGGTATTATCACCCAAGAAATGGGAGAACTAAGTACAAACAACACAAGAAAGAACAGAAGAGAGAAATCTCACCTCTTGCGCCTGTAGTTGAGGAGAACCTGCGGGTAGAAGCTGATGGACCAGGCGAAGAAGGCGATCCACCCAAGGACCTGGTACAACACCTCCAGCCCCCCCGAGTTCCACGACGACGACATCGCCAGCGGTCCAATTCACTCCCCTTCCCCTCCCCTCCCCTCCCCTCCCCTGCTTTTGCCTTCTTTCACCTACTGATTTCGATTTCCAATTTTTCTACCGCCTGCCCCGGTCCTTTTTCCCCCTGCTCCCCTGATTTTTATAGTGCGAGAAAAGTGAGCCCACGACCGGAGGAAATAGAATCATTTACTAAATATCTCCTCGTGCTGCTCGCCATCCCCATCACATCCCAGCTCCTCGTTCGGTAGGGAAATGCATGGCTGCCACTGCGGTTTCCACTTATTTACGGTTGAGCCCGTGGAAATGTCCGACGGGTTCATTGCTCGCGGGCCCGGTTCTGAACGAATGCGGACGGGATTCCGGCTACCTACGTACAACCTCCCGGAGAGGACCGTTTTTTTCCTTTTCTGTTCCCGTAGCGGGTTTTTATGCCCATATGGCCCTTAGGTCTTTTTTTTTTTCTGGTTTGATGTTCGATACGTAACGCCTTCTGTAGCTCCAGAGCACGGAAGCCTGGCGCCGAGCGTGGCTACTCGATGAGCATGGGAGGCGTGGGCCCACCACCTCTTGCCCTATGATACCATACGAAGTTAATGTCCTATATGAATGGTATCTTTTGTGCTTTGGTATCATATGAAGTTAGTGGGTTTCACACATTCTGTGCCCCCACCCATACCCTCCTGCGCTCACTAGCCGCAGCAGACATCATGCGTCAAACGCTATTTAAATCACACTTAAGAAAGGGCTAAATCCATAAAAAAAAGGCTAAGAAAACCAAATGTGAAAAAAAAACCCCCCACCCTGGGTCAGAAAAAGCAAAGAAAACTCTGGGTGGGAAGACGGGCTGAATGCGCTGCATGGTTGCGCTCTGCAAGTTTTTTTATGAGTGGTTGATGTTTAATTGTTTTAATGCTAATGTTTGTGTAAACGAACTGAATGTTAATAAGTCAATACAACGTTTTAAAAAAATCTATTCTACTAAGGTGTTTTAAAAGACGGTGAAGAAAACATTTTATTTATTTGTTAAGAGAAAATCATAAATCAAGTTATGCGCCATAAGGTGAAAAAAAAGTTCCATTGCTAACTGAATAGGAGGATACAACACCATATTACGTTTTTAGATATTTGCATTGCGCCGTAGCGTGTACGCTTGGGTAGCGCAGCTGGGGACGTACAAGTGGTTAGTATGGATATGTAATAATAATAGTTTGTCGTGATCAAATGGATCAAGATTCTTTCTGAAATGCTGTGCATGGCCGAACGAGATACCTTCTGACGTTTCTAGATACCTGCCAGCGACACAGCGTGAAACCGCTCGGGTCCGCGACGGGCGATGGGCTTCTGCGTTTGGGACGGCTTTTTTTTTTTTACTGTTATGTTTTTGTTTTATTTTTTATTTTCGATTTTTTATTATTTTTTCTGTATTTCTTTGTATTGTTTGTTACGAGCTAATATTTTTATTTATTTTTAAATTTTTTAAAATTTTATTATACCAATAAGTCAACTCAGTTACAGTAAAAAACAATCTGTTACAGAAAAAAACTATAAGATATTACCATTCTGACGCTACCTAAAGCTGAATTTTCTTGTTGGTTCCAAACCTAAAGTTATCAGCTTTATCACAGTGGAAAAATGAATTTGATGTTCGCCTCTATTGTCTACTGTGAGCATGAAGTCCCTCCACAACTAGGGCTAGCAGCGAAACAAATGTGCAGACGAAAGTTGCAAATACCACCTCAAAGTTCGAACCCATATTCGAGGAAAGTCGTTCTATTGATTTTATCATCGACTACATGAATGGTTGTTAAGCATATAATATATCTATAGTCCCTTAAACCAACTGATTCCGACTGCTTTCGATTCAATCGAAGGTAGAAAGGCGTATAGAAAGCTTTAATTTCATTGACGTGCATCGTCGTGAAGTGGGAAGAGTACCAATAACGCATAAGGATCCTTTAATAAGATGTAGCTTTGATTTTTGATTTATATTTTTTAAATTCTAATTATTCATGAGAAATAGTATGAGAAAAAAAAGTTACATATGTTTTTGATTGATATATCTGAACTTGATACAATGTATACTACAATCTACATATAAATCCTGTTATAAAAAAATACACTATTTAAAAAACTAATTAGAGAGATGCTTCAATACTTTCCTCAACAGTGATTTGCATAATTTTTAAAACATGACGAATAGTGGATAGATGCTACTTACCTCTTCATTTGCTTTGAAATTAATGCTACTCTTATTAGGGCATCTCCAATGGTCTGAGTCAGCTGGCTATTTGCATGTACACATCAGCATAAATCCTATGTGGAGGAAAGAGAGTATGCAAAAAAATCGAGCCGGCTCTTCCTTAAGCACTAGACTATAACAGAAAACGAGGCAGTCTCTATAAATGACTGTGTATGCATGTAAGTATCAAATAGCTATCCTTATAGACAGTCTTTTGTATGCTAGCTATTTGGTTGATGATGTGGAAGTCTCCTAGTTAGTTGCTAGTTAGGACCATTGGAGATGCCCTTAGAGAGAAAAACATTGAAGCACTGCTCAACTAATTATTATAGCAACGAAAGTCAAAACCAAGGCTAAAATCAAAGTGAACGGAACCCACCTAGGATGGCCTCAGGGGCTAGATACTTGCGTGAAGCACCAAGGATTCTTCTTCTTCACGTGGACCGCATGCCACATCCCAAGGTATTAATGTTCTTTCTAGATAACCTTTTTGGTAACATAGGTTTGCAGTTGCTATTGACATGGAGATGCAATATATAGGCCGTGTAAGTATGTGTGTGTATATATATATATATAGGAAAAACACTTTTTACACTTAAGTGTAATTACATCCATATCTAATATACCATCTAAACGAACTTAAAACACTCCTTTATCACTTTGGATATACTTATATACTAATTATAAGATACTTCAATGTGAACCACATGAAAAAATTATAAAGGAGTCCACACACACACACACTATATATATATATATATATATATATATATATATATATATATATATATATATATATATATATATATATATATATATAAATACTTGCTACACTGGGTGTAATTACACCCACCTCTAATATACCACTTAAACGAACTTGAAATACCCCTTTATCACTTTGGATATACTTGTATACTAATTGTAAGATACTTCAATGTGAACCACATGAAAAAATTATAAAGGAGTCCATAGTTTTTAGCACATTTTGTAAATAGCTTCACATACGCACATAAAAAAAATATGTTAAAAAAATCTACATACTACCTCTGAAAAATTGTTCATACCACCTAGATAATCTTAAATACTCATATACTGCACATACATACCCTCCGTTACGCGAGATACTCCCGACGGTATGAGATACGACATAGGGTGTAATTACAATCGAGCGTAGAAAAGAGGTTTCATATATATATATATATATATATATATATATATATATATATATATATATATATATATATATATATATATATATATATATATATATATATATATATATAGGAAAAATACTTTTACACCTGTGTAATTACACCCATCTCTAATATACCATCTAAACGAACTTAAAATACTCCTTTATCACTTTGGATATACTCGTATACTAATTATAAGATACTTCAATATGAACCACATGAAAAAAATTATAAAGGAGTCCATACACACACACACACAAACATATATATATATATAAAATACTTTCTACACCCGGGTGTAATTACACCCACATCTAATATACCACTAAAACGAACTTGAAATACCCCTTTATCACTTTGGATATACTCGTATACTAATTATAAGATATTTCAATGTGAACCACATGAAAAAATTATAAAGGAGTCCATAGTTTTTAGCATATTTTGTAAATAGCTTCATATACGCACATAAAAAAGAGTATGTTAAAAAAAATCTACGTACTATCTCTGAAAAATTGTTCATACCACCTAGATAATTTTAAATACTCATATACTGCACGTACATACCCTCCGTTACGCGAGATACTCCCGACGGTATGAGATACGATATATGGTGTAATTACAACCGAGTGTAGAAAAGAGGTTTCATATATATATATATATATATATATATATATATATATATATATATATATATATATATATATAATTTACTTTTAGGTGTAGTTATTTCTATTGCATTCACCACATAATTTGTTCAAGATCTGTGCATGCTTTGAGTGTGGATGTGAGATTGCAGGTTTCTTATCGGGCAAACCCGTTCAAGCTTTCCCACCTCTCTCAGGCTCCTCTCGGGCGATCTGCAGTCGCCTGGCCTCTCTCTCCCTCCGGTGGCTCTGTTCCCATCTCGCATCGCCTACATTCCCGCTCCCTAATCCCGATCCCACCCTTCTCCTCCCCTCGCGTCATTCCAACCGCTAGTTCTTCATCAGGAAGGAGAATACTGCAACTGCAAGTGGAAGGTATGCTTATGTTTTTCAAATCTCTAGTTTGAATCGCAGCACAGCTCAAACCAATTACTGTTTTTCAGGTCTTAGATGCCCACGTTTGCCTGATCTGACCAATTGCTTCTCAGAAAACATTATACTCACTATTCCTGCTAATCTATCTATTATTCGTTTTGAAACGCTTTCTGGTTAATCATCTGTGTTCTCATCATTTACTTGATATTATATACTATCGTTTGTAGGTCATGGACAAATCGAGGAAAGGGATGAAACATTCTAGTGGCAGCAGCTCCAAATCTACTTTTACCAGAGCTCTTTCTATGGTGTGCACAAAAAGAGGTATCCATACGGGAAGAGCATAGATACTTAGATACTAATGGTTCCCATGCATAGATCAGACGTGCTGTGAAGGTGAGGAAGTGTCGGGATCCGAATATGCAAATTTAGATTCTCTGTGTAAACGGTACTAGTCTAGAATTACGCTAGTGTACATAGTCAAACATAGATGTAATCACAACCATACACACGCTAAAATAAAGAGAAATATCAAATATCGATAAATATCCAGAATACGACCTTATGGTCAAACTTACAATAGCACTAGCTCGAAGGGCTCAAAATCTAGCAGCAAAAAACTAAAATAAAGCGTAGCAGCCAATCGACATACCCACAGGCTATCGAGTAGAGAACGAAGTCCTAATCCGTGAAATTATCGAAGTACTCTCCTTCTGAAACCTCCTACTGATAATACTCCTTCTCCTCAACTAAGCAACAATAACGTAAAGTCATGAGTATATTGGTACTCAGCAAGTCGTTTATAACAAATGAATACAATATAATATGCAAGGTTTACCAATGGAGGGTCGAAAGGTTAAAGTGCATAAATGATATTTCAAGATAAATATGATAAATAGATTGAAAACGAACTTTAATGGAAAATCATAATAATAATAATCAATGGAGTTGAAGTAAAACACTTGTGGACATCCCATCTATAAGTTAAACCAATAGTGAACTACCTGTTCATTAACCAACCATAAACTGCAAGTTTAAATAAAATCACTAACCCTCGTGTGAAATTATCGAGTATTATCCATGACCGAGGACGCGGTTATTCGAATAGTTTTACACTCTACAGAGGTTGCACAACTGTACCAACATGATGTGATTAGCCTCGGCCTAAAAAAATTACAATAAGACCTTTACAAAGTTCAATTCCAACCTAATCCCACCCGCTAGGGTTTCACATCACACCCCCCTTGCGTCACATGAAAATCAGCAACCATATTCATTACAATAGCGAGATTAAAGTTGAAACATTCCAAATTAATCAGCCAGATTTATTTTATACTAGACATGTGGTTTGCACAATAAATCTCAGATCAATGACGCACAAAGTTATATCCTTAATACTACCTATGCGAGACTACCACATCCCACGAAGTGAACCTACACTTCCCTCTTTACTGCACGATCACTCGTCCAAGTGAAAACCAAGTTTGTATAACTACGTCAATGACACACCAATGTCATGGCACAATTTTTAAAAATTATGGCACCAACTACAGTTCCGTATTTCATTAAGTCAAGTTTAATATTTCTATGCGATAATAAACTCTTTCGTAAAGTAAGGCTAAACATTCTAATCGTACATCCATGTGACATCTAGTATAGCATCACTAATAAGTTTTCCAACCTAGCGTGACAATGGCATCATAGCATACAAATTATCAAGGAGAAAGGTTAACCAATTGGGGAATAACTACCAAGTACAATGGTTTGAATTAAATAGCGATACAATGTAATTTAAAACAAGGTAATTAAATAATAGATTTTAAATTGGGTTCAACATGACAAAGGTTACGACTTGCCTTGGTTATGCTCAATGAGGTACTCGGGGTCTTCTAGCATCGCTCTTGCTCCTCCGGAATCGGAATCTAATGAGAGAGAAAACAACCGAAACAACAAAAATAAATCAAATAAAATTCAAATAAACTCTAAAAACCTTGAAACCAGATCCAACAGATAGAGCTCGATTTTAGATGAATTTAGAAAAAAGAACGGGGTCAATCAGAGCTAGAACGAAGGAGAACGAGCTCTCAAAAAATTAACCCTAAAGGAAAATACTGAAAAATCGAAAAAGACACTGTACTATGGACTGAGTTCACGAGATAGAGGGGGTCTATGGTGCACCAGGTCTACAGAATAGTGTCACACCGACGCGGCCAGCGTGGCTAACGTGGCACACTCTGGTGCTGACATGTGGCGCGCTAACATGGCATGCTGACGTGTCATGACACGTGGCCTAGGGCTGACGTGGCTAGGGATGACATGGCACAGGATCGGACGTGGCGGCGACGGTGGGATCGGACGGTGCGGGGAGGTGACACGTGGCGCGATCTGATTTACCGGTTTGAATGTGGATGAGCGGCCACGATCGAGCGGTGAGGATGCGGATTGCTGACACATTTTCGGCACATGGTATGGTGCGGCTCGGGAACCAAGGCGCAGGTGCGTTCGGCGCGGTGGGGTCGGCACGTGGCCCAAGGTGGGGCGCGGGTGCACGGGCGACGCGGCTCCGGTGGGGTGGAGGTGGTTCCGGGCAACGGCGAGTCGGCACAAAGGGGGACGGAGACAACGGGGCATCTCACCGGCGGCGGTGGTCGTCGGTGAGGGTGGAGACAGCGAAGGACGGCGCGAGGGACGGCGTGGCTCCACGAGGTAGCGGGTCCGGCACAAGCGTGTCCAACGAGGGGCGGCAGCACACGGCGAGGTCAGTGGCGGAGGCGGCGACGCACGGGTGGGAGGAGATGGCGGGAGGCGGTGGTATTATATGCACGTGAACCGAGGCCGTGTTCGAGACGAACACGATGTGATTTCCGCGTCGGGGACGAAGGGCTCGGGGGGCCGACACGTGGCACGTGGAGCGATCGGACGGCGGGACGTGGGCGAGGCACGAGCGCGTGAGTGCGGCGCGGGTCGCTAGGGCACACACGGGTGGGCGGCTAGATGTGCGCCAAGTGGCGGGGCGGTGGGATCGAGTGGCTCGGGCGAGGCAGTGCGCGGGTGCGGCCGGGCCGGGCCGAAGTGGGCCGGCGAGGGGGAAGGTGCGCGCGGCAACGCATGGCCTGAGGGACGGTGGCCTGAGGGAGACGGCGGGGAGGTTGGGCCGAGGGAAATCGGCCCACGGGCTTTTAAAGCTTTTTCCCCGGTTTTTGTTTTTCCCAAACCCGAATAAAATCAAAGGAACTCTAGAAAATAACAAATAAATCCCAAAAGTTCAGCAAAAATACCAGAAAAATTCTTGTGACACAAGGAACTTAAATAAAATATTTTTAGCTTATGTTAATATTTATTTTAATCATATTAAATTATTTTAATTTCTAAAAATTCAATTTAAGCTTGATTTAATTCCAGAAAATTTCAAAAAATTTATTTTTGAAAATAAAACTTTATAAACTTCAGAAAAACAGGATGCTACAGGAAGGCAGGATAAAAGAGCACATCTCTTGCAAGAATGGCCTGTCCATATGGATGCCGACAACAGAGCAGCCGGTAATTTGCATATCATGGAGGAGTATATCAATTTGGTTGGCAAGTGCATATACTTAATTGCAACTCCTGCTTGATCCGAATATTCAGTTTACCCACGATTGGAAATGATGGGTTCCAGTTCCTTGCAGCGACAGGATACTCTACATGCGAGTACTTCCATGACGATTTTGCCATTTTATGGGTCTGTAGTCGCCAAATGCAATCCCTGCAACTTCTCTCCACGGCCACTGCTGCATGCTTCCATTTTTGAATTATACATACTACTTTTTTTTTATATATACTTCATACTGCTTTTCAATAAATACTTCATTTTGAGAAGTATATTCCCCTTCTCAAGTATATACTTTTTTCTCTACTTCGTACTACTTTTTTCATATACGTACTTCCAACTCAGTCTATTTACTGCCTCTATGCACAGACGGCTCTCCTGCGTGAGAGATCGACGGGAGATGCATGCTCAGCTTCGGACACAGATGACTGTCGCATGTGTATTGATAAAGAGCGGAAGATACTGGTTAAGGATGAAAAGGAGGAGACAAGCGGCTACTACGACTACCATCACATCAACACGCTACATGACTCTACTTTTGCTATGAGTCTACACATCTAGTAATAATCCCGTAATCTATTATTAGTAGAGGTTTATTGTTTATACGGTAGAATTTTTAAAAATTAATTTGGTTTCGCTCGTTTCAGCTTTTTTTTACTATTCAGTAATTCGTCTTTTTCTGAATTTTTTTTAGATTTTTTGGGCTTTTTTATATTTTTCTTTTTTCCTGTATTTCTTTACATTGTCCGTGATAAGCTAACATATTTTTTTATTTTTACATTTTTTTAAATTTAATAATACCTAAAAAATCAAATTAGTTATATTAAAAAAAATCAGTTACAGTAAAATTTTAATTAAAAATTAAAAACTATCGCTAAAATGAACGTCCTCTAAAATTATGTTTGTATAATCTATCCGTCGCATTACAGTGCCATCCCAGGCCGGCTCCCTGCAGTCTTGCTAGATGGGGAGAACGCCTTAGGGGGTGATCGGAATAGCGATGGCTTTTGGCTTTTAGCTGAAAAAACACTGTAGCTGGCTGAAAAAACACTGTAGCTGAGTTAGTGGATAGTGTAGTGAATAGTGAAAAAAAAGCTGAAGCTAGAAGCTGAAGCCGAAAAAAAGTCAAACCGATCACCCCCTTAATAAATGCGCCATTAGATCGGTTACATGAATGCCAGCCCTCCTTGCTTGCTTGGCTAGCTCCTCGAAAGCAGGGACGCGCAATGATCAAAGTATCTGGACAAGATCCCGGCGACATGCGTCAGAGAGAAGCGAGGATACCAACAGAACAGGATTGAAGTGGAAGCTACAACCAATAGGTAGGATACGTTGGCATGCATGTCCTGCGGCCAAACTTGCGTCCTCTCGACTATGCATCATTGTTTCGTATTTTGCTATTCGCCTATTCCATCTGTTCCTGACCTACGGGGTGTTTATGCCCAAAGTATCTGGACAAGATCCCGGTGACGTGCGTCAGGGAGAAGCGAAGATACCAACAGAGTAGGATTGAAATGGAGAAATCTGGACATTTTCGGTACTGTTAACGTATAAAAATTCCAAATTTAACCTTTTTTGTATAAAAATTTTAAATCTAGCATCCCTCCCCACCGCACGATTTACCAAAAAGTGACACGTGGCGGAGTCGTGCGGTCTCCGACCGCACGATTCGCCAGGAAGCGACACGTGGCGGAGTCGTGCGGTCCCGGACCGCACGATTCACCAGGAAGCGACACGTGGCAATCGTGCGATCCCGCACAACTCAATCGTGCGCCACGTGTCGCTTCCTGGCGAATCGTGCGGTCAGGGACCGCACGACTCCGCCACGTGTCACTTCCTGGCAAAACGTACGGTGAGGAGGGGCTAGATTTAGAATTTTTACATGAAGAGAGCTAAAATTGGAATTTTCGTGCGCAACAATATCAAAATAGTCCAGATCCAAAATGGAAGCTACCGCCTACAGGTAGGATACGTTGGCATGCATATACTTCATGATGTCTTCTGCGGCCAAACTTGCACGCTCTTGACTACGCAGCATTGTTTCGTATTTTGCTATTCCACCTGTTCCTCCATTTCCTTCGTCTGTAACCTATAGGGTATTCATATTAGCTACAGTTGATATCTTCTGGTAGAAAATAAATACCTATTCCGTAATGTATGGTGCCATCTCTGGACCTCTTTTCTCTTCGATTGGAGGCTGTTTTTGTTTTTAACTCCCTTGACCAGGAGTGATTCCATACTTTCTATCTTTATAGATATGCACAAATCTTAAAGCACAACCAAGGAGTACGTAGTATCAATCCACCTTTAAAGGTGCTTTAATATTTGTGTAATTCACTATGAGTATAGAATCACCTCTCTTGACGATGTGATGCTATTAGGGCTTCTTTGGATTGGAACGAGAAAATTTCGCCGGGAACTTCGAAGGAACAATACTATTCATCAATAGTTTTGGCACAATACCCACGTACCACTGTGTCGCCACCTGGAAATTTTTTTCCAACCCAACAAAACTGCATCTCTAAGGAGGATGCCAATGTACGGAAAGCGTGGTGTCACCGGATGATTTTCAAACAAATCGACGAATGAACAGGTTGTAATACAAAATCAATCAAAAAGTCCATGAGAAGCAATACACATGCTTCTTTAATTGTAAGCGGTAGACCTAATTGTATTTCTCCGCATTGATTAATTACTATTTCCCGTCACTGCAACGCCAAATGGAGGAGTAGTTGATTACCAACAAGGCTGTGATTTCTTAAAAGGGGCCTCTACCGTACTCCGGCTCAATAGTTTTCACCGCTTGTCCAGAGTTGGAGATTTGACGGCGCCTATAGACGCTTTACTCGTAGTCTTTCCGGATATATCTAGTGCACAAGAACAAGTTCGTGCACAAGGTACAAACCTTTGGTTTTGCTTTAATAATGTTATAAAACATATGGTAAAAATACATGATTAAAATAATGAGAGACGAGAATTTAACATGAAAAATCACAGATATATGAAGGCAAAATTTCTTATATAAAAGATATTACAATGAGTCTCTTACTCTTCCTATAGACTACAGGATATACATATACAGGGCGAGAGACGAATCCCACACAGACAAGGAAACCAAACCATAGTCGATTGCGGCGGTTGACATCATGTTTAATATAGCCAACGCTTAGCCCTTGCACCGGTCATACTATGTCTGGCATGACACGATGTAGTGTCCTACATAGACATCGTATAAATTCGGATCAAATTTAGAAGAGAAAAAAAGACTAATGTTACTATTGAGGTAGTGGCTCACCTTGGCCCAGTCAGCCTAATAATCGTGAGACCATATGACTAGCATAAGAGAACTATCACAAGAGAAAAGATAATATTACCCCTACAATTGTACACCCAGACAGAGGCATTTATGTAACAAGGCTTCTCATAGCACTACCACCGAGACCGCCGTAGAGAGGGCAATGGAGCTAGCCCGCAAAGGTCCCCCGCTCCTATGGCAGGGACACACCGATGAGGCGGTATCCCGACCCATGACAGGTAACGAGGGTGGCTCTTCAGCAGCCACACTAAATGATGGAGCGGGAAGCATCGCCAACGGAGGACCTGACCATGGCAGCCAACCAAAATGTCAAGGTTCGCACCGCTCAAGAAGTGGTCTTGTGGCGTCAACACTATTGCCGTCACCACGTACGGAGTGGGGGCCATCCTCCCTCTAGCACCGAGCGCGGCGGAAGCCCCCTTGAAGCAATTCTTGGAACACTACAATGAGAATTAATAGACCTACACAAAGTCATGCGCAAGAAGCAGGAGAGTCGGAGTTCGCCGGCGCTCACCGCGATAGTAGCAGAGGCAGTCGGAGAAGGGACAGAAAGTTACAAGGCCAATGCCAGAGCCCGTAATGCCTCTCGGAGGGTGGACCCTGAGTCCCTCCTCTACATAGGCTTACAGCTGAACGTTTGGCTGGAAGACTTCAAGATGCCCACGGTGGGGCCCTACCAAGGCAACATGGACCCCCGTGAGTTCTTGAGCATCTATGAGACAACCATCGAGGCATTGAGGGGAGATGACTCGGCAAAGATGAAGGGGTTGCTGCTCGCTCTTTGGGGGATTGCGCTCTCCTGATTTTTGCCATCTCCCCTGACTCGGTGTATGCATGGGAGCAAATTAGAGATCTTATGCACAACAATTTCTAAGGTAACTACGTGGAGCAAGTGAACGCTAATCAGCTCTTCGCAGTGAGACAAGCGCCAAGGGAGAAGTTATGGGCCTACTTTAAACACTTCATGAAGGTTTGCTGCCAAATAAGGGATGTCAACGATATGACCATCACCAACGTGGCCAACCGCAGCATCCAGAAGGGCCCACTAGCAGAGTATAACACACAGAAGCCCATAAAATGGTGGTCAAGCTTTTCGATAAGATGAAGGAATATGCCAGGGAAGAAGAGAACACGACGTGTTGTGAGGCAGAGGTTGCGCCACCTGCCCCTGAAGCCAAGCCCGCTCCTGCTATCACGAGGGAGGGCTCCAACCGTAAGCAGCAAAGGGAGTCAACACAGATACATCCTTGGCATCGAAGGAGTTGAGAAGAGCAGTACTCTTCCAGGTCATGGCCGTGGCCGAAGGGGCCGCGGGTGCGAAAAGGGGCGTGGTCAGGACGACTCCTGATAATAAGGACCATGGTGCGAAGTGCACAGTCGGGGAGACCACCTCACCCATGATTGCTCCACTATCGTGGCACTCTAGGAAAGTGTAGCTAGAGAGCATGCCCAGGGCACAAGGGTGCTGGTGGTGGCGCACGTACAGCAGCCCCCGAAGGTGTTGCTTGTCCAACTCCCACCGGTCGCCCTACGAATCTAGGGTCTCAAGGCCGACCCTTGTTGGATGATTAACACCATCACAGGTGGATCATCTCTCAAGTTCCATTTCTAGAGATAGAAGAGGGCCTACGAGCATCGGATCTACCACGTCATCACATACCTAGCGTACGTGGTCCCAGAATAGGCCCAGGCTGACATCACCTTTAAGGGGGTAGACTTCCCTGTAACATCCTGATTTTCAGAGATTTTAAAAAGCTTGAATTTAAAAATAAATTTTTGGAATTTTCTTGAATTTAAAACAAGCTTGAATGAATTTTTAGAATTTAATATGACTAAATTCAACATCAAAATTTGCTGAAAATATTTTATTTGGGTTCCCTGTCTCCTCCATGAATTTTTTGGTGAATTTTTTGGATTTATTTACTATTTTCTAGACCCCCTAGAATTTTATTTGAATTTCTACAAAAAGAAATTTTTGGAAAATCTCCCCGCCGCTCGATCTTCCTCTCTCCTCCATGCGTCGCTCATCCCCGGCCGCGCCGCCACTGTACACCCTTCCCGCGCGCGTGCGCCGCCGCGCCCTCGCCCGCCCGATCCCGCCGCCCACCACACGTCGTGCATCCGCGCTGACACGCGGCGGCACTCGGCTTCGCCTCGCCCGCCGCGCCGCTCCGATCTCGGCCGTCCGCCCCACCGCCGGATCGATCGCGCCGCCCGCCTTCACTTACTCTTCGTTTCTCATCCGACGGCCCGGTTCTTTTCCTCCGCCACGCGCCGCGCATCCGAGCCATCTCTCCGCTTTCTCTCTCCGACAGCGGGTCCCGCTGTCGTGCCCGTGCCGTCGCCGCTGTTCGCCTCGCGCCGCCGCCATTATCGCGCGCCCGAGCTCGCGTTCTTCGCCTCCGGCCGTTACTCCTCGCCATGAATGGTCCCGAGCATCCGCCGTCGTCGCGCGTTAATAAGCCGCCGCTTCCCCTCGAGGCGTTACTCGCTTCCGCCGTTGAGCGTCGGAAACCGCCGCGATTCTCCGGCGAGTTCGTGTGTCCGTTTCTTTCTGCGGGTATAAAGACGTCGCCGGAGCCCTTCTACCCCTTCGCGCACTCCTCCTCTCTAGCTACTCTTCGCGTGTGTCACCGCCGCGTTCCGTGCTACCGTCGTGCGTTTGCTGCCGCCGGTGAGTCCTCCGCCGTGCCGCCGCCTCGCTCCGCCCCTCGGTCCTCGCGCCCAAGGCCGCGCGCTCGCTCCTCGGTCGCGCGCCGCGCCGCGCCAAGCGCTTCGCGTCGCGCGGCGGCGCCAGCGTCGTCTTGGGCCACGCGCCGCCATCGCCACCTTCCCGCCTCGTGTCTCGCATCCCGCCGTCCGTTCACGATCGGAATCGCGAGGCATCGGCGCCGCCACGCGCCCTCTCTCCGCCGTCGGATCCACCGACACTCGCGCCGCACCGCGCCCGCGACGCCGCGCGACGCGCCGCACGCGCCGCCGATCCGCTCGCGCCGCCCACGCGCCGCCATCGCCGCGACGCTCGCCGCGCGCGCGCGCGATGCTTCCGCGACGCGCCGCGCCACGCGTCGGCAATCGCCGCCTTCCGCCTCGCGCCGCCGCATCTTCACCGTTCATCCGGACCGAGCCGAAGGCTCGATTTTGCCGCGTGGACGCATCGCGAGCCGCCCAATCTCGCCGCTACGCTCGCGCCGAGTCACCCACGGCCCTAGCCACGTGGCGGCACGCGGCGTGCCACGCCAACCCTAGTCCACGCCAAGAACCACGTGGCATGCCACGCCACCGCCACGCCACCAAAATCCGCCTCGGTGCCACATGGCAGCCACGTCGTGACCACATTAGCGCTGACGCGTGGCGGCACGGCCAAGACGCCACGCCACCCTCTAGCGTCGCCGCTGGCCGCGGCGTGTCTTGTTCGTGGACTCGGTCCACGATGGATCGCCCCACCACACCTCTAAAATATTATTTAAATTCCATGCTGACGTCATAATTATTCTTTTCCTTTAGAAAAATAATTCGTGCTGACGTCATAAATCCTTTTCGGTTTAAAATTTAATCCAGAAAATAGCCTTTTTCTTTTATTTTGTATTTGAACTTTGGAAGGCTATAACTTTTGCATTTTAACTCCAAATTGACCCATTCAAATTTCTAAATTCATCTAAAATTCCAAACTTTCATTTGGTATATTTATTTTTAATTTTTGAGATTTTATTTTATTTTATTTATTTAGTTCTTCTCGTTTCTCGTGTAGAATCCGATCTGTCCGACGATTTTCAAGAGCAACTTCGGAAAGGTTCTGACCTAATTCAAGAAGCAAGTCTCCTTGACCATTCTGCTCCTATGTTTTATAAATAGTTTTTGCAATTATTTCAAATTATTTGCATGGCTATGTTTGGTAAATTGATAATTTTACTTTTAAAATTTAGATAAGTACCCAATTTGTTATGCCTTCCTTTGGAAATTGTATACTGTATATCCTTGTCAACTTAGGATCACCTTTGGCTCAGTAATGAGTTAGTATTATTCTTATTGATTTTAGAATATTAGCAAAGGCTTAGTTTAGCTGATAAATGTAAAATGTTCATATGATAAGAATGGTTAATGAATGTTTTGTTTGAAAATTGGTAATAGATGTTACCACTATAAATCTTTAAAATAAAAATGAAATTCAAGGTAAAATTTGACGAGGGTGGATGGAAGGTTTGGCTGGTGCGGTTTAGCATGAAAAACGGGTTTGTGAATGATCCACCCTAGTCATCTAAGGATCGATTCTTGTGTTTGTCTAAACTGAGTAAAACCGTACAACCACAAGTTAAAATGGGTACAACCTAGCTAATTAACCTATAATAGTTTAGATTTTGTGTCACTATCAGAAAATGGGTATCAGGGATTTACTGATTACTCAAAGTGAGGGGTGGATTTATCAGACTCACATGGCGCCAGAGGGGGCTTCTGAATGTGGTGGATTTAACCCTTCAGCGATGAAACCTCAGCGGGTGATATAAATCTATACTAGAGTAGGTGAAAAGCTTTGTGATATTTTATCTGGGTCTTATGCCAAAGGAAGCATGTTGACTGTTAGGATAATATATCTCTTGTGGGTAAAGTTATACACACTCTGCAGAGTAATAAAACTATTCGAATAGCCGTGCCCACGGTCAAGGGCGGACAAGGAATGCATTCACATAGTAGAGATTTGACTTTGAATTAAAAAAAGGTTTTGGAAAAACTAGAGAGTGGATAGAACTCTCGTGATTTTGGTCTGGTGGAAGTAACCAGTTCAGGTGGTTTTAACCTAGATTTTGAAACTTGGCGGAGATAGCCTACTTATCAGTGATGGTGGATGTAACCTTCACTAAAGTACTTATTAAACTTCAGATTATAAAAATTAAATGTTTAATAAAATGCTTTTAGAAGGAGTATATAAATTTGAAATAAAATGCTGATTTGTGCAAAAGAGCCATATAGCCTTCCTTTGTTCAACCTTGCATCTAATGCATCTTTCCCAAGACTTGCGGAGTACTTTATGTACTCACATACTACACTTCAACTAATTCTCAGAGGAGGTTGAAGCTCAAGAAGGGACTACGACCACTGCTCCGCTATGGCTGTGATGGATTCTTTTAGGAGGACTAGGTCTCGTTGCTCAAGTCAATTGCCCGTGGCGCATTGATGGGCCGTTTATCTGAATATTTTGCTTCCGCTGTTTTATTTTGTGTAAGAGGTTCAGTGAACCGCAGTTGTAAGGCCTTGGGCCAGGACTTATGTATTTCCGTTATTATTGTAATAAAGCGTTGTTGGCAATGTATCATTTGGTCTGATTATCTGTGTGTACTAGCATTGATCTGGGACTAGTACTGCAATACACAGGGGGGTCCGGGAGTTTCTACTCCAGGGTCTCACAGAAGTGGTATCAAAGCCAACTTGACTGTAGGACGAGCCCTAGGTTTTGGTAAGCCTTAAGGAGTTATGTTTAATAAAAATTTATATACAAAAACTTAAGTTTCTTTGCTTCTACTCTTCTCTTACTTAGTATCTTGTTCTTTACTTCCTTGTCACTCTATAAAAGATTTACTGATCTCTCCTATTTTCAAATTTGTAGATGGCGGGTTCGCTGTCGTCACCCATGGGATCACCTTTCTCACGGTGAGAGCGAGGGGCATTCGTGAGTCTTCTACGGCGATTGATGCAGACATCCAAGTACACTCAGCCCATTTTCAGAGGGCGGAAGACCAGGATTATGACTATGTATTCATGGTCCATGGAGGTGTTTATTTACGCCCAAGACGGAAGATTGACTCGGTGGAGCGTCATATTGAGCATCCTCGGACCCACCGATCTGATGTCGCTCAGATGCGGCTCAGATGGCGATTGCAGAATTGTGCAAAAGGCATAAGGAAGAACTGCGACATTCGCCCTTCAGCTTCTTCCCGACTACGAGAGCAGGACAGACTCACCCGGAGCCTTTCCAGATTGTGGTGGATGGCCCTCGTCTGTCCCACCAGGTGCAGCTTACTCAGGCGACTTCATCGACCTACGCCAGAGCACTACGGGAGATAGGACTTCTTCGGATGCTTCTTACTTCGAGCTACGACCACTCCGACACCCTTCGAGCACAGCTGCTTCAGAGTGAGTCTGCTCACGCCGACGCAGTTCAGGCAAGGATTGCTGCCGAGGCAGAGGTGGAGCGTCTCCGAGCTGCCACTACTACACCGACCCTGCCAGCCCCTGTTTCCGCACCAGTCAGACCTTCAGGACCTCGCTCTAGGCTCACTGCGCGGAAGAGTGTGCGACGCCCCGGTCCACCACCCAGCATCGACATTGGAGATTCTAGCAGAGGACACCACCGCTCTTGTTCCAGATCGCCTGCGTTCAGCCAGAGTCGATCTCGGTCCCATTCACCGAACAACTGCGCTACATGTGGACAGAGTCACTCCGCTGATTCAGAGGAAGACCCCGAGGAGGATCCTGAGGAGCGCATCATCGTGGAGGATGAGTAGATGTTAGACAGTAGTACCCTTTTGAGTTATTTTCGATATTAGAACGCTTTATGATAATGTGATGTAATAAATGGAATGTACCGAGCCTCGTGCACTTGTGGTACAACCATTCTTAAAAATTAATTTGAATTTCAAAAGTTGCGTTCATTGATTGTTACTTTGTTCTTGAGTGTTGGTTTGGGATATTGCTAATCACCCCCACTTCTTATCTATGCTTTTCCCTCTTACCTTGTGCTTTTCTTGGTGGAGTTTCAGATGGTGAATACAAGGAGCAACGTTAACAATAATCAAGCACCCAATGACAACAATGCCCCAATTCCACCCCCGCCAGCTCAAGCCCCGAACTTGGAGCAGATGATGGCCATGCAATTGCAGCTTCTTCATGCGTTAGCTCAGAATCAAGTTCAGCAAGTTCATCAAGCACCAGCTCAGCCACCCCAATCCAAGTTAGGAGAATTCATGAGGACGCGACCCCCGACTTTCGCAGGATCTGTCGATCCATTGGAAGCGGATGACTGGATAAAGGAAGTTGAACGGAAATTAAATTTGGCACAATGCAATGAGAATGAGAAAGTTCTTTATGCTGCCCATCAACTCAAGGGAGTTGCAGCAAACTGGTGGGAAAACTTTCGCGCTGCACACCAAAATGCTCAGAATATTGTGTGGGCAGAGTTTGTGCGAGCCTTCCGAACCACTCACATACCTGCGAGCATCACGGAAATGAAGAGGAAGGAATTTCACCAATTGCAGCAGGGAAACCTTAGTGTTTCCGCATACTTGAGTAAGTTCATTCAACTCTCAAGATATGCATCAGAGGATGTGGCAACTGATGAAGCCAAGATTTGGAGGTTTATGGGAGGCTTGGACCCTAATCTCAAGGTGCAGTTAGTATCCAATGACTATCCCACTTTTCAACATTTGGTGAACAAAGCTCTTGTGCAAGAAGATGCCCAGCGTCAGCTCTTCGAGTCCAGAAAGAGGAAGTTTCAAGCTCAACACTCTGCGAGCAGCTCGTCAACGTTCTAACTCACGCAGCTTTAGTCGGCCTCCTTTGCCCAACCAATCAATGACACCAATTTCTCGCACCCGCCCTTACCTCAAGCTTCTCGATCCGGAAATACGGCTCAACCTCAAGAAAATAGGATTGCAATGCAGGGTGCAATGCTTCAATTGCAAGAACATGGGGCATTATGCCAATAATTGTCCCCAGAAACGTCAAGCGGTAACCCCGGTTCGTTTCAATCTTGATCCTACACCGGCAAGAGCTCCAACCGCTGGTCAGGGACGTGGAAGCCCTCAGACTCCCAAGACTCCACAGACATTCAACAAAGGGCGCATCAACCATGTCCCCGCCGAGGCAGCACAGGATACACCAGACGTGGTTCTGGGTATGTTTCTTGTTAATTCGGTTCCTGCAATTACAATATTTGATTCTGGAGCTTCACATTCATTCGTAACAAAAGTTTTTGCTGAAAGAAATAATTGAAATGTTTGTTTGCTAAGGAATCTCATGTTAGTCCAATCACCTGGAAAAGAATTGAGGACTAATTTGGTTTGCCCTAGAGCAACCATAGATATAAACGGAGTAAAGTTCCTAGCGAACCTTATTATAATA
The DNA here is from genome assembly GCA_036346265.1 of Melocanna baccifera. Lineage (NCBI taxonomy): Eukaryota > Viridiplantae > Streptophyta > Magnoliopsida > Poales > Poaceae > Melocanna > Melocanna baccifera. The sequence goes on from CM070708.1 coordinate 5,069,233, forward strand.
GACTCCGAAGGCATAGATGTTATACTTGGTATGGATTGGCTGACCAAGTATAAAGGGCAAATAGATTGTGCCAATCGTGCCGTTAATCTTACCAACTCTGATGGGATACAGATAAGATATGAGTCCAATATACCCTCAAGTAAGGGAAGTCTGTTGACCAATTTAAAAGGAAGAAGTTTGAAGGATGTGTCCGTAGTAAGTGAATACCTTGATGTATTCCCTGAGGATTTACCAGGAATGCCACCAGACCGAGAGATTGAATTTGTTATAAATCTGGTTCTGATGCAAGACCAATAGCTAAGAGACCCTATCGGATGTCAGCTAATGATCTAGCGGAAGTTAAGAGGCAAATTCAAGAATTGCAAGAGAAAGGTTTCATTAGACCGAGTTCTTTACCTTGGGGAGCCCCAGTGCTTCTAGTGAACAAGAAAGATGGTAGCCGGCGTATGTGCGTGGATTATAGAGCCTTGAATGAAGTAACAATCAAGAATAAATATCCCTTGCCTCGGATCGATGATCTGTTTGATCAGCTGAAAGGATCGAGTGTTTTCTCAAAAATTGATCTCCGATCAGGATACCACCAATTAAAAATTAGACCTGAAGATATACCAAAAACAGCCTTTTCTACTCGATATGGATTATATGAGTATTTGGTGATGTCCTTCGGTTTGATAAATGCACCAGCATACTTTATGAATTTGATGAATAAAGTATTCATGGACTATTTAGATAAGTTCGTTGTTGTCTTCATAGATGACATTCTTATCTATTCTAAGAATGAGAAAGAACACGAAGAACATCTGAGGATAGTTTTGCAAAGATTAAGAGAAAATCAATTGTATGCCAAGTTCAGCAAGTGTGCGTTCTGGTTAAAGGACTATTCTAAGAATGAGAAAGAACACGAAGAACATCTGAGTATAGTTTTGCAAAGATTAAGAGAAAATCAATTGTATGCCAAGTTCAGCAAGTGTGCGTTCTGGTTAAAGGAAGTTGAGTTCTTGGGATATGTGATTTCCGCAGGAGGTGTAGCTGTAGATCCAGGAAAAGTTAAAGATGTGCTTAATTGGACTCAACCCAAGACAGTAACAGAAATCCGAAGTTTTCTGGGACTAGCAGGTTACTATCGTCGTTTTATTGAAGGATTTTCCAAGATCGCCAGACCCATGACTTAGTTGTTAAAGAAAGAAAAGAAATTTGAATGGAGTAATTCTTGTGAGGACAGTTTTCAAGAGTTAAAGAAGAGGTTAACTTCATCACCAGTTCTGCGGTTACCCGATATTAGAAAGGATTTTGAAGTTTATTGTGATGCATCTAAACAAGGTTTGGGTTGTGTACTAATGCAAGAAGGAAGCGTGGTAGCTTATGCATCGAGGCAGTTAAGACCGCATGAAGAAAATTATCCCACTCATGATTTAGAGCTATTTCTTTGTTCACAGCATGCTCTAAAGTTATGGAGGCATTACTTCATCAGTAATCGGTGTGAAATATATACAGATCATAAAAGTTTAAAGTATATATTCACCCAGCCTGACCTTAATCTGAGACAAAGAAGGTGGCTCGAATTGATAAAGGATTATGATGTGGGAATACACTATCATACAGGAAAAGCGAATGTAGTAGCCGATGCTTTGAGTCGGAAGAGTCATATTAACAATCTGTCAATTCCAGATAAGCAGTTAACACTCCATGAAGAATTTCAATGGTTGAATTTGGAAATAGTTAACGAAAGTATTCTCATCTACATTGAAGGTTCACTCTACTCGGAAGATCGATCAAAGCAGCTCAACGAGAGGATGAATATGTTAAAGAAATTAAAGAGAATATGAAGAAAGGTAAAGCGCCTAGATTTTCGTAAGATGAAGAAGGGACTCTTTGGTTTGGAAAGAGAATCCTAGTACGAGAAGAAGGAAATAAAAGATTTAATCTTAAAAGAAGCTCATGAAGCAGATATTCAATTCATCCCTAAGTACAAAAATGTATCAGATCTAAAGGAAAGTTATTGGTGGACCAAGATGAAAAGGGAAATTGCAGAATATGTAGCCTTATGTGATATATGTCAGCGAGTTAAAGCAGAGCATTAAAGACCAGCTGGTCTTCTGCAACCTTTACAGATACCTGAATGGAAATGGGATGAAATCGGAATGGACTTTATAACTGGGCTACCAAAGACCAAATCCGGTTATGATTCAATTTGGGTTATAGTGGACCGCTTAACAAAAGTTGCCCATTTCATACCAGTTAAGACCACTTATTCGGGAGATAGATTGGCAGAGCTTTATATGTCAAGGATTGTGTGTTTGCATGGGATCCCAAAGAAGATTGTGTCAGATAGAGGATCTCAATTTACCTCAAGATTTTGGCGGAAGCTTCATGAAGTTTTGGGAACAAATTTAAACTTCAGTACTGCCTATCATCCTCATACCGATGGTCAGACAGAAAGGGTAAATCAAATTTTGGAAGATATGTTGAGAGCGTGTGCGTTGGCCAATAAAACCAGTTGGGACCAAAGTTTGCATTATGCAGAATTCTCCTACAATAATAGTTATCGGCCTAGTCTGCAGATGTCTCCATTCAAGCTTTATATGGCGTAAAATGCAGACACCTTTGTATTGGTCGAGACAGGAGAAAGTCAAGTATTTGGACTCGATATTTTGAAGCTAGCGAGAAGAGCAAGTTCGCTTAATTCGAGACAGTTGAAAACGCATGCACTGCAAAAGAGCTATGCAGATAATCGCTGTAGAATGTTAGAGTTTGCACCAGGAGATCATGTGTATCTGAAAGTATCGCCTCTAAAAGGAATGCGTCGATTCAGAGTTAGTGGCAAGCTTGGTCCAAGATATATTGGACCATTTCCACTTATAGCCAGAAGAGGTGAAGTGGCTTATCAGTTAAGACTTCTATCACAACTGTCAGATGTGCATGATGTGTTTCATGTGTCGCAATTGAAAAAGTGCTTAAGAGTGCCAGAAGAGTTGATGCCTTTAGAAGAAGTGAATCTAAAAGAAGATCTCTCATATCCAGAGTTTCCAGTCAAGATTTTGGAAGAAGCCGAACGTCGTACCCGAAACAAGACTGTCAAATTTTGCAAAGTACAGTGGAGTAATTGTCCAGAGTCGGAAGCAACTTGGGAGCGTGAAGAGGATCTTAGAGCGGAGTTCCCTAATCTTTTTCCCAGTCCTTCCGAATCTCGGGGTCGAGATTCTTTCTAAGGGGGGTAGGTTTGTAACATCCTGATTTTAAGAGATTTTAAAAACCTTGAATTTAAAAATAAATTTCTGGAATTTTCTTGAATTTAAAACAAGCTTGAATGAATTTTTAGAATTTAATATGATTAAATTCAACATCAAAATTTGCTGAAAATATTTTATTTGGGTTCCCTGTCTCTCAAGTAATTTTCTGGTATTTTTGGTGAATTTTCTGGATTTATTTGCTATTTTCTAGAGCTCTTAGAAGTTTATTTGAATTTCTAGAAAAAGGAATTCTTGGAAAATCTCCCCGCCGCCCGATCTTCCTCTCTCCTCCATGCGTCGCTCATCCCCGCCGTGCGCGCTGCCAGACACCCTTCCGCGCGCGCCGCGCGCCTCGCTCGCTCGATCGCAGCCTCGCCACGCTGTCGCGATCCGCTACGACACGCGGCGGCACGGCGCCTTCGCCTCGCCCGCCGCGCCCGCTCCGATCTCGGCCGTCCGTCCCGCCCGGATCTGATCCGCGCCGTCCGCCTTCACTTACCCCTTTGTTTGTCATCCGACGGCCCGGTTCTTTTCCCTGTGCCACGCGTCGCGCATCCGAGCCATCTCTCCGTTTCTCTCTCTCGCCGACGGTGGGTCCGCTGTCGTGCCCGCTGCCCCGCTGTTCGCCTCCGCCGCGCGCCGCCATTATCGCGCCGCCCGAGCTCGCGTTCTTCGCCTCCGGCCGTTACTCCTCGCCATGAATGGTCCCGAGCATCCGCTCGTCGCGCGTTAATAAGCGCCGTTTCCCGAGGCGTCGCTCGCTTCCGCCGTTGGGCGTCGGAAACCGTCGCGTTTTCTCCGGCGAGTTCGTGCGTCCGTTTCTTCTCCGCGGGTATAAAGACGCCGCCGGGAGCCCTTCTACCCCTTCGCGCACTCCTCCTCTCTAGCTACTCTTGGCGTGTGTCACCGCCGCGTTTCCGTACCGCTGCCGTGCGTTTCCTCGTTGCGGTGAGTCCTCCGCGCGCCGTCGCCTCGCTCGCCGCCTCGGTCTCACGCCAGCACCGCGCGCCGCTCCTCGGTCGCGCGCGCGCGCGCGCGGCGCTCGCTTCGCGCGACGCCGCGCGTCGTGCCGCCACACGCCGCCATCGCCACCTTCCCGCCTCCGTGTCTCGCATCCCGCCGTCCGTTCACGATCGGAACGCGAGGCATCGGCGCCGCCACGCGTCCCTCTCCGCTGTCGGATCCACCGACACTCGCGCCGCACTCGCGTGGCCGCGGCGCCGCCGCGCGACGCGCCAGCCACGTGTCGCCGATCCGCCTCGCGCCGCCCACGCGCCGCCATCGCCGCGACGCCGCCGCGCGCGCTGCGGCCGGCGACGCGCCGCACCACGCGTCGGCAATCGTCGCCTTCCCGCCTCCGCGCCGTCGCATCTTCACCGTTCATCCGGATCTGAGCCGAAGGCTCAGATCTTGCCGCGTGGACGACCGCGAGCCGTCCAATCTCGCCGCCACGCGCGCGCCGAGTCACCCACGCCGCCCTAGCCACGTGGCGGCACCGGCCGCGTGCCACGTCAACCCTAGTCCACGTCAGCAACCACGTGGCATGCCACGTCAGCTGCCACGTCAGCCAAAATCCGCCCCAGGTGCCACGTGGCAGCCACGTCAGCAGCCACGTCAGGAGTTGACACGTGGCGGCACCAGCGCACGCCACGTCAGCCCTAGCCTGCCGCGTCAGCGCTGCCGCCGCGTGTAGTGTTCCGTGGACTCGGTCCACCGTGGACCGGCCCTACCTGTCAGCCTCTAAAATATTATTTAAATTCCATGCTGACGTCATAATTATTCTTTTCCTTTAGAAAAATAATTCGTGCTGACGTCATAAATCCTTTTCGGTTTAAAATTTAATCCAGAAAATAGCCTTTTTCTTTTATTTTGTATTTAAACTTTGGAAGGCTATAACTTTTGCATTTTAACTCCAAATTGACCCATTCAAATTTCTGAATTCATCTAAAATTCCAAACTTTTATTTGGTATATTTATTTTTAATTTTTGAAATTTTATTTTATTTTATTTAGTTGGTTCTTCTCGTTTCTCGTGTAGTATCCGATCTGTCCGACGATTTTCAAGAGCAACTTCGGGAAGGTTCTGACCTAATTCAAGAAGGCAAGTCTCCTTGACCATTCTGCTCCTATGTTTTATAAATAGTTTTTGCAATTATTTCAAATTATTTGCATGGCTATGTTTAGTAAATTGATAATTTTACTTTTAAAATTTAGATAAGTACCCAATTTGTTATGCCTTCTTTTGGAAATTGTATATTGTATATCCTTGTCAACTTAGGATCACCTTTGGCTCAGTAATGAGTTAGTATTATTCTTATTGATTTTAGAATATTAGCAAAGGCTTAATTTAGCTGATAAATGTAAAATGTTCATATGATAAGAATGGTTAATGAATGTTTTGATTTAATGTTTTGTTTGAAAATTGGTAATAGATGTTACCACTATAAATCTTTAAAATAAAAATGAAATTCAAGGTAAAATTTGACGAGGGTGGATGGAAGGTTTGGCTGGTGCGGTTTAGCATGAAAAACGGGTTTGTGAATGATCCACTCTAGTCGTGTAAGGACCGATTCTTGTGTTTGTCCAAACTGAGTAAAACCGTACAACCACAAGTTAAAATGGGTACAACCTAGCTAATTAACCTATAATAGTTTAGATTTTGTGTCACTATCGGAAAATGGGTATCGTGGATTTCTTGATTACTCAAAGTGAGGGGTGGATTTATCGCACTCACATGGCGCGTAGGGGCTTCGAATGTGGTGGATTTAACCCTTGCGGTGAAACCTCGTGGTGATATAAATCTATACTAGAGTAGGTGAAAAGCTTTGTGATATTTTATCTGGGTCTTATGCCAAAGGAAGCATGTTGACTGTTAGGATAATATATCTCTTGTGGGTAAAGTTGTACACACTCTGCAGAGTAATAAAACTATTCGAATAGCCGTGCCCACGGTCAAGGGCGGACAAGGAATGCATTCACATAGTAGAGATTTGACTTTGAATTAAAAAAAGGTTTTGGAAAAACTAGAGAGTGGATAGAACTCTCGTGATTTTGGTCTGGTGGAAGTAACCAGTTCAGGTGGTTTTAACCTAGATTTTGAAACTTGGCGGAGATAGCCTACTTATCAGTGATGGTGGATGTAACCTTCACTAAAGTACTTATTAAACTTCAGATTATAAAAATTAAATGTTTAATAAAATGCTTTTAGAAGGAGTATATAAATTTGAAATAAAATGCTGATTTGTGCAAAAGAGCCATATAGCCTTCCTTTGTTCAACCTTGCATCTAATGCATCTTTCCCAAGACTTGCGGAGTACTTTATGTACTCACATACTACACTTCAACTAATTCTCAGAGGAGGTTGAAGCTCAAGAAGGGGACTACGACTACTGTTCCGCTTGCGGCTGTGATGGATTCTTTCCGGAGGACTAGGTCTCGTTGCTCAAGTCAATTGCCTGTGGCAGATTGATGGGCCGTTTATCTGAATATTTTGCTTCCGCTGTTTTATTTTGTGTAAGAGGTTGGTGAACGCGATTGTAAGGCCTTGGGCCAGGACTTATGTATTTCCGTTATTATTGTAATAAAGCGTTGTTGGCAATGTATCATTTGGTCTGATTATCTGTGTGTACTAGCATTGATCTGGGACTAGTACTGCAATACACAGGGGGGTCCGGGAGTTTCTACTCCAGGGTCTCACATTCCCCCACCAAGACCCTGTGGTAATTGAGAATAGTATCGCGAGATGTGATGTGAGATGAGTCTTAGTGGACGGAAGCGGCTATGTGGATCTTTTGTTCGTCAACCTTTAAGATGGGCATTCCCCAAAGCAGACTAGGGCCACTAAGTATTCCGCTGCAATGCTTCATTGGACAACCAATTCACGTATTGGGGCAGATAGTGCTCGAGGTAGCCTTCGGGTAAGGAGCGCAAAGCAAGCGCGAAGTTACCAACTTCAACAATCGATGTGGTAGAGCTTCAATATCCCTATAACGCCATCTTGGGGATAACTACCCTCAACGCATTCGGCGTGATCCTGCATCACAATTACTTGTGCATGAAGTGCTCGGGTTCCATAGGAATCATCACAGTATTTAGTAACCAGGACCTTGTGTGCTAGATCGAGGTCAGCATGCGAAACCCACGTCAGAGGGTACACAACGTAGGCAAAATGATCATATTAGCCTCGGCGACAATCCCTCCCTATGAAACAATCTCCCTCCCAAAGGCGTCCTCACCTTCAGAACTAGGGTGGACACCAAAGCCGAGGCCTGATGGCAAAACAAAGAAGATGCCACACGGCCCAGAGGACCTATCGAAGTGGGTGTCGGTGGGGGTGAACTTACCCCAAAGGCTGAGAGAAGTTTATTGGAGGTGCTTCATAAGAACTTGGATGTCTTCACATGGTCACCCAATGATATTACCAGTGTGGACTGCTCCACTATCGAACATAAGCTGGTGGTCCGCCTAGACGTGAAGCCAGTCAAACAACGCATGAGACGAATGTCCCTCGACAAGCAAGAGGTTGCCAAGGGCAAGGTAGACAAACTGCTTGCCTCCGACGTCATTAGAGAGGTTGTCCACCCTGAGTGGCTTGCCAACCCACTTCTTATGAAATAAACAAATGATACCTAGCGTATGTGTGTGGACTTTACCAACCTCAATACGGCATGCCCTAAGGACAACTATCCATTGCTTTGCATTGACCAACTGGTAGACTCAATGGCGGGTTGTGAGATGATGAGTTTCCTCGATGCATACTTTGGGTACCACCAGATAAGTATGGCAAATGAAGATGAAGAAATGACAAGCTTCATAGTCTCTGGGGGAATATATTACTTCATCATGATGCCCTTTGGGCTAGAATGATGGGGCTACCTTCACCAGGCTTCTCGCACTTGTCTTGGCATCACAACTAGGTTGGAACATCGAGGCTTATGTCGATGACGTGGTCATCAAGAGTAGACAGGCGGCATCCATGACCCAGATATCTAGGAAACCTTCGATAACCTCTGACGTGCTGGGATAAAACTCAACTGGGAGAAATTTGTATTCGGAGTCCGGATGGGTAAGCTGCTTGGCTTCCTCGTGTTCGGGTGGGGAATCAAAGTCAATCTCGACAAGATTGACATGATACTATCCATGGAAGCTCCAAAGACTGTCAGGAAGGTCTAGAGGCTCGTGGGTAGCCTAGCCGCCCTTAGCCATTTTTTGTCAAGGGTGGTAGAGCGAACGCTACCTTTCTTCTAAACACTTCGTGTGTCCAACACCAAAGGCTCTGCTACTGTTGTACTTGGCAGCAACTCCCTATATGGTCAGCGCGGTGCTCGTGCTGGAGGAAGGCTCCACGTAGAGCTCGGTATACTATGTCTTTGAAGCCTTACAAGGAGCGAAGACATGGTATATCGAGCTAGAGAAACTAGCTTTGCGTGTTGCTAATGGCTTTGCGCAAGCTACGTCTTTATTTCCTGGCGCACAACATCACAGTGCTCTCTCCTTCCCTTTGAGGGAGATGTTGCAAAACAAAGAATCCATAGGCTGCATCGGCAAGTAGGCAGTTGAGCTAGCCCCCTCTCCATCACCTACGTTGTGTGTATCGCCATAAAGTCATAAATACTAGTTGACTTTGTCACCGAATGGACTCCCGCAGGCCGGGAGGCCTGCCAACTACCTCTAGAGTCAGTGTGGGCACTGCACATAGACAGAGCATACTGCGCAACAGGCATGGGAGTAGGGGCCATTATAACAATACCCAAGGGATGGACCCTCATGTACGCAACCCGCCTTGACTTCCTGGTGACCAACAACATGGTAGAGTATGAAGCACTTCTATTCGGCCTCCACAAAACAAAGGTGCTCGGAGCATGGAGGGTCCTTGTACACACTGATTCCCATCTTCTTACGGGACATGTGGACAAATCCTACTAGGTCAAGGATCCCGACCTCACCAAATACCTCGCCATGGTTGGGGAAAAAGAGCGGCACTCCTGGGGATAATAGTCAGGTTGATACCATAGTCCGCCAATGTGAAGGTGGACGCCTTGGTGAAAGCCACTAGCCAGGGCCTTGAGCCATCATTTAGTGTCGTTTTTGAAGTCCTACCCTCCACCGCAGTGCCGCAAGAGCAGCAGAAGACCTCCTGGGTCTTACACGTCAATCATGATGATGAACGGATGCAACCCATCGTCTCTTTCCTTTAAGGGATTGACGAGCTAGACAACCCATGCGAGTAGCAGAGGTTGATGCATTGGGCAAGAACCTTTGAGCTGGTGGAGGGTATACTCTATAAACAAGGCATCTGCACCCCACTGTTGCACTGCCTCTCCTGTTGAGAAGGTCAGGAGCTCCTCATAAAGATTCATGATGGCCTATGTGGCTGGCATGTGGCTCCTAGGGCCCTCGTGGATAAGGCCTTTCGTCAAGGTTTTTACTGGCCAACAGCAGCCTCTAACGCTAAAGAGTTGGTCAAGTGATGCCAAGAATACCAATGGATAGGAAGATTTTCCCACACACTCCCAACCCCCTCTAGCCAATTCTGCAAGTATGACCGTTGGCCCGATGGGGCGTCGATATCATCGGACCACTGCTCTGTGGCCCCGAATGTCACCGATTTGTTATCGTTGCCTATGACTACTTCTCCAAGTGGTCTGAGGTAGTATCCCTAGCCAAGATTACTTTTGCAGCCGCACATAAATTCCTATGGTAGAACATAATATGTCATTTCAGAGTCCCCAAAGAGATCATGGTGGACAATGGATAGCGATTCGACATACCAGCCTTCTAGGAATTCTATGAATGTATGGGCATCAAGATATGCTATGCCTTTATAAGCCACCTGCAGTCCAATGGTGCAGTCAAACAGGCGAACAACACCATCTCTGATGACATCAAAAAGCGTTTGGTCGGACTCCCCAAGGGAAAATGGTCAGAGGAGTTGCCAGATGTGCTCTAGTTTATATGCACCACCACCTCGTGCCCCACAGGTTTCACTCCATTCAAGCTACTCTTCGGGGATGAAGCTATGACGCCCAAGGAGCTTAGGGTGAAGTCCCATTGAGTATTGGCCTCCGCTTTGCTAGAGTAGCATACCATTTTGCTCGGCGTCATTGATGGAGAAAGGGTCCAGGCAACACATAACATCACCAAGTATCTCTGCATCACCATAGCTTCCTACAAGAAAAAGGTCAAGCCGCGGCACTTCACAGTAGGAGACATTGTCCTAAAAAAATCCCTCCACGCCGCCATGGCAAGCAAGTTGGAATCCAAGTGGTAGGAACCCTACATAATCACAGCTTTTGTCAGGGTAGGATCCTACATTTCTCCACCTCAAATGGAGTGGACATGAAACATACATGGAACAACGACTGTCTTTGATGCTACTATCCATAACCGTTATGAGGTGGTGGGGGTTCACTTGCACGGCACATGTATACATGTTTGTAAAAGCGTATCCGCGCAAACGGGGTTTAATAATAAAGCTCCCTTTCGACCCACACAACTACTGCACCTCAACCAAAAAATAGGGTGTAGAGACAAGCGGAGCATGCAAAACTCCTTAGTGCATTCATGCATGTTGAGCTGAAGCACGACCACCAGGAGCCTTTGGGCATGGGTCTCATCGTCCTGATTGAGCATCACCTGAGGTGATAGAACAAAGTCTATGATGCGTCCGATAAAGCAAAGACTTTTATCATGCTTGATCTTGTGGTAGAACCACCGCTCCAGCAAGTGAGACTCCTACTTCGTCTGTGTTGAGTTCGCAGGGAAGCCCTTCGAGCCAACAGTGTAGAGTGTAGAGCTGAAGGTTAACATTGCACAGGTTCAAATACTAACCATCCCCTAGCTACTTTAGCTAGCATCGAGCATCATGTAAGGACATGAAGACGGCGGCACTGGGGATAGTGCCCTCCGAACGTGCCACCCAAAAAAACACGGTGAGATGAGCGATGGCGTTCAATGTAAGTTGCTAAAGCTCCAGCTCATATAGTTAGAGAAGATCACCCACGAAACGAGCGACGGGGATCTAGAGCTTAGCATCGAGTTGAAATATGCTCCGAACACCAGCGTCTCACTCTGCCGCGGTCGTGGCACGACCTCGTTGCCAGCGGGGAGGCAGACGTTCTTGTGAGACAAGATCTTGCCAACATGCATGAGCGACCTCATCAACTCCTCTGTCACGATGGATGGGCTGAGTTTGTTCATGAACACACCGCTAAACTTTCCTGATGCCTTCCATCGCTTCCTAGTGGTGACCTCGCAACGATCATCTTGAACAGCCGGGATGCTCGATGGAGCGGATGCATTATTGTGGCCACGACGGTCACTTCCACGCACCATCACAAGTGGTATGAGATCGACGGCTTGAAAAAGACCGAAAAAGGCTCAGCGACGAATGGAGGACAACGACGAAAGAGATTATAGGAGACGAAAGCAAAGTGAGTGAGAAAGCAAACAGTTGCAAAAAGGGTATCACCCTAGCGCATAAGTACATCGTACGACAACGGTATTCAATGCCCGCACAACGAGCGTGACAATTGAGGGGCATGCACCACGCCATAACTAGCGTGACAACTCGTGTCCCATGACCACCACGTGTCGCTTACTCTTGGGGGTCGCACACACAACCGTTGTTAGCCAAATTTTGGTGGGAACTCCCACAGACTACAATTCAATAGGCCAAAGGGATGGAGGATACCAAGTAACATCGATCATGGTTTTGACCCACAGAAATCGAGAATCTTCAACCATGAGAGGCTACTGTTAGGGAAGTGGTCCTCACCTTGGCCCAGTCGACCTATTGTACTTAGAGGCCTAATAATCGTGAGGCCACATGGCTGACCCGAGAGGACCGTTACAAGGGAAAAAAATAATATTGCCTCTACGATTGTACGTCTAGATAAGGGTATTTATGTAACAAAACTTCTTATGGCTATAAATATATGTTTTAAGGTGCCATAGAAAAGCAGGTTCTTTTTTTTTATCAAACAAATCTAGGTAGTATAGACTTCTATCCCTTATCTTTACGATTTATAAGGCTTTGAGCAGCTTCTTTGTGGTCTCCCTGTAGCCTTCTTATTCACTGTTTGGTCTATAGTCACAACAGTTGCTATTAAAAGCAAAGTCATCTTTTTTTCTTCTAACATACTTTCAGTTTGACGTTCAAATTTTAACCGGTGACACAACTGTCATGAAGGGCAAGAATAATGTAACTTTCTTTCTTTCGTGGGGGATCTGTTTATTACATGGTAGAACTTGTACTCAAAACTCTTGAATTCAATATAGAGGCTGTACCACTAGGGACTTTTCCCTTAAAAAGGGGAAAAATAAATACACACACTCATAAGTTATCTACCTTTTCGATTTGCCCAACATATCTAATTATGGTTTACTTTGCCCCCCATAAGTTAAGTTGACATTCAAATACCCTCTAGACCGCATGTTAGCACTATTTCTCGTGGTTTTTATTATCTTTGGTATTTGATTTAGTGGTGTCTATACTTGTTTTAATAATTTTAGTACTTATTTCAATTATTTTGGTGATTTCGATACTTGTAAAACTATTTCATTGCTAATGTTTCAATGCTAAAATTGTGTATTAGAAATACCAAAGTCACTCAAATCATTGAAATAAGTATTGAAACCACTTAAATAAGTATTAAAATCATTGTATCATAGATAATTAAAACTGCGAGAAAATAATGTGAACATACGGCCTAGGGCGTATTTACAAACCAACTTAATTTATTGGGGGCAAAATAAATGAAAATGAGACATGTGAGTAAATTGAAAATCAGGTGATTTATAGGGATGTTTATGGTTTTTTTCTTAAAAAAGGGTGACACGACAAACTATATACTACATCTACATTTTTTTTAGAGTTTTTATATTAAGTTGGTGCCTAAACCAAAAGTTTGTATAGCTGCGCACCAATTTGTGTTTGTGCACCGGATATACACCCTTCTCAAAAAGCATGAACGACGTGTAACGATTCCTTGAGATTGGAGGAGTGTTGTATGGTAGGCTCTGTGCTGTGTTATCAGGCCGAGCTTGTCCGTCCTTTTCGCTGTCCTTGTATGGAAGTAATCGCCACATACATCTGTAGACGTTGATGGCCCTAATGCGTTGAGTACTGTTTTTTAGGGGTGAAAACGGATCAGATACGGACGGATAATGTCTCTATCATATTTATTTTCATATTTTTTTTTGAATACGGATACGAATACGGATAACTCGAATACGAATACAAATACGAATAATATCGAATACAGATACGGATCGAATACGAATCGAAACGAATACGGTTACGAATATTTATCGGAACATGAAAACCCCTTAAACTATACATCCAAAATTAACGAAAATACGTAAATAGTTTGTAACATCCTGATTTTTCGGAGTTTATAAAGCCATGTTTTTAAAAATAAATTTTCTGAAATTAAATCAAGCTTAAAATAAATTTTTAGAATTTAAAATAATTTAATATAATTAAATTAAACTTTAAAATAAGCTAAAAATATTTTATTTGTGTTCCTCAGGTCTCAAGGATTTTTCTGGTATTTTTGGTGAATTTTTGGGATTTAATTGCTATTTTCTAGAGCCTTTTGGATTTTATTCAGATTTTGGAAATAAGAAAACGGGGAGATTCTAGAAAATCCGGATATCCGATTTCGTTTTATCCGGATTATCTGTATCCGTATCCGTATTCGACGGATATTAGGCTTACCGTATTCGTATCCGTATCCGATAAAAAAAAATCCGTATCCGTATCCGATCCGAGAATTATCCGAAAAAAATCCGATCCGACACAATCCGTATCCGTATTCGTCCGAATCAGTCGGAAACTATCCGATCTATTTTCACCCCTACTGTTTTTTTAGCCAAAGACATTCATTAGTGTTGACAGCATTTGGACCTTTTTTTAACCTGAAGTTGAGCATAATTTAAAAACGGAAAACTTTTTTGGAATGGCTAATCGTACGACGTCAGACATCTGCTGGGTCTCTTGCGAAGTTGAAACTCACACGCCAACAATTTGGGTAGGGATGTAAACGGATCGAATATGGACGGATAATATCTCTACCATATTTATTTTCATATTTTTCTCAGATGCGGATACAAATATGAATACTTGGATACGAATACAAATACGAATAATATCGAATACAGATACAAAGTAAATACGAATCGAAACAAATATGGTTATGAATATTTATTGGAACAGAAAACCCCCTTAAACTGTACATCTAGAATCAATGAAAACACATAAATAGTTTATGTTATCAAAATATTCATGAAATTTAAACAAGCATAAATATTTTCATTCACAAAAGAAATATACTCGATATTTGATCAATATATAGCATAAGTACCAATAATATGAAATTCATGAAATACACACAATAGCAATTTGAACAAGCATAAGAATACAACATAAATACTAACATACATACTATTCAGACTTGAATGCCTAAAACCAAAAGCTCCAAATCTCCTTTCTCAGCACCATCTGTTAAACACCGCTGTTAAACACAGGCACCATGATGAGCAGAGGATTTGCCATCACCGTTATTAAACACAGGCACCATCCCCTCTGGGCTGATCTTCACAAACCTGAAAGAGTCATAAGACTATGTTAGTTAAGAATTTTAGAAACAGGGCGAAGCACCAAGTTCCAACTTCCAAAGTGCTAAATATCCATCTTTTAAATCAGATCTTTATTGGTACTGAAGTTAATATCATGGAAATGGTAACAACTTCGCAGATGAAAGCATGCAAGCATGCATTGCTCGTACTTGCACTACTACTTCTAGTTGTAGATTCCATCATAAATTTAGCAGCTGCAATCAAACAATTTTCGGTAAGGAACAACAATGATGTGTCAGCGAGATCATAAACTTGCTAAGTTAAACCACAACAGCGAAGGAAATTGATAGGAACAATTCGAACAGAAATTGACGGTGGAATCATCCGCAATCGCCAACAAAAAAAGCTTGTGCCAG
The DNA here is from genome assembly GCA_036346265.1 of Melocanna baccifera. NCBI lineage: Eukaryota > Viridiplantae > Streptophyta > Magnoliopsida > Poales > Poaceae > Melocanna > Melocanna baccifera. The sequence continues at coordinate 5,084,458 of CM070708.1, forward strand.
AATTCACAGCTACGAGACTACTCGCTATCTACAGTGCACATAAGCACCTTAAAGTTCACATGTGCTAATGCTAGGAAAGGTGACCGACTAAAAGGCCACCGGTTTTGTAGGAAAAAAAAACCGTATTCATTTTTGATCCAAGACTAGCCGATAAAAATCCAAACCGAACCATTCCGTATTCAAAAATTGTCCAGATTGATCGAAAACTATCTGATCTGTTTTCACCTCTAAATTTGGATGGGCCCATGACACTATTCTAAATAGCTTTTGATCTCTATCTTTTAGCATTTGAAAAACGTTACTTCTTAATAGTAACGTTTACATTGTGCCCAGAGATCCAAACACTTTTCAACTCCTGACTTCTAGCTTTCAAAAACCAAAAATAATTTAAAACATGTTCGACTCTGTCTTCTAGAATCCAAAAGTCGTTTAAAACACATTGACTTTTTAACACGTTTCTCTCCTTTTTTTTTCTTTACATTATTCATGCAGATATAATGGTGTTTTTTGTTTTTTTTTCTCTTTTTTTATTCAACTTAATATCTCAAAAAAACCTAACAACCGCTACAGTACCATATCAGCCAAAAACCTTAACAAAAAACCCGAATTAACCGAATTGAACAGAGCCTAAAGCTTCCGTTACTCTTGCGTATGGATCACCGGCTGTAATTTTTGTTCATCCTGCCAGGCCAGACATATCCAAGGCCACGAGTTCATTCAGAGGTCTCTCGGACCATTGCCAATACCAGATTGCACGTAATATCTCGCCAACTTGAGCGGTAAAATCTTTGCAGTAGACAACAAAGACGAGACGCGGGTTTTAGCCCGAAGCAGCAGTTATATACGAACCGTAAAGTGCTGTACAATGTAAAAGGGCAAGTGTCACAGGTATATGTTTGGTCTCATGAATCCCAGCGGCAGCGTACCCGGCTTCACGCAACTTCGTTGCGACTTGCGAGCCAGATCTCTGCCGTCGACAAGTGATCCCACGTACAGCTATTTTACAGGTAAAGTTATTGCAGGCATCAGGGCGACCGCTGAAAAACCGCTCCTGCCTGCTAAGCGGTGTAGTTTCCTGGAGCGGGGTACTGGCCAGAGAGAAGCGGCCCTGCTGCCGGTACGGGAGGGCCGAGATTGATGGGGTGATTGTACATGCAAGCTGGCCCGAACTTGCAGATTCCATAGCAGCCGTAGTATGTGCACACAGGCTGATCCTGCAATAAACATGACAAGAAACGAAACATGGCGGTCCGGTGTTATCTGCTTAGTTTCCAAAGCCAGAGGCCAGAGAAGAAGTAAATAACACATAGATTATTAGCAGAGTTGCCGGTTAACAACGAAGTTCAAATCGTTTAGTTCAGGAATAACATGTTCCTCTAACAAATATCCAAATCATCTCTTTGCTTTCCGGGCGAGTCAAATTACACGGAAATATCATAGATTTATGATCTTATATGGAAAAAATAACGGACATTGCCTTGATGAGAAAACAAACTGATCGGAAAGAACTTACAGGTTTAACAGGCAGGCCGAGAGGGCAGAGAGCTCCTGTTGGAGGTACACGTGACCTTGGATGGTGATATTTGCACTTCATCCGGAATTTGCAAAAACCACTTTTAACAAAATGTTGACATTCAGGTTGGCCAGGTCTCTCTGGATATTCATCAGAAGGCTGACGTCCAGGTATGTCTCCTGCCTCGTACATAGGATGATTAATAGGACGCGCAGGAAAATGTTGAAAAGGGACACCCGGAGGGTAATATGGATTTAATGGAACCTGAAAACAATATTTGCACATCAAATAGTTATCCAAGATAACATATCAATATTAAAAATAGGTGGAAAGTTATTAAACACATTTGTGACAGAAACTGGAGAATCGAAATAAAAGAGAGTATTTTTCTTTTTTTTCTCGAACAATGCAGGAGAACTGCGTGTCATTTCATTAAGAAGAAAATGTAAATACAAAGGAGGGTCAAGAGTCCACTCCTAGAACAGGGGAGAGAGGCTCCCGGACACCCAACACACCCACAGCACAAGAAAAGAGAGTATTTTTCAGCGGTCTCAACCTGAATATTTCTAGTTACTCGTAGCTTTGGCCACAAATCAAAACTAGTCACAAATCAAAACTAGTCAATAGATTGTAGGAACTAGGAATTACAGCATGCAACCGTGCATCATTTTTTCCTAATGACATCATACAGAGCTTTGGTGAAAGCTTTTTAGTTCCTGTAACCTTACTATGTAATCAAGCTCAAAAAAGGATATTCAAAGGGGGGGAGCTTCCAAGTAGCGAACGTTCCAGCGACATGCGACCACCCTGCCCCACCCACTCCCCCATTGCTTCTATACTTTCAATTCAACATTTTCGAAAGAGGAAATTGCATCACAGATACAACTTACGAGGTGGGTGCAAGTAGGTCAAGGAACTTGTCTGTTGCTCAAAGTCATCACCAAACATGTTTTAGTGATCCATTGCGGGTCAAAATCGCACATGTTAGCCTATTCCAGCACACGTTGAGCTGAGTCACCTACCACCGTTGATCCAGGGGTATGCGAGCAACTATGGGGAGTGGTCGATGGGGTTGATTCATGGTGGGAGAAGAGGTGTTTGGGAGAGATTAAATGGGGAACAAGGAAAGGGGAGACAGACGCTCATTGTTGAAAAAGTCACAGACATCAGCTGTTGTGGTTGATGGTTAGGTACGGGTCCGAGGGTAGGACGCTCGCCCTCATTTAGCCACCGACAGGGTTCTTCCTTGATATAGTAGAGAGGCTCTGAGGCCTGATTTAGAAGAGGGAGACTAGAGAACTTCGTTTATTTCTTTGCTAAATGATAATGATATAATGATGTCCCTTTTATAGGGATGGCTAAATTTGACCCCTAAAAACATATTTTTATATTAAAGAAACTAATCCCTAATAATACAAAATTTATCTCTAATACATAGAAATAATAAGGAAATTGCTTAAATAGATAACACCGATACGGCACCCACGAGGTACAGTTCACACGCTACAGTATCACACGACGGCATCATTCATGGTGCTACTGAGATCACACGCTGTGTCGTTTCACGTATTTGTCTTTCTCACGACCTTAGTCCATAATAAAGATGTCCTCTTGCTATTATATATATATATATATATATTTCATCAGCCGGTTGTGGTCAATAAACACTGAACGGGGAATGGATTAACGTGTTGGCAAGAAAGCTATATAACAAATGCCTGTTTCTTTAGCAAAACAATTCAAAGGGCATAAAATAGCATGGAAAATTGTGTTGACTATTTACTAGTATAAACAATCAATATTTCCCCAGCCAAGAAAGAAGTGGTCGCGGAATTTGCCATCTTAAGCCTCAAAAAGCAAAGTTAATACTCCCTTTGGTCACAAATAGGTGACGTTTTGGACATTGACAGGGTCTCCAAAACACAACTTAGACAACCAATTTTTATCATAATATATATTTAAAACCTAGTAGAATTGTAATATTATGAAAATATTTTTCAAGACAAATCCAAACGTATCATTTTCATATGTCCAATCTAAATATTCATAAATATATTGATTACCAATGAAGTGATCGCGGAATTTGCCTTCTTAAGCCTCAAAAAGCAAAGTTAATACTCCCTCTGGTCACAAATAAGTGACGTTTTGGACATTGATAGGGTCCCCAAAACACAACTTAGGCAACCAATTTTTATCATAATCATGGTTGTCACGGCGGAGTCGGCGACCACGGCGAGCGAGGGGCGCCTGGACGCCTAGGCGAAGCGCCGCGCATAACCAGCAGTGAGTTTGCCCAGAGGAGCGAGCCAGCGAGCCAACGGAGGAGTGACCGAGCGAGCCGATCAGCCGAACCGCCGAAGTCTGCAACTAGATTTACTTCCCGCAGACTCTCCCGCAGCGTAGCATCTCCGGACTCCCGCAGGCGCAGCATCTCCGGACTCCCGTAGGCCGTAGCATCAGTGTCTCCGCCCGTCGCTGCCTCCCCCCGCCGGTCCTCCCCCCGCCGCCTCCTCCCCTTCCGGTGGCCTCTTCTGCCCCAAGTCGCGGCCTCCTCCCTCCGCCGCCTCCTCTCCCAGGTGCATCCCCCTCCCCCGGCTGCTTCCCCTCCCCGCCGCCTTCTCCACCCGCAGCCTCCCCCCCCAAGACGCGGCTTCCTCCCCCCTAAGGCGAGGCGAGCATACATGGCGTCCCCTCCGAGCCGCCAGGACGCCTAGGCGTCGCCTAGGCGACGTCTAGGCGACGCCTTGACAACCTTGATCATAATATATATTTAAAACCTAGTAGAATTGTAATATTATGAAAATATTTTTCAAGACAAATCCAAACGGATCATTTTCATATGTCCGATCTAAATATTCATAAATGTATTGATTACCAAAGTTACAAAATATTAGCTACATTTATTTTTTATGCAGAGTACTTGCTAACTTATACATAATTTCTTTAAAGAATTTCAATTAGTTCTCACAAAACAGTAAAATGATATAAGTTGACACAGGGATGAAAGAAAATTTATCACGTCAGTACAACTGCCAACAGACAAATCTGCAAAATCTGCTAAATGTTCGTGGCAAACACTGGAGTGAAAAGAGACATTTTCAAATCAATAGAAATACGTTTACCTGATGATACCCACTCCATTCTGGAGATGGATACATTCCATGAGGTGGAATCATCCCTGCACTATACGATGGTGCTGGAGCTAGAAAAGGAACATGCTGCTCATTCAATGCTCTCTGGTCAGGCCACATTGAAACATTCGGCTGAGAGAATCCTTGAACATTTTGCTGTGGAGTATCCCCCGTCTCATGCTCCAACACTGGATCTTTTGAAGCCACATTAGTAGGATCTGGATGATGAAACTTGCAATTAGTGGCAAATTTGCAGCTCCCAGTGCGCATATAGTATGGACACTCCATTTCCCCCTGCAAGATTAAAAACACATTCTCATAAAAAAAATCCAATTTAAGAAATGGCAGTGTGAACATCAAGGGAACATATCTACTGCGCATCAATAGTTATGTGCAATCATGCAAACCACTTTGGTTTTGGCACCAAATCAAAACTAAAAATTTTGAAAATGTTGTGGTGTAATATCCTTCAAATTTTCAACCCCGAAATCAAAGCGAGTAAGAGAAACAAAAAGGAGATGTGGACTAGCTTGTCCTTTTCCATTTAATATACCATTTATCAGAACTTTATCATTTTTTACCTTCCAACATATATTGAACTTGAACTTCAAATTTGATATGGAGGTGGTGTATTAAATTGAGGATTACATAAAAAAGGAAATTTCATGTTGATTTGGTGTATAAACCTAAGTGGTTTGCACAAAAGGTCACTGAAAGGGTAACCTAATGAAACTCAAATGGACATGGATATAAGTTGAATAAACCAATGGAGGACTTACCGGACGAAGTGGAAGACCTAGAAAATTCAGCTCAACCTTTTCAGCTTCTCTTTTCCCTTCTTTTCCCTCGCGGTGGAGGTATTTACAAGATTTTCCAAATTTGCATCCTCCGGGTGTTGAATAATACTGGAAGATAATATGTGTTAAAAAAAGGATAATTTGTGTTAAAAAAAGGATTTTAAGGGACAGGGATAGCTTTGTTACAAAAGATCTAATCCCTACCGCCGAGTTAGATTTTTCATGAGATGTTTGTGTGATTGAGCAAGTGTGCGTACACAGTAAAAAAACTAATGTTACATGTTAGCATCAGCTGCCTTAAATTACATCAAAACAGAGGCGCACCATGGGGAAACTTTACTCTAGAAAAGTTCGAAAAAGCGCTACATTACAACAAGCATAATTTGTTGTCCATCTAACGCATGTAACTACGACCAAGGTTGTCACTGCGCTCCGACAAGTCGCGGCGAGACCAGGGTGCTTGGACGCCTAGTTGACTAAGCGCCCGCCATGGTGACAGCTAGACGACAATTGCCTTAAAATTTCTTAACTTTTAGTCAATTTTCTTAGTCCTTAGATCTAGATCAACCATCCACATCATTCCTCTCATTCCATACAAATCCATCCTAACCCTTAGATCTAGATCCAACCATCCAGATCATTCCCCTTATTCCATATAAACCCATCCTAGCCCTTAGATCTAGATCCAACCATCCAGATCATTCCCCTCATTACATATAAACCCATCCTAACCCTAACCTCACTCCCACCTTTACCCTACCACCAGCCACCCAACACAGCAACTGCTCTCCCCTCCCCTCTCCTCAGATCTCGAGCGGCGCAAGCCACCCAACTCGGCAACTACTCTCCCCTCCCCCCTCCTCAGATCTCTCAATGCGACGCAAGCTCCCCAGTGACGCGCCGGCGTCGGTGGCGGCGGGGGCCAGGTCCACCTCCTTCGACTCACATAGCTCTCCGCCGTCATCACAAGGGAGGACCTCGGCCCGTTCATGCGGCGCGCGTTTGTGTGCAGGAGGCCAGAGCCGCTGTTGGCCTCACTTTGCGAAGTCGTGCGGGACCGCGAGGCTGAGATCGACCTCCACTCCCTCCTCGCTGGAGTCATGCGGGAAGAGGAGGTCGGCTCCAGATCTAAGCCGACGGCAGCCAGATTTGCGCGGGGAGAGCCAGAGGCGGCCGGATTCGGCCTGTAGGTGGCCGCCTAGCTCCTCAGCCTTGGGCGACGAGCCTTGGCGTCCCCCTCTGGCCGCCGGGACGACTTGGCGTCGCCTAGGCGACGCCGTAATAACCATGACTACGACTGTATTACATTATGATATGCACAATTTGTTGTCCATCTATGGCATGTAATGACTTATATAACAAACAGGGAAGGTGCTGAAACGCCATTGTAGGTATTGTGGTGGGGCAGGCTGGGCCAACCTGAGACACCAGATGTGAGGGTGGAGACATGGCTCGGTTCAGAACCTAATACTCTAATAGAATTGGTTCCAGTTAAACCAAGAGTCAAGAACCAGAAGAACTTGGCTCATGACTCCAGTGAGCATGCCCATAACCCAACATTTCCAGGTGGGCCATGCAAGCTAATTAGGCAACCTGACCACCTCACCCCTAAGCTGTCGATTCAATATATCTACTGAACCTGTTGCAGTAGTGATCTCCAATGAATCTTTCGGAAAGTGTGTACAGAACTACAAATATGAAAATCTGATACAGATTAAGGCCCTATTTGGAACGTGGGAATTTTATAGTTTTTAGAAAGAATTGAACTATTTCCTGTGAAATTCCTACAGAATTCCTGTGAAATTAATATGTTATGAATATTATGTGTATATTGAAGATGCCCAATGGGCAATATATATAGAGTACAAGGGGATATTAAGGGGAATATGCCATATACAAATAAGGAAACCGATGTATATAAAGAAAGGAATAATACGATTCCTATTCTATCTCTAATACCCTTAACACCCCCCCCTCAAAATGCATTAATTTGAAAAGGGTCGTCACTAAAATAGTAAAAATCCGAAGTCCGAGTCTTGATAATATCGTCGTAGCGTGCAGCTCTTGAAAAAACTGTCAAATCAAACCGAAAAGAAATAGATAGAAACATGGCAGCGTAGATCGAAGCTCAAGACGGTGGCGACGCAGTGCACAAGGTGTAGAAGAAGCGCGGCGGCCTTAGGAGTTCAGGACGGCGGCATTATAACAACTTTTACGATCTGCACGCGGCTCAGAGAGGAGCGGTGGGCATTACTGTATAATAGATTTTTTTCCTAGTTGAATTGGGTTGGATTTCACTATTTGGAAATGGATATCCATCCATTCTCTCTAATTGCAAGACATGGTATTCATGAGTCTAACATGATTACTGAACAACCCGATCAATATAGAGGAAAAGATTGCAAAAATATAGTCAAAAGTCAAAATAACAGCTTATTGCAAATCAGTAAGAGCAAAGTCAATCAACTTATCAAAGGGTGAAAGATGGCAAACAAACCTTGCATTCCTCCTGAGCGCTAACTTCTGAAACAGCCTCCTTTCTTTTCTCTTTGGCAGCCTTCGGAATCTCCACAAGTCAGGAACAGCAGACAGAATAATCAGGTAATAATAAATCAAGGGCTTCACACAAGATACATATCATTCAAAAGGTTATCAATCTATACCATCCTCCACCAAGACAGAATTTTGTGTGAGCATGAATTTATTTTATCATGTTAGTGTGGCAAATATATAACTAGGTTGGTTCAGTTGCAGGAAGTTTCAAGCAAAAAAGCCATGTAAACGATGGAATTTGCTCCAAGGTACCCAGCAGAGATGGCATTAACTAACATGCATGAGAAAACACAAGATCTCAGATAAGGGCATTATACGGTTGATAAAAATCCATAACAATAGCAACAAATGTTTTTCAAGACATTTCTAAAGGGCTTCAATGTTATGAACCTTCATAACGGGACAAACATCGATCGGAGAAAGGTCAGATGACGATGATTTGAGGTAGAACGGCGCTAGGTGAAGAAAAGCACCAATTGAAGGAGGAATAGATCTAGAATAGCCAGTCAAGGGAATGACAACAGCTGGACTTTAGGAACTAGAGACTTATTTATTCATCTTTGCATTCTTCATATGGATACATGCTATCCCTCTTATAGGGACGACCCGATTTGACCTCTAAGAAATAATTTATAAGAAAACTTATCTCTAATAATCCAATCTAATAATAACTTGCTTAATTAATAGATAATACCAAACACCTAATAGATAGATTCTTAAATAATAAACCATGTCTAATACATGCAGCGCCACAGAACCCTCGCGTGAACAGTTCGTGTGCTATAGTAACCGGTACTACATTGCCCCCGCGGTGACCATGCCCGCGTTACAGTACTTTTCCTGAATATTAGACCATAACATTAAATGTATAATGTAACAGACTTGCGAACCTTTTGATCGGCCTCATCTAACTTCTTCAAATAAATTACTTTTTCAGTCTCAGCAATCTGCTAACAAAAGATGACAATTTTGAACTTCAAATTTTAATTACATTTATTAATCAAACTCAAGCATCAGTGAACATGATAATGTCTATAACATAGCTACAACAGTTAACCTTAAGTTCCTTTGGATCCATTATTCCCTTCTTCACATCAATAACCTGCAGCAAAGAAAAACACAAAGGTAAGAAATATCAAAGACGGGCATTCTTTCAAATACTTCCGACTGTTAGTTTTGCAGATATAAAATTGGTGTTCGCTAGTTGAACGGCATGTAAAACGTTAAATATGTTCATAACAAACCTATCTCACAGAGAGAGAAGGTATTTTAACAGTTATGTAGTATGCTGAAAGGCAATGCTGATTGCTGACCTCATATGATGTCTTCTTAAGGTTTTGTGAGTTTGATGTACTCCCCTTTGTCAGCAAAGCCCGACAGAAAATTATAGCTTAGCATTCCACAGTTGTGTTAAAAAATGCCAAAAAAAACTTAATATAGTGTACATCTAAATACTAATCCCAAACTTGATGGCTCAAGCTGTATGATTCACGGTCAAAATTGACCACACCTAGGTATGGCATGCCACGTTATCCGTACAACCAATTTTGGAGACATGCCTTTGCAGTTGCTTCAAAACTACTCAAACTCATTATGGAATGTAAGACACAGATTTGGCCAGAATTATAAACAAACAATGGACAAAGGTGGTGTAGCACACTACAGCTTTTGTGATCATTCAGATAGCCATCCATCCCTTGGAAACAAGGAAAGACGACTCACCAATGAATCTATTTCAACTGAAATATCTGGAACAAGACCTTCATATTCTTCTTTAGGAGTCTGTTGCAAAGTTAAAAAGAAAATTAGAAACATCAATCAAAGTGTATCCAAAGAATTCTCGTGCAACAGTTCAGAATTGTCAACACATATTTTGCTAATTTACTACAAGGAAAAATGATCATCAATATAAAAATGGACAGTTAAACATATTAATATGCTTCAGCAATAGTTATTATTTGAAAAGTAACCATAAAAAATCCTATGCAAACATTTCAAACTTAAAAAACCTACCTGGACCATGTGACTAAAAAGAAGGAATGCAATTGTCTCCACGCATCATTAGTGATGAAAGCAGAAACAGCACATGTATTCAATAATAAGAGTACAGTATAAATACTAATGGGGGAAAAAACCAAACAGCAAACCAGAGGATGCAACCTAACTGTATTGCAAGTTAAAACACAAAATAAGAGGTACATTGCAATATCAAAAAAATTGCAAGGACCACTTTTTTTTTGGGCTCGCGATATATTGCTACGAATTTGTTGTGTTATCTGTTAGAGATAAGGCTAAGCAGCCGAAATCTGATCAGCAGCCGAATTAGTCTGTTGCAGATTTCGGCCTGCATGTAATCTTTCGGATCTGCTGTAGCTGATATTTTGGAAAGACCTGGCTATAGATAGAATAGATAGATTTGATTGTAATAGATGGAATAGCCTGCTGAGTCTTTCCAAAACCTTTGCAGCAGATATCCTGTACCATATATGGCGATTCAGCCTGCTATATAACACGCAGGGATCGGAGGAGATCCTTAACCCCAAATACAATAGTCAATAGACTTTTACATGGTATCAGAGCCTCTCCTCAATGGCGAGTTCATCCACCCTTATGTCCGCCACTTCTCTAGGTCATTCCGTGACCGAAAAGCTAACCAAGACCAACTACACGCTATGGAGAGCCCAAATTCTTCCAGCGATCCGTGGTGCAAGACTTGTCGGCTACCTTGATGGATCGCGAAGACAAAGAGAAGAAATCATCACCAAAGATGATGAGAAGGAGGTCAAGATCTTCAATCCGGCGTATGATCTATGGCTTGAAAAGGACCAACAAGTCCTAGGCTATCTTCTCTCCTCTCTCTCACGAGAGATCCTGATCCATGTGGCCTCCAAGAAGACGGTTGCAGAAGTCTGGAAGGCAATTGAGCAGATGTTCACTGCTCAGACGCGTGCACAAGCTGTCAACACGCGCATTGCTCTAGCAACAATGAAGAAGAGTCATCTGACTGTTGCTGAGTATGTTGGGAAGATGAAGGCTCTTGGAGATGAGATGACAGCCGCTGGGAAGCCCCTTGATGACGAAGAACTGGTCTCATACATTCTTGCTGGGCTTGACATTGAGTACAACTCGGTTGTGACCAATGTGGTGGCGATCGAGAGCTATCACGTTGGTGAGCTTTATTCTCAACTCCTAAGTTTCGAACAAAGATTGAATCTTCTGCAGGGAAATCAGTATCAACCATCTGTTAATTCTGCAATGCGTGGACAAAGTGGATCCCATTATGGTTTTCAGCGCGGTCGCGGAGGACGCAATGGAGGCCGAGGCCGCAACAATTGGAGTCGTGGCCGTGGAGTAGCTTCCAGCAATGCTACCCGAGGTACAAGAGATTCAAACTCGTCCCATCCACAACTTTGCAAGAAGAAGGGACATACTGCTCCAAGCTGCTGGTATCGTTTTGATGAGAACTATGCTCCTGAAGAAAAGAGTGCATCTGCAGCAGTAAATTCTTATGGCATTGACACAAATTGGTATACTGACACCGGTGCAACGGACCATATCACAAGTGAACTTGATAAACTGGCAGTACGTGAGAAGTATACTGCCGGTGATCAGATTCACACAGCAAGTGGAGCAGGTATGGACATTCATCACATTGGTCATACCATTGTTCGCACCCCCTCTCATAATCTTCATCTCAATAACATTCTTCATGTTCCTAGTGCTAAGAAAAACTTAGTTTCAGTTCATCGTCTTGCTTCTGATAATCAAGCGTTTCTTGAATTTCATCCTACCTTTTTCTTGATTAAGGACCAGATCACGAAGAAAATCCTTCTCAAAGGCAGCTGTGAGAAAGGGCTTTATCCTCTCTCATTCATACCTGTGGCAGATCCCAATAAGCAAGTTTTTGGAGCAATAAAACCATCTTCCTCAAGGTGGCATAGTCGTCTTGGTCATCCAGCTTCTTCAATAGTTCAGCAAGTCGTTAGGATAAATAATCTTCCTTGTTCCGCAGAGTCCACTAAAAGAATTGTTTGTGATGCTTGTCAACAAGCAAAAAGTCACCAGTTACCTTATTCTAAGTCCTCTAGCATCTCTACTTCTCCTCTAGAGCTAATTTTTTCAGATGTTTGGGGGCCAGCTTGTGAGTCTGTAGGAAGGAACAAGTTCTATGTCACTTTTATTGATGATTATAGTAAATTTGTATGGATTTACTTGCTTCGTTCCAAATCTGAAGTCTTCCAAAAGTTTTGTGAGTTTCAACAGCTTGTCGAACGGCTGTTTGCAACAAAGATTATTTCCATACAAACAGACTGGGGTGGAGAATATGAAAAACTCAATCCCTTCTTCCAGAGAATAGGCATCTCTCATAGAGTTTCCTGTCCCCATACTCATCAACAAAACGGTGCTGCTGAAAGAAAACATCGGCATATTGTTGAAGTTGGCCTTTCTCTCCTTGCTCATGCATCTATGCCGCTTAAATTCTGGGATGAAGCTTTTGCTACTGCCACATACTTGATTAATAGAACTCCTAGCAAACTTCTCCAATTTTCCACTCCTTTGGAACGACTATTTAAGATCAAACCTGATTATGAAACCCTTCGTGTCTTTGGTTGTGCTTGCTGGCCTCATCTGCGTCCATATAATACTCGCAAACTTCAATTTCGCTCCAAACAATGTGCCTTTTTAGGCTATAGTAATATGCACAAGGGTTTCAAATGCCTTGACATTCAGACTGGCCGCATTTATATATCTCGCGATGTAGTTTTTGATGAAGAAGTTTTTCCCTTTGCAAAACTTCATCCAAATGCTGGTGCTCGTCTTAGGTCTGAAGTGCTTCTTTTTCCTTCCCTCTTTGATACTATTGATCACGGGGGTGCACAATTAAATGATCAATATGATGATGTTCCTAACAATAATGATAATGATGTTTCTCTCCTTCCTAACTCTGTTTTAGAAGACGCTGTTCAACCGCAGGATGAGCAGCAACCTCAGTCGACGATCCGAGCGCCAGCCGATCTAAGCCATGAGCGGCGATCTGCGCTTCGAGACAAGAGCAAGAACTGCGCGACAAGTCGCACCAAAGATCCAAGCTACCGATTATTCAGGTATATAGTCGGCGTGCTAAAGCTCATTCCTCATCGCATGTATCATCTAATTCTCAGCCTCCAATGGAAGAAGCGCCGCAACCTTTCGAGAATTTGCTCGACATGAGCAAGATGAGCAATCTCCACTCTCCAATGACACAAGGTGTTATCTCCTCATCTCAACAGGCACATTACTGCGTCTTGAAGGTATTATAAAACCAATGACTTTTACAGATGTCGAATAAAATACACCGATGGAAGGATCAAGTATGGTTTTCTTGCTGAAAATGGTGAACCATGTAACTTAGAAGAAGCTATGCGATCTGAAAATTGGAAGAAAGCAATGGATGAAGAATATATAGCACTTCTGAAGAACAAAACATGGCACCTTGTACCTGCTAAGAAAGGGATGAACCTAATTGATTGTAAATGGGTGTACAAAGTAAAAAGGAAAGCTGATGGAACAATTGACAGGCACAAAGCTCGTTTGGTAGCCAAAGGCTTCAAACAAAGGTATGGAATTGATTATGAAGATACTTTTAGTCCAGTAGTCAAAGCTGCTTCAATCAGACTTGTTTTATCTATTGCAATCTCAAAAGGATGGAATCTTCGCCAACTTGATGTAAAGAATGCGTTCATTCATGGTGTTCTTGAGGAGGATGTGTTTATGAGGCAGCCACCAGGATATGAGGATATGAAATTGAAAGATTATGTGTGCAAATTAGATAAGTCGTTATATGGATTGAAGCAAGCTCCCAGAGCCTGGTACTCAAGATTAAGTGAGAAACTGTTACAACTTGGTTTTCAGCCTTCAAGAGCTGATACATCACTTTTCTTTTATAGAAAAGGTGATGTGATCATCTTTATGCTTATCTATGTGGATGATATAATTGTGGCCAGTTCATCAGCTAAAGCTACACAAGTTCTTCTCAAAGATCTTCAAGGTGAATTTCCACTAAAAGACTTGGGAGACTTACATTATTTCCTTGGGATCGAAGTGAAGAAGATAGATAATGGAATTCTCCTAACTCAAGCAAAGTACATCGACTTGTTGAAAAGAGTTCAAATGCAAGGGTGCAAACCAATGAATACTCCTATGTCCACTATTGAAAAACTGTCTTTAGAAGGAGAACAGTTGAACCTCAAGATAGCACAAGATATAGAAGCATAGTTGGAGCTTTGCAAGATTTAACTTTGACAAGACCGGATATTTCCTTCTCGAGAAACAAAGTTTGTCAAGATCTTCATGCTCCAACAAATGCACATTGGACAAAGACTAAAAGAATACTCTGTATTTGCAACATACTATGGGATATGGATTGAAAATTACTAAATCTTCTTCTATGCTAGTTTGAGATTTTACGATGCAGACAATGGATGCTTAGATGATAGAAAGTCCACAGGAGGCTTTCTTTGCTTTCCTAGGAACTAATCTTGTATCCTGGAATGCAAAGAAACAACCTACTGATGTCGAGATCAAAGATCTGTTTGAGTACAAAGCAATGGCTAATTATACAATTTGAAATAATGTGGATTCGGACCTTTCTCAAAGAATTAGGAATTTCGATCTTCCGCACTCGACTATGGTGTGATAATCTTGGAGCAACATATCTATCTGCCAATCCAGTTTTCCATGCCCGAACTAAACATATTGAAGTGGACTATCATTTTGTTAGAGAAAGAGTAAATCAAAAATTGCTTGATATCAAGTTTATTTCAACAAGAGATCAGATTGCAGATGGCTTCACCAAAGCTCTACCCATTCAACGCCTTGAAGATTTTCGAAACAATCTCAACTTGATAAAGTTGTGATTGAGGATGTTAGAGATAAGGCTAAGCGGTAGAAATCGATCGTGCAACCGAATTAGTCTCATTGCGATTTGGCTGCATGTAATCTTTCTGATCTCTTTGAGGTGATATTTTGGAAAGACTCGGCTATAGATAGAATAGATAGATTTGATTGTAATAGATGGAATAGCTCTTTGAGTCTTTCCAAAACCTTTGCAGCAGATATCCTGTACCATATATGGCGATTCAGCCTGCTATATAACACGCAGGGATCGGAGGAGATCCTTAACCCCAAATACAATAGTCAATAGACTTTTACATTATCCACATATATTTGCGAGATGCAACATGTGCTTGATTTGGTGATCTAGCTTTTGCAAATCCCCCAATTTCTACTTAGCCCACGTTTGTGTAGATTGGTTTTGTTGGCGATTTTTGGTTGGTCGAAGGCTTCAGTAGTAGGTCCATCCAGTGGCCCATGGTTGGCTTCTAAATTCTCCGGATCACAAACCCAACTGCCTCGATTCCTACAATGTGAAGACTGTGACCAACCCAGATTCTTATCAGAATATATACTAATTTAGGAAATGCAGCATAGAACTGTTGTGATCCTTAGAACATAGGTAGAGGGAGGCTTAGGGATAGGGCATAGAGCTATAGTTACAGGGAAGGAGAAGACTTCTAATTCATTCTTGCCTAATCATATCGACTACAATATGTGTACTTATATAGAGGGCTCTCCTAACAATTATAGATAATAGAAGGAGATTACAGTAGATTATCTTTTATAGGAATATCATAATAGTTGTACATTGAGATGAGCAAAAAGGCTAGTCTGTAAATTTTCAAAAAAAGAAGTAATATGTGAAAGACCTTGAGCTTCTTCAACAAGTATCATAAGCTAGGAGAACTAAGTAATATGTGAAAGACCTCGAGCTTCTTCAACAAGTATCATAAGCTAGGAGAACTAATCTTTCAAGCTTAGAAGCTTTGTCAAGTCATTTGGGGCTTAGGTGCTTATGAATCATTCGACTTGTTAATTACAGAGATTAGCCTAGAAGAAAGCAAAATACAATACCCTCTACTGTTTCCAAGAAAATACAAGCAAAATCAATGTGCACTACAGATTAAAAATGACATGAAAAATACTATCTTGTATGTGCTTATAAATCTCATAAAACCGACGCAATGACAACTGACAAAGTCAGTAACTAGCTTGCATATTTGCAACTTTCACAGGACGAATGTTCACCAAACAGCTCGATAGTTCATATTTGCAAACAAATTGTATAGCATGCATAGCCCCACGTCAATATTATCCGAGCACCATAACTGGAAAGAGGCACATTTTGAACACTACAGAGTATACACATTACTTCATCTTAATTCAAAGATCAAAGCAAAATGCAATCACTCTAATTACTCTACTTTTGAAAATCAATTGGAATCTAGCCATCTAGGTGCACTTGGGTGTAAAGACATCCAAAGAAATATCCTATTTAGGTGCTTAATAATCTAATGAAGCAGTGAACACTGATCTGATTAGTGAATTACTTGCGCATATCCATAAGATGAAAGTTGATCTAATAGGTAAGTCACATCTAGCTTATAACTGCAAGGATATGGTACAAGCATGTGTATCCCCCGGCGCAACCTCACGCAAAACCATGTATATAAACTGACATGTGTTGGCCAATACATACGATTCCACATCTTACTGGACCTCGACAACATAAAAAATTGAAGTGCATAGTGATCGCTCAATTTATATTACTCACAACTGCTAAGCGCATAAAGCAGTCCAAGTACTTCCCTAACTGGGCTGCATTTACCCACTCCCAACACAACAACGACACCACCAAAGTTAGTGCATTTGCAACACAATACACTAGAAGACAAGTCACCCTTGCTCCAGCTTCCAGTCTCAGCAAGGTGCCTCATTTAGACTGGTATGCATGCACAAAAACCCACCCACCCACACACACACACCTGCAGAAGCAAGCATAAAAGGGTCAATCACCTGCTCATCATCCGGCGAGGAAGCTTTATTACTGCTGCTGTTGCTCCCGCTGCCGCTACTCCCACTCCCTTTCACCTGCACACACACAAGCGCGCACAAACAAAACAACACACGGTCACAAACACATGAAAAAGAACTACAAAAGCCGCTTCCTTTTCACCCATC
Organism: Melocanna baccifera; assembly: GCA_036346265.1. NCBI lineage: Eukaryota > Viridiplantae > Streptophyta > Magnoliopsida > Poales > Poaceae > Melocanna > Melocanna baccifera. The sequence continues at coordinate 5,101,509 of CM070708.1, forward strand.
CACAAACAACCAAACCCAACTCGCCACACCAAAACCAGATCAAAATACCCTCATAAAGAAATCTCAAAAAAAAATCGCGAAAAAAGAGATAATAACTAGAGCTTTATTGCTAGCCCAACCCCAACACCAAGCCACCCACCCTATTCTTCTTCTTCCGGGCCGGGTGATTGAACTTGCACTTCATCCCGAAGCGACAATTCCCGAACTTCACGTAGTAAGTACAATCCGGCTCCCCAGGCCGCCGCGGAAACCGCGGCCCCGAATCCGCGCCGGAGACATCATCGCCGCAGCCGGGGATGGGGACGTCCTCCCACCCCGAGGGGTTGGGGAGCTCGCCAGCAAGCTGATTCTCGATCGCCACGGCATCCGCGGTGTCCCCGCCGCCGGAGGAGGGGGAGATCGACGCGATCGGGGAGGCGTCGGGGTCCAATTTGGGCGGGGCCTTCGCGTCGGCGTCCGCCATTGAACTTGGGGAGGGAGAGATAGAGATGGCGAGGGAGACTAGAGCAGGTGGGGAAGCGAAGCGAAGCTGCTAAGTGGGGGAAAACCCCAAGGGAGAGGGGGGTCGAGGAGGAGGGGTAAAAGCGTAAAAACCAGTACCTCTTTGTTCAAGATGTTATCTTTCATAGAACCCCCTACATTCTATTAATATTATTTTATTTTGGAAGAATAGTCCCAAGGGGTTAGAGATGCTGAGTGCCTGAGACTGATGTGTGGGTTTAGGATATTGGTGTTGAAAAACATGGGTCTGGGTCTATAAGCTTGGTTTATTGGTGGACACTTTTCACTTAATCTATAAATAGTGGCTCTACTCATTGTAACATACACGTATAAACAGAGAAAGAAACAAAGAAAAGAATTCCCCTCTTATGTCTCTATGTTCAATTTATCGTTTGTAATATTCTGTGTCTGATTTATCTCTTTTGCATAGGAGGAATTGATCGGACTGGACTCGTTAGCGATGGTTCCTCAGCACGTTATCAACACGAATTGCTCTGGTGGATCAAAGGTAATTATTAAAACACTTGTAGATTGAATTGTCTATCTGGACATTTTTAATTTTGTAAATTTTGCTTTCTAGATAATTTTCTACATTGCAAATCCGCTTTAATCTACCGCGAGCAGACTAAAAGCCACCGGTACAATGCCGATCGAAAGATACATGAAAAAAAGAGTAGATGTTGATTGTGCTGTAGATAGATTGAAAAAAGAGGAGAAAAAACCGATCACCGCTGGCTCAAAGCCGTCGCCGCTCACCCGCTATGTTGTCGCCCACCCGCTGCGCTATGCTGTTGCCGGCCGCACTGGCGCCACTCCGCACGGGCGGCCACACCAAGGTTGCTTCCGCATAAGCATCGTCGTTGACCACGGGCTCCCACTGCATTACGCGCCTGAAAGTATCTAGACTTCTAAAAATTATTTTGATAATTAATGAAAATATGTGAATATGAGACTAATGTGTTTGCTAAGTGTCATATAGGTTCAGTCCATAATGATGAATGTGACAAAATAGAAATGTATGATAAAAGTCAACACAAGGATCAAAATAGTTCAAGACAAAGATATAAGTAGTCCAGGTTCCCTTTTTATTTTTATCGGTTTTGGAAGAAAGGTTGGAAGATCGGATTATAGGTTAATTACCGTACTATTAAGGGGGATCATAGAAAGTAACTTGAAAGTATGTTCTTTTGCCATTTGGATTAATTTAGGATTATGTATGCATTTAAAATTAAATTTGAAAGTCAATTGTGCTCCTTCAAAAAAATTAGAAGTACCAGAGTGTGTTTATCGGAACTACCAGACTCCAAAAGTACCAGCGTGTACAAGCAGTACTACCGAAACTCGGAAGCACTGTTACTTTGAGCGGTACGTTTTTCCAAAGAGCACCCACTTGAACATTTAGGCTCCCTGATATCGGTAGTATCGGAAAATGAACAATGGAACTACCGCAAAGAGGTACGATCATACTCTAAAATGGGACTACCAGACCTCGGAAGCACAAAAAATTTGAACGGTATGTTTTTTCTAGAGAGCACCAACTTTTAGTCTCAAAGAAATCAGAAGTACCGCACCATAAATCGGAACTTCTGTAATTTCAATGGCAGTAGTATCACGCCGACTTTTAAATGGCTAGTTCTGATGCTTTGACATAGTCGTTACTACATGCTACAATACAATGCGGTAGTTCTGTACTTTACATAGTGGTACTAGAGATGTTTTTGAATTTTTATGATTATTTTATGCAACGGCTATATTTGGTTGGTGGGAGTATAAATACTCTCCACTAGCTCAAGAACTTAAGAAGAGACTTTATTGAACATCCTTGAACATTGAGCATCCTTCCCACACCCCAGTTTAATATTGTGCATTCATTTGAGGTAGTTGAGCCACATCAAGTGTATTTCATCTCTAAATTGATCCTTTGACATTTGATCGTCGTCGAGCGAAGCTGTGATCTGTTACTCTTGGTGCTTGTCGGTATCTAGACGACTTGATGGAAGATGGCAAGGTGATCTCTTCAAGAAGATTGTGAAGAGGCCTTATAGGTATGATTTAACTTAAAATGCTTCTTTGGGTTGGTTATGGCATAGAAGTTTGGGTCATATAGGTATTATTTAACTTAATAAGCTTTTCAAATATGATTTAGTTGTTGGCTTGAAAAATGTAAAGTTTGAGAAAAATAAATTACGTAGCGTTTACCAAGTCGAGAAGCAAGTGGTAAATTTTCATTCTTCCAAAAGTATTATATCAACTTCTAGACCATTGGAGCTCTTACATATATATTTGTTTGGGACAATGCTTGATTAATATAATACTTCTAATATTTTTTGGGGTGAAAGTTATTAATACCACTTGGCATGCTATAAATCGTATTTATTTGCATCATCTTTTAAAAAAGTCTTTCTATAAACTTCTCATTGAAAGAATGTTAAACATTTCTTACTTTAGAGTATTTGAATGCAAATGCTATATCTAAAGAAAAGATATTTGGCTTTCTAAATTTCAAAGTCTGTGATGAAGATTTCTTGCTAGGTTTTGCTTCAAATAGTAAAGTGTATAGAGTATTCAACAAAAACTTCGGTCTAGTTGAAGAATCTTATGACGTTCAATTTGATGTAACTAATGGCTCTCAAGAAAAGGGTGCATTCAAGCCACAGACGTGGAAGAAAAGGAAGAACAACGTCTACCTCCAAAGATCATATATTGGGTGATGTGAGTAAGGGTGTTCAAACTCATTTTAGAGTAGATTTATTTTGTGAACATTATTCTTTTGTGTTTACTCTTGAGCCTTAGAAGATCTGGATTGGGTGAATGCAATGCATGAAGAACTCAACAACTTTGCCCGAAATGACGTTTGGACTTTAGTAGAAAGACCCACGGAGCATAATGTAATTAGCACAAAATAGGTCTTCCGGAATAAACAAGATGAGGATGGAATTATGGTAAAAATTAAGGCAAGGTTATTTCCTTGTCTCTCTTTTCACACTTATATTTCTAACATTTTTGTGATAATCATGATTGTTTATATTTGCTTGTGTTAGAGATATTTATAGAGACTAGTTCTTGTGATGCCTTAGGCTTCTGAAATTGTGTAGATTTTATTTACATTGAAATAATGCCTAATTAAAATTGTGATAATCAGATTTAGAATGTAAGAATTTTTATAACCTCCTATTCACCCTTTCTCTAGTCGATTATCCTTGATCTTACAGCGCTCTCGGCTGTTGGTCCCACCGCGTCGCGCATCTCAGCTTCTCGTGCTTCGTCGTCGCTCCTGCATGAGCCACCGGCTGCCTACGCATAGGCCACCACTGCCCCACATGGCCTCCTGCGTTGTGCGCCCCCGCACAGGTTGCTGCCACCTTGACTGCCAAATCTTGCACCGCGTGCCCCTGCACAGGCCGTCGTCGCCTCGGTCACTGGTCCTTTTCCTACGCACGTACCGCCAAGAAATGAATAGGGGTAAGGGGAACCCTACCCCTCCCTTTTGAATCGGTCAAAAGAAATTTAGACCGTTCGATCGACCGTAGACCGTTTGATTGGCCATAAGAAGTTCGGACCATTCCAAATGGTCATGAGAAATCTATACTGTCTGATTGGTCATAAATCGTCCGATCGATCACGGCAAGTTCAGACCAGTCCAAACGGTCAAGAGAAATACGGTTCGTCCGATTGACCATAGCAAGTTTGGACCAATCCGATCGGCTAAGGGAAGTTCGGATTGTCCAATCGGCTATAGCAAGTTTGACCAATCCAATCACCGAGGGAAATTCGGGCCATCTGCTTGGCTGAAGGTAGTTCGGACTGTCCGATTGGCCAAGGGCGCGTGTGGGGGGAGCGCTCATATTTTTGCAAATAGGCCATCGAAAAATCAAAAAATTATGGAAATTTTTTTCTTAGAATTGAAATTAGCAGAGAAGCCCTTAGAAATTGTAGAATTCACTGAAAATACATATTATTGTATAAAAGGATGTCAAAAATTCAAATTTTGAGCTATTTTTTACATCTAAAGATTTTTTTAGCACTATTGTTATTATTTTCTATGCTTTTCTATATTTACTTACTTTTTTATTAATCATAATTCTTTAAATTACTTTTAATCGCTGGAATTAACAGTAAATTATAGAAAATGCGTAGAAAATTCTGAAATATCATGAGAATATTTTGTATCATTGTCAAACTTATTTCATGTATATTTACCTATAGTAAATTTATATATTTCTTTCATACACATGTAGATGTTAGACATCACGAACCGGAAGTTCGAGGAGGTGGCCCAGCATTGCCAAAACTATTTGATTTGGGTTTTTGATGTCGAGATCATATTTGGAGCCAAGAATCTCCGCGTTGCCATTGGGATTGGTGCATCACATTATGACAAACCCACACTTGAGGATAATGATCAGGCACTTCACTTCCTGTAGCACCACCTCTGGCTCACTCTCAGACAATTCATTCTCATGATAGTTGGATGATATTAATTCATTCATTTATTCCGTTAATAATAGCATAATATGTTATGATATTTGTAGTATTTTATTTTATATGTTGATTGTCTTTTACTACATATTAATAAAGTACTTTATATTAGAACATGTGTGGCGCCCCATAATAGAAGTGTTTTTACCTGACAGCGGCACAACGAATACCATCTTGAGAGAAACAAAATTCTTTCAGTCGATTAGTAAGAATGCTGGTAGACTTACAACAATCGCCGGTAGTGATGCCTGTATAATAGGCTTAAGATGAGCCACAATTATACTCCTGATGGACATGACTTTTGTTATTAAAGAAGCCTTGTTGTACCCAGAATCGGCTAGAAATCTTCTAAGTTTTAACGACATTTACGCTAATGGTTTCCATGTTGAGGTTGAAGAAGAGTATGGTAATGAATACCTACTCATTACAAAGCGTGAAGCAAGTAGAAAGGGGTATTAGAAAGACTTCCTTCATTTGAATCTGCACTATACTACACTAATATTACGGCACCCATAATCTATACTGCCCTGAAAACTATATTTAGAATCTCTGAACTTTTCTATCTCTGGCATGATAAATTAGGCTTTTAGGTCTTAGAATGATGGGAAATATAATTAACAATTCACAAGGACATAATATCGATGTAAAGAATTTTCTAAATCAGAAAGAATTTGTGTGCCCCGCATGTGCCACTGGAAAATTAATTACTAGACCTTTTGTTCTGAAAGTGAAGGATGAAGTACCTGTATTCTTGGAACACATTCAAGGAGATATTTGTGGTCATATACAATCTCTGTCGGGACCATTTAAATATTTTATGGTGATCATCGATGCTTCATCAAAATGGTCACCTGTATGTTTATTATCTACGAGAAATCATGCTTTTGCAAAACTGATCTCGCAGATAATTCAAATTAGAAATAATTCCCCTAATCATCACATAAAGTCCATCAGAATGGACAATGTCGGAGATTTTACTTCAAAGGCATTTGATGATTTTTGCATGGCAATGGAAATTAAAGTTGAGCATTCCATCCCGCATGTCCACATCTAGAATGAACTAGCAGATGCATTAATTAAGATGATTAAATTCATTTCCCGGCCGCTTTTGCAAAATTATAATTTATCAACTACATGTTGGGGGACACGCACTCCTACATGCAGCAACTCTAATCAACTTTAGACCATCAGCATATAACATCTATTCACCTATGCAACTAGCGCAAGGGTCACCACCAAATATTTCTCATCTTCGAAGGTTTGGTTGCAAAGTTTATGTACCTATGCCCCCACCATAGCGTACTGCAATGGACGTTCTCCGAAAGTCTGGGATATATGTTGGTTATATCCATAATCTGTCCGATAGCATCCATAATCTAGTATTTGGGCCCTATGATAGGATATTTGTGTACCGTCCATTTCGCTGATAGTATATTTGATGAGGATAGTTTTCCAACATTAGGGGGGAGGAAATCAACCCCTTGATGAAAAATATCGAAAAATTATGTGGCAAGCCACAGGAATACATGCACATGACCCGCGCACTAGTGAAGCAAATAGCGGATCAATGATTTGCAGGCATTAGCAAATCAACTGTCTGATCATTTTAGTGATTTAAAGAGAATGACCAAGTCATATATACCTGCACGCAATGCACTGGAAAGGATTGAAGTACCGAAGAACGTAGATGGTATCCCTAATCCCATCTAGAGACCACAGAATAAAAGGACAAGAACTCTGACTCTTTGAATCTCCTGTAGCCGGGGACGCCAGGTGAAAAATGATAAGAAGGACTTGACACAGTTAATCACGGAAGTTCCCTAGAACCAATAGGGGAGCTAGTTGAGACCTGACACCAGTATGACATCTTCAGAAAAGGGCATACCAAATCTGAACATTCCCATAGAGGGAGAAATCAGTATGGATGTGTGCGCACACATCGAAGCTACAAAATCAATAGGACTTGTCCCCGCAACTAGAAGGAGCGGTGAGCAAGCAGAAGAACTACAAGAATCATCCCATAATGAGATAGATATAAACTATGTACACACGGGAGAATCCATAAATAGAACAACAACCAATGTTGATATCTATTTTGCAAAGACAATTGCCACAATTATTGATCTTGATCCAGAGCGTTTGGGAGGATTGAAAAAAGGCAATAGAAACTGCATTATTATCTCTGAATAAAAGAAAGGCATTTGGGCCTGTAAGCCGCACACCTCCCCATGTGCACCCCGTAGGGTATAAATGGGTATTTGTTCGAAAGAGAAATGAGAAAAATGAAGTTGTAAGATATAAAGCAAGGTTTGTTGCATAAGGTTTCACTCAACGACCAGTAGTTGATTATGAAGAAACTAATTTCTCGATCATGGGTGGTATTACCTTTAGATATTTAATCTTGATGATAGTAATCCTGAATTTAGAAATGAAATTGATGGATGTGGTAATAGCATACTTTTATGGAATCTTAGATTCAGACATTTATATGAAGGTACCTGAAGCTATCTCTGTCCCAAATCAAGACATACCAAATAGAAACCTGTATAGTGTAAAACTCAGAAAATCACTGTACGGGCTTAAGTAATTAGGCAGAATATGGTATAATCACTTAAGCGACTTTCTATGCAAGAAAGGCTATACGAACAATGAAGATTGTCCCTATGTATTTATACGACGATCCCACAATGGATTCTGTATAATATTAGTGTATGTAGATGATCTGAATATCATCGGAACCCTGGATGATATAAAAGAAGCGAGCTCTTACTTAGAATCAGAGTTCAAAAATAAAAGATTGGGTAAAACCAAATATTACTTAGGCTTGCAGCTTGAGCATGTCTCAGAAGGGATATTAGTGCATTAGTCAGCCTACACTCAGAAGGTGTTAAAGAGGTTTGGCTTGAAAAAAGCATAACATTCAAAAGAACTAATGGTCGAAAGATATTTGCAGCAAGACAAGGATCCGTGTAGACTTAGAGAAGAGGGGGAAGAAGTCATGGGACCAGAATTCCTACACTTAAGTGCAGTAGGAGCACTTATATATTTAGCAAACTGCACTAGACCAGATATATCTTTTGTCATAAATCTATTAGCAATATATAGTGTAAAACCTATCAAAATACATTGGTAGAGAATAAAGGACATCTTCTGATACCTCTAAGGAAATAAAGACCTTGGACTGTTCTATAGAAAGAATCAACATCTGAATATGAGCAATGCAGATGCTGGGTACTTATCTGACCCACATACCTCCAGATCACAAACAAGCTATGCATTTCTGTGTGGTAGAACTGCCATTTCATGGAAATCATCTAAGCAAAGTCTTGTATCAACTTTGATGAACCACTCAGAAATCATAGCATTATATAAAGCCGTATGAGAATGTACTTGGCTTCGATGAATGGTTCACCACATCCGACAGTCGTGTGGATTAAACATCATGCAAGCTCCCACAATTATCTATGAAGATAATGCAGCTTGTGTAGCACAAGTGCAAACGGGTTACGTGAAGAGTCATCTCGCGAAGCATATCAATCCCAAGTTCTTGTATGCTCATGAATTGCAAAAGATGGACCTAATTAAGGAACTACATATTAAGTCATGCAAAAATCTTGTAGATTTATTCACTAAGTCACTTTCAGCATCTAACTTTGGAATAATGAGACTTAGAGTAGTACATAATTTAGGGGGAGATTCTTTTCGAGCTCACTATTAAAACTTGATCACGAAGATTGAGTACAATGAATAAATCCTATAGATAAAATGAAATTGAGTGGATTGTACTCTTTTTTTCTTTATGAGTTTTTCTGAAGTTTTTTGGCTAAGGTTTTTAATGAGGCAATTTATGCAACACAACATAACATGTATCATATATTCTTTCTTTAAATTTTGCCCACTGGGTTTTTATGGAGTTTTGATGAGGTATGAACATGTCGGATGAATGCCCAAGGGAGAGTGTTGGAAAACCTGGCCTGGGCCTACAAGCCTGGCCCATTAGAGGGCACCCCCACTTACTCTATAAATAGAAGTCCTACTCATTATAATACATACGTGTGAATAGAGAAAGAAATAAAGAAAGGAATCCCCTTGTTCGATTTATTATTTGTAATATTCTGTGTTTGATTTATCTCTTTTGCATAGGAGGAATTGATTGGACTGGACTCGCCAGCGACAGTTCCTCAACAATTAGGATAGTTGCAGATGGTAGGTAGGAAAGAAAAGGGAGGGATCAGGATCAGGCAAGAAAGACTGTTGGTGCACACTGTTGTGTGCATGTGACGTGTAGTGTCACTAGCATCTGACCGTGGGCGAGAGGGGCCCACAAGGCGGTCAGGTGTGCGGAGACCGGTGCCGAACCAGGGAAGAGGGCTTGGGTTTGGAGTCTCTCTCGAGTTGGAGTTTTGTATTTTTGATTTTTTTGGTTTTTTTGCCTTTATTTTTTTATTATTCATGGAGATATAATAGCGTTTTTGTTTTTTTAATTGAATGACTCAACAAAGTTAACAACTACTACAGTGCAATTTTTGGCAACAAACAAAAGACGCATCCAATAGCCGGTTGGAGCGACACCTAAATAGGGCATATCATAGATTTGGATAGGACACGACTCAATTAGGTCTAGTGCAGTTGGTCTGAATAAGTTAGCGTGCCACCGTACGAGCCTAGTGCTTGCCCTTTGACCCAAGTATGGCACGAAGATAGGTCGGATCGTGCTAGGCCAGCTTGTAGACACTTGGCCAAATGGACCACCGATAGTCCATTGATTTTACTACTAATCATATATAATTTATTGTCAGTAACTGAGTTGTAAGTATTTTTACTTCCAATTGCAAGTAATTTTCTCCAGTTGCAGGTAATTTTATTGCCAAGTCACCCGTCCGCATTCAAAAAAGTATAATAGCTCTAACATAAATAATTTCATTATCAACCATAAGCAATTTTGTTGTACTACTACAAAAAAGATATTGTTCATACCGAGCTATTTGTGGGTTGGGTCTATAGTTTCATGCCTCGGCCAGGTCTGCTTTGGAGGAATCACCAATTTTACTGTCAATCACAAACAAAGTTATTGTACTACTAAAAAAAGTTACTATTCATACCGAGTTGTTTGTGGGTCGAGCCTATGGTTCCGTGCCTCTACCAGGTCTGCTTTGGAGAAACCGGGAGCGACGTGTGGGCTGCAAAGTCATTCTGTACTCGATGTGTCCCGATGCCTATGGAAATCCTTTGCTTTAGGATTGGGATAATTAGGAACATGGACTAAGCTCTTTTGGGCTTATGTTTCGGTTTTGGTTTCTATTTCTATAGTAACTCGCTATTAAACGATGCATTTTTTCAAAGTTGAGTCTACAGGTAAATTATAGTACAAACTGTACTAAGTTCAACTGTACTAGCCAAAATCATATGTGACTATTTCCCTCTGCTACTACCTCTTACGAACAGGCTAAAATTCAAAAACCATAGCTATAAGCTATAAACCTCAGTCCAAAAGAACCCACCCCTGATTATGCTACATCTATTTGGTGATTTTGTGCTTATTTGGCACGTGAAGGTACAAGGAAACATGTTTGCATTAGGATTTAAAACGAGTTTGGTTTTAAGGGCCTATATCTATTTTTTTAAAAAGAGGGAATGAAATGCTAGGATTTTGAATTATTCGACGTATTTGGAAGCACATGGTTTCCTCCTAAAATTCTGGAAATATTATGTTTCGATTGGCATCATAGTTTTCCCCTAAACTTTACCCAATTCATTGGTGATAGATTCCACTACCAAATTTTCCATTTACTACATTTGACATTTTTCCCATACGAAATGATGTTTTTGGTGTCATTATTTAGCATATATTCTTTGCAAACATGTTTTAATTCTCTAAACCTTTTTACTTTATTTTTATTGATAAACCCATGCACAACTTATTTCTAAGTCTGACCATTTTGGCCAAACACTGCCACGCCACGGGGTAAGTCTAGACCCGAGACAGAAAATGATCGTTTTGTCACACCACTATTCTTAATGTGGCCATGTTGTGTGGCCACGCTATTGGTGTCGACGTGGCCAAAAGAGTCAGATTTGGAATAAGTTAGGCAAGAGTTCTAAAAAATGAATTAAAAATGGTTAACTAACAAAAAAAACTCCTTTGTAATGTCATTCCTATAATTTAATTTTTTTGGTGGTCCTGATTCAACATTGAATAGTTTGTTTGAAATGTGGGAATTTTTCGTTAATTTGTAGGAAATGAACTATTTTGTGTGAAATTCATGTTCTTCAAAATGATGGGCAGAAAATTGTGCACATCTTCCTCTCCTTCCCAAAGTTGGATGTTACAATTCCATTAAATAGAAGACATCATCTACATATATATAGTAGCATTTTTGTTTACAGAGAAGTTATTGCAATGTTTTCTTTTGATGGACTATTACTTCTATTTTTGAGGAATTTCACTTTCACATGTTTTTCAAAAGCACTTTCATATGGTTGTAAATGAGAGGTAAAAATTGTCGCTACCACACAGAGAGTCATCACAGATAGTTCTAAACCCTCATTATAGACGGTTTCTGAACTATTTGATTTGTTGCATCTGTGATAAGCAGCACAGATGGTTTATACTCATAATGCCCAAAGTTGGTAGAGAAAGCCACCTTTTCAATATTCTGCTCCTGCACATGGATTTGACTGTACCCAAACTGAAGGTCAATATTAAAGAACACCTTAGCTCCCTTCAATTGATCAAATAAATCCTCAATACGAGCAAATGATACTTATTCTTAATAGTCATCTGATTGAGAGCGCGATAGTCAACACACATGCGCCAACTCCCATTCTTCTTCTCTATGAACAAAAAAGGTGCTCCCTATGGTGACACACTACATCAGATCATCCCTTTAGATAGCAATTCGTCCAGTTGTTTCTTCAGTTCATCTTGGAAAGGTCAAGCCAAACATACGAAAACAAAGAAATAGGTCGAGTACTAGGAACAAGATCAATTTGGAATTTCACATTCTGCTCTGGAGTCATTCCTAGAAGCTCCGCTGGGAACACATCTGGATAATTACACATCACAATGATCTCCTCAATGCACGATTATTAATTCAGTTTCGCGGCAATAGATCAAAGTAACCCAATTCTTGACGCCTGTCACCCAAGAAACATACTGGCCAACACAAACCATCTCCTCTCTAGATGAAGTTTGCAAGGTAATAGTCTTTCAGAAGCAACAAATCTTAGTACGGTAACTGAACAGCCAGTCCATGCCAAGGATAACAATAAAAGGTGCTAGCTAAATGACCATCAAATTAGCAGTGAAATTGTCGGACCCCGGAGCAACGACTCTGGATCCTTTGTGTACTTCACACTAGTCTAAGATCAGCTAGTGCACACAACGGTAACAGGGACAAATATTAAGCATAAATGATAAACTTTATTAAATAAAAGAGTATGATCTTATGACCAAGGTTTACATCAATGCTCGTTGGCAACAATAATAAGGTAAAAACTGCAGGACCAAACTGATAAAAGTGAAGCTCAAGTTGCCCATAGGCAGACAACAGCAAGATATGGCCTACTTGTCCTGGTCCTCACCGTAGTTGAATTCGTCCTCCTCTGAGATGATGATAGCAAGGGTGAGTACAAACTTGTACTCCGTAAGTCACACTGAAAAATACAATATAATGATAAAGATAACAAAGGAAGGCCTATATGTTTATTTGAGCATAAACAACATTTAATGAAATATAATAAATAGATTGAATCTGCTGAATCTAATACTATAAGTAAAGACTACAATTTTTTAAAAAATTATAACGTTAGTGCACGCACCGACCTAGCACTAAGCTATCCACGGATATCCCACTTAGACCATCTTTATTCAAAAAGATACCACATTTCTAACTAAAATTATCTTATGAAAAACAAAGTCTAGTCTATGAAAAGCTTTACTCAACATGCCTATGACCGTGGACACGGATATCCAGGATAGTTTGTACACTCTACAGAGGTTTATAATTTTACGCACAAGATATGATTAACTCGTTGTGTCCGCCATTACACGCTTACTTGGGTGTACGACTGAGTAATCATAATAATGTCTTTACAAAGCTAAGCCTTCAACTTAACCATGTCTCACTAAGGTTTCACCTCAATAAGGAATTTACCAGATAAGGGGCCTCTCTTGTGCCATGTAAGACTTCCCATATCCTACACCACGCTCACATCCAGCCTATAGCAAGACTCATGTTAGGACTTGCTAATTAGTTAGTCAAGACTGTCCTATAGCAGTCTTGTAGTAATACGATTGGGCTTTATAGCAATAGCTCACAGACTAGTCCTTAGTTGATTTAGGCTCTAACCACAATCCCCTTATGCCTAGTACTCTCGTTGAGCCATCGAGCTACTTCGTATACTAGCAAGCACCCACCACCTTATCCATAGCCTAAGTCTAAATTATGTTTTATATTTTATTTTGAAATATTTCATAGATATTCTCGACTCACCAAAGTTAAGAATACATTTTAAAAGCTTATTATTTTATGTGAAAAGGGTTATCCAATCCTAAAGTTATAATTAAGCAGGTCTAAGCATTTGCTACAAAGGAAATTCTCTAGCAATATTAGTGTACTAACTAGAGTTTTTAATCTAGGGTGACAAAGTACAAGAATTTGAAAAGCCAAAGGTGTCATAACAAATGGGCATGCAATTAAAGTAAAACTGAATTTGAAATGAAGAATTATGAAATTAAGCATGCAATATAATTTAAAAATAACATAAATTTTGTTTGCAAACTAGAATCAATATGGTCAAGGATTTGTGACTTGTCTTACTCTGCAGTTTTATGTGAATCATTATCGTAGAATTCTCCAGAATCGTCGTAGTCTACACATGTAATTAATTCACAAAATTCAAATAAAATATAAATGAACTTAAAAATTTTTAAAAAATGAAAATTTGGATATATCACAATTTTAGATGAATTTAGAAATTTGAACGGGCTCAATCAGAGTTAGGATGAAGGAGAATGGACTCTTGAAAGTTTAAATCCTAAAGAAAAAAGAAAAGCTGGATTTTCTAGAATTATTTTTTGAAAGGAAATTCAGAATTATGACATCAACAAAAAAATTTTGAGTTTTGGCTGAAATAAATTTCAAAAGGAAAATATGCATTATGACACATGCTGATGTCAGGCTGATACGTGGCAGGCGACATGTCTGTTTTTGCTGATGTGGCTGGCAAATGTCTAACAAATGGTGGTGATGTGGCATGGGGTTAGCTCTGTGCTGATGTGGCATGTCACGGACAGCCACGTGGACCTATGCCATGAAGTGGCATTCTACGTGTTTGCCACATGGCGTGCAGTCTAACGAGACGGGCGGGATAAGGCGTGGCTATTGTCTGGCGACTAGGCGTTGAGGTGGAGCGCCATGTGATGCCATATGGCTGCCACATGGGATCGGGTGCCGACGTGGCGGTTACGGCGGTGAGCGGCGCTCTGGGCCCAAGGGTCGCTAGTGTTGTGGGGTACGGCGGCGGCCGGTGAGCAGTGCAGGAGAAAGAGGGGAGTGTGGGGAGCACGTTAGCGCACGGTAGTATTACTAGAAGTGGCCGGAGATGGCCTGCGGTGAAGAGGACAACGGAGGCACTTGGGTTCGGTATGCGCGATGCTCCGGTGGTTATCACAGGTGGTGGAGGGGTTGTCGAGGCGTGGGGAAGTTGATGGACGTGGTAGTGCTCCTCGGGGTGGCTGAGGCGGTGGTGATTGCTCGCCGGAGATCACCGAAGCTTCGCGGAGGCAGGAGCACGGCGCTGAGGTGATTCAAAGCTTGAGGAAGGGATTTGAGGGTGCTGAGGGTGCTCAAGGCCCCCCTTATATAGCCTCGGGGTGGACCATAGCGCGGCAATTTCTCGCCGTTTTTGCGGCGGCAGAATTTTGGTGGAAAGGAGAAAGGAAACAGGAGGCAGGCGAGGAAGGAAGAAGGGCCAAGATTTTGGGGATTTGACCTGGCGACATGCAAGGTCTCTAAAGCCAAGGAGAGGGTGAAGGGAAAGGGTCAGCATTAGCGGGGATTCAGGCACCGGCGAGAAAGGAAAGAGAGGACATAGAAGAAGGAAAGGGGGGCAGCGCGACGCTAGGAAGGAGAAGGGGGAGGGCCCACCAGTCGGCGAGAGAGGGACGGGGAGAGAGGAAAGGAAAAAAAGAAGTGGACGGGCGGATGGGCCGGCATGGGGGACGTGGATGAATCTCAGCTGTCCACGCGTCGGTCCGAGAGGAGAGCGGAGCGAGAGTGGTGAGGATGTCGCGGGCGGCGACATGGACGCATCCAAGCCATCCACGCGTCGCCTGGAGGGAAAGGTGGGAAGATTTAAAATTTTATTTTGTGCTATGGTTTTCTGAAAAGCCCAAAAATTCAAATAAAAGCTAGAAAATAGCAGGAAACTTCAAATAAAATCTCAGAAAATTTCTAAAAATTCGGAAAAGGCAAGGAACATAAATAAAGTAGTTTTAGCTTGAATTGACCATAATTACACAAATAATTTTATTAACTTATTTTCTAGGCTTATTTTTAAGTTTTAGAAAAAAGGATTTTTAAAGCCAAAGAATCCAATAAATTAAAATAAATAAAAGTTCAAATTTTGGGATGTTACAAAAATCCTCATCATCAATGGTAACAGTGTCACCAGGACAAACTATGGAACTAGCAATCAGACTCCTTAGAGAGCTGACTGAAAAATCTGCTCATACTCAAGTTCACTCTCCTGGCAAACTCTAGTGATACAAATGAGTAGGTAGCTCTAGCATCAAAAAGAACAATTGCCTCATGTGAATCCACAAATAGTATACCTGTCACCACGTCAGGACGCCCTACTATTTCAGGGGTAGGCATGGTGTACACTCCAGGGAGTCGTCAGAGCAGTAGGAGCCCTGACACATGATGGTGGGAGCGCAAGGGCTGCCAGAGGTGCAGCAATCTAAGGTGGAGTAGATGGTGTAGGGTGCTGGTAGTACTCGGTGGGAGGTGCCGTAGGAGGTGCTGTAGGGGGCACCCAAGCTAGAGGATGCTGCAGTATTGGAGAGGTCGCTAGCATCTGAATAGAACCCCGAGAAGATACATCCGAAGACGCCGCAGGTACTGGCTCCCATTTGAGGATGCTAGTACGGCTCTATTTTCACACCACCACATTGTGGCCTGCCTGGCCACAAAGTTGATAGCACTCCAACCAGGAGCACTCTAAAGCACGGTGTCCATCATAGTACTTGAAACATATCAAGCTCTCCCCTAGAGCAGGGCACATCGCTTGAGAAAGCTGAAAGAGAGTGTGGTGTCAAAGAAGCAAGCAACCTCAGTTTAAAAGGCTTGGACGTCAACAGAGGACACTGCCCCCTGCAACCTATTGGGAACGAGTCGTTGAGAAGACTTGTCCCTTCCACCGAAGCTCCTCTTTTAGCCACCAC
Organism: Melocanna baccifera; assembly: GCA_036346265.1. NCBI lineage: Eukaryota > Viridiplantae > Streptophyta > Magnoliopsida > Poales > Poaceae > Melocanna > Melocanna baccifera. The sequence goes on from CM070708.1 coordinate 5,117,938, forward strand.
CAGAACCACTAGAAGCATGAATCTTCCTGGTGAGCTCTCTTTCAAACTCCATGCCCTTGGCTTGATCAACCACAGAATTGAACTCACGCAGACCGATCACTCCCAGGACATGGCGATACTCCTAGTTAAGTCCCCTACAGAACCTCTTGGCCTTCTCACAATTGTCACTAGCCACAGCTAGTACAAAGCAGACTAAGTTATTAAACCCCACCTCGTACTCTGCAATAGCCATCTTTCCCTGTACATAGGTCGACAGACAGGGAGTGCTCCATCCTCTCGAGGAAGGAGTCTAGGTAGAACTTCGCCCTAAACTATTCGATGAAATCCTCCCAAGTGATTGTTCCCTGGACAGGGGTCCTACTGATAGAACCCCTTCCCACCAGATGTTCATCTGACCCTTTAGCTGAAAGGCCACAAAGCACGCTCTCTAGTATGAGGTCACCTCCAGAGCTCCAAACTGTTTCTCCATGAAGTAAAGCCAATCTGCTACTTGGACCAGCATGCTCACTCCATTGAAAGTGTCCAAATAGAGGGCCATCCACACACGAAGGCTCATTCTCACCTTTGATGGGGCTAGTGTAGCAACAAGTGTGCCTGTAGCAGTAGAAGCTACCTGCACCTACTAACGGAGCGCTTGGACCTCCTTCTGAAGGTCTTGCAATAGGTTGGCCTAAATCGCTAGAGCGCTAGTAGCTGGCTGAGCAACCGAAGTGACCTCTTCACCTGCCTCACCAACATTTTCCTCTGTCGGGGGCGGTGGCACCACCGGGCCACGCCCACGGCCACGGCCTCCACGACGTTCACCGCCTCTACCCCTCACCATAACTAACCACTAAGAAGAACAACCAAGAACTCATATCAAGGACAACAATCCCAATGATACAACACTAGTTTGAGCAACAACTCAATATTCATTTACAATAGTACAAGCTAACGGAAGCGTAAATGTAATGCATGACCTAATCCCATCCTACTATGCGTTAATGTGTCAAATTTCTGTTTTTAAGTCAATTAATTATCCTAAGTTAAATTTTTTTAGCAATAAGCAGTCCTAAGTAATTTTATTGTTTTTATTAGTATTATATTCATTAGTTTACCAATCCTATGTCAAATTTTAGTTCATTAATAAGTAAGTTATTTGTTTGTTCACCACGAACCTAACATCCGCTCTGATACCAACTGTAACACCCCGCTTAACAAAAGTCCAGAATCTCACCACAACTACAATTGCTACCAATTTATACAATTAATTACATATTACTAGCAACTAGGCTACAAGCATAATTCCTCAACATGACCATGAACATAGAAATTTCATCAATATGTAAATCAGTAGTTGACATTAACATGCACCAATAACATGCACCAAACGACAATAATATAAATCAATAATAAATCTAACAAAAGGGAATTGACAAATAGCGACACTATAAAACCATTGAGTGCTAAAGGGAATCATTATTCATCTGAGGATTTCATTAATAGAATGCTTTATTTCTAACAAGGAATAATTGATCACTAAGTGAAGAAAGAACAATAAACTACAATAACAATTTGTGCTATTTTTCACCTACGCATGTCATCATCAATGAGCACTTAAAAACAATAACAAAGTAAGAGTGAGTCCACGACTCAGCAAGTATATAATAAAATAATAAATGAGGTAAACATCATATTAACAATTCATATCCATTCACCATTATCTCAATATCATATATTCATTCTCAACAAGTTCCATACATATGTCTCATTATATCATTTCTTTTTTCATAAATGCAATGCACATACCTTTACTTCTCTTGCTTACACTGGTATAGCTGAGTATTCATCGTCAATGAACAACACTTGCCCTGTCCTTTTTCATACAGGGTCTCAACTCTACTCCTGTAGAATGCCTATCGAAGTAGGTCTTACTCATCTCTCGTAGAGTGCCTACCAAAATAGATATTTATCTACCCATTTCTGTGGGTCGCCCACACAAAGTAGGCTCTAAAGGACCACACAGGTTACCTCTTTGCAACATAGATGCTTAACATGAAATGTAAACGATTATCTTTCATTAGTTAATTATCAACGTTAACCATTGAAAACATCATCATTTTAACTATAAATATCATCATCATTCTACCATAAACATATGAGCATTATAAAAACAAGTATAATTATGTAAATCATCATGACAAGTATTTATTTAAACATAACAACAAGTTCAATTATTCGAATACCATTATACCATGCTACTCCTATAGTAAACATCCAATCTCAATAACAAGCCACAACAGTACAAGAGCAATAGTTCAACAACATTGTACCTATATGTTTCCCAAGTCGGCATTACTCCTCTTTTACTGTGATAGTCACCCCTGCTGTCCTGGTACTAAAAATGACATAACTTTCAACCCTCAAGTCATAATATGGCAAACTACACGAGTTCTGCAATCTACACAAAATTCCCTAAATTTCTTAGTTGGCCATAATTTCTAATTAAATCATTTAACAACTCGTTTTTAACTCAGAAGACAGTTCTGACATCTTATTGGGCAGCAGGATTAATAATTTTATATATATTAATTTACACATGCAAATACAATGAACCATAGCATTTTTAAAATCTACAGAAAGTTAGCTACCTATTTCTACTTATACCGAAAATTCAATTTTGCATTTACCAAGTCAATTTAATAGTTTCCTGTGACTACTTCTTGTAGCAACCATTTACCTAACCAAATTTCATGTTCTTAGATTCTTTGAAATCTTTAGGTAATTACCTATACTTTTCATGTAGAGCAAAAACTCTCTTTAATCTATTTCATAAGTTTAATCTACTGTTTGCCACAATGCTACCAAATGGTGACAATTCACTAGACATCAGGATTACAAAAATCGTAACTCTTAATCTAACTAATCAATTGATGTGATTAAGTACTCTAAAGAAAGTTAATGAAATTCTCTATAATTATCTAGTAGATAACATTTACATATTATGCCTATACAGTGCCCAAATTTGCGATTGAAAATGTGCCAAGCGAACCAATCTGCTAATCGAATCTCTGACGGAAAACCTGCTAATACTCTCTCTAGTCCTAACTCTAATCTCTACTAAATTGGCAATCTAGAGAGAAAAGGTTCAGATCGTTACTCAAGTAAAAAAAACCAAAATCGCAACTCCTACCCCATCTTTTCTTCCCTTCTTCCTCCTGAGCTTTTCCCTTGCGGATTTTCCTCTTGATTTCCCCTTGGCTTGGCGCACTGCCACCCTCGCGCTACGCTAGCCATGTGCCCGAGAGTGGCCGCGCGCTAGCGCGTGTGCTGGCTAACGCGCGGCGTCCTTGCGTGCGGGCAGGCCAGGTGTGTAGCAACGTTGGCAAGCGCAGGCGAGTGGCTTGTGTGCGCTGCGCGTGGCGATGGGGCGTAGCGCAGGCGAGCGAATGCGGCCAAGCGTTGGAACGATGGTAGCACAGCGTGTGGCGACGGCGTTGCTGGCGAGAGGCGATGGGGAAAGCGGCAGCTTCGGCGGTGATAGCTTGTAGCGCCAGGAGAAAAAAGGCACCTAAGGTTTTTTCTGTGTTTGGATTTTTCTCTCTCCTGTGGCCCTTTTTATCACGGCACGACTTTGAATCCGTTTTCAACTCCTCCTATATGACTAGTTCCAGGAAAACGACTCGTATAAAAATCCAAAACAATTCATTTACATGTATTATCTTTTCTCTAATTACGCATAGGTTCTCAAGAGGGTTACTTTTTAGAATATTGCATAATGTTCACCTAGGTTTAATTTGTTTTGGTCTAGATTTGATTTCTTTTGTTCTTTGCCAAACTTAAATTTAATTTTTTTTGTCTAGATTAGAATAATATTTTGTTTTTTGTCCCACGGTTGAGGACGTGAGTGGTGGGTAATTGGCAATGAAGGGAGTAATGAGAGTGGTTAGACCTTTATCTAAGGGTTGCGCAAAATTTCGGTCACTTACAAATATACAACCCTAGGCATGAATATCACTTTGATTTGGATATCATAAATGGAAGTGATAGCAACTATTTATTCATTTTTATTGGCTTTAAATGTTTAGATATGTTAAATAGAAATTGGGAAGGTACGATCTAATTTAAAAATATTATTTTATAACAATAAAGAACTTACATATATGGTTGCAATATATATTATCTAACATCATAAAAATACATTTTGTCCAAGCGTGTATTTCAAAAGAAAAGAGAGCGCGCAAGTGGCTGTAGTAGATTTTGCATGTCATATTATCGGAATTTCTTAAAATTTAAATCGTATTATCAACAAATCCCTCTTTTTTTTTCTTTTTTTTGTTACATCCAAATGGAGCTACTATGTGAAGGGTTTGTTCTATTTTATGAGTGACATCTTAATAAGTAGGGGTGCAAATGGAGCAGATAATTTCTGTCCGATCGACTGACATAGTGTCTGATTCTGACTTCGAGGAAAAAATATGGAATATGATACGAAACAAGTGATATCCGTTCATATATATCTATATGTTAAGTGATATGATGAAGTTTATTGTGATTTTACTTAGGAAAAAGACAACATATAGACGGAATGCTACATCCAAATAGGTGGAGAATACAAAGTACTATTCTTTCGATATCTCGACGATTAGTTTCTCCATATTCACTTTGATTGCACCATATTGTGTAAGGGCATAAAAGAAGCGGATAACTTTCGTCTGTCTGATCATCTGTAGGCTTGTGGAACGAATATGAAATATAGAAATAAACATCCACTATTATCTGTGATCGATTCTGACTCTAAAAAAATACGAAATAGAATACAAGATAAATGATATCCATTAGTATCTATTTCAATTGCAACCTATTAATAAGTAGCCATGCCTCTATATATGTTTAGAAACAGTGAAAGAGAAACACCTGTGCTAAGTCCTGGTATCCACCTGCACACACGTGGTGTGTTTTAGTTCAGAAGCGCATGCCTGCGCTCCATGGGTTATCGTTTTTTTCCTAGCCTCTACAATTCTAGACGTGTTAGGGGATGCACTCATGCACTTATGTGTGTGTGTGGTGATGTGTGAACGTGCACGTCCACCTTATAATCTAAAACAACATTTATATATGTAAATAATAATAATGATGAACAGTAATCATATTATTAGGGCATCTCCGATAGTTATGCACTGCCCTGCCCTGACGCTACCAACATTACCTTTTTCTAAACGAAAATCAAGTCAATGTTGCCGATGAGCTAGAATATATGCGCTAACAGTATGGTGTACAATTGACATATAACTATAGTTTGATTTAACAAATGATGCTCATGCTAGGCTATACATTATTTATTTCTACATAAAATTGCAAACAACATTTCTAGAATATTGTACACGATTATTATGCTGCACGTAGGGTGGACCTGTAGTGTGCAAGGTGCTCTCCACTTAGGCGTGTCTGGTGTGCGTGTGTGGTGGTGGTTTATGTGTGCGTCTTCTTTGTAATCGTAAAAAAAGTTAAGGTGGACAAGATTATTCAGAGCAATGTTAACTGACCGTACCCACATACTATTTGCTAAGTTTTTAAACAGTAAATCGAGACTTAGCTGTTCTGCAAGAGGGTTAAAGGGTTATCATACCATAAATAACAAAAATGATATAATGTAAATTACATAATCCTAAGAGAAAAATATTGATTATTGTTACATATAAATATTTATGATGTGTTTTGGTTTACTTAACAATTTAACTATGGGGTCTCAAATTTACATCCAAACCCTCTTTATATACCGAGCTAGTTCCATGACCAGTAGCTAACTCACACAGTACAACATTGATAAATATTACACCCATACAAGCGCATACATAAAAGGGATACATGATATTACATAAACAGTCATGAATAAGCCTTATGGCTAGGTTTTACATAACGGTCCGATAGGCCAAATGAGTTTGTTAAGAAGTAGCAGCAAAAGGAAAATAAACCAAAATGGCCACTATGATTTACCAAAGGCAATCGATTGAGGCTAAATCTAGTTCTGGCCATCATCTTCATCACCAAAGCCAGATGCATAGAAGTATCCATATACCAGATCTTCATTCTCATAGTCTGAATCCACATATAAGCAACCGTGAGCACAATACTCAACAAGTATCTATGTCAAATCCAAGTAGATAGATGTAAGGCTTGCCAAGGGACAGGACTAAAGGTTATTTTAGCAGAAAATGAGTTTATTCTAAATACCATAACTATTTTCCAAGCCTAAGACATAACCTTTTTAACTCCAAACTAAAGTGTCGTTTATGTGAATAAGTTTCATCATGTAGGGGGTTCCATCAACCTAATTCTAGAAATGAGGTTCAATCCATTTACCATGTTTCACCTGGTCAAGGTTATCATCCCTTCCTAACATTTTTTTGATATAACTAGCCATGGGTGGCCTTCTTCACAATGTCCATGCCCTGATGGCATGGCTATTTGAGTAGATTATAAACTCCGAAGAGATTATACAACTTTATCCATAAGAGATTCTCTGTGTAAATCGCACTAGTCTAGGATCAGCTAGTGCACATAGCGGTAATAGAGGTATATATTAAACAAAATGACAAACTTTATTGCATAAAAGAGTACGGCTTTATAGCCAGAGTTTACATCATCAATGCTCATTGGCAAAATAATAAAGGAAATAACAACGGAAACCAACTGATAAAAGTGAAGTTCAAGAGTCTGCCCACATGCAGACGACAGTAAGACACGGTCTACTCGTCCTGGTCCTCACCGTAGTCAATGTCGTCCTCCTTTGAGATAGGATAGCAACGATGAGTACAAATTTGTACTCAGCAAGTCACACAGAATAATACAATATAATGATAAAGGCAATAAAGGAAGCCATATAGGGTTATTTGAGCATAAAACAACTGTTTAAGAAATACAGTAAATAGATTAAAATTACTAAATTTAATACCATAAGTAAAGACAATAATTTAACAAAGTAATACCATTAGCACCGGCACCGACCTGATACTAATCTAACCACGGGTATCCCAACTGGACCATCTTTCTCTAAAGATTCTACATTTCCAGCCAAAACTAGTTTTAGGAAAATAAAGTCTAATCCATAAAAAACTTTACTTAGCATGCCCATGACCATAGGTACGACTATTCAGGATAGTTTATATACTCTGTAAAGGTTGAACAACTTTACCCTTAAGATATAATTAACTCATTATATTAGCCACTACACGCTTCCGTAGACGTGCGACTGAGTAATCATAACATGGTCTTTACAAAGTTAAGCCATCAACTTGACCACGTCTCTACTAAGATTTCATCCCAATAAGGAATCTACCAGATCGGGGGCCCCTTTTATGCTATGTGAGACTTTCTATAGCCTACGTCACGCTCACATTCAGCGTATAGCGAGGTTCAAAATAAAACCTACTAATTAGTCAGTTAGGACTATCCCATACCAGCCTTGTGGTAGTACGAAAGGGTTTTATAGCAGTAGCTTACAGATCAGTCCTTAATTGACTTAGGCACTTTCCACGTACCCCTTGGGCCTGGCATCACCATTGTGTCACCGAACAACAATATGTGTCAGCAAGCACCCATCACCTAACTATTTGCCTAAGTTTAAACCAAGTTTTATATTTTCTTTTGAAATATTCTATAGACCTTCTTAACTCACCGAAGCCAAGAATACTTTTTAAAGACTCATCATTTTATGTGAAAGATGTTATCTCAAGCGTAAAGTTATTGCTAAGTATGTCTAAGCATTTGCTACAAAATTCGCTAATCATACTAGTGTACTAACTAGAGTTTTATTCTAGAGTAACAAGGTATCAGGGAAACAACATCAACGGGGGAATTAACAAGTAGGCAATAGCTAAGTTAAAAGCTGCATTGACATACATTGAATAAAAATATTCATACACAATAATTTAAATCAACATAATTTTATTTGCAAACTTGGATCAAACATGATGAAGGTTGTGTAACTTGCCTTGCTCTACAGATTGATGCGAGTTGTCGAAGTAGAACTCTCCTAAATCGTTGTAGTCTACACGTGAAAATAACCCACCAAATTGAAGTAAAATTCAAATGAACTCGAAAGTTTGACAACATTACATATTTAGATATTTCATGATTTTAGATGAATTTAGAAATTTGAATGGCGCAATCGGAGTTAGGACGAAGGAGAACGGGCTTCTAGAAGTTTAAGTCCTAGAGAAATTGAATAAAAGGAATTTTTGGAATTATTTTTCTAAAGAAAAAGATATTTATGACATCAGAAAGGAATTTCTAGATTTTGGGGAATTATTTATCTAAAGGAAATTAAGAATTATGATGTCAGTATTAATTTTAATTTTCAGCCGAATTAAATTTTTGAAGGAAAATCTAATTTATGACGTCATGATGATGTCATCCCTATATGTGGCTGATGGCATGGCACTTTTTGCTAACGTGTCTACCACTTGACTGACACGTGGCACTAACATGGCCTAGGGATGGCTTGGTGCTAACGTGGCTTGCCACCTGGCTACTGACTTGGCCAAAACACCGACGTGGCTGCCATGTGGTGGCCACGTTGGCGCACAGATGGCATGAGCCGCTGACGGAGTAGATGAGCTTTTGCATGGCATACACATGTCCATGGAGTGCCGAGATGGCACACTGGGTGGTGCCACCTGGCGTCCATGTGGGCACGGATGCAAAGGCAGCACCGTCGGCTGGTGGCGCACGGGGACCGATGGTCCGCCGGTGCTCTGGTAGCGATGACAGTCGACGAGGGGTGTAACTGAGAGAGCATTGCATGGGGAATGCAAGGGTGCACTGGGATTTTACCGAGAATGGGCGGAGGGTGGTCAGTGATGAGATGTTGGTGGCGATGCATGGCTCCAGTGGACGGGGAGTTTCAGTGATGCTTGAGCTCGGTAGAGCGGTCGCCGGAGATCCTCTAGGCATAGTGAAGCCAACGGCGATGATGGCAAGCTTTGACGGTGGCTAGGTGGTTAGCAATTGCTCATCAAAGTGGTTCGCTGGGGTAGGAGGTGGGGAGACGGTGCGGGGAGGCTTGGTGCATCTGGGAAGGAACTAAGGGAAAGGGGAGTAGTGTGGAGTAAGGGGAGGTACGGCGGGGGGGGGGGTGTTATAGGGGCTAGGGCAGCCGAGTGGTAGCGAATTTGTCACCGTAGATGGAGGCAGCGTGGTGGTGGTTGTGTGGGTGGATAGAGATGGGTGGGCGCGAGAAGGCTGGGTGCACGTGGGCTCGGGACAGGACAATGGAGAGAGAGAGGCGGCCAGTGCGAGGATAGGGGTGGGCCGGGAAGGGCGGAAATGGCCAAGCGACTGGGACGATGGCACACAAAGGGAAGAAGGAGGGGGTGTGGGAGGAAGGAGACGCAAGGACGGGCCCACCTGGTGGCGAGAGAGGGAGGGAAGAGAGAGGCGCCAGCTGACATGTGGGGACTGGCGGAGAGAAAAAGGGAGAGGTAGGTGATGGGGTGGGCCTGAGCAGCGACGTCGGTGGATCCAGGCCATCCACATGTCTCCAATGGGTGAGGGTGAGATTTTAATTGTTTAAATTTTTATTTTTTGATTTTCAGAAATCCCAAGAAAATGAATAAAAGTTTAGAAATTAGTAGAAACCCCAAATAAATCCTAGAAAATTTCTAAAAATTCTAGAAAATACAAGGAACTCAAAATAAAATAAACTTGTTTTGACCACAAATGCACACAACTTTTAATAACTTTTTCTCTAGGCCTAATTAAAAAGTGGGAAATTAAATTTCAGAAAAACCCAATAAATGTCAAATAAATAAAAGAATATCTTGGGATGTCATAGAGAGCAACTAAGAAGGTCATCACAAGGCCTTTACGATGCCTAGTCTGAACACTTCTCCCGCCTAGTCGGGAAATCCCTTGTAGAATCGAAAGGCAACATAGGGGGTGAATGGTTAGTTCTAAAATATTTCCCTAAGTATTATGGTTACTTTTCTCAAATAACTACAGAGTACCTAAGAATCAAATCCAAAGCCAAACAATACAAGGAAAATCACTCAAGAACACAAAATCTAGAAGTGCTTAGCTCCTAGAGGTCAGACCTCCAACCAGAGGTCGGTCTGACCTGTCCTTGGTGGTTTGGCCTCTCTAGGTGGTCTGGCCTCTATTATAGCAGTTTAACTGCTATGAATAGAGATTTCAGACAAATGAATGTCAAAATAAGCACAGTTGTAAAACTTTAAATTCACGTAACTTTTGATTGGATGATCCAAAAATCGTAAAATATTGTACACGTCTTGCTTAAGGTATCAAATACCTATTCCATCCATGGATCAAAAAAACCCATGTCAAAGTTTAGACTTTTTTCAGTTTTAATTAAGGAGAGGTCAGAGGATCAAAATCGATGATCATGACTTACTTGTGGGTAGAGGATATCCATGAAGGCTTATGACATGTTCCCACATCTTACAACAAGCAAGAACACCAAAAAAATCACTCCAAAAAACCTTTGATGAAGAAGCCATTTGAAAAATAAAAAAAATACAAAAATTGAGTTTCTTGATGAAACTGTTACCAAAGTGCTCAGATGGATAGAGGATGATTTCCAAAGGTTCACTCCATCTCTTATACATCCTTAGCACAACAAGATCAAGAAAGGGTAATAAAAGAAGAAAAACCATTCTAACCAAGAGCAAACCAATCAAGTAAAGAGATAGTCATAGAATAAATCAAAGATTGATTCTATTGCTGCTTAAGAAATAAAGTTTCATAGCCACTCTACCTTAGAGAATAGAGAGTACACCAAGAACTCAAAACCTTAACACTAAAACAAGTCTCTATCCAAGCCCCCTTTTATAGATGGACTAGCTAGCCACATTCACTCCTTAATGGATACTTTCCGCTTAGCACAATGGGGAAAACCCAGTAACCCTATACACACGGGTTTTAACTCACTACAATTTTACACGCTTTTCAAAGTGCATAGGCCTAAATCCGTTAAGTCCTAAGCTTTGATCCACATTGATTAAACCAGCTTATTCATGACTTAAACCGCTCTCCCAAGCACCACTTATGCGCCACGGTTTTGCTTCAAGGTAGTTTCAAGTATTTTTGCCAAACTACCAAAATACCTTAGTTGACACAGTCAACACCATCCATTGCATGCAATCGTCATGCTTGCCACGTGTAGGTGCACCACTAGCTTATCACAGTCGTTAAGTCTCTCTCGTCTTAGTTCCACCAAATCACGGTTCACTTGGATGGAAATATTTATTATTGCAGCTTGGCATATTTGGAAGGAATGCAATGGTGCCATTTCTGAAAATTCTGATCATAGTGTGGAGAATTGGAAAAGAAACTTTAAGGGAGATGAAATTCTGCACTTGTGTAGAATTCAGGCTAGTGATTTTGAGGGTATTTGCAATTGGCTAGACAATCTATAAGTTGTCTTTCCTTATACATATTTCAACTTATTATTTTTTATATATAATACCACACTAGGAGTCTCCTACCGTTTTATTTTCAAAAAAATCTTGCCTTCAATATTTTTCGACTTTCTCATATCATGGTTGAGCTCACCGTCTCACCCAATATTCTCGATCGTTTTGAGACTCAGCTCCTACAACATCCTGATTTTCAGAGCCTTTTTGAAGCTTTTAAATAAAAATTAATGCAAGCTTAATATAAATTTTTATTAATTAAAAGGATTTAATATGACTAAATTAAACTTTAATATTTGTTGAATATATTTTTTTGGGTTCCTTGTGTCTCAAGAAATTTTTTGAAATTTTCCTAGATTTTTTTGCTATTTTCTAGAGCTTATTTTATTTCTTCCAATTTCTGTACTTGGAAAATCCACAAAAATCCCCGCACTGATCGGATTAGTCCGATCTGTCACAGACATGCACCGGCCATCCGCCGCACACCGCGCGTCCCTAGCCGTCTGATCGATGTTGCCGTTCGGACTGTCCGAACATTCGTACTCTTCTGGATCGTCCTATCATTTTTGAACTATCCAATCGTCCACCCCGTTCGACCGGTCCGAGCTTGCCCAAGCATTGTTCATGTGTGCCATTAGCCACTGGCCGTCCGATCACTTGCGATGCTACGTGTCGATCAATGGGTGGTGGTCACACTGTTCATCGTCTTTCTCACTCCGTCGCTGTCGGGTCTGACTCGAACTCCACCACTGCTGCCATCGTCTCATCCTCGGACTCTAAGCCATGTCTGCATCAACCTCTCGATGTTCGTGCCATAAATAGCCGCATCGCTCCATCCTTTTCCTGCATCGCTGAGCTGCTCACTAGCCTCATCGTGAGCCGTTGTCGTTGCATCGAGGATCGTCATAGCGGAGGTTGCCGCCACCTTTGTTTTTACCTTCGGCCTCCGCCATTGATCTCACGCCGGAGGTCTCCATCGTCACCGCCATCCGTCGAGCCGCCGCCGGTGAGTCCCTGCCGTGCCGCCGCTGGTTAGTCCTCGCTAACCAGCCACCGCCCCGACCATAGCTTTGCCTAGCCGCACCACCACCTCGGTTCATGTGCATGGCCGCCTCACCATAACACCTTGACCGTTCGGCCACCGAAGAGACGCGTCCCTTCTTCTCCCGTAGCCAACCGTCGAGCGACACGTGTCGTCGATCTTCGAACAGTCTGAACCTGTCCATGCCTCCAGACCGTTTGATTGATGTTGGACCATCCGATCGATGTCATCGTTCGGATAGTCCGAACATCTCTGCCCCTCATCCGTTCGATCATCGGACCATCCAAACATCATCGCTTCTTGGCCGTCCGATCGCCATTATGTTCAGATAGTCCGAACATCCTCACTGGTCCAGATTGTCCGATCATTTCTCAGACCGTTCGATCGTTGCGTCAACCCCTCCAAGTCAGCCCTAGCCGAGTCATTACCACCTCAGCAGCCACCTCAACCCTAGATCCGATGTGTCGCCATGTGTTAGTGCCACATTAGCACCAGAGTCGTCCCAAATGCCACTTGTCTACCACGTCAGCATACCCAGTCGTGTGCACACTATTCCATGAGTCGAGTCCACCGTAGACTAGTTTTTCCGTGCACCGAGTCCATGGCATGGTAGAATTTCTAAATTTTCAGTATTATCTTTATATTAGATTTTCCAAGAGTCGGTTCTCTTCCGTCCTAACTCTGGTTGACCCTATTATTTTTTCTAAATTTATTTAAAATTGATTTTTATCTTTTGGTTCTTGTTTTGAAGTTTTTGGAGATCATTTGAATTTTATTTGATTTTATTTTTATGTCTCATTTATTGTTTCTCTCATTAGATCGTGTATTCGAAGGAGTGAAAGCAGAACCGGAAGATCATGAATTTATAACTGAGTAAGGCCAAGATAAGTCATGTCATTTGATCATGTTGAACCTTGTTTTCAATCTATTATTTATTTTTTCAAAATTATCATGCATTGCTATTTTATTACAAATCCTTGTACCTGGTAGTCATTGTCCTAGTTGATTATTCTCTCATTTAACAATTTGAATGCCATAATACCATTGTCACCATATGATGGATATTTATTTAGTGATGCAATACAAGTTCTCACATGGGTTGTATGATTAATATGCTTAGCCACGTTTATAATCTCGTTGGGATCAACATCACATGAGAACAAATATTTAATTTGACTTTATGAGATACTGAATCGTTGTAGGTGCCATAGTGATAAAATTTGTGTGCTATGATATTAGTGTGCCGTTGGTGATGGTTATACAAAATTAGTTTTCACTTGGGTGAGTGATCGTACAGTAAAGAGGGAAGTGTGGATTCATTTCGAGAGATGTGGAAGTCTCGCTTAGGTAATTTCTAAGGACTTACCTTTGTGGGTTGTTTATTTGATCATTACCGTGCAACCACATGTCTAGTATAAAATAGATCTGACTGATTAATTTGTGATGTTTTAACTTTAGTTCCATCATTGAGATGTCAGTGGGTGTCAGTTCGACATTTCCACGAGGAGCAAAGGGGGCAATTATCGACTAGGTGATTAACCTACTCGACGACGAAACCTTAGCGGGCGAAACTGGGTTGAGGTTGAATATTGTAAAGGCCTTTTCATGAACTCTCCGTCGTATACCAAAGGAAGTGTGTTAATCACGTGATAATATAAGATAATCATGTCAAATGAGTAAAGTTGTGCAACCTCTGTAGAGTGTAAAACTATTCAAATAGCCATGTCCACGGTTATGAATAATGCTCGGTGATTTCACAAAAGGGGTAGTTACTTCATAAAATTGGGTTGTATAACTTTGGAAAGTCGACATGTAGTTCACTAGTGGTTTATTAAGTGGATGGTTAGTTTACTTATGGCCTATTTAATTCCTTTGGTTATTTATTTATTACTGTTTTTCTTAAAGTTCACTTTTAATCTATTTATTGTATTAACTTTAAATTATTGATTTCTACAAAATAACCTTTTAGCCATCTATTGGTAAGCATTGCATATTATATTGCACTTTTTTTATAAACGACTTGCTGAGTACTAATGTACTCACGGCTTTATACCCACTGTTGCTTAGTTGAAGAGAAGGAATCATATTAGCAAGGGGTACCCGAAGGAAGATAATTCGACGACTTCACGGATTAGAACTTTGCTTCCCAGTCAATTGTCTGTGGGCATGTCGAATGGCTACCATGCTTATTTCTATTTTTCACTACTAGTTTCTTAAGTCATTCAGGCTATTAATTGTAAGTTTGGTCATAAGGTCGTACTCTGATAATTATTAATATTTGAGTCTTTTTAATCGTGTATATGGTCGATATTTTATCTTTGTTACACTGTGTACACTAGCGTAATCCTAGACTAATGCAGTATACACAGAGAGTCCGAATTTGCATATTCAGGTCTCGACAACTCCTCTATGAGCATAGCCTTGATCCTTATCGTTGACCACGGTTGACTCTAAGCGACCCCTGCACATCGAAAGACAAAAAATAGTTTCTAGGCACAAGTTATTTACAACTTGACCCACATTAGAAGTAACATTGTTCGTGCAAGACATATACCAAGACTTAGATCACAGAAACCCAATTCACGACTAAACTCCACAGTCTCCAAAAGCCACTTGAGCTGAACACTCCTCAGCCGGTCAAACCGCCAACCATGGGGTAGTTAAACTGCTAACATGTGCCGGTCTGACCGATCCACCGAAGCGGTCAGACCGTTGGTACTAACTGGTCAAACTGGTTTCATCAAGCCGGTCTAACCAGCCTTCCTCCTGACTAACCAGCAACACTGCCATTCAAATCTCCAAATCGCCTAAGTTACAATGGTTCATCACACCATAAACTAGGACCTTATCACATGGCCCTTTAATCTCCCCCTTGATGAACCGATTAGTAAATGCAAAAAAAAAAGTGAAGTTGAATTTAGACAAGGAGAGGAAAATTTGCAAATAAAAATCCAAGTGGTCAAATGAAGAGAGCAATAAGGTGAAAATGACCATTTGAGGCAGAGGTGAAATAAATCTACTGAAAATGATAGAAATTCCACAAAAAGGTTCAAATCTACCAAATGAGTTGTAAAATCTCACTCTAGATCCACATGGATGCACAATTGTTCTGTTTGATCTTGGTCATGGCGAGAAGAGGTCAAAAGGCTCTAAGTTAGCAAAATTTTGTACAAAAACTCTAAATCATACTCTAGATATATATTTTTACTGATCTTTCTCCCCCTTTGGCAACGGAGTCATTAAGATAGAAAAAGATACAGCGTAAATGAAATGAGGTGAACACATTTTATTCTTTTTAGCATTAGGAGTCATGCAAATTATCCAAAGTAACTCTAAAAATATTATACCAAGCCATATTATGTAAAAAGAGCTATCTATTAGGGATGGCAATTGTACCTATTTACCCGCGTACCCGTGGGTAAATACCTTCCTAGAGCTGGGTATGGGATATTCTTTACCCATGGGTATAAAAATAGGAGAAATTTTTTACCCATCGGGTAAACGGGTACAGGCATGGGTAAGCTTTACCCGTACCTGTCTCGCCCGTTTACCCGTGAATCCATAATCTGACAAATGGGCCACCAAATAATTAAAAAACAAAATTGTCCAAAAGCCCAAGGCCCAGAACCTCCCCAACTGTCCAACCCTAACTCCCTAATCCCCCAACCCCAACCGAGCCGCCAACCTCCTCACTCTTCAGTCCCGGCCGTCCCGAATGCTAGATCTGGATTCCTCCTTCTTCCTCCGGTCCTCTTCCTAGCCATCCCTCGCCTGAGTCCCAGCCGGTTGCTTCCCCTGGTCTGGCTGCCTGCTCACCTCCCACCTGGCCGCCGGAGTCCAGAGTCCAGATCTAGCCACCTGCCACCAAGCCTTCTCCCTGCTGGCTACATCCCTGGCTTCAAGTTCTCCCCTTCCCACTTGCATCTTGGCTTCTGGACAAGGAGGAGAATGGCATCTTGCATTCTTGCTTACTTTCCTTTACTTGCACTGCTCATTTCAACCTTCCCATCTTGTTTTGCAGAGTGGTAGGTATATTTGGCAATGCTTCCATTGCATTATTGCAAACCCCACTTGTTGCAAGCAAGATCCAAATCTTTAGGATCTCTGGACGGAAGATTCAGCGCATTTTTAATCCTGGAACGAGACCAATTTAGTAGGTTGTACTGTTGTAGTTGAATAGAGAAGTTCTTGTTACTTCATTCGTTGCAACCGATTTGCTTGTAGAAATAATACATACGCGCTAGCTGTTAATGTTGTTAGTATGTATGTTTCTCTTGCATTAGTTATAGCTTACAACCGATGAGTCAGAACTCTGAACTCTAAAGAAGTCCTGGGATTGGATTTGTGTAGAAAACTGATTTCCTGATCAGTGCTATCTTTTGTCTGGAGATTTGAGTAATTATTCCTTGTCCCGATTATGCTCTGATTAGTAGACCTTCTCATATCAAAGACCATGGAAATTTATGGAGTTCTTTATGGAGTGCTTTATTATTGAAACTTGCAAAGTTCAAACTAGCAAATTGTTCATTATTGAAGTTTGGTTTGAATATGTTAATGTTATTATATGTAGACTGCCTGATGGGATCTGAATCATGTAGGTTTATATATGCTAAACATGTAGGTTTATATATGTTGAGCTTCAAAGATAGCTGCTTCATTGTCGATATGTAAACTGTTTCAGCATATATTCAAACATTTACAACAAACATTTACAGCCGATGTATGTTTCTCTTGCAAACTGTTCAGTATATTCAAACTGTTAATGTTACTAATTAGTTTGAATATGTTACAAATATTCAATACTTTGTCTTTTCAGTTTTTAAGATTGTACTTGAAATGAAATCTTCCAACACCTAAAATATGTTCAATTGTTATATTTATGACTTTGTAAACTCTCAGTTCGCGGGTAAACGGGCATGACCGTGGGCGACGGGTACCCACGGCGTTCGCGGGTAAATGGGTATACCCGCGGGCGACGGGTATGGGAGAGGTTCTTCGCCCATTGTCCTTCGCGGGTATGCCTGTGGGCGTAAATCAGGGTCGCGGGTATGGGTATGGGCGAGCACTAACCGTGCCCGTCACGCCCGATTGCCATCCCTAATCTAGATCATAGCAAACGATATATAGCAAAGCTAAAACCAAATGAGCAATTATCTAAATTTAAATAGATTTTTAGCGTGTCAAGTTGTTCAAGATCATAGGTTTACGAAAGGTATTTAAAAATGAGCCAAGCCATATCAATATACTAAATGGAACCAAGAAGGTACAATTGAGCCAATTTAGTGTGCTACAAGTTCAATATTGAATTATTTTGTTCAAGTACTTGGAATTATGCAAATTTAGCGTATTTAGCACTTGCTAAAATTTATTTTTGGTTTTATCTTAGCAAAGCAAGTCCTAAACTAGGAGTTATCCACAATTACCTCCTAAGATTCAACCATTTTTATAATTTGTGTTTTTAACTACATGTTAGATCTCAAGCCGTGTTATGACCATCCTAAGCAATAAGCTAAAGACAGTGGTCTAAGTCATTGAAAACTCCTACTAAGTTTATGCCCAATGTAATGAGAAATAATTGATGAGATCAGTTTTTTCGCACAAAAAAGATCATTTTTGAATTTTCTTGACTTACTTTAAGAACAAAGAGCTAATACTGGGCCTGTTCTTTCCAGCTTTTGAAACTGGTTTTGGCTTTTGTTATAATACCTAACTTTTAAATGGAGTATTTTTTTTCAAGACGGAGTTTAAAAATTAATTGTAGTACACGTTAAAAGCCCAACATCTGTATCAGCCAAAATCACAAGCGAGTATGTCTCTCTACGTAATCTCTGTCATGAACAGCCAAAATAATCCAAAATTCCAGCCATATGCCATATGCCAAAAAAAAGAACAGGCATAGCTCAATCTAAAACTTAATTTAGGTTCAAGACTCAACTTAGCTTATTTAATATGGCATGAATCATAAGAGGATCACTAGAATAAAAATAGTTACAAGATCCAACAAGATATGATTTAATTTATGTTTTTCATATTTAATATAGCTAGTTTGGCAAAAGCTAAGTTACACATAGAAGAACATGATAAATCTAGTAAGCTAGTACAAGATAAGGCAAGATGTAAAGATATCATATTAGATAAAGATAATAGTCAAAGCTCCATATATTTATATTACAATGCATATTGCTGAATTTAAAATGCAATAAAGATCAAGAAATAGTTTGGTTCAAGTTCAGTTATGTTAACATTAAGGTCAAGAAAAATCTCAAATGAAGTCCTTTAAACCAATGCAATAAGTGAGAGAGAAGAAGTTTGGGAAAACGAAGAAATGACAGTCCTTAAGTACAGAAAAGATAGAGGGATCACTATTGTTGGATTAATTGGGCTTGGTCCATTTTAATTTAGCAATTAATCAAATGAAATTCCTAGGCCCACATGGAAAAACTGTTTAGTCCCATATGGAGAGTTGAATGGGAGTTACACCACTTTAAAAGGTGGAACGTGGTAACTCCCTTGTGGAATTGGAACGAGCCAATACACGTGCGCGCGCTCGCTCGCTCGCTCGCCTCGCCTCGCCACGCCGAGCCGTGCCGTGTGTGTGCGCGCAGGCGTGTCGGGTGCGTGCGCGTTTTTCTTTATCTATTCGAAAATCGTAAGGCACTGACTCACAGTAAATAGTATTAAAGAATGGCTGGCAGTAACGGTACAGTTACTAGTGAATTATGGCTACGGTTACTTTCGAGTAATGGCTACAGTTACTAGTGACTAATGGCTGCAGTTACTCTAGCTCTTCGTTTTTGCTGTTACAAAAGTACAGAGCATAAAAAAAGGGCTCTCCACTCCATACGGGATGATATATAGTATTCTGGTTCTGTTTTTGTGGCTGTGCTCAGTAAACTGCGGTCCAGAACCTTGCGTGCAAAGGGTTCTGGGCGAGTAGGCCTCCGAAACTCTGTCGCTTGTGTACCGCTTGCGGGTAGACGGGCAATCAAGTTTTTGGGAGCGCATTGGCGCGATCGCTCAATCTGCAATCGACATCTACTTCACGGTGGTGAATCGTCGCGAGGCGCACGGTGAACATCTTCCTGCATCACATCTCGTCCTACATCACGCCTCGATCGACTACATCGAATAGACCATCATGTCGACTGATGGTAACGGCGCCTCCGGTGTCACCGACACTGGCCCCGCCCGAGGGTATAACCTGAAAATTTCTCTGGTGTATTTGTTTTTGTGTGCTATGAATATGTTAATAGGTGTTGCTGTTAGCTTATTCGTAAGCAAATATGAATACATCATTGTTGAATCACTTATGCTTTTATATGTCATGTTTTATATGCTGAATTTCTGGATTAAAATATGCCAAAAATTGACTAGATATTCAACAATCCAAAAACTTGATAGGTCTTTTTCGGTAGTTGGCTTTGTTACGTCGCTTAAGCCGCACCCTCCGTTTGATGGTTCCAATTTTTAGAGATGGCGTGCACGTGCGATCCTGTGGTTTACTGCCATGGAATGTTTTCATGTTGCACAAGGCAAGCCCGCTGAGCCTCTATCTGCTGAGGACGAACACAAGTTCAATGCAGCGGATAACTTGTTTCGAGGTGCACTTGTTAACATACTGGCAGATAACATTGTGGATGTGTACATGCATTTGCCTACGGGCAAAGAGATGTGGAATGCACTTGAGGCCAAGTTCGGAGTTTCTGATGCTGGCAGTGAGCTGTATGTCATGGAGCAGTTCTATGACTACAAGATGGTCGATGACCGTTCTATAGTAGAACAAGCTCATGAGATTCAGGCACTAGCAAAGGAGCTTGAGAACAATAAGTGCGAGTTACCGGACAAGTTTGTGGCTGACGGTATTATCGCCAAGTTACCACCTTCTTGGTCGGATTTTGCTACCTCTCTAAAACACAAGAGGCAGGAGTTCAGTGTTACTGATCTCATTGGCTCTCTTGGTGTTGAAGAGAAGGCGAGGGTAAAAGATTCTCGTGGCAAGAAAGTTACTGCTGAGGGAGGTCCTAGTACCAATTTGGTGCAGAAAAAGAACCCTCAGGCTTCCCACAATAAGAAGAAAAATAAGCCTATTGTCAAGCCCAAGGCTACTACTGAGTTTAAGAAGAAAGGCAAAGGAAAGGGCGGCTGCTTTGTCTGCGGTGATTCTAGCCATTGGGCTAAGGATTGTCCAGACCGCAAGGATAAGCAAAAGAAGTCTGCCAACATGGTTATTAGTGATGCTGGAGGAACATCGGGGTACGATTATTATTTACCTACAGTTCTTTCTGTTTGTCAATCACCTGAATGGTGTGTTGACACTGGTGCTAATATTCATGTGTGTGCTGATATTTCCTTGTTTTCATCTTATCAGGTCTGTCGAGGTTCCTCCTTGTTGATGGGAAACGGATCGCATGCAGCTGTTCATGGTGTTGGTACGGTCGATCTGAAGTTTACTTCGGGAAAGACCGTGCAGCTGAAGAATGTGCAGCATGTCCCCTCCATAAAGAAGAATCTCGTTAGCGGATCTCTATTGTGTAGAGATGGTTTTAGGCTTGCATTTGAGTCCAATAAATGTGTCGTGTCTAAGTATGGAACATTTGTTGGTAAAGGCTATGAGAGCGGAGGTTTGTTCTGTTTTTCTTTGATGGATTCCTATAATAAATTTGTGAACCATGTGTGCAACGATGATGATGAATCTAATATTTGGCATTCACGACTTTGTCATGTTAATTTTGGGTGTATGACACGCTTAGCTAATATGAGTTTAATCCCGAAATTCACTTTGGTCAAATGTTCTAAGTGCCATACGTGTGTTCAATCGAAACAACCTCGCAGGCCTCACAAGGCAGCGAAAGAGGCGAGGAATTTGGCACCGTTAGAACTCGTTCATTCCGATTTATGCGAGATGAATGGCATGTTGACTAAAGGTGGGAAGAAATATTTCATGACGCTTATAGATGATTGCAGTAGATTTTGCTATGTGTACTTATTGAAAACAAAAGATGAAGCATTAAATTACTTTAAGATCTATAAAACTGAGGTAGAAAACCAACTTGAGAGGAAAATCAAGCGGGTAAGGTCTGATCGTGGGGGAGAGTATTTTTCGAATGGGTTTACTTTATTCTGCGAGGAACATGGAATTATTCATGAGAGGACACCTCCCTATTCTCCCGAATCAAACGGGGTTGCCGAAAGAAAGAACCGCACTCTAACTGATTTAGTTAACACTATGTTAGACACTGCGGGACTTTCTAAGGAATGGTGGGGTGAGGCTATATTGACCGTGTGTTATGTCCTGAATAGAGTTCCTACAAAAAATAAAGAAGTAACACCATTCGAGGAATGGGAAAAGAAGAAATTGTCTCTCTCATACTTGCGCACCTGGGGATGTTTGGTCAAAGTTAACGTGCCAATTGTCAAGAAGCGCAAACTTAGACCAAAAACCGTAGATTGTGTATTTCTTGGTTATGCTATGCACAGCGTGGGTTATAGGTTCTTAATTATAAAAACTGGAGTACCTGACATGCGTGTTGGTACAATCATAGAGTCCAGAGACGCCACATTTTTTGAGAATGAATTTCCTATGAAATGTGATGTACCTAGCTCATCTAGTCAAGAACCTATAATTTTCCTTGATTCCTTTGTGCCGATAGAATATGCTGAGAAAACGCCTATGGAAAATCCTGAGGAGGATAACAATGAAGTTACTCGAAAGAGTAAGAGACAGAGGATTGCAAAGTCCTTTGGTGATGATTTCATTGTATACCTCGTGGATGACACTCCAAGAACCATGGAAGAGGCATATTCTTCTCCTGACGCTGACTATTGGAAGCAGCAGTACGGAGTGAGATGGACTCTATTATGTCTAATGGAACTTGGGAGGTCGTTGACCGTCCTTATGGGTGTAAACCTATAGGATGTTAATGGATTTTCAAGAAAAAGCTTAGGCCTGATGGTACAATTGAAAAGTACAAGGTAAGGCTTGTGGCCAAGGGTTATACCCAGAAAGAAGGTGAGGACTTCTTTGATACTTATTCACCTGTTGCCCGATTGACCACAATTCGAGTACTACTTGCCCTGGCTGCCTCTCATGGTCTGCTCGTTCATCAAATAGACGTTAAGACAGCTTTCCTAAATGGAGAGTTGGAGGAGGAGATTTATATGGATCAGCCAGATGGGTTTGTGGTAGAAGGTCAAGAAGGAAAGGTGTGCAAGTTGTTAAAGTCTTTGTATGGTCTAAAGCAAGCACCTAAGCAGTGGCATGAGAAGTTCGACAGAACTTTGATATCTGCTGACTTTGTTGTGAATGAAGCTGACAGATATGTGTACTATCGCTATGGTGGGGGAGAAGGAGTGATCTTGTGCTTGTATGTTGATGACATACTGATTTTTGGGACCAACCTCAATGTGGTTGAGGAGATCAAGGACTTTTTGTCCAAGAGTTTTGAGATGAAAGATTTGGGAGTGGCTGATGTGATTCTTAACATTAAGCTACTGAGAGGAGGTGATGGTGGGGTTACACTTGTGCAATCTCACTATGTAGAGAAGGTCTTGAGTCGCTTTGGTTATAGTGACTGTAAGCCTGCTTCTACTCCTTATGATCCTAGTGTGTTATTGAGGAAAAACCGAAGAATAACAAGGGATCAATTGAGATACTCTCAGATCATTGGCTCATTGATGTATTTAGCTAGTGCTACGAGACCTGACATCTCGTTTGTTGTGAGCAAGCTAAGCCGATTTGTTTCAAATCCGGGAGATGATCATTGGCGTGCTCTTGAGAGAGTAATGCGCTATCTAAAAGCAACTGTGAGCTATGGTATTCACTATGCTGGGTATCCAAAGGTACTGGAGGGCTGCAGTAATTCAAACTGGATCTCTGATGCTGATGAGATAAAAGCCACGAGTGGATATGTGTTCACACTTGGAGGTGGTGCTGTTTCCTGGAAGTCTTGCAAGCAAACCATCTTAACGAGGTCAACCATGGAAGCAGAATTCACAGCGTTAGATACCGCAATTGTTGAGGCTGAGTGGCTTCGCGAACTCCTTATGGATTTGCCGGTGGTTGAAAAACCGATACCAGCTATCCTGATGAACTGTGATAATCAGACTGTAATTATCAAGGTGAACAGTTCTAAGGACAACATGAAGTCATCTATGCATGTTAAGAGGCGGTTGAAGTCTGTCAGAAAGCTGAAAAACTCCGGAGTGATAGCGCTGGACTATGTCCAGACAGCTAATAATCTGGTCGACCAATTTATAAAGGGTTTATCACGTAATGTGATAGATAGTGCATCGAGTGAGATGGGCCTGAGACCCACATGAGTCATACCACAGTGGTAACCTGTTCTACGTGATCGGAGATCCCGTGAAGTAGGATGGTGAAACAATCTGTTAGTTGACTGGGAGGAGAGACCTTTATAGGGCTCATTTCTTCAATGCTGCGCTTCTCTCCTATTCTGTATGGCAGGTTGATTTTTACCTCAATGTGATCCAAGTGGCTTATTTAGAGCAGAGATGTCGGCCTACAGGACATCTTAGGAGGAACACACCTATATGAGTTCGACTGCTGGTCACAGTCTATGAGATTTGGGTGATCTCTAGATACTCATGAATAGGCATGGAGTATGACTTATACGCTCCAACCAGAGGGGATGCTTTAGGCAGCCTAGTACTAGTAAAGGAACTGGGTAAATCTTGTTCGCACAAAACTGTCAATTCAAGACATAGTCCATTGTTCAGTTGTGGATGAGTGTAACTCCTTTCCTAGGTGGATGTTCAACTTAACGGTCTCCATTGAAACACTGATATATCAAATAACAGCAGAACTGAGAGCATTCATCGTGTGCCTTGAAATTTGGTGGGGATTGTTGGATTAATTGGGCTTGGTCCATTTTAATTTAGCAATTAATCAAATGAAATTTCTAGGCCCACATGGAAAAACTGTTTAGTCCCATACGGAGAGTTGAATGGGAGTTATACCACTTTAAAAGGTGGAACGTGGTAACTCCCTTGTGGAATTGGAAAGAGCTAATACACGCGCGCGCGCTCGCTCGCTCGCTCGCCTTACCTCGCCTCGCCTCGCCACGCCGAGCCGAGCCGTGCCGTGCCGTCCGTGTGCGTGTGCGTGTGCGTGCGCGTGCGCGTTTTTCTTTATCTATTCAAAAATCGTAATGCATTGACTCGCAGTAAATAGTATTAACGAATGGTTGGGAGTAACGGTACAGTTACTAGTGAATTATAGCTACGGTTACTTTCGAGTAATGGTTACAGTTACTAGTGACTAATGGCTGCAGTTACTCTAGCTGTTCGTTTTTGCTGTTACAAAAGTACAGAGCATAAAAAAGGGCTCTCCACTCCATACAGGATGATATATAGTATTCTGGTTCTGTTTTTGTGGCTGTGCTCAGTAATCTGCGGTCCAGAACCTTGCGTGCAAGGGGTTCTGGGCGAGTAGGCCTCCGAAACTCTGTCCGTTTGTGTACCTGCACGGGTAGACGGGCAATCAAGTTTTTGGGGAGCGCATTGGCGCGACTGCTCAATCTGCGAAGTACGTCATCTACTTCCTAGTGGTGAACTGTTCGCGAGACTGCACGGCGAACATCTTCCTGTATCACGCCTCGATCGACTACATCGAATAGACCATCATGTCGACTGATGGTAACGGCGCCTCCGGTGTCACCGACACTGGCTCCGCTCGAGTGTATAACCTGAAAACTTCTCTGGTGTATTTGTTTCTGTGTGCTATGAATATGTTAATAGGTGTTGCTGTTAGCTTATTCGTAAGCAAATATCAATACATCATTGTTGAATCACTTATGCTTTTGTATGTCATGTTTTATATGCTAAATTTCTGAATTAAAATATGCCAAAAATTGACTAGATATTCAACAACTATGGCTCAGACTCGCTCTCATCTACCCCATATGACTCTAGAACTATTAGCTGATCATCTAAGCACAAGAGAGTAAACACATTCTTTGTCTACCCAGGGGCCCAAAGTCTACCAGGCCTAAAGAAGTGAGTGAACTTAACATATTGAGAAGAGAAACAACTAATAAACTGCATCCTAAGGCCACAAGATGAGAGGAAAAAATCTAAATAGTACAGTGTCATAACAACTATAGGCTATGATAAAAAAGACTAACCCAAAATTACACATAAGCATAACGCAAAAAGAAATAAATGACCATATGATATAGAAAGTACATGATGCTGCTATCAGATTATGCCATAAGGACAAACCATCCCAAGCTCGACCCACAAAGCCATGAACCTCGAGCTATCTAAAGGTTTGGTAAAAATATCAGCTAACTGATAGTCATTCTCAACAAACTGAAGCACTATGTCACAATATTCCACATGGTCTCTTAGGAAATGATACCGAATATCTATGTGCTTGGTCCTAGAGTGTTGCACTAGGTTCTTGGCAATGTTAATGGTACAAGTATTATCATAGAAAAGTGAAACACTATCTATGGCTAACCTAAATTCCCGCAAGATCAAAACCATCCAAAGCGCCTGAGTATAGCAACTAGGGGCTACGATATACTCAGCCTCTTTGGTAGACTATGCAATATTGGACTGCTATTTACAATACCAAGAAACAAGAGAAGTGACAATGAATTGGCAAGTGCCATAAGTGCTCTTCCTATCTATCCTACAATCAGCAATGTCT
Source organism: Melocanna baccifera (assembly GCA_036346265.1). Taxonomy (NCBI): domain Eukaryota; kingdom Viridiplantae; phylum Streptophyta; class Magnoliopsida; order Poales; family Poaceae; genus Melocanna; species Melocanna baccifera. The sequence continues at coordinate 5,144,063 of CM070708.1, forward strand.
GCGTCGGAGTAGACTCTGGGGGAAAGATAGGAAGTAGAAGAATACCAGATATGATAATCTAGAGTAGCTCGAAGGTACCTGAAGATACGCTTCACCACCTGATGGTGAGGGGTATGAGGCGATAAGGGGTGGCCCGATCTTCCGATGAGAAGGATAACTTCGATTTGATATGATGTTGACGAAGAGGCTACTTGACTGAGACGACCAAGTCTGTCCTGGAATCGCTACACCACACCCTAGTTGATATCAATCGTGCCAAGAACGCGGTTGACCTGAACACGAGGTTCAATTCCTACAAGCAATCGAAAAACAAGCAAAAACAAGATAAAGAGCAATCTGAATATTACAAATATGAATGAAGTACACAAAGGGCCGAGGCCTGCAATCGCAGTTGTTGGTCTAGTTGACACAAGAACACACGACGAAGTTTCATGGTGGAAAACTAATCTACACAAGCCTGAGTTACATGGCCAATTGAGCCTCTATTTATAGGGGCACGCAAGCCCTTGCTTATGGAATATTTTTAATACATTGAAAATAATAAAATCATAGCTGATTCTATCTCTGTTTCCAAAATTGAAATATTATTTTGATGATTTCGTCGTGCATAGATGGAATTTTGGGTTGGGGCTAGATCCGTTGGAAAGATGACGAGATAAACTTTCCATGCTATACTCACACATTCCAAATGGACTTTTGATGTGAAATCTATGAGCATTTAAAGTTGGTCCTGTTAGGCTGAGTCAGCGTCGGCTTGTTTTGATGATTGTGGTGCGCACAGAAGGAATTTAGAGGTGGGACCAGATCCATTGGAAAGTGGATGAATTCTTCTTTCTATGCTGTACTCGCACACCTCAAACGAAGTTTGTATGCAAAAGTTATGAACATTTGAAGTTGGACCTGTCAGGCTGACTCCGAATTGATCTAGAGACCGAATTGATTTCCAAAATGTGTCCCACTTGAACTCTTGGTTGAATTACTCCAAAAGTGATGTGGTAATCTTGAGCAAAAGTTGGGAAATGCATTGACTTGGTCTTGATATATTAGTCGTCTTCCATTTAGGTGGACCCCAACCATGAGCGCGTAATGTTGATGTAATCCTCCTTGTATAGTTGCACAAATATATATTTTTATTTTTAGATAGCATCATATTCTCTAAATCAAATTGAAACCAAAGAAACGAATTCACGTTTTGTTTATTCTTAGGAACTATCATCGTATGCATTTGTAGCGTGGTCACATCTTGAGGAGAAACTTGAAATTGAGCACACAGATATATGACAAAGTGTATGTCCAGCCTCGAGGCAGTGAGATATTGGTGGGAGCCAATCATGTTGTGTACTCCTTCTGATCTACGGGCTTGCCATACTCGTCAGTATCAAGTGTGGTCAAAGTTGCCATCAAAGTTGACATCGGCTTGCCATCACACATGTCAAAGCATCTCAGGAGGTATCGGGTGTACTTGCCTTGATGCAAGAAGGTACGCTCTCGAGTCTGCTTGATCTGGAAGCCATGGAAGAAGCTGAACTTGTCCACATGCTCAGCTAAAACTCATTGCTCGTGACATTAGAAAATTAGGAAACAAAAGTATGAGAGGAGCCACTAAAGATAATGTTATCTACGTATATCTAGACAAGCAGAAAGTCATTGCCATGCCTACCAATGAACAAGATCCTATCTACCTTATCCATCTCAAATCTATAACTCAAAAGATAGGACTTAAGCCTCTTATAACAAGCTCTAGGGGCTTGCATAAGTCCATACAAGGCTTTGAAAAGTTTAAAGACATGGTTGGGGTATTTACGGTTCTCAAAACCTGAAGACTATGTAACATAAATTTCTTCCTCAATATACCCATTGAGAAAGGTACTCTTGGCATCCATCTGGTACAGCTTGAAGCCTTTAGACACTATGAATACAAGCAAAATTCTAATGACCTCTAGCCTAACTACAGGGGTGATGGTCTCTTCAAAGTCTAAACCCTTAACCTAGGAAAAATCCTGAGCTACCAGTCTAGCTTCGTTCCGAATGACTACCCTATTCTCACTCTGCTTATTCTTAAAGCCCACCTGGTTCCTATGACATTATGACCACTCAGGGGCTTAGCAAGCGATTTGACCTTGTTCCCCTCAAAATTCTCTAACCCCTCGTACATGGTATTGATCCAAAACTCAATAGATAGAGTATGACTAACATCTTTGGGCTCAAATGTAGTGATAAAAATAGAGCGCAGACAGAAATAAGATAAGCTAGATTTTGAGCATGTGACATGCTAAAAAAGATCACCTATGATTTGTTCGAAAGGATGAGAACGCTGAATGTGTCGGAGAGGTCCTGAATGTGATGAAGAAGTGGCCCCTACCTCATGAGCTATGGAGGTAGGAGTAGAGCCATGAGCTCCAGAAGAGCTAGAACATGCTAATCTCTCTGAGGTGTAGTGTAGAAGCAGGCACCTCAGGGATAGATGGGACTGGCTCAAGTAAAGAACTTTCATCTCCATTAGCCTCATCATCTATAAAGATGGTCTTGGATTGTATTACTGGATCTGAGATATCAGGCCTACTAGCCAGACTAGCCTCATTGAAAGTAACTTCACAGTTCTCTATGATCTTATTTGTCTTGTAGTTCCGGATCTTATAACCCCGTGAAGAAGTCGAGTAACCTAGAAAGATACCATCACATGAGCGAAACTCGAACTTATCTAGGTTCCCAGACTTTAGAATAAAATACTTACAACAGAAACTATGAAAATGTGAGACACTAGGCTTTCGCCTATACCTCAAATCATAAGTGTGATGCAAATGTACCCTAAGAAAAACTCTACCCGAAACATGGCACACGGTAGCTATAGTCTCACCCCAAAATATCTAGGTGTACCATACTCATCTAGCATCGTCTTAGTCATCTCGACCAAGGTATGATTTGTTTTCTCTCCACAACACCATTTGGCTAAGAGACATATAGAGAAGATAACTAATGCTTGCACCTATCTCATCACAGAACCTCTCAGCGTAGGAGTTCTTCAATTCTGTGCTATTGTCACTGCGAATTGCTCATAATGCATCAGGAAACTCAATAGACAACCTACTAAACAAACTGCGAAAATGACTGAAAGTCTCGTCCTTCGAGGCTAAGAAAACACCTAAGAGAACCTCGAGAAGTCATCAACCACAACAAGAATGTACCACTTCTCACCAGCCGACTGCACTCTAGTTGGACCAATAATGTCCATATGAAGAAGTTGTCCTGATGCATCGGTGATAGTTACAGTGACTGGAGGATCAGAAGCAGCAACCATGTTGCCATACCAGCAAGAAGTACAAACTAAGTCTTTGAACATCTTGAGCTTTGGCAGACCACAAACGAGGTTCTGGCCACTAACTCGAGTCAAGTTATCAAAACCAATATGACCAAATCTCCTATGCCAAAAGGAAAGAACGTGGGACTCAGAAGCAATTAAGCACCAGAGAGAATCACTAGAAGACTCAATAAAATCGGCAAGAAAGATCCTACCAAACCAAGAAATCCCGTAAACTAGACTTCCCGATGAATCAAGGATTTCACAAGCATTTTTCTTAAAGTTTACTTCAAAATCATCTTCGGTAAGCTAATAAACAGATAACAAATTATATCATAGCTGGCTTACTAAGGCAAAATCCTTAAGAATGAATGAATCATTAATGCGCATGGTATCTTTAGCGATGACTCGATCTGACAAAGCATCTTTAAAGGTGATCGTCTCATCACTTGGAGCTTGAACTAGAGAAAAGAACTAATGTGAATCTCTGGTCATGTGACAAGAATAATTGAAGTCAACAAGCAAAATATTTCCCTTCCCAGCCCCACGAACCTGAATCAATGAGAAGAAAGCATTGATGGTTCGGTACAAGGGTAAATAATAGTAGATCTAGGAACCCAGTACTGAGCCACACGACGAGCAGAAGATCCAGTAAAAGAAACAAAAGACTAACCTCTAGCGACACTAAGCAACTCACCTATCATGAAATCAGACGGTCTAGAAATAGAACTCAAACTTCTACTTGGTGTATGCTGATCAAGCCACAGATAGCTACCTCGATGGGAAAAATGAGGTCTATCCTCAAGACGACAGAAACCCTAACCAAAAGCAACTCGAGGACCAAAACCAGAATAAGCCTAAAAACTAATTCCTCGATGTTGCCTAAAACCAAGAAAGTCATGAGAGCTAACTACAACCCTAGATCTCATGTCGGTCTTAGGAGCACTCCGAGTCTAGGTTTGACCTTAAATACCCCTAAGAGCATGAACACGGACACAACACACAACCTTGGTTCGCCTAAAGAAGAACTCAAGTAAGTATCCATCCTTTTGACAGATGGTGCAATGACACTTCGCCTTCTGAGAGGTCGAAGCAGCAGGAGGCACAACCTTACTATCAGAAATCCCTTGGACAAAACCCGCAGATTTAAACACTATCTTGTTAGACTCAGCTGCAACCTCGATCACACCTTCTACTACAGCTCTAACAACTGTAGGTGGATATTTCCTCACATTCTCTAAAAAATCATGTCCTATACCTTGATTGAACTTGCAATCTTGGATTTGTCTAGGATAAGATTGAGCTTTTTGTTACCTCCAACAAATTTTTCAAGTGCTCACGAGGTACTCACACTCCTAAAAAGGGAAGCACCGGAAGAACATGGGAAAGATGAAGATAAAGAATCATAAGGAGAAGATCGAATAGCACGTGCATATCTCTCCTTATACACAACCGCCTCAAACTTGAGGGCTTCACAAGACACACATGAGATAGCCCTAACCCTAGCCATCTGGGCCTCAAATCCCTTCCTAAAGGTCTCTTGCATTTCCTCTATTTTCTTCTTTACTTCATCACAGAGCAAGCAAGCAGATTGTAGCTTCTCAAGTAGGTTCTTAGTTAGCTTCACAAATTTTTCATTCAAAGCAATCAATTCAAATTTTAATCTTTCATAATTGTTGCATGGTGAGCTAGCAGGAGCCTTAGAAGCATATTAAGCCATTTTATTTTTATGATCACACATGTCTTGAAATTGCTTAGATATAAATTCAAGTTTATTAGTTAATTTAGGACAGTTGGCACAAGAAGTAATAGGCACAATCAACGCAGCATGCAGTTTAGTAATTTTATGACCTACCTTCTTTAAATTATTCTTCAAGTTGACGCAACTATCACAAGTTTCAGGCAGACCAAGGAGAAAGGTATACAGATCTCTAAAATTATTGTTCTTATCCTCACATGAAGTGCAAACTGTAGTCTCGTAGAATCAGACTAACAATTAGTAACTCTATCCATCTCTAATTCCGCTCAAAGACTAAAATTCTCTGTCTTTAGTTTCTCTATATCTCCAAGTAAGGAAGAACAAACATCAATCGTCATGAGAAAAGACAGATCTAAGTGAGCAAGTTCTCGTGACAAGCTCTCTACCTCCTCTAATTCACCACAACTAGCTCTAGACCTAGCATAGAACTTTTCTAGCTTCAGAAAAGCATCATTGAGCTAGTCATGAGAGGGGCTTACCCCATCAGAGTCACTATAGAGATTGTAATCGCTGATGCCATTTTTGTCTACCACGAACCACATCCCGATGAAGTTGTCGTCATCCTTGGTGTTCTTCTACGGATCGTCCTTGCCATCATTGTCACTCTAGCCCTCCATATCACTAGAGTTGAAGTTGCTGAAGGCAGTGAGAACACGATGGAAGAGTTTCTTCACCTTGCTGAGATTGCGGTACTTCTCCATGCCTTTATCCCTAGCTGACGGCTTCTTATTGCGGTTCTTGTTGATGCAGTTGTTCTTACTTGCACCGCTGTAGTCGAGCTTGCCCTTCTCCAGCTTAATTGGGGCAGTACTCGAATATGGTTGGGGCCACCACACTCGAAGCAGATCATTGAACCTCCTCTCTTTCTTTCTCTAACCCTCTTGTGTGCTTGTGAGAACTTTCTGGCTAAGAGGGCTAAGTCACTCTCTAAAAACTGTTGAAACAGTTCATCACTCATCTCACACAAAGCAGCCAAAGAGAAACCAGAGACACCAACAGAAGATGGTCCAAAAGCAGATGTGGGATCAGTGACCCAGGTCATCGACTGTGACTTTGTCTTGCAAGAGACGACATCGATCTCATGAGTCTTGAGGTGAGAGTAGAATGTGCCAAGGCTCAAGGTCGATAGATCAGTTGTGTCCTTGATGGTGGTCACTTTTATTTCTCAAACTTTGAGACGTAGGGCTAAAAGCATCTAACGAGTGTTATCCTAGTCTGGTATGTGAGACCAATAGCTTGGAGGTTTTTTAGAATCTTGTGAAATCTGCCAAAGCATTCATCTAAGGAATATCAAATTTGTTGTATCCCCTCTTGTGCTGGTCTTATCGGATAGTCTTGATCTAGGTGGTGCCCTCATGGTATGCATCGAGGGTCACCCAGATGTCATATACCGACGAGAGGTGAGAGATGCGATCAAACTCATTTTTGCTAAGATACTGAATGATGATGTTCCTTGTCTTAGTGTTTGCCTGAACATCTGACGTATTCATAACCGTGAGGTTCTCATTGGCAAGAACAACAAACCGAATCTTACCCTTTTTCCAGATCGTATAGCTTTGAGCCTGAATATAAGATTCCATCCTACTCTTCTAAAAGGGATAGTTGACCCCAGCGAAGATAGGAGGCTTGGTGTAATACTTGTCTACTAGCATGGCTCCTAAGACCGATTAAGATCTATGAGAAGTTCTAATTTGGTTCTGATACCACTTATAGGACCGAAAGGCAATAGATGGGGGTGAATAGTGCCTTCTAAAATGTTTCTTCCAGTATTCTGGATCCTTTTCTCAAATAACTACAGAGTTACTGAGAATCAAATTGAAAACCAAAAATCCAAGAAAAATCACTCAAGAACACAAAAAAATACAAGAACTTAGCTCATAGAGGTTAGATATCCAACCAGAAGGCGATCTAACCGCCAACCAAGGGGCAGTCTAACCTCTCTAGGGTGGTCTGACCACTATGAACAGTCATTTCAGGCAAATAAACAGTAAAATTAGCACGGTTGCGAAACTTCGGATCCATGTAACTTTTGATTGGATGATCCAAAAGCCATGAAACTTTGTGCACATTTTGCTTAAGGTCTCAAGAACCTAATACATCCATGGAGCACAAAAAATCCACATCAAAGTTCAGACCTTTTTGAGTTTTAAGTAAGGATTCACCAAAAATGACCTAAAATCAAAATCGATGATCAAGACTTCTTCGTGGGCAAAAGATAGCCAAGATGGCTTTTGATATGTTCCGACATGTCATAGTAAGCAAGAACACCAAAGAAATCACTCTAAAATCCCTCAGTCAAGAAACCAATTGCAAAATCAAAAACATGAAAAACCAACTTTCTTCATAAACATACTACCAAAGTGTCTAGATGGGTAGAGGATGATTCTTAGAGGTTCTCTCCATCTTTTATACGTCTTTGGCATAGCAAGAACAAGAAAGGGTAAGAGTAGAAGAAAACCAACCAAATCAAGAGAAAATCAATCAAGTAAAGAGATAGCCAGGGAATAAATCAAAGATTGATTCTATTGCTGCTTAAGGATGAAAGTTTTATAGTTACTATACCTTGGAGGACAGAGAACACACCAAGAACTCAAAACCCTAACCATGAAACAAGAGGGCACTAGAGAGGTGGGTTGGATGAATAACCACAAGTCTCCATCCCAACCCCCTTTTATAGATGAGCTAGCCAGTCACATCCTTGCCTTAGTGGATACTATCCACTTAGCACAATAGGAGAAATCCGGTAACCCCCACACAAGTTCTAACTTACTCACTATACTTATGCATGCTTTTCCGAGCATATAAACCTGAATACTTTAAGTCATAAGCTTTGATCCATCTTGATCAAACTAGCTTCTCCACAACCTAAACTTCTCTCCCAAGCGCCACTCATACACCGCAATTTTGATCTAAGATAGTTTTGGGTATTTTGGCTAAACTACTAAAATACCCTTCATTGACTTGACCATCACCATCCATTGCAAACAATCACCATGCTTACCACATGTAGCTGCACATCTAGCTTGCCATCCTGGTTCCACCAAATCACGACTCACTTTCGCCGGCCAAACCATAGTGCTTCATGGAAATATTTATTATTGCAGGTTGGCATATTTGGAAGCAATGTAATGGTGTCATGTTGAAAATTCTGATCATAGTATGGAGAATTGGAAAAGAAAATTTAAGGGAGATGTAATTTTGTACTTGTGCAGATTTAAGGCTAGTGATTTCGATGGTATTTGTAATTTGCTGGACAATCTATAAGTTTTCATTCTTTGTACATATTGTAACCTATTCTTTCCATATATAATACCATAGTAGGAGTCTCTCCTACTATTTCATTTTTTAAATAATGTCTTTTCCACCTTTCTCATTCTATGCTTGAGCTCACCGTCTCACCCTGCATCCTTGATCGTTCAGGGCTTCAGCTCCTCCATAAGCGTGGCTCCGATTCTTGCTATTGACCAAGGTTGACTTCAAGTGACCCTGCGCATCCAAAGATAAAGAAAATCATTTTCGAATATAGGTTCTTCACAACTTGACCAACGTTAGCAGTAACATAGTTCATGCAACACATATACTAAGACTTAGGTCACAGAAACCTAATTCACAACAAAACTCCATGGACTCCAAAAACCACCCAAGTTGAACACTCCTCAGTCGATCAAACCGCCAACCATGGGGCGGTCAGTCCGCTGACATGGGTCGGTTTGATCGATGTAGCGAAGTGGTCAGACAGCTGATACATGGGCTGGTTTGATCGATTGACCCAACCGGTCTGACTGGCCTTCCTCCTGACCAACCAGTAACATTGTCATTCAAATTTTCAAATCTCCTAAGTTGCAATGGTTCATCACACCATAAACTACTACCTTCTCACTTGGTCCTTCACCCCTCAACATTACAGGGCACACCCGGAATGCTCCATTCATCATATTCCATTTTTACTGAGGGACCCATCGTTGTGAGGGAATCTGCATCATGTCTTTACGATACCAATCCTACCTTCTACTATGCGCGAAAGTCATGCCACAGCTAAGAAAATTACTTGGCCAAGTCATGCCCATACTTGGCTTGTGGTTGCACATTTGATAGTTTAGAAATAGGGCACATTACTTGGTTCGTAATTGACTAGGACGAGACAATCCACGAACCCCACTCTCGTGCAATCCTGCACCGGTCTCATTCCAATTACTCGTCCAAGTCTCCATCATTTTATAAAATATTTTCCTATTTCCTGCGGTAACCCACATTACCACACCAAGTACCATACCATGTCCCAAGTATTGTAATGGCAATGTTTGTGTCATAATCAAATGAACCACTAAGCATCTCTACGCATAACTATTGTTAACTAATGATTAACCAAGGGTAACTTATTATGATAATTTAGCCTAAGGTGAGAAGGTAGATGCAATATCAGTAATCAAGGAAGGGAATAATAAGTATCAATTGCATGGTATAGCTAAGCATCAACATTTAACATAGAATTTAATAAATAATCACTACTACAAAAACGTTTATATTAGACGCCTCATCACAGACAGTTCATAAAAATTGTCTGTATTAAATGCAATCACATACGGTTCTTGATAAAAACCGTCTATTATATTATCACAGACGGTTCTAAACTAGAACCGTCTGTGATATTTCGAATATCACAGACGGTTCTTCATTAAGAACCGTGTGTGACATTGCGGAATATCACAGACGGTTCGTAATTAAGTCACAGACGGTTCGTAATTAAGAACCGTATGTGACATTGTGGAATATCACAGACGGTTCGCAAATAAGAACCGTCTATGATATTGGCATATCACAGACGGTTCTTAATTAAGAATCATCTGTGATATGTTTTCCGCCTCCTGCATCCCTAAACTTTTGTAGTTTCCCACCTGAGTTCGAGTAGGATTCCGTTTTGACACACCTTCAGTAAAATAGGCATAACTTTTGCATACGGTGTCCATTTTCGACGTTCTTATACTAGTTGGAAACTAACGACGAGCCCGTACCAAAAACAATAGCCAGCTTGCGCCAGTCGCCCTCGAAGACCTCCAAAATCGGCCATCTTCGGTCTCAAATTTGAATCGCAAGTTTTTGATTTCTGTTTTTTCCAAAATTTTCAATCTTCCCTTTGAAATTTGGGGTTCGTCTCAACTGCAAAGTTGTAGATCTCGTCGAAACCTTTCAGATGAGTATGTATAAGCCATATAGAACTTTATTATTTCATATTTTGAGACTAGTTGTTTATATTGTATCGGTATATATAACCCATATCACAGACGTTTCTTAATAAATAACCGTCTGTGATAATTTCTTCTCTGACCACTGGGCCCGCCAATCCTCCTCAACCCAATTTCAGCCAATAGAAATCGACCAACTCACACCCCACGGATCGTAGCTCTCCCTTCTCTATAAATACTCACCTGAACACATCTGCTTCCTACCTCCATTGTTTCTTTTAGTATTTCATTCTGTGGGGTTTACGTCTCCATCGTACCCTCCATTGTTGCTACTTTATTGGGCTTAGGGTTGTCCGGGAGCTTATAGTGAGGCGACCGCGTGCTAAGAAGGCATGGAAATAGAAATGGAATGTTCTCTGCTAGTATTTGATTCTTCTCTGCTATCTTCTCTGCTAGTACTTGATTCTTCTCGATTTGTAATGGAAATGGAATGTTCTCTGCTATTGTAATGGTGGATTATAATCTTGTGATGTTGTAATGGTGGATTGTAATTTTGTGATGTTGTAATGATGGATTGTAATATTGTGATGTTGTAATGATGGATTGTAATGAAAATAAAATGTTCTCTGCTATGTTTGATATCGTATTTGCTTATTTTCGCTTGTTTTCAAAAATCATAGCTAACATTTTTTGAGGCTAACTGAAAAATAGAAAAAATATTTAGGTATGGAATGAACTATCACAGACGGTTTTGAAGTATAAACCGTCTGTGAAGAACATCATAGACGGTTCTATATATAGAACCGTCTATGATGCGTGAGTATCACAGACGGTTCTAGTTTAGAACCGTCTGTGGTAGTGTTTTTCACAGGCGGTTCTAGTTACAAACCGTCTGTATTGTATTTATCACAGACGGCTCACAAACCGTCTGTAATAACATTCGATTATCACTGACCCATAAATTGGGCGGTTGAAAAAGCATGCGTGATGATATTTTTGAACAAATGCTCGTGATGATGATTTCTGTAGTAGTGAATAATAAGCATGTAATTAATATTTGAAATCAAAGTATTTTCTTTTGAAAAGTAGAAGCAATATGATCAATCATAAGGACTTGCCTTGCTTAATAGGGGATAGGGTTGGTTCTTGTTTGGTATAGACGAGGGCGCCCGAAGCATTAGTGTCTATAATCGCGAAAAGCATCCAATTCAAAAAAATTCAGACAAATTTAAATAAAATCCAAAAATTATGATTGTGGTATTGATGGAAACATCTTGAATTCAGATGGATTTAGAAATAAAAATCAAGTTATTTGGTGTTTTTTCACTCACCGACACCAAGCCCCACCGGTCATCTTCTTCTCTCCCCTTTTCCTCCTCCCACCTCCTTCTTCCTCCCACGCCGCCATGGCTATTCGGTCGGCCAGCCTTTCCCGCCACCCCTCCGCCCACGTGCACTACCCCTCTCCTCCCTCTCCTTCTCCCACCCACCTTCTACCCTATCCCCTCCGCAACCACTGCTGGCCTCCAGGATCTACGGTGAGTACTTCACCACCGTTGAGCCGTCCACACCCCTACAAAACCCTCTCTTGCCTCCGCCTCCCTCCGTACTACCTCTCCCAGCTATCGCTGTCCTCACCCACCTATTCTCCAAACCTGAGCACCACCGGAACATCGGCACCATCAAAGGCCAAACCCCACCACCGCTTCTCCTCGTTGCCATCTACCTTCGTTTGTCATCGGTCTTCTCACCAAGGTGAAAACCCACCCCCTTGCTCTCCTCTCTCTCTCTCTCTCTTGCTTCACTCGCCGGCTGCCGCGTGCACCAGAGCACCGATGGGATATTGGGCCCAATGCTCCACCATCGGCCAGCAAAGCCATGTCAGCATGGGCTGACGTGGAGGACGACATGGCGGCCACATGGGTGCCACATGGCGCGCCATGCCAGCTCTTAAGTTGTCCGATCAGTGCCATGCCACCTCAGCCGCTCCCTTGGTTCGTGGACTCGGTCCACAAAGACCAGACCCATGTGTCGGTCTCAGCACAGAAAAATTCAAATACCTGCTGACATCAGCATGACATCATAATTCTAATTTTCTTAAAGAAAATATTCAACCAAAATTATAAATCCAATGCTGACATCATAAATCCCTTTATCTTTAAAAAAATTCTAGAAATTAAGGTTAATTCTTTTTCTTTAGAGTTAAATTTCAAGGAGCACGTTATCCTTCATCCTAGCTCTGATTGAACATATTAAAATTTTTAAATTCATCTAAAATCATGATCTATCCAAATCTACCATGTTTTCTAAATTCAAAATTTTGAATTTATGTGAGTTTGGATGGTTATTTTCACGTGTAAACTGCCATGATTTCGAGGAATTCTACTACGACGATTCACACCAATCAGCAAAGTAAGGCAAGTTACACAACTTGACCATGTTAATCCTAGTTTATAAATAAAATTATATTATTTTAACTTAAATAGCATGCTTAATTTTATTCGCTATATTTCAATTACAGTTTTAACTTAGTTAATGCTTATTTGTAGTGACACCTTTGATATTACAAATCCTTGTACCATGTCCCCCTAGAATAAAACTCTTATTAGTATACTAGTATTAGTTGAAACATTTTTGTAGCAAATGCTTAAGACTTGCATAGAAGTAATTTTTGGTTTGGGATAACTTTTTCATATAAAATGATGTGCTTTTAAAATATATTATTAACTTCGGTGAGTTAAAAAGGTCTATGAAACTTTTCAAAATAAAATATAAAACTTAGTTTATACTTAGGTAAATGGTTAGGTGGTGTGTGCTTGCTAGCATACGTTGTTGCTCGGTAGCTCAACATGGGGGCTAGGCATAAGGGGTATGCGGAAAGTCCATCTAAGCCAATTAAGGACTGGTCTGTGAGCTACTGCTATAAAGTCCTATTAAACTACTATAAGGCTAGTATGGGATAGTCCTGGCTGATAAATTTGCTGGTGTCAATCTAAGTCTTGCTACAGGTTGAATGTAAGCATAGCATAGGCCACGAAAAGTCTCATATGGCATAAGAGGGGCCCCCGATATGGTGGATTCTTTATTGGGGTAAAAATTTAGTGGAAGCGTGGCTATGTTGACGGTTTTACATTGTAAATGTCTTGTTATGATTACTTAGTCACACGCTTACAGAAGCGTGTAGTGGTTGACATCATGAGTTAATCATATCTTATGGGTAAAATTGTACCATATCTGTAGAGTGTATAAACTATCCTAGAAAGCCATACCTACAGTCATGGGCATGATAAGTAAAGTTTTTCACGGATTAGATTTTGTTTTTCAGAAATTGGTTTATGTGGAACTGTGCAACCTTTTTGGAGAAAGATGGTCTGGATGGGATATCCGTGGTTAAGTTAGTGGCAGGTCGGTGCCTGCATTAACGATACTAATTTGTTTAAAGTTACTTTTTTTACTTATTGTATTAAATTCAGTATTTTTTATCTATTTATTGTATTTCTTTAAATTTTGCTTTACACTCAAATAACCCAATATGCCTTCACTTGTTAGCCTTGCATTATTATTGCATTTTCTATGTAACTTACGGAGTACAGCTTTGTGCTCACCCTTGCTATCTCTACTCAGAGGAGGACGACTTCGACTACGGTGATAACCAGGACGAGTAGGTTGTGACTTACTGTCGTCTACCTGTGGGTAGGCTCTTTGGGCTTCGCTGTTTTATTTACTAGTTTTCGCTATTATTTCCTTTATTATTTCACCAATGAGCATTGATGATGTAAAACCTGACCATAAGATCGTAATTTGTATTTAATAAAAGGTTGTCATTGTGCTGGATATGTATCCCTATTACCACTATCTGCACTAGCTAATCCTGGACTAGTGTAATTAATACAGAGGATCTGAAAGTGTTATTTCAAGGTCCGACACCCCTGTACCTCCAACCCATACCTCAACCTTCCCACAAAGCATTTGCCGCAAGACCCGCCTATGAGGGTGACACCGCCCCTCTGCTGATGCAGGGACGTATGCAAGTTGTTCAAGTCCAAACAGCGGCTGAACTTGGGCATGTGTTATTGGGGCTACGCTAACTGCGCCTGGGAATATCTTGACCGGCGTTCAGACACGAGACACTATTGGCGGCAAGTAAGCACGAGTTATAGTACATTCCCCTAGCATTTTTCTTTCATGACACGCACTAACAAGCTCTCCCCTACACTCATAGTCTCTCGATCTACTACGCACGTACCGCAAATGAATCAACTACGAGATCCACCCGCACAACCAGTGGTGTCTAGACTATGACGAGTGGGATGCTGAGACAGACAACGAGAAGAGGGAGGAGCGGCGGCGCAACGAAGATCAAAGCCCCAAGCCCAAGTGTTCATTGTGGCTAGGATCTGCATGTCAGGCTAGGGGCGCACCTGTCAATCTCGCCCGCATGTGTCGTACGTACCTTACCAGGTACATGATGCAAGTCCCAGCATTATAAGGCCATGCCTCCTAAAAAATATTATCAAGGGTAGATTGCTATGCATCTAACCACAGTTGCAACCTTGGCCGGCAGTCATCGTTTTGTGGCCTTCTTTGTCTGCCTGATGGTGGAACCAAACAAATCAATTACGGTACTAACATAACAAATGAATAATTGAGCTCCAATATAAATCAATGTAACGTGCTTACAGGTGGCTAGGCCTCGCAAGCGGTCGCCCTGGAGCTGGGGGGATCTCTTGGTGCAACTTGAGCTCGCTATGCCACCGGCCTTCCATGGGATCCTCGTTGTTCTCCCAACTGTCGAAATGCTTTGTGCGTGGGTAAGGGTGGACTAGGGAGCGGAAGCATAGCCGCCCGACCGGGAAGTGCTCCCACGATCACAATTGCAACAACGTGTGGGAACCCGAGAGCACGGGCTCAATTCCCATGCGACACTACGAAGCGTCGCACAGGCCACGGTATGTGGCGCATAGTACAACCGAACCCTAATTGCACTGCAGTGCATCCTCATTGTTGAAGTCCACGATGGACTCCGCAAGGTGAATGTAACTAGGGTATAGTATGTCCCCCTAGGTGCTAGGGAACATGACCCACTTGAACAGAAAAGCAAATATGCAATTAGGTGGCGTTGAACCACCTCCTCTGTTGCGTCATTTGGGCAACGCATGAATCATCACAGCCAGGTGTATGGAACGCCCTTACACCTCTCGGCGATAGGCTGCCCGAGGCGATGACCGAGACGCACCTTCCAGTCCAGCAACCTCAGAGGGGGAACAACTACAAGGCCTCTTAACGGCAGGCCGGTGATGAAGTTCATGTTCTGAAGTGTCACGATCATCTCCTCCATCGGAAGTGGAACGTGTGGGTCTACGGCTGCCAACGACCAATTAGGGCAGAAAGAAGAGAGGCGTCAATTAGAAGGTTCTATATCGTGTTCAACATGCAGGCAAACACAATCAGCCTACACCGACGAAGCCTCCCAACATACCGATCATCCAACAGCCAAGTCTCTCTCAGTCCCTGTGTCACCAGGGTTGGCAACCCATTGCCACCAATCCAAGCGTGACAGCAATATTGGGCATCACATGCCTCCTCAAGTAGGGGTGGTAGATTAGATGTCATTGCTACAAATAGAGAACAACTAATAAGTTGTAAGAAATATATACAACGCATCGTAAAATATGCACGAACTAAATATGTTTTGTTAAATATGTTTCATATGAATGAAAGTAACCTTCATGCATTCCTGAAATAGAAAATGACGACAGTACGACCCACACAATGATGCGTGTAAAATAACAAACAATTATAGCTATTGAATAATGTATGTTCATTTTAAACAAATATGTGAAGTAAGAATGTACTGTAAAATATGCATTACCATAACCTGCATGCATTATTGAAATATGAAAAAAAACGCAATATGGACCGAACATTCATGCACGTAAAATAACATACGTGCATTTTTAAGAAATATCTACAGTGCCGTAAAGCATATTACATTACTGTAAAATATGTTCTACAGCGAAAAAACATTCACACAGCACTACCATATTACATGACGGTAGTACTCATCGAACAATTATGCACGTCAAATAATATACGATCATTTCTAATAAATATGTTGAGTTAGTAAGTGCTGTGAAATATGCACAAACAAAATATATTACAGTCCTGCAAAATAATTTTCATGGGGACGACAACACATTCAAGCATTACTGAAATAGAAAATGATGACAGCACAAATAGAACAATTGCGCACATAAAGAAATGTATGTGCATTTTTAGAACATAATATCAAGGGTTGCCATTTTTGCAGCAACATACTACTGTATGTGCATTTCTAAGAAATATGTGCACTTATACCGGTACGCAAAACATGCACGAATATATTAGATTACAGCACTAGAAAATATTTTCCAAAGTGACAAAGAAAGTAACATATATGCGCGCAAAATAATATACAAACCGAATAATTATGAGCATAAAATAATATATGTGCATTATTAAGTACTTAATGATAAACACTGGATTAACAAAACTAATAAATACCGTAAACAACCAAACGATTGGCGAACGCTTCTGAGAATTGCTTCTAAGTGAGTGTCGACGGCCACGTGCTCAGCTTAAATAGGCAAGAAACAGAGACGACGACGACTCGACGCGACGTAAAGCTGGTAAATTTTCAATTTTAATACTACAAGAACTGTAAATTTTCCATAATCTTTTTAGGTAGTGGGTCTATTCAAAAACACACAGGAGCATAGTTTCTTGCCATTCTTGCTTTTCTGGCCGTGGGATTAAGATTTCTATAATCTCGATATATTGTATGAAACCCTACATTAGTGCATTCCCCTAAAATAGCTACAATGAAACGCTATAGCAATCTTCTTCACACAGGTAGATCAGCTTATCTTACCGTTTAATAGCTGAGCAGTAGTGCAACTTGCCGAATTTTTTTATCAATAAGAAACTAAAAAAGACGAAAGAGAATGTAATCACCTCTCAATACGTAATTACAAACATAGATAAGCGCCTTGATTATATTGACAGCTTCACTGCTATTTACTACCTCTGTTACTAAATACATGTCTCAGACATCAACATGGCCTCAAAAATGCATGACTAAAATTTTCTATTTAGATGCTAGTAAAAGTTTTAAAAATGTAATATTGTGGAAGTATTGATGAAAAATATACCAATATTATTTTTATGTGACCAATGTAAATTTTGTCAATACTAGAAGTCAAAAGTTCAAGAAAATTAACTGCCTGCATTCCAAAACATCATATATTTCCTATTTAGTAACAGAGGGAGCAGAACGTTGCTCTGAAGCTCGCATCTGTTATTATCTTCTTTCGACTCGAGGCAAGTAAAAAAAGGAACAGTCGTGGAAGTTTTAACTCATAAGATAGCATAACTGATCATAGTAAACTGCTAGAGGATCCTGTAATATTCAGAACTACTGCAGATCTTAAAAAATGTCTAAATAATAATGGGTCATGAGAGGCCAATCGGAAGTCCAAACAAGCTTCACCTACCCTAATAGTATCCATCATGACAGGTTAAGAGACAGAAGTTAGTTGGAGCTCTTGGGTTCTGGTGCTTCCGATGCTTCTTTGGAGAGCTCAAGTGAAACAGGGCAGTGATCACTTCCATAAAATCCTGCAATGATGAACGCCAATGAATTAAACCAAGGCCAAAAACCAGCCATGTACACTTTATGACAGTTGGGGAAAAAATATCGGTAGCAGCTGGATTCATATTACCCTTGACAAAAACAAATAAAAAAATTACTTGGCAGTAGTTGGATTCACATGACAAATAACTAAACATACCAATGCCACATAAACTATATGGTCTTAGGTGCCAAGCAAACATTAGCAAATAAATAAACCAGTTACATCAGTTAGGACTAGGGCTAGTGGGCTACTTAAACACAATTGGTTAGTTGATGTGATTATGTCAAGAGATAAATATGCCCATAAGTATATATAGTGAGAACTCCAAAATGAAGGGTCATTGGATGCACGTTGGATTCATAAACTATACATCAAAATGAATAGTACCAGATGGCGATCTAGTCTGAATTGAGATATTGATGACATGTATCAAAGTTGATGCAGGTCAGTTTTAACAACATTTCCTCTCGTCCTTGCCAAACTAGGCTACAGTTGTGGTCGAAAACATGTGCTATATTTTATATGTACAATAATATGTTTCAATGGCAACAGAAAAAAGTTCGGTGCCTAAGTATAAATTTTACCATTATTTTGTTCCATTAAACAAATATATGTAGTGACGTGTCATTCCTTTAAATCTTCAGTATAAGAATATAGATGGGGTTTTAACAACATGTATCAAAGTTGATGCAGGTCAGTTTTAACAACATTTCCTCTCGTCCTTGCCAAACTAGGCTACAGTTGTGGTCGAAAACATGTGCTATATTTTATATGTACAATAATATGTTTCAATGGCAACAAAAAAAAGTTCGGTGCCTAAGTATAAATTTTACCATTATTTTATTCCATTAAACAAATATATGTAGTGACGTGTCATTCCTTTAAATCTTCAGTATAAGAATATAGATGGGGTTTTCCAGATGAGAAAGGGGGGGAAAGGGAGAAGCTGTGCAACAAAGTGGAGATTGGAGATCTTTTGTGCGTGCAGCAGAGTGGAGATCTTCTGTGCATGCAGGAGAGTGGAGATCTTTTGTGCTAGCTTTTATCGCTACATGCAACTAGTTCCTTCCGCAAAAGCTTAGCACATATGCGGAACCTTCCTCCGCTGCCTTTAGCGTGCAAAACCAAGGGTGGCGGCTCTTTACTGCCTTTCGCTGCTGCTGTTGTATCTTTTCTTTTCCCGATCACTGATCGGGGTTGAATCACCCACCGTCCGTCGACCTCGCACGTATCTACTCCGACATCGACGTCGACTACACCGGCCTCTACCTCTTCGACAGTGCGGCCAGGACTGGGCACGCGATGCCGAGGGGACGCCTTCCCGCGTCGCGTCTCGGTCATCCCGTCTGCACGCCTTAATCGCCGGTTCGTCTTCGCCACCACAGATCGGGACGCCTCCGCCGACTTCTTCCATCGTCGTCCCGCCTCGCGCGTACTCGGTCTGATCAGCCGATTGTGCGCGATCCACCCGGCTCTCGTGACGTCCGTCGTCGAGTACTACACGCATCTTCTCCGAGCAACAGGGCTGCTGCTGTGTCGCCTCCTCCGGCCGCAGCACCGCTGCCCGTGTGTCCCCTCGCCGTTGCATCTACATCGCCGCCCCACGTGCATCGACGCATCGTGGCTGCGCAACCTCTTGTGCGCCATCTGTCCGCACTGGTCTTCGTCATGCTGATCGGGCCTTCATCGCCGACATCGAGCGATACCGCCGCCGCCGTACCTTGCGTCGGGGATCGCCGCCGAGCTAGGCGTCGCCCGCCTGCTCGCCGGGTAGAAGCGTCGCTCCCACTGCGCTTCTTCTCGCCCGGCACAACCACATCCGGTTGGGGCCTCTCCCTAATACGTCGATCGATCGCAACACCGTGCGTACTGCCGTCCCGACGCGTTGCCGGGTCTGGCAAACCCGGCACACGCCTCGGCCCTGGTGGCTTGACTGCATCGACTTTGGCATCGACCCTCCCGTTCCCGTCCCGTCTGCCTCGATTGCATTGCCGCTGTTCGTCTACATCCTCGACGGCCTTGACTGCGTCGACCTCGGCATCGCCCCCCTTCCACGACGACTGCCTCGATGCGTCTCCGTCATCACCATGGCGCCTCTTTTGCGCCCGCGGCTTTATTTGCGACCGCTTTGACATCGGTACCCCGACCATGTCTACGTCGACCACGGCCATCTCCAGCACGGCATCCTCGACCACGACTACTCCACCCTCGCGCTCGGCTACCTCGACATTGGCACAAAGGGCTACCACCTTGCTTGAGCTACTCGTCGATTCCTGCTCCAGTCACAGCATATGCGACGCATCGACAGTTATGACTGCGGGGGATATCAACTCTTTAGCTTCTTCTCCAGTCTCACCATCTGCGACGCTCCCGTTGTGACTGCGGGGGGATGTTAGAGTACAATATATATGGTAGGATAGAGTCCTATTAGGATTCCAATCCCTTGTACCGTCTTACCCCTCAAGTCTTGTACTCCTATATATACCGCCCTAGAGGCTCAATGCAATACATCCAATTCCATCTTCCTTCATGCAGTGAAAAGGGAACTACTCCCATTCGATGTATACCGTCATTTCAGATCACCCTAAAAAAACAACAGAGCAAGGGTGAGTCCGAAGACTCAGCAAGCACACGATAAAGCAGTACATCAATCCATATCTGTAAACTGTAATCCAATTCTACGGCTTTAAGCCATAGATCACATCTACTGTGAACTGTAAAGTCAATCTATTGTAAACCGTAAATCGCGTCTACTGTGAGCTGTAAAGCCAATCTTCTGTAAACTGTAAATCATATATACTGTGAATTGTAAAACCCATTTACTGTAAACTGTAAGTCAAACCTCTGTAATTGTATCACTGTATGTATCACTGTTTATGCAGTGCAATAAAATGCAATGCATCCGTAACTGTAAATTGTAAATCAAATATCTGTAATTGTTTCATTGTCTGTATTTCTTTTCATGCAATGCAATGATATGCAATGCACCTGTAACTGTAGCTTATACCGGTATAACGGAGGGTACACCCGTCGATGTCACCCTCTCCCATCCCATGGAGGTGCCTACCTCTGTAGGACTTATTCAAGAGCACTGCGGACTATTCATAAAACTTTCTCACCGACCTGGCTCTTATGCACTTTGCATGATGCAATACTCTTCAAATAAGGACGTTTACTCATAAACAATATTCCTTAAAATATGATTAGAACATAATTATATATCTTATCTCTTAAATGCTGTTGATCATGGTATAGAAACACAAATAGCAATCATTCAACACAATTTATTATTTTACCATGCACTTGCTTGTTAACCTAGCGGACAGTATGTGGACTGCACCTGACTCGAACCGCCACCTGTACAAACATTAACCATTTCAATACATCGCTAACGTAGTGCATATGCATACGAGCAATTGACATCGATCTTATGCATAAACCGAACATTGTTGATCTCTCTCTCATCAGACACCTTCCTGTAGTCCCGGTACTCAGTCGACCCAGTAATTAATTTATTCGGCTGTGCACCAACAGCCCAATCTCTACTGCTAACAACTATTACCAAATGCTACCACTACTCCGGTACTCGTTAGCAGCAACACCTTTCTCTCTATCCCTTCTCTCTCATTCCATCTCCCGCCACGGACCTACCAGAACAATAGTTGCAGTACCGAGTTCACCGTCTAAGCATCCACATTAATAGACGATGTTCTAATGGCTACCCGAGTCAATTCCAATAATTGACATATTTATGCAAAAGTCGATAAATAAACGGGAGAGAGGGTTTTGAGGCGTTACCCTATACCCCGAACGACTGAATCGAGGCACGATCTGTTGTCCTTTAGTCGGATCTGGCAAATCCAACGCCGGATCAGACTTCCCTTTTTTTCCTTCCCTTTTCTTTTTCTTCACGCCGGCTTTTCTCTTCCCTCTTTCTTTCCACCACGGCCAACGACGCCTTCCTCTGTTTCTCCTCCAATCGGCCGCCATCTCTACTTCCTTCGGTTCGCCGCTGGCTCTCCTCACTCCCTCGGTCAGCCGCCTCTTCCTCTCCCTCTCTTCCGTCCTCCCTCACGGCCGACGCACGCGCGAGCGGCAGTGGTGCTAAGCGACGCCGACAATGTGCGCAGGCAACGAGCGAGCAGGACCACGGCACGGCCAGGCAATAGCAGCAGCATACGGTGGCGAGCGGAGGGCGACGAGCGGCAGCGCCCAGCGGAGGCACGCAAGCAGCAGGGGCCTGGGACAGCGAGATGCAGCCGGAGCGGCAGCACCGGCGGCTAGTCGACAGCGGCGTGCGCGCGGGGAGGAGCAGCGACGGCAAGGCGTGCATGTAAGAGGCAGCGGCAGCAAGAGCATGGGGGAGGCGGCAGCAAAACCAGATTTGGCTACCTCCCCCTCCTGGCTCCCTCTCTTTTATGGGGGATGGCTTGGGTTGGGCTGGGCCGAAGCTAGCCCAAGTCCCCCCTTCCCAGGTATTACAACATTTTATTTATATTCAAGATTATGTTGCATAAATTGTTAAAAAACAATTGAATCAGGCAATAAATTATTACTTGTATGTATGTTGTTACGGACTAAAGAGACAGTTGCTTTACAAAATTGTAAATGATGAGAGGATTCATTATATGTCAAGACACACAGTACTTGTAACTAAACATTTTCATTCAGGAAAACAAGTTGGCTTTCATGAGAACTTTGATTTGGCATGGCTGAAACAAAAAGATAAATCCAGGTGCTTAACCCATAATATCAGGATTGGTTACTAATTTCTAGTGTCAAAATCTCCACACAGAACATTGAAACATCTGGTTAGCCAGGTTTTTAACATGGGACTATTTGCTCTCACTTTGCTTGCATGGGCCCAGCTCATTTGCAGCTGATGATATGCAAATAAACTTTGAAGACAGAAACGTCCAGAATTGTATAATATATAACCACGCTGCTATCCCCTTGGCTGCGCAGGAAGTATTTGTGGTTCACTGGTCGTCGCAGCCAAGCTCCTCATCACCCAGGAGCCGTGGTGGAGGCAGTTGCCAACAATAGGAGATTGGGGAACAGGAAGTACAAGACTGGGAATACGGAGACTATGGTATTATCTACTGCCTGATACAATGAGTGCGGAGACTATTGTATTATCTGCTACCTGATACAATGAGTGAGGCTCCCCTTTTATAGTTCCAAAACCAATCCTATTCTGAATACAATTCTTATCCCTTTCCTAAGGATAATCATCTATTTGGTATTTAAAGTAAGCATATGACTCGAGATAGACTAGGATACATAGCCCCTTTAGTTATTGCCGTCCTCTGGTGCTGGCGTCTGAACCCATCGTTGTGCGTTACAACGCTGATACGGAATTCCCCACCATGCTTATTAAGTCGTCGACTAGTCGACGACAAGTCGATGGCCAACAGACGACTGGAGCTGGCGACTCGACTTGCGCCAGAAAAAGTGAGAGAGTCGCCGCCGCCGCCGGATCTACCACCGTTGCCACCAGATTTGCCGTCGCCGCTGCCGAATCTACCGTCTCCGCCGTCGCCGCCACCAGATCTGCTGTCTCCGCCGCCAGAGGGAGCGGCCACCGGCGAGCTGGCTCGGCCTCGCCAGCACCGGAGATGGAGATGGGGAAAGGAGAGAGGGAGCGGGAGAGAGGCAGTGGGGGCGGAGGTCGGAGGAAGAGAAGGCAGTGGGGGACGAAGGTCGGAGGAAGAGAAGGCAGTGGGGGCAGGTTATAGGATTCCGCATTTTGCAATTTAGCCCTCTTATTTTCTGAAATTGCAATAAAGTCCTCTATATTACATATTCATATAAATGTCAGCCCCAATATTCCTACCAATAAACAGTACCTGTCGACTAGTCAGCGACTAGTCGGTCATTAGGAGGGTAGTGTCGACTTAATAAACTTGTTCCCCACATAACATCTCCCCGCCTCGGCAAACAGCTCGCCCTCGAGCTGAAAAGGATAAGCCACTTGAAATTATCCACCAGTTCCCATGTCGCATCAGCCGGGGGCAGACCAACCCACTGGACAAGGACATGCCAAACATCTCGACAGAGACTTGCCTTCAAAATGCGTGCAGGCACGAGAATGGCACAACCAGTCTATTGGTGGGAGTACTGGTATTGTGGTTGGTGGAGCACCATGGAATTTCTTGAGGAGACCCACATGGAAAACGTTGTGCAAGCGTGACCCCTCTGGAAGTTGATTTCGATACACAACGGAACCAATGCAAGCCAACACTTGATACGGCCCATAAAACCGTGGCCCTAGCTTGTTCTCCAACCCAAAAGCAATGTCACTTGGCGATGAAGCAGTCGCAACCACACCTAGTCACCGACTTCATAAGTAATCTCCCGATGGTATTTATCATATGCTTGGCATATTGCTCGGCTTGGAGAAGATGGTCATGGATGTCACGGAGGAACTTATCACGGTCCCAGAGTTATGCTTCAGCTGCTGCGACCTTTGCAGTGCCCTCGTCGTATGTATCAAAGGAGGGGCACGCCCATAGACCATCTTGAAGGGAGTGTCATGAAGAGTTGAATGATAAGACATATTATGACAATACTCAGCCCATGGCAGCCACTCTACCCAGTTCCAAGACATGTCCCCTGTGAGACAACGAAGATACACGATAATAACTTTGTTGACTGTCTCAGACTGGCCATCAGACTGCGGATAAAACGCTAAACTCATGGTCCTGGTCGCTGACAAGTCTTGCCAAAAGCACTAGTAAAGACAAGGTCTCGGTCGCTGACAATTGAATGTGGAATCCCATGGAGGTGAACAATCTCATGAAAGAAAATATGGGCGACTGAAGTTGCGGTGTATGGATGACCCAATGGAATGAAGTGAGCAAATTTTGAAAAATGGCCGACAACCGATAAAATGACTTATTTCCAGTGGACACAAGGCAATCCTTCAAAAAAAATCCATTGAAATGTCGGTCCATACTATTGATGGGACCACCAACGGTTAAAGACCTACGGGGGGAGATGCTTGGTCTTATTTCGTTAGTAGACAACACATGCCCTCACAAAATTCTGGACCTCTTGTCTTGCATGTGGGACATAAAAATCTGACCGCAAGTGATGGAGGGTCTTCTGGAATCCTTCGTGCCCTGTGTGTGCGGTTGCTAATATAGCCGGCAAAGAGGGCGAAGTAGCTGAAACAAACACCCGGCCTCCATGACAGTAACCCATCTGTCCAAGACCATGGTACGCCCAACTCCCCGGAACAAACCTAATCACAAATGGTCTGTAATTCAAGCGAAGATGCTACCTCTTGCCACAATTCATCAAAGAGGGAGACAGATGGGCCAGAATGCATAGATCATAGCTGTGTCCCCTTCCTGACGGGAGAGAGCGTCAGCAACAATATTCAACCGGCCAGGACGATACTCCACCGTAAAGCAATATCCAAACAGTTTGCTAACCCATTGATGCTGTGGAATGGTGGAGAGCCATTGATCTAGCAGAAATTTTAGACTGTAGTGATTGGTACGCACAATGAAAGAATTGACCCCAAAGGTACGACCTCCAATGCCTGATAGCATGAACCAGTCCTATCAACTCCCATTCATAGGTGGCAAGCTTCGTATGACGTGCAGACACTGGTTTGCTGAAGAAACTAGTCCTATTAGCGCCCCGGTGGAGAACCACGCCGAAGCCGGTTCCAGAAGCGTCGCACTCAATAATAAAGTCGACGGAGAAGTCAGGTGGATGGAGGACGATGGCACTGGTGAGGGTTGTCTTGATTGACTGAAGCGCCTGAGTTGCGGCCTCTATCCACTGAAACTTTTCTTTCTTGAGAAGTTGAGTGAGAGGGGCGGCTATAATGCCGAAATCACGAATGAATCTTTGTAACCGGTGAGGCCAAGGAACCCCCTTAATCCTCTTGGTGTCTGTAGTTAAGGCCATGTTTGAACCGTAGCCACCTTGTATGCATCCATGGACACACCATTGGCTAAAATGACGCGGCCGAGATAAGCCACTGATAGTGATGCAAAAGTGCATTTGGACCGCTTTAGATGGAGGCAATTGGCGCGCAAGACTTGTAGAATTGTCCGTAAATGTTGCAAATGTTCTAACCATGAAGCATTGTACATCAAAATATTGTCAGAAAACACAAGGGCAAAATGGCAGAGATAAGGACGCAGAACCTCCTTCATTACAAAGCCTAAAATGTAGACGACGCATTGGTTAAGCCGAATGGCATCACCAAAAATTCAAAATGACCATGATGTGTCTTGAAGGTGGTCTTCTCCACATCGTCAGGGTGCATGCGTACTTAATGATAGCCAGAACGGAGGTCCAATTTGGTAAAAAAAAATCGTGGCCTTTTAACTCATCAATGAGCTCTTCGACGACTGGTATCGGGAATTTATCGTAGACTGTTAACTCATTCAACGCGAGGTAATCAACACAAAAGCGCCATGAGTTGTTAGATTTCTTGACAGGTAGCACTGGAGAAGAGAAGGTTGATGTGCTTGGACAGATGGTGCCTTGGTGGAGCATTGCATCGCATTGATGCTCGAGCTCATCCTTCTGTAACTAAGGGTATCGATATGGTCAGATTGCCACTAGTTCAACGCCCTGTCGAAGGTGAATCCGGTGGTCGAAGTCCCGAGCTAGAGGAAGGCCTGTAGGTTCAACAAAATGATCTTCAAACTCTGTTAATAATGCTATGAGCATATCCTCTTATGAACATATAATCGCCCATACCTCGGCAATTCGTGCTGCTATACTGTGCCACACAGTATGACGACCGTCTCGCCAAAAAGAAATACAGAGATTGTCAAAGTCCCAAAGAATCGGGCCCAAGGTTCGGAGCCATTGCATACCGAGTACGATGTCGAAATCGCCGAGCAGAATAGCCAAGGCATTCATCAGGAATTGTTCACCGTCTATTGTCAACAGCAAGTTCCGAGAATCACCTTCACTGACCACACGGTCCCCGTTGGCAATTTCCACTCGGAGACCAAGTCGGGACTCGGGCTGGCCACCATTACTTCACTGATAAAATTGTGTCGATCATGTGTCCAATAGTGTGATAAAATCCTTCCCATGCACCGTGACCTTGACTTTGGTAGTGTCGTTCATCTTGATGCTCCATAGACTTGTCAAGGCATGAAGAGACACTCTGGGTGATCAGCTAGGTGATCGTCCAGCCCAGAATCGTAGTCATCCGACATATCAATATAGAAAAGCCACTGACAGCGATGGCCTCGCACATACTGTTCATCGCAGTTGAAACAGAGGCCCTGTTTGCGCTGTTTGGCCATCTCCGACAAGTTGAGTCGACGTATTGGGCGACCAGGGTTTGCTGGGGCATGTGAACTGGCCACTGTTGTATTATGTAGCTATATATTTACCTTATTGTATAGAGGGTTTCTTACATATATGCTATACATGTACGTGTATATATATTGACCCATTGGCCTCGTGATGAATATAAGCGCTATTCATAACGTGGCATCAGAGCCATACCTAGGGTTAGGGTTTTTCGTTGTCGTCGCTATTTTTTTGGCCACTGGTTCATCCTCCAACCATCACCATCGATGGTTTTGCCCACTGTCGCCGCCGCTTCTCTGCTATTGCTCTTCATCGCCGAGTTGACGCGGATCTATAGGAAACCATTCGGATCGAGGCAGCATCAGATTACCGCCGTCCGCCTCGGTTTTCTCCACCGCTGAGATCTACTACCGCCGGGGCAACACCGTTGGCCAGCCACTCAAATCTGCTCGTCGCCATCAGCTCCGGCCATCGCTTCTTCCGACCATCAGCGCTTCAGTTCATCTTCGTACGCCTCCCCTTCTGACCATCATGCGTGTCGTCGCTCGGAGCCGTGCACCGACCCGCCAAAGCGCTGCCGTCTCTTCCACCTGTTGCGTCCATCGGACTCACGGGTGACGCCACCTGATCTCCTTGAGCGTCGACCCGCTTAAGGATGGCACATTAAGAATGATGGTAGTAATGCTGCTGTAGTAATAGAATGGCATATTAATGATGGGAAAGTGATGGCTGCTATGGTCAATAGTACTAAACAATCCATGATTATGAGTCTTTCTAAGTTCAAAATAGCCAAGGGCACATGGGACAACTTGAAGAAGCGCTATGTTTAGGATAGTGGTGCTCTTTTGCATAATCTCATGCAGCAAACTCATGTGATTGAGCAGAATGATATGTCCATTGATGAGTACTACTCTGCTTTTGATCGTCTGATGGGATTAAGCACAGGTGGAGTTTCAATTAAGTTAAAAAGTAAACCATAGCCCCTTAATGCAGTCTCTACACAGAAAGCCCACTCTAGATAATTCTGACCATCTAGGGTAAGATTGATAACTATTGCATTTATCTGAGACATGTTGAGAAGTGCTAGGACTTGACCAACAGCAGAACAAAGGATAGATAGTAGTTACCACAGTGGTAGAGTTGACTGGCAGAGATATCAAACCCCACACGCAACAGCACCCAACAAAGGTCTTAGGCGGCGGGATCAAAGTAGGGCTCCAAACCGTGTTATATCTGTTCCTCTTCAGGAGAGCAAGCCTAAGCCTCCTACAAAGAGGAGCCAACCTGCACTTCTGAAAAATATAATAATTTCCGTGAAGCCGCAAGCCAAGAAAGCAAAGGTAGACGCCGAAGATAAGCCTTCTCCCAAGGAGCTATCTTCGAATAGTGCAGACCAAAAGCCACCCGACGCCACCAAGGGTGCGCTCAGCTCCCTCCAAGCGGACAAGGCGGCTCTGAGGCGACGGCCCCAGGCGGACGAGGCGAGCCGCGAGGGAGAAGGCGACCACGACGGCGCAGGCACGAGGTGGCTTCGGAGAAGTCCGGCCGCGAGAAGGCCGTCCGGTCGAGCAGCTCCGTCCGCGGGCGGAGGTCCGCGAGCAAGCGCTGCGCCATATCGGAGCACCTCGCCGCGTCGGAGAGGCCGTCTTTGAGGCGCGAACGGCGATGGCAACACGCATGCACGAGTGGCCGCCCGAGAGCGAACGAGCTCGGCCGGATCGGCGAGAAGAGCCCTTCCCAAGCGGCGGCGGGGCGGATTTGACTTCGAAGCGGCCCGGATGGATGCGGCGGCGGATCTGAGGCAGGAGCTCCAAGCGGCGGCGCCA
This sequence comes from Melocanna baccifera, assembly GCA_036346265.1. Lineage (NCBI taxonomy): Eukaryota > Viridiplantae > Streptophyta > Magnoliopsida > Poales > Poaceae > Melocanna > Melocanna baccifera. Next base: position 5,173,099 of record CM070708.1, read on the forward strand.
GGCGGACGATGGACATCCGGGCGGCCACGGGCAATGGAGATCGGCGGCGGCGGACGGCGGCCGGGAAGCGCGACAGGCGGCCACGAAAAACGGGCCGTGGCGACTAGATTTTGGATCGTGGGTGGAGGACTAGATTAATCCTGACCTAACCCTAATCCGTGGGCTCTGATACCATGTTACTTACACTGGGATTTCAGAAGACAATAACTCCAATAGTGAAGATGCCAATATATAGATAACTACATGGGCCATATGGGCCTATAGTATATGGGCCTTGATATACTTAACATATTCCAGCCTTCGCCTTTTTAGGTGTGCGCTATATTCTTCTTATACCTCGTGAGCACACCAAGCTGACTGCTCAGTATGTTGTGTTTTTCTAGACTATAGTGCTAAGCATAAGGGATATTGTTGTTGGAATCCTGTTGGCTGACAGATGCAGATTTCTCAGGATGTTACTTTTGATGAGCCTTGTCCTTTTTATCTTCGCCCTTCTTCCTCCATTTCAGCATCTCTTGTCGAGCCGCTTTCTTTCATGACTTTTCCTACCACCCCCATAGTCACCACTCTACCAGTCTTTGTTCTCTCTAGTGCCTCCTTCCTAGTCGGCACCTTCTTCACCACCGGCACCCTTTTCCGAGGTTACTCCTGACCTTGTTCCTTCTTATCCTCTCTACTATACTCATCGCCCACAAGTTGAGGATTCTTCTGATGTACCCTCTCCTTCTGATGAGTCATCCACTTCAGCCTCTCCTCGCTATGCTCTCCGTGATCGCAGTCTATTCGGCCTCCTGAGCGTTTTGGTTTTGCTGCTGCTCTTGCTGAACCGACTTCTTATCGTGATGCTGTTGTTCATCAGGAGTAGCAGCATAAGATGGCAGAGGAGATTGCTGCACTTGAGCGTACTAGCACGTGGGATCTTGTTCCTCATCCTGTGCGTCCTACTCCTATCGCGTGCAAGTGGGTCTATAAGGTTAAGACCCTCTGATGGTTCTCTTGAGCATTACAAAGATCGTCTTGTAGCGCGTGGTTTCAGCAAGAGCATGGTCGTGACTACGATGAGACCTTTGCTCCTGTCGCTCACATGGCCACCGTTCGCACTCTTCTTGTAGTGGCCCCTATTCGACAGTGGTCTATCTCTCAGTTGGACATCAAGAATGCATTTCTCAATGGCGAGTTGCATGAGGTCTACATGCAGCCGCCCTCTAGATATTTTATTCCTGAGAGTATGGTTTATCACCTTCGTCAATCTCTCTATAGCCTTAAGCAAACTTCTCATGCCTGATTTGATCGTTTCTCTTTTGTTGTGACTGTAGCTGGTTTTTCTACCAGTGTTCATGATCCTGCTCTTTTTATTCACTTTGCCTCGTGGTCGGATGCTTCTCCTTTTGTATATTGATGATATGATCGTTACTGTAGATGATTCTCAGTACATCACTTTTGTCAAGGAGAGTTTTCATGAGCAGTCTCATGTCTGATCTGGGTTCTCTTTACTACTTTCTTGGGATTGAGGTTATTTTTTCTCCTGAGGGTTTCTATCTGTCCTAAGAAAAGTACAACTAGGATTTTCTTGATCATCCCCCTCTTACTGATCGACGCATAGCTGAGACTCCCATGGAGCTTAATGTTCATTTTCGTCCCACTAATGATGAACCCCTTACTAATCCTACTCGCTATCACCTTGTTGGGAGCCTTATTTATCTTGGTGTCACTCGTTCTGACATTTCGTACCCTGTGCGTATCGAGTCAGTTTGTTTCTGCTCTCACTCAGCTCCACTATTGTCATGTTCTTCGTATTCTACGATACCTTCGTGGAACCATCTCTCGTCATCTCTTTTTCCCTCGCTCCAGCTCTTTACAGCTCTAAGCATATTCTGATGCCACCTAAGCTAGTAATCCTTCTGATCGCCGGTCTCTCTATGCCTATTGTGTTTTTCTTAATGATTCTCTCATTACTTGGAAGACTAAGCAGACAACAGTTTCTCGTTTGAGTACTGATGCTGAGTTGCGATCATAGCTTTGTTGACTACGGAGGTTACATGGCTACGGTGGTTACTCGAGGATTTTGGTGTTTCTGTTTCTGCACTGACTCCTTTTGTCTAACAGTACAGGTGCTATTAGCATTGCTAAAGATCCAGTGAAACATGAGCTTACAAAGTATATTGGTATTGATACTTCCTACAAGTGGACACAGGTGTAGGAAAGTTGTTGCTTTTCAATATGTGCCTTCAGAGATTCAGCTGACCGACGACTTCACAAAGGCATAGACCAGAGCCCAGCATAGCTTTCACCTCTTCAAACTTCATGTTATTGATCCACCATAAGTTTGAGGGGGTGTTAGATATGTATTATATAAATATATCTTTACCCTATTGTATAAGGGGTTTCTTGCAAATATACCATATCTGTATGTGTATATATATTGACCCATTGACCTCGTGATGAATATAAGTGCTATTCATAACAGAAAAATCCTTGAAACGAGGCTATGACGGCGTTCCTGAATCCCACTCCAACTGGAAATACCAATACTGGGCAATTCCAGTGAGATGATATGATGCTAGCCAGATTTTATCGGCTTCATCCATCCCTTGCCCACGAAAAAACTGTTCACATCGATTAATCCAAGGCAACGGATCATCCTTGCCGTCATAAACGGGAAATTCTAGCTTGTGATATCGGGGAACTGATGACGGCCTGCCTATGGGCAAGGCGGATGGAAAAGTGCCACCGGGCTGCTCTTGGAATTGGTAGTGATGGAGGGGCATGGCAGTGGGCAATGGTATGTTTTGTGGTGTGGGTGTTAAGGCGGTGGGGAGGGATATAGTATATGGTAATTGTATGTGATGGTTGGAAGATGTTGTGGACGAATTCTGCAGCGGTATAGATGACCGCTGTCCCATGTGCGTCAGAAGGGCTGGCTGTTGTGATCCTGGTGGGGCCTGTTAGAGACCCGGAATTCCATCGCCGGTTGCTTCTCGATGGCCGTCAGACGGGTGACCACATCTCCCAGCTGTTGGTGCATGCCATCAATTCGCACCGTCAGCATTTGGAAAGTCTTGACAAGTTGCAACATGGTCACTTCTTCCGTTGATTCTTCTGATCCTGACAGTGGCTCCACCGCAGACGGCTCTGATACCAGATTGGTATCCCCTCGGCTACGCAGGAAGTATTTGTGGTTTGCCGGTCCTCACAGCCAAGCTCCTTGTCGCCGCGGAGCCGTGGTGGAGGCAGTTGCCGACAATAGGAGATTGGGGAACAGGAAGCACAAGATTGGGAATACGGAGACTATTGTATTATCTGCTGTCTGATACAATGAGTAAGGCTCCTATTCCAAATACAATCCTAAGGATAGTCATCTATCTGGTATTTAAAGCATATAACTAGAGATAGACTAGGATACATATCCCCTTTAGTTACTGCCATCCTCTGTTGCTGGCATCTAAGCCCTTTGCTTTGCGTTACAACGCTGAAACAGAATTCCCCACATAACACACGCAAAGAAAGTTGTGCAATATTTTAATTTCATACCTTCTAGTTCAATTCCATGACCATGCATTTCACATGAAACTATTCTGTCCTTCAACCGTTCTGACACAATGAAATAGTCAATCCGCATTCTCTTTCCTCGGTGCCTGGAGAAATATGTAAGCAACAAATCAGTCTATGGAAAAAAGATGAAACACATAAACTCCAGCATTAGCATTCATAGTTAGTAATAACATAGCAGTTAGCATACAAGTCCCTATGTTCATCTTGCTCTGAGGATCAAGTTTAGGACTAAGAAAAAGAAAACAGATTATATGGAAAAAAAATAGTATTTGGGTGCACCTAAACAATATTCCAACTGAAATAAGACAACTGTGTACAAACTTTCAAAAGACCAGTTAAAACTCTCAAAAGAACATTGCATAACAGCGGAACATAAACAACTGCATTCATGCTGCCAATTTCTTTTATAAATGGCTAAAATAAAATCAGATTTTTGAGGTGGAGGATAATATTAATGGTAAACATTGGAAGACCACATGTTTATGAAGCACCATATCTATATAATAGGGGATCAAATTGCCCATCACAGACATAAAAGATAACATCAGAACATTTCATATGGGCACATCCTTCAACAATGTAAAGATAAAATCTGATAAACAAATGAACATTATAATTGACAGTAATATAATCATGGAAATCTTTCTTACTTGCCAATTGGATGCCCAGACCAAGAGAAGCCACAGTCCATGTCTTTTTCTTTGTGCAGGTATCTGTAAGCATCTACCAGCTTTCCCCTGTATATCCAAATTGTAAGTCCATAAGGTAGTCAAGAAAATAAATAATCAATAGTGCAATACTACACAAGTCTCTGATTCATGCGTCTGAAGAAAAACACAGCTGGATGTGTATTTGGGATTCATCTAATTTCTCATTGGCACAAGTGTATAAATTTTTATCAGATTCTAAGAAGAATTCCCCACTTTACACATGAGAATGGAAGAGCAAGTGCATGCTTAAGCATAGGGTATCCCTCTGGATTTTATTGCATGGCAAGCCCAACACAAGGTACATGATGAGGAAGAAGCATTTCTTTGTGGAATCTGAGCTTTGTGCTTTTTGTTCTTTTGGGTGAGCTAGAAAATGGTAACACTTATTTTTGGATGCTGTTTAAAGCTTGCTTGATCACACGAGATTTTTCACTGGACATTTTTGACATGTTGCAAGTTGCTAGAAGCCAGGCCAATGGATACAAATCATTTTTCAAGGAACTGATAACCTTCGGCTTCTGTATATTTGGATTCAACACAACAGATATATTTTTAACAAAGTTCCCCAAACAAATTCAGACGGAGGAAGCTCCTGCTTGTTGATGTTGAGCTTCAAAAGGAAAGGGCCTCAAAGGCCTTACAATGTCAACTAAAAGCAAACTAACTAATTAACAAGAAGAGTAAAGAGAAATTTGTGGTCAAAGTTGTTTTCTGGGTACCATGTCAATTTCCATACATCACTTATTTGTGACTGGAGATATATCATAGAACGTCTCTGGCATATCCTATTTTATTCTTCCTTATCAAGAATAAATCATAGATTGTCAGGGTACAATATATTATTAGTTGTTAAGGACGTCTTATTTATTGATAAAGATGTATATTGTAAATGATAGTGTATATTGAACATGTTAGATCTATTAGAATCATTAGAATCCTTGTATAACATATGCTTACCTTGTATACGCTTTTCTTGTATTTACTTTCCTCGTATGTGTTTACCTTGTATGTACTTATCTTATATACCAGCACGGGGCTATATATATACAAAGCCACCCCAGCCCTTCAACTATGTAGTTTCTGTGCCAATCGTCCTCTACTTCTCTACATGGTATCAGATTTCTCCTGAGCCTTCTTTCCGCTGCCAAAAGACATCACCCCTCTTCCAGGCTCCTCTCCCACGAAGCCACCACCACCCGGTTGGCCCCTACCTCCCTCCTACCGCACGACTCCTGAGGCTCCCGCGCCGACGTCGTCGCCCCCACCGAGCCTCCGCCAGTGGATCCCCTCTCCTTCACCGGCCGCCGCCTCCCCTGGACGCCGCCGCCGCCGCTTTCCCCGGACGCCGCCGCCTCCCCTCCGGGCGCCGCCACCTCCCCACCGACGTCGTCCCGACCTCCCCGCGCCGGATTGGGCCTCCCAGCTGCGCGCCGTCTGCTGCCGACGCGCGCACAGCCTCCCGCGCGAATCGGGCCTCTCGCCACAGATCAACAGATCCAACAGATCCGGTGGCGCCATCGCTGCTCCCCCTCCCAGCGCCGCGCGCCGTCTAGATCCGATCGCGCCTCCTCTTCCCAAAGCCGCCACCGTGATTCCGTGAGAGGAGCCGCCAATCTCCAAGCCGCCACCGTGCGCTCTTGCGCCACCGCAGTGCATCTCTCTCTCTTGATTATTCTGTGAGTCTTGATTGGTAGGGTCTAGTCTTCCTTTTATTGACCGAGCAAAAAAATCCAAAAAAAAAAGATCCGATCTTGCGCCGCACCGCCACTGCTTCAACCATGACAGCCCCTCTCGCTGATCCAGCTGCTGCCGCCGCCACCACCGGCGAGATCGCGCCTGTCGCCCATCCGATCGTCCTCAACCCCTACTGCACAGTCGTTGTCAAGTCCCATGTGCCGACCACCCTCGATCTGAAGACACAGAACTACTCTCGATGGTCCAAATTCTTTCGGACCATGTGCGCGAAGTTCGGCCTCCTCTCCCACAATGACGGCACCGACACGACGCATCGCGGTGAGGCCAACTGGGCCCTCGCTGACTTCGCCGTACTTAGCTGGTTGTATGGCTCCGTGTCCGACGACGTCCTCGACTCAGCGATGATTGATCAAGAGACCGCACGCGACCTTTGGGTCGCAATCGAGGCGTTGTTCCGCAACAAGCAGTCACGCGCCATCTTCATCAACCAGTTTCACTCGCTCGTCCAAGGCGATTTATCCATCGCCGACTACAGCCAGCGGGTGAAGATACTCGCCGACGAGCTCCGCGACATTGGCTACCCCGTCAACGACATGCAGCTCGTCCTCAACCTGCTGCGTGGCCTCAACCCACGCTTCTCCACCACCGCCGACGACATCGCCAACTCTGTACCGTTCCCTTCCTTCGCCAGGGCACGTTCCATGCTCGCTCTCAAGGAGACTCGCCTCAGCAACGAGGCAAAGATCGCCACCGCCACAACCCTGATCGCCTTCGGCGGCTCCTCCGGCTACACGTCATCGACCACCACTCAGACCGCCAATACTCGTGACGGGCATCGCGGCGGCCACAACCGTCGCGGCAAGCAGGGCGGGTCCGGCCGTGGCGCCAGTGCCGGTTTCCAGGGTGGCCGTGTACCACCATCTCCACCGACCGGTCCCTGGTTTTGCTTCAACCCATGGACTGCCCCTACTGGCCGTCAGTGGTGTCCCTCGCCCGCTCCCAGCCTCCTCAGCACTCCACCTCAGGCTCATACCGCTTTCACACCGTCCCAGCATTCCACCCCGTAGACCTGGAATCAGCAGGGCCTCATCACCACGTTAAACCAACTGGCTGTCCAAGGACACGGCGGCTAGGTCATGGACAGCAGCGCCATCTCCCACATGACGACAGACAACGATACACTCCTGTGCGGTGTCTGTGCCAATCCTCCTCTACTTCTCTACAAGATCTAGTATAGAACCATCTTTTTCACTATTATGTTGAACATTTATCTCACTGATACTCAATAATAATCTGCTTATGTTTGCATGATTCACCATTCACATATGAGATGCTCATTTTGGTATGTTATGTTGTTGCTGGATCTAAATAGAGATGCTAGTACACTCAAGCTTATATGAATGTGAGGCCTCAGTTGAGCCGAAAATGGGGTTGCTGAGGTAGACTAAGGATGTGAACTAAACAATCATTCAAAATATAAAAGACTCGTGGTGAGTGGCTAGTAAATGTCTCCTCCCCTTACACCTCCCCATTCCACCTCTCTAAAAAATCCTAACAAAAGAAAATGAAGAAAGAAACCATTCCCAAACAAACAAATTAATTCCTATCAAATTATATTCTTAACCTAATAAAAAACAAAAAAACAATGTGAAGCTTGAGGGCGCGGCGCAAGCCTAGCCTAGGAACAACGGCTTGACATGCTGAGGTAATATGATTTTTTATTTGTAGCAATGCACAGGCATTCAATTATTGTATATAAGTTGTCAAAGTTTTAAAACATTGGCTGCACTCGTTCTTGGATGATATCTATTTGAGAATGGAGGAAGTGCCACTTATCAAATGAAAAAAAAGGTTCCAAGGTTAACATATTGACTTGTATTAGTTTTCACCTACTGGGACAATATATTGCCAAAGCGTTGTCTCTCTGCTAGCGTGAATCCTGGTTGTCCACAGTCCTACAGAGTACATAAAGAGATTTCATTGTATTAATGCAATAGCCAAAAGAATACATCCGTAAAAGGATACAAGTGATCTAGTAAAACTGAAAGATGCACTTAAAGATGTGAAGTCACATATGATGGAGAATAGGCCATCATATGAGAGTCCAGTTATTGAACAGGCCATTGGCTGTTAAGGTTCTGCTTGTGATTGTTGTTTTGTGCTGCATTATGCTGTCAAATTATGTCTTGGTGAAAAACAGATCAGAATAAATTTCAGTACAAACTACATAGTCTTGGTAAAGACACAACTCTTATCGATTATTATCAATAAGACAATCCTTATAGTTATATGTCGTATATGAAGTTGGAAGGATTAATAATAGAATTCAAAATCTCAAACAAAAAAGCATGAACATAATTTAGGCCCCGTTCACATTGGCTTTGGCTTTTGCTTCCAGAAGCAAAGCCAATACAAACGCCCCAGCTTCTATAAACCACTTCTATTAGCTACTACTTTGCGCTTTCACATATTATAACGCACTCTGTATTTTATTATGTCATTATTTTGTAAGTCGTATAGCGATCCGAATGTTGTAGTATCTTTCGTTGCACCGTCTTTCTTACATAATACACTACTATTTATTAGCTACTACTATTTATCAACCACAATTAAAAACCATCAGTAAAAGCCAATACGAACAGGCCCTTTGTGAACTATGGGTCAGCACCTAATCAACTGTTGTTAGCCTATTTGCTTAACTTTTCACAGGATTCACCCGCTTGCGGGCTAATGCCACACATCTAATCCGAATGAGCTAATTCCCAAGTCCAGCCTGTTTGCTGCACTGGCTAGCACCATCTCCAATAGGGTTTGTCCTGTAGGTTCATTAGTGAAATACTTTTTGTGCTGAGTTTGCTTTTGTTTTTGTAGACATGCATTATTTTATTTTATTTGATAAAATAACTTATATAGGCCAATTGCAAAGTACTACATTGAAATTTCAAATGGAAAACACAATAAGTAAAAAATATGATAAAATAAATATTGAATGAACATATATTCGGAAATGTTTATTTAGCAAAAAGTGGTAATATAATAGATAGATGACCCATATTGGATTTCCATGACATGCATCATATACAGGAGTATCAAAGGATGCACAAGGAATTAAGGCACGATAAAAGTTTTTGCCCAGACTGATGGCATGATAACAACAATCACCTAGCTAAACTGGATGTTGTACAACAGTATCCAAGACTTGCATTTGTAAAGTAAATAGTACCTCTTTATTTGGAGGGATATATCCACTGAGCTTAGCACTGCTAAAAAAGTCAGGATGGCTGACGTCGATTTCTTCATGACTGAAAATTTTCAAAAACAAATCAAGTGAAGTTAAAGAGCTAAGGTTAGCTGATGATGATGGATAAGTCTCTGTGTTGTTAGTGATGGATGTGTTGTTCTTTTTGCTTTTGCTTTTGCTTTAGCATCTCTTTAGAACAGCATCTGCTTTTGCTTTAGCATCTTGACTGACAGCATCTGCTTTTTGCTTTTACTTTAGCATCTTGACTAGCATCTAGGACAGCATCTTAGAGGATGCTCTTAGCATATGCTTGGCCCATCTTGGCCTATAAATTTGTATCCCCAACCTCTCAGGTTGGCATAGCATTGTGTGGGAAATAACAATAAGAAAATTGCCCCATCTCCAAGAGTGTCATCATCTCGATGAGAGTAAGGATCTTGCTAACACCAAGAGCAAGATTCGACCGCCTAACAAGTGGTATCAGAGCGAGGTTATCCTGTAGCCTGAGCATCTCCTGCTCAATCCCTTCTCCAGCGTTGCTTCGGCCTCGCGGCAGCCCCAACTAGCGGCGGCAGCTACAGCCGCCTCGCACTCCTCCCGTTCGACGGCAAGCGGCTCATCGAGGCGCTCTCCACGCAGCGATCCCAGTGGCGCGCCATGCCCGCCGCAGATCTCGGCGCTCGATGCGCCTCGAGCACGCGGCGGCGTAAGAAGCCGAAGCCGGGCGCAGAGGAACGCGAGCGAAGCGGCGACACAAAGCGCCGCGGCGCGAAAGGGCGTCAAAGGCGGCGGGCAGCGGAGCGCGGCGCCGAGCGAGGCGAAGCGCGTGGCGGCAGATCGGCGCATGCGCAGCGGAGGTCGAGGTTCTACGCAGCGGCAATAGCGGCTCCGTCTCGCTGATGACAACGCCGACGCGGACCTTGAGCTGCGGAGACGGAGGCAGCGGCGCGGCGCGATGAAGCGTCGCGCCACGCCCTAAGCGCGGCGGCGCTTCAAATAGCGCGACGCGCGGCGTGGCGCTCTGGAGAGGCATGCATGGCGGCGTGCGACGGTCGGCGAGAGCGCGGCCTCACAGCGACGCGCTCTCTCCGGTTCGATGCAGTGGGCACCACGAGTACCGGTATCGTCGAGGGCGTCGGCCGGCGGCGGGTGGCCACACTCACCAAGACCAACTACGTCGAGTGGGTCGCGGTGATGAGGGTAAAGCTCAGCGCGGCATATGTGGGATGCGATCGGTGCGACGGCGTCGACCACGACCAGGATCGGCGGGCACTGGATGCTCTCATCGCTGCGATCCGCGAGATGCGATTCGCTTACCAACAAGCGGTCGCCAAGGAGGCTTGGGACGCCATCGCCGCAAAGACACGCGGCGGCGACCGCGCGCGCAAGTCTACATTACGGGCACTACGCAAGGAGTGGGAGAACCCGCCTTCAAGCGGTGAGGACATTGATGACTTTGCTCTCCGTCTCAACACTCTGCTGCGAGTTGGTGCAATTCGACGGCGACACCTACGCGAGAGAGAGGCGTGGAAAAGCTCTTCGCTGCGCCCCCGAGAAGTACAAGCGGATGGCTCGCTCGATCGAGTCTCGCTGGACCTCTCCACGATGACGATCGAGGAGGCGTTGGGTCGCCTCAAGGTCGTTGGATGCCGATGAGCCACGGCGCCTCTCGGGACCCGTCACCATTGGCGGAAGCTCCTCGCTCGGGAGCGATGGGCTGCCGGCCAAGGTGACAGGAAGAAGGGAGCCTTCTTCCACGACAGCGCCGCATGCGTGGCAAGCGCGGCAAGCGCGCAAAGACGCCGTGCGGCGCGAGGACGTCGAGGGTAATGACCGTGGAGGCGCCCGAGCGGCGGCGGCAAGCAAAGGCCAAGACGAGACCGCTTGCTACAAGCGCAGCAAGCTCCGATCATTGGGCCAAGGATTGTCGGCACCACGACGCGGCGTGCCCACGTCGCGGCGGAGGAGCGGCCGGCTCGTTCATTGCTCATGCGAGCATGGAACTACCTCGCCGCACCGGTCGCGGCGACTCTCCTCCACCTTGACGAGCCAGCACACGCCCCCGGGCGGCGATTCGGCAACGACAAGACCGACGGGTGGTGCCTCGACACCGCGCCACCCACCACATGATCAGGCGGCGGAGTACTTCTCGAGCTCGACTCAGCGTTCAAGGCACCGTCAAGTTCGGCGACGCCCGCCGTGGAGATCAAGGGCGTCGGCTCTGTCGTCTTCGTCGCCAAGATTGGCGAGCACCGCCGCCTCCGGTGTCTACTACATCCGTGTTGAGGAACTCCATCATCGGCTTGGGACACGGTGGATGAGAACGGATCGCACGTGGAGATCGAGCACGAGTGTCGCGATCTGGGATCATCGCCGCGGCTCCTCGTCAAGGTCAACAGAGCAACCGCCTCACGTCTTGCACGCGCAGTGGCGCAACCTCGTGTCTTGCGGCCCGCGCGACGACGACGCTTGGAGGTGGCACGAGCGCTGGGCACCTCAACTTTGAGGCCCCGAGGCAGCTCGGCGGCAAGGAGATGGTGCGGGGCATGCGGCCGCGTCGACCACGTGGAGCGATTCTGCGACACTTGCGTCCTCACCAAGCCGCGGCGGCTCCTTTCTCGCCAGCGAGCTTCGCGCCAAGGAGAAAGTGGAGCTCGTGACACGGTGACCTCGTGGCCCCGTGACATCGGCTACACCGAGGCCGCGCTACTTCCTCCTCCTCGTCGGCGACATGTCCGCTACATGTGGGCTGTCACCTTTCGGCGTCAAGGCGGCCGCGGCGGGCGCCATCAAGCGCCTTCAGGCTGCTGCGGAGGCGCGCGCGCCGCAAGCCGGGTCCTACGCACGGACAACGGCGGTGAGTTCACGGCGCCGAGTTTGCGGCGTCTTGCGTCGACGAGGATCCATCGTCACTTCTCGCGCCCGTACACCCACGCGTGAGCGGCATCGTCGAGCGCCGCAACAGCGGTGGTTGCCACCGCGCGCGCCCTCCTCAGCGAGAGGATGCCGGCATTTCTCGGGGCGCGGTGATGATCGCCGCCCACTTGCTCAACCGCTCCCCACCAAGGCCCTCGGCGGCAAGACGCCATACGAGGCCTAGCACGGCGCAAGCCCGCGTGAGCCACCTCGTGTCTTGGTTGCACGCCTTCGTCAAGTAGCTCAACCACGCCGGCAAGCTCGGCGGCCGAGCACGCCCGGTCTTCATCCGCCACGCGGATGGCGCCAAGGCCTACCGCGTCCTCGACCTGCGACACGGCGCGTGCGCATCACGCGTGACGTCGTGTTCGGCGGGCGGCGGGCGACGGGGCAAAATGGTGGATGACGGCTCGACTCCGACGACCAGCGATTTCGTCGACTACGTCCACTTCGAGGAGGCGGGGGGGCCAGCAGCTCGTCTTCACCGAGCTCGCCTACCCCACCACCTCGTTCGCCACCACCTCCGGCGAGTCCTTCACCGCCACCACCAGCTCCGGCAAGCCCACAAGCTCCGGCGAGTCCACCACCAGCACCGCCGGCCACGCCTCACTGGTGATAGGCAATGCCCTGCTGATAGGCGTCTACGTCGACGTCGTTGTGATCACCGGTACCAAGGAAGAGGAGATCGAGGCATTCGAAGGCGGAGATGAAGGCCACCTTCCATATGAGCGACCTCGGGCCCCTCTCCTAATACCTCGGGATCGAGGTCCACGAGACGACTCGGCATCTCTCTTCGCGATCGCCACGCCAAGCGCATCGTGGAGCTGGCGGCCTCACCGATCGCAACCCTGTACACTCCTGGAGGAGGAGAGGTCAAGCCGAGTCGTGAGAGTACGGCAGAGGAGGTGGACGCGACGCAGATCGGCAGATTGTGGGCGGCGCCGCTACCTTGTCCACACGCCGGCCGGACTTGGCGTTCGCCGTCGGCTCGTCGGTGGTTCATGCAACGACCGACGACGAGCACCAAAGCGGCCGTGACAAGGATCCTCGCTACGTCGCGGGCACCTTCGACCACGGCTTGCACTACCCAAGATGCCGCCGCGGCGCACTTCATCGCATACGGCGACCACGCCGGCGACATCGACACGAGCAAGAGCACCAACAGATGTCACTTCCTCGGCAAATGTCCGTCGGTGGCGATCGGTCAAGCGGCGGTGGTGGCTTTGTCTAGTCTGCGAGGCGAGTACATTGCAGCCACTACCGCTTCTACTCGGGCTCGTGGCTAGCTCGGTTGCTTGGCGATCTCCTTGGCGACGCGAGGCGGTGGAGCTCAGGTGGGCGACAAGTCCGCCTTGGCCTTGGCGAAGAACCCGTCTTCCATGAGTGCGGCAAGCACATCCGGGTGAGTATCACTTCATCGAAGTCGCCTAGATGAAGGGAGTGTCCGCCAACTACATCAACACCCAAGACCACCACGACTTCCCGACCAAGTCTCTTGGGCGGATCAAGTTCCAGAGCGCGCCGGGATCGGGATAGCTCGATTCCCACAAGGAGACACACAAGACTTAGGGGGAGAATGATGGATAAGTCTCTGTGTTGTTAGTGATGGATGTGTTGTTCTTTTTGCTTTTGCTTTAGCATCTCTTTTGCTTTTGCTTTAGCATCTCTTTAGGACAGCATCTGCTTTTTGCTTTTGCTTTAGCATCTTGGAGTGACAAGATTCGCTTTTGCTTTTGCTTTAGCATCTTGACTAACATCTAGGACAGCATCTTAGAGGATGCTCTTAGCATATGCTTGGCCCATCTTGGCCTATAAATTTGTATCCCCAACCCCTCAGGTTGGCATGGCATTGTGTGGGAAATAACAACAAGAAAATTGCCCCATCTCCAAGAGTGTCATCCTCTCGATGAGAGTAAGGATCTTGCTAACACCAAGAGCAAGATTCGACCGCCTAACAGATGAAAATTTCAACATATGATTATTACTATTTTTTTTGTCTGGCAAACATGAATTCCTCTAGGATGTCCACATAAAATTTTGAAATTTTGCTCCCTTTGAAACCTTTGGAAATTCTAGTACATGTTTGAAAATCAATTATGAACTTCAATTCTGAAACAACTATGATTCGCAATTACTTGTAGTGCATTTCCTAAGCATGAAGTGTCACATGCCAAATACTATTCCGCGCACTATTCACACACGTGAACAGTACCTGTGTACTGTAGCAAAATGCGCCTGTCGGGTCAAATTAGTAAAGATAGAGATAAGAATAATTTGTTTCCTTATTAAATAGGTTTACTATCTTATAGATATATTCTATATATTAGAAATAGATTTTCTTAGATGTGAAGATTGTTTCTTGGAGATCAAGTCGAGCTATCCCTATAAAAGAGCTAGCATGTATCTATTATCAATCAAACAATAGAGATGAATTAATCTAGTTTCTTACTCAAGTTTTGTCATCCCAATCTATAGTCAAATCTCTCATCCCACCAAGCCGACGCAGCCTGGCCTTCCCCCGGCGATGTTTACCCCTGTTAGATATATCACATATAGTTGTGTAATTACCCTCTTGTATAAGGGGCTTTCTGCATATGTGGCATACTTGTACGTATTATATATTGGCCCATTGGCCTCATGTTGAATACAAGCGTTATTCATAACATGGTATCAGAGCCATAGCTAGGTTTTTCTTAGAGCCGCCGCTGATTCACCTCTTCAGCCACCGTTGCCACCACCTGGGGTTCCTCTCTGCGCTCGCCGTCGACTATTGCCGTCGACTCTCCCCCATCTTCCACCGTTGTCCTGATCAATCTGATCTGGGCTTCCACCCCGAACGATTGCATCTGGGCTTCGCTCGGATCTCCACCGACCGGGCCGTCATCGCCGCCTTGGGAGTCGATCTGGGCCGCCACCACTCGGATCTCCATCGATCCGGTCCGGGTGGGCCGAACCACTCGGCTTGATCTCGCCGGATCCACCGGAGTCGCCAGTCTCGGAGCCTGATCTGCCGCCAGGGCAGTCGTCGTCTTCTTTTCCAGGCCAAACCACTCGGCTTGATCTCGCCGGATCCGCCGGAGTCACCGATCTCAGAGCCCGATCTGCCGCCAAGGCGGCCGCTGGCTTCTCTTCCATGACCTGCACCACCGACCTCTTCTTCCGCGACGGCCTACCGTGCATGCCGCCACTCGGACACCGGCCGTACACACCACCAATTGGAACACTGCCGCAGTCGCCGCTTCTCTCGGTCGGAGAACTGTTCTCGTCGGAGCCACCGGTCTCGGAGACGCCGGTGGGTGGAGTCTCCGCCGACGGCAGCCGCTCGGGTGGGCCGACGACTCCCCGCCGCCCTCGATATTGAGGCCGAAGCGACGCCAAGAGGAGTGCTCGGGTGTGACTTCGCTCTAGTGTGACTCCGGACTAGTAAGTCCAAAAGTCACTTTTCGTTCTGTTCGTAAAGAGGAATAAAAAAGGAGAAAAAAAGGAAAAAAAATATCTTCTTTTGCAAGCGACGTCTCTGTTCCTCGTTGCCCGGTGATTTTCGATGGTCTCAACAATCAGGATTGGTTTCAGCATGTTTCTCCACATGCGTGGTCAGCGCCTTTGGGAGTTTCTTACTGGCGAATTGCCCTGTCCATCTCGCCCTACTCCACCTGCTGGGCTTGTACTCCCGAAGGATGCTTCTGAAGACACTCGTACCAAGGCATCTGAGACTTTTGAGGTTACCATGGAGACTTTTCAATCTCATTATGCTGCTTACAAGACATAGATCGATGAGGATGCTCGCGCTTCTGCTATTCTGTTGCCAACATGGAGGTGCACCTCACTGGTGATATTGTTCGTCTGGCTTTCGCACAGGCAATATGGGCGCATCTGTGCACTTGCTACAAGCCATCTGGTGATTCCTTGTATCTTGCTGTTGTGCGTCAAGAGTAATCGCTGCAGCAGGGAGATACCACTATGGACAAGTTCTTCGCCCAGTTGTCCGTGGTATGGCGTCAAATTGACTCTTTAGTACCAGATGTTTGTCGTACCTTTCAGTGCTGTCAACGTCAGTAGTCTCACCTGGAGCCTCGTCACATCTACGACTTCTTGACACGTCTCTGGTCAGAGTTTAAGCAGACTCGTGCTTAGTTGCTGGCTCGTCACCCGTGTGACTCTGTTGGAGGCCCTTACAGCTGTTCATATGGAGATTCGCCTTCGTGATACGGGTCTACTGTCATCATCGTTGTTTCCTTCGGTTTTGGTGGCTTCAGCTTCTACTCCTGCTGCGTCGCCCGTTACTTCACCGATTGCATCTTCACCAATGACAACGGTCGTTGGTAGGGGACTCTACTGCAGTTATTGCAACAAGGATGGACATGTGGAGCATTTTTGCTACAAGAGGGATTTTTGTCGTGGTGTTCGTCCTTCGAGGGGCACTGGAGGTTCCTCCTCTCAGCAGAGTCCTGGTACCTCTGATACTCAGCAGTTTATACAATTGCTAGGTCGCATGGTTGCTTCTGCATCGTCAGGTACTACTGGTTCTGCTACTCAGTCTTCGGGTGAGAGACCACCTTCTACTCCTTCCTCAGGTACATCATCTTGGATCCTTGATTCTGGAGCTTCTTTTTATATGACATCTGATTCCACCACTCACCAACATTAGTCCTTGAGTTACTCCTATCACTGTTCAAACAGCAGACAGTATCTCTTTCTGTCACAGGATGAGGCACTCTTTCAAATTCATCTTTTCTTGTTCCTGTTGTTTCTCACGTCCCAAAACTAACCATACAACTCATATCTGCCGACCAGCTCACTGATCATGATTGTCGTGTCATTCTCGATTCTAATTCTTGTTGTGTTCGGGATCGCCGCACGGGGACGCTGGTTGGTACTGGCCCTCGCCGCCGTGATTCCCAACGGCTCTAGGAGTTTGACTGGCTTCATCTTCCTTCCGCTGCCCCTGTCAGTCTTGTCGCCTCCACCATTGCCTCTGCATCTGCTGCAGCCTCCACCGCCTCTTTTGCTCAGTGGCATCATCGTTTAGGACATCTTTGTAAGTCACGTATGTCTTCTTTACTTCATGGCCTTTTAGGGTCAGTGTCTGGTGATGCTTCTCTCAATTGCCAGGGTTGTAAGCTTGGCAAACAATTTCAACTCCCCTATCCTTCTAGCGAGTCAGTGTCTCAGCGTCCTTTTGATCTTATTCATTCTGATGTATGGGAACCAGCTCCTTTTGTTTCGAAAAGACATCGATATTATATCATTTTTATTGATGATTTTTCTCGGTATACATGGATATGCTTTATGTCATCTCGTAGTGATGTTTTATCCATCTACAAGACTTTTGCCACTATAGTCCGTACTCAGTTTGACTCTTCTATTCATGTTTTTCGTGTTGATTCTGCTGGGGAGTACTTATCGAGAGCTCTTCATGGTTTTCTTGCTGAGCAAGGTACTCTCCCTTATATTTCTTGTCCCGGTGCTCATGCTCATAATGGTGTGGCCGAATGCAAGCATCGTCATCTTCTTGAAACAGCTCGTGCTCTGATGCTTGCTTCTAATGTTCCACCATACTTCTGGGTTGAGACTGTTTCTACTGCCACTTTTTTATCAACATTCAGCCCTCTTCTTCTCTTCAAGGTGGGATTCCAGTCGAGCATCTACGTGGCAAAACTCCTGATTATTCTAGTCTTCGCCTCTTTGGGTGTGTGTGTGCTATGTTCTTCTTGCATCTTGTGAGCGCACCAAGCTGACCGCTCAGTCTGTTGAGTGCATTTTTCTGGGCTACAGTGCTGAGCACAAGGGATATCGCTGTTGGGACCCTGTTAGCCGACGGATGCGGATTTCTCGGGACGTTACTTTTGGTGAGTCTCGTCCTTTCTATCCACGCCCTTCTTCCTCCTCCACTTCAGCATCTATTGTTGAGCCACTTTCTTTCCTAACTTTTTCTTCCACACCTATAGTCGCCACTCCACAACCACAGCAATTGGTCTCTCTGGTGCCTCTTTCCCAGTCGGCACCCTCTCCTGAGGTTACTCCTAGCTTTGTTCCTTTTTATCTTCTCTACTATACTCGTCGTCCGCGGGTTGAGGACTCTTCTGATGTGCCCTCCTCTTCTGATGTGCCATCCTCTTCGGCCTCTCCTCGCTATGCTCTTCGCGATCGCCAATCTATTCGGCCTCCTACGCGTTTTGGTTTTGCTATCGCTGCTCTTGCTAAACCGACTTCTTATCGTGATACTGTTATTCATCAAGAGTCATGCGGTGGCAGCGGAGATTGCTGCCCTTGAGCGTACTGGCACATGGGATCTTGTTTCACTTCCTGCGCATGTCACTCCTATCACATGCAATTGGGTTTATAAGGTTAAGGTCCACTCTGATGGTTCTCTTGAGCGCTACAAGGCTTGTCTTGTGGCGCGCAGTTTTCAACAGGAGCATGGTCGTGACTATGATGAGACTTTTGCTCCTGTTGCCCACATGACCACTGTTCGCACTCTTCTTGCTGTGGCCTCTGTTCGCCAGTGGTTCATCTATCAGTTGAACGTCAAGAATGCCTTTCTCAATAGCGAGTTGCGTGAAGTCTACATGCAGCTGCCCCCTGGGTATTCGATTCCTAAGGGTTTAGTTTGTCACCTTCGCCGCTCTCTATGGTCTCAAGCAAACTCCTTAAGCTTAGTTTGATCGTTTCTCTTCGGTTGTCACTGCAGCTGGTTTCTCTGCTAGTGCTCATGATCTTGCTCTTTTTATTCACACTTCGCCTCGTAGTCGGACGTTTCTCCTTTTATATGTTGATATGATCATTACTGGAGATGATTCTCAATACATCACTTTTATTAAGGAGCGTCTTAATGAGCAGTTTCTTATGTCTTATCTGGGTCCACTTCGCTACTTTTTTGGGATTAAGGTTATCTCTACCCCTGAGGATTTCTATTTATCCCAAGAAAAGTATATTCAGAATCTTCTTGAATGTGCCTCTCTTACGGATCAGTACACAGCTGAGACTCCTATGGAGCTTAATATTCATCTTCGTCTTTGTGATGGTGAGACTCTTCCTGATCCTACTAGCTATCGTCACTTTAGGAGTCTTGTTTATCTTAGTGTTACTCGTCCTGACATTTCGTACCATGTGCATTTCTGCTCCCACACAGCTTCACTACAGTCATCTCCTTCGTGTTCTACGATACCTTCATGAAACTATCTCTCGTCGTCTCTTTTTCTCTCGCTCCAGCTCTTTACAGCTCCAGGTATATTCTGATACCATATGGGCTAGTGATCCCTCTGATCGCGGGTCTCTCTCTGCGTACTGTTTTTTTCTTGGTGGTTCTCTCATTGCTTGGAAGACTAAGAAGCAAACCGCAGTTTCTCGTTTGAGTGCTGAGGCTGAGTTGTGAGCGATGGCGTTGTTGACTGCGGAGGTTACTTGGTTGCAATGCTTACTTGAGGATTTTGGTGTTTCTGTTTCTGCACCGACTCCTCTTTTGTCTGACAGTACAGGTACTATTAGCATTGCTAAAGATCCGGTGAAGCATAAGCTTACAAAGCATATTGGTGTTGATACTTCATAAATGCGGACACAAGTGCAGGATCAGGTTGTTGTTCTTCAGTATGTGCCTTCCGAGTTTCAGTTAACAGATTTCTTCTCAAAGGCACAGGCCAGAGCTCAGCATCGTTTTCACCTCTCCAAACTTCATGTTGTTAATCCACCATAAGTTTGAGGGGTGTTAAATATATCCCATATAGCTATGTAATTACCCTGTTGTATAAGGGGCTTTCTGCATATGTAACATACCTTTACGTGTATATATATTGACCCATTGGCCTCATGTTGAATACAAGCGCTATTCGTAACAACCCCAATGAACTAAAGTTCATCACATTTGGTATCAGAGCAGTCAATCCCTTCCCACAACTTCTGCTACCATGGTTTCTACTGTCGAGTCATTGGCCACGATAAAGGCTATCACCAACAAGATGGCCAACATCGACAAGATGGCGGACATCTTCCTCAACATGCATACCATCTTGGAGAAGATCGTGAATTAGAAGGTGCAACAAGAGGTGGCATTGTTCGCCAGAAGATGCCGTGGCAGCCGCGATTCTGCCGATGCCTGCCGCAATCATGCCACACCCTACCGCGATAGCCATGTTGCTACCAAAGCCTGCCGCAGCAACCATGTTGCTGCCGCGACCTGCTGTGGTACTACCGACGGCTGCCGCGATCATGCCATGTCCTATCATGGTGTTGCCGAAGGCCGTCGTAGCCCTGCTGGAGCCTATCACGGCAACCACATCGTGGAAGCCTACCACATTGCCATGGTTGCCACCATGTCTACCGTGGTGATTGCAGATGTCATCAATGTTATTGTACCAGTGCGTAGAGGCCACGATCTTCAAAGTCACAAGTAAAGGTCGCAGCATCTCGTCAACTTACGAGTCTCCTAGGGCAGCAGCCACGGCCGCCACCATAGCTCGAGGACGAGCTGTCACCGAAGGGGGGAGAAATTGTCACATGCCAAATATTATTCACGCGCACTGTTCACACGCATGAACAATACCCATGCACTGTAGCAACGCGCGGGTACTATAGCGAACGCGCATGTCGGGTCAAATTAGTAAAGATAAAGATAAGAATGATTAGTTTCCTTATTAGATAGGTTTACTACCTTATAAATATATTCTATTTATTAGAGATAGATTTCCTTAGAAGTAGAGATTGTTTTTGGAGGTCAAGTCGAGCTATCCTATAAAAAGGTTAGCATGTATCTATTATCAATCAAGCAATGGAGATGAATTAATCTAGTTTCTTCCTTATTCTGTCATCCCAGTCTATAACTTTTCCAACATATTGCACTGAAGTTTAAAAAGTTTGACAGAGCAAAAAGCATGTCCCCTGGTCAAGGAGCATCCTGTGATTTGCATTGAAAATATTGAAAGCTCGGAGATGGACAATAGTTTTGTTTGAGAGAAAGCAACAACATGACATCCAACAACTAGTTAAAGTTAATTTGATTTCTACAGGATTAGTATGTCAATTTATTCTTATGCAAGTCTTACATTAATAATTGATATTTAATTTCTGAGGTTCATATCCATAGCAATTACGCAGAGATGAAAATAAAGATCCAGCCATGACAATGATCAGAAAAGGAAGAGATCACAGGCAGCAAACAAAGCAATAGCAAGGGGTCACGACCCTGCTAAAAAAATTTGAAACCATGATTGCTAACCAGTTTTGTTGTTTAGTGGAAGCCAGACTTGGAAAACAAATCATGGCAGTAGATGGATACAAGAGTGTAGTGTCGAAACACTATTGGAAATAAGAGAGATTGTCCTGCAGAATTCATCTTGCAGTGCCTCATGCATATTACATTATATAATATATATTATCTTCTTTTCAGAATGCAATACATATCACATCAGATTATGTGTATGTAATTAGTTACCATAATACCTTACCATAATACCATGCACTATCGGTAACCATGACAGAAAATTGTTCAGAAGGTTTTGCTGGGTATTGTTTTTATGCTATATACCAAGATAATTCTTACACCAGGATTGACTTTAAATATTAGTAAAGGTTGTACATGAAGATGTAACTGCATAGCAGAAGAAGGCGAATACCAAAGAATCAGCAATAGGTTCTTAATTACCTAACATTCAAGTCTCCACACCAGATTAAGGGTTTGTCTACCAGTTGAACAAACTCCAACATTTTTTTATCCCACTTTCTTCTTCTTTGAAATGAATTTTCCTCTTCCTTCCACCCATTGTTTGGAGCATATGTGTTTAGTAACAGGAATGATTCAAATTCCGCAATGATGACACGACCGTCTGTTTCATGCCTAGAAGCTGAAAAGGATGGGAAACTGAACTGTAAGAAAGAATAATAGTTCCTGCAAAATTTAATCATGGAAAGCAGACCATAGTTCAAAATTGCCAGTTTGTTAACAAGCTTTTGGGCTTTTGGCCCTGTACCTTGCCATTCTTCTATTTAAGTTTTCCTACAGAATAAAGCTGCATATTTGTCTGTTGGACATATCTAGAGAAGACGAAGAGGTACAAAGTGGCATGCCAATGCGCTATCTTAACTCCAAATATGTCAAGTATTTTTTCAACATGTTATACATACAGTTAAATGATATTCCTATATCCAATTGCCCCTTCATTTCAAAACGACCATAATTTTTTTGGACTTTGTTTGACACTGTAAATACACCCATATACTTCCTACCATAAAAAAACATGAGTATTGGCTGTGGCTGTTTGGAATATATATGCTTTGTCCTCGTAACACTAAAGATTTAATAAATGCCAAAAAAATCCATCAATGAGTTAAAAGGAGCAAATGCCATCTTAAGATTACTAGCTTACCATGCTTATTAAATCAGATCCTATAACACATCACAACACTACACTATGAAAATCAGAAGGGCTGTCCCATTAGTGTAGAGCATGGGACATTACAAATACACTGGTAACAGGGGAAATGATTGCCCACGCAAGGAAAGTCTAAAGTCAAGCATCTCCAAAGCAAACTCACATGTTCTATCCAAATTGAATGACACCTTCTTTGGTTCAAATTTCTTCTTTATAAACACAGCTGTGCCTGCGTATTTGGAATCTGAAAGAGACCACCAGACACGGTAATCTTTGAAAGGTGACCTCGACAAAGCACGCAGCACTATCTGGATGACAGCAAAATATGATTGAAGAATAACTTCAGTGTGCGCAACAAATGCAATTGTAGCAAGGATTGCGGAAGAAAATATCAGAGTCCGAACTCTGGAAGCTTGCTAGTATTGCAAACACACAAGATGATATTAGTCCAGACTTCAGAATACTTTACTGCTTCCAATTGGGCCAGTTTTGAATCTTTTAATTGAAAAAGAAACATGTTCCAAATATGCAATCATCACACATAATGCAAAGTTTTGGGGTGCAACTGATAAGAAACAGAAGGGGTCAATTTCAAATAATCTAGTATCCTCTCAAGATCAAGCAAATCAAAATGAAAAATCCCCTTTGGAGACATTGAGTCAAGTGATCTAAATATTCTAGCTTATACAGCAATCCACTAATGTTGAAAAAAGCACAATGATTCTAGTTTGTGTAATCACAGAAAAACTCAATAACCTTAGAATTTTAGCAAATGCTTGTGTTACCTGCTTCTCCTCACGTGATGAGCTTGTGTCATCTTTTAGTTCACTAGGATTTTTTGGGGCCCCTTTGGAACCAGCCGCCGGGATACGCACTTCCTGGCAAAGAAGTTCAGTTTACATCCTTCTCAGACATTTATAAATAATATGCTTGAATTGCATTTCTGAAGTATACTAGTAAAGAAAAATTATAGCAGAGAGCCTGCCTAGAGAACAGCAAAAATAGTTGTGGCCTTTCTAAAAAATAAAATGAAATAATATTGTTGTGGCTAGGCTCACGAAACAGTAAAAAGGAGGACCAATGATAACATTAGGGTTGCGGCTGCTCCAGATGTCCTAACAAATCTAGGGGGATTGGAAAAGAAAAAAAAACTCTACATGTCCTTCTTCCCAGCTGCTCCAAAAATGGGGCTTAGGAACCCCTGATCCTAATCTATCGAAACAAAAACCTAAGGTGGATTTGGACTTTAATTATCAGGTTTCTGAAGCGATTGGGCTTAATCAGCTAATCCACCCTATCCAACAGCATATCCAGTCAGCAGAATGATATAAAAGATGCTCATGTGTCAATGTAGCATACATTTTCTCACATAATGATTTAGCTTGAGAAAAATACTTCGGGATATGGTCTACAATTTGTTGTGATTATACTATTGCAGCCCATCGTATGGATACCAGTGCTTGTGGTAGCATCATAAGTGGCTAACTGAGCAAATAAATAACTGGGATCTGAACACTAGGACTGATAAACAAGTAAAAGACCAACTGACGACAAGTTGTTCTCAGCAATGTTGCCAACATTAATCCATGGTAAAAAGGATAGGCAAAAGATTGTCAGCCCACATATCTAAAATTATTTTTATTGCATTTGGTCTATGTGACAATGCTCACCACAACCTCTGCAAACACCACCCTAGCATCTAGAATGTAGAACCCTCATGATTGCGTGTTCCCACAATTCCAGCAATCCAGCAAACCATAATACCATGCGTCATGATGTTCAAATATAACACAGCACACCGAAACCTGATAAATGAGCAGCAGGACTCCTCAATGGGCATCATCGATTACCAGCTAGCAGCTACTGCGGTTGACGCCTGCCTGCCACCACTCTCGCAAGAAATGTGGCACGCTGGCTTCAAATCGCTTCGAAATACAATGCAGGGAAATGATGCCCACCATGTACTCCAAGATATCATCTAGAAGGCTAGCACCCTGGCGGGCCATAAACATCAAACTTATTTGAATCCATACCTCCTTAAATTAATCTACGCCTAAAAAAGATGACCGAAACGAACGCCCCCAACCAGCTCGATGAACTGCGGTAACCGCAGTTCTTGCATGCCACATTGCAGCATACTCGCTTAAAAATCGCTCCGCACAGCGCATAGCGTTGCATATTAAGCCCCTAGGGGAGCAAAGAAAGCCCAATCAAACCCTCTAGCTCACCTGGACGCAGATGACGTCGGGGTCGAGGCGGGAGACGAACTGGGTGAAGGCCGGCCAGTCGCTCTTCATCCGGAGAAGCAAGCTGTTGGCGTTCCACGTCACGAACTTGCGCGGCTCCTCGCCAGGGTTCCCCTCCCCGCCGCCGCCGGCCGCGGCGGAGAGGGAATCGCCGGAGTCGGAGGCGGCGGATCTCTTCTTGGCCGGGGAGCCGTCCTTGGGCACCGGCTGGAAGAAGCGCTTCATCGCCTGCTGCTGCGGCGGCGGCGGCTCCTCGCGTCTTCGTAGAATGGGGCGATCGCCGAAAGCAAAAGATACGAGCAGAGCGCTAACAAACTAGCGAAAACGTAATATCAGTTGCCGCAGGCAGAGGATAGGTGTGTGGAAAGAGATATTGGGTTTCTTTTCCGCTCCTAAAAACTACTTTTTGAATTTTCTATAATAATTAATTTTTAAATAAAATATCTTTTTAATATAAATTCTATAAATTAATTATAATACACACTGTAGCGACTTTATTTATATTAATTAAAATCATATACAAATTTCTGTTATTTCTTATTTTCTCTCACGAATAGTCTAAAAAACATAGACAGCTGTAAAAAAGAACTGACCCTTTGTACAATTGGTTGCATTCACAACCATGGACCGTCCATTTTTGCATGGAGATTTGTGCATGAGAAAATGCCAAACGCAAATACATATACAATGTCCCATCGTCTACTACATATATATTGTGAAAAATTGGCACTTCTGGCACGTTTTCAACCTGTATTTGTAAAAAATAGACATATGCGTGTAGGATTGGTAGAAATAGCACTTCTACTACCCGGTCATCGAGCAGCAGAGTCGTGCAGCCAACACCTAGGCCATCAGAGCCCAGCCACTGGGCGGCAAGGGCCTACTGCTCGGCCACTAGGCAGCCGCCAACCTACCACCCGGCCACCGTGTGGCGCCCTCCCTGCTGCCTTGCCATCGGACGACAGAATACCATAAATATGAACCTCTCGCAGTTGGTCATCACTTATCTCAGTCGCTCATCGCAGAAGCTCATTCTCACGGTCGTCGCTCAAAACTAAGAGTGCATGGCTCATTTTTTGGGAAGTCAGTGCATAGCTCATTAAGGACGCGGCAATGCTGATTGTTTCTCCCGAAAGACAGGTAATTTTTTGTCGCATATTTTCAACGTTATTCCTATAGTCCTAGTTAATTAGTGTTATTTAGTTAGTTGTAATTAATATAATTTGTATTATGAAGTAATTAAGTTATAATAATTTAGTCATAGTTTTTATTATTTTTGTGTACATACGGTACCCATAATTCGTTATTGAATGTTAGTATGTAATTAAGTAGTCATAAATACTGTAGTGGCAATTATTTAGGGGCAAGTAGTGAGTTAGTGCAAAGAAATTAAGTGGTAAGGACGACGGTAATGAATCACTCGTAATTTTTATGGATGGGTAATCAAATTGTCGGTAATTAATGCATTATTCGTACATAGTTACACACATGTAATCACTAACTTATATACTGCTTGTCATCATTTTTTGTTGTAACGTTTACTGCAGATCTGGTTGTTGTTTCTTTAGGTGTCGTAGACATGGAACACTTGACAATGTTCTACATCGATGGTCTTGCACGGGCTGGACTCGATAAGTTGGACCTTTCGACATGCCAACACAAGGTCCTCCGAGCAGAGAGGCTCGATGTCATGAATATTCACAAACTCCGAAACTGCATCCGGAGAGAGTTCGCAACGGAGGCAATGGCAATGAAACTTGCGATCGAGAGGATCACCTATACGAATGGCGTGTGGGAGCTTGTGAAGGTGAATGGCACCATAGCATGGAGGCCGTACATGCAAATTGCCTCCTAGCTTGAGGCGGCCATTTACGGCAGGCCGATG
This sequence comes from Melocanna baccifera, assembly GCA_036346265.1. NCBI lineage: Eukaryota > Viridiplantae > Streptophyta > Magnoliopsida > Poales > Poaceae > Melocanna > Melocanna baccifera. Next base: position 5,199,708 of record CM070708.1, read on the forward strand.
GTGTACCTAAGTTTCGTGCGACGGGTATCAAAAAACAGTGATGAGCTCAGCCCCTTTACACCCAGTAAACCACAGGTGGAGCTTTAATACAATACCATTGAATGTGTTGTATCGAAGGGAAGACTCACCCCTAATTTCATATGGAATGATGGGGCAAGCATGTGGTGATTAGCTCGCATTGGCTGCCACGAATATTTACTGGACCAAGCGCTCGGGTTGGAGTCTGACGAGGACAGACCTAGGCCTCGATGATACTGTAACACCCCAACTATTTAATTCAAAAATTATTGGTGACAAAATCAATATTCAAAATAAAATAAAAACTTTTGGTTGCCTAAAATTTTGAAAAGTTTATTTGACTAATTTTCTGCATTTAAAAAGGCTTGTTTTTTGAAAAGTAATTTAAGTAAAGCATACAAATATAAATAAATAAAGGATATTTTGAATTTCTATAAAAAATATTAATTCAAATTAATTATTTGAACTTATTTGGCTTTTATCTAAATTTCCTGTAATTTTCTAGAAATTAAAAGTCAATTATAGGATTAAAAAGTATTTGTAGAAGAATAAATAAATAAAAATAAGCTAGAAAGATTTTTGTTAAGTATAGAATGGTTCTAGGATTTTATGTGAATTTTCTAGAATTTTCAGACTATATCTACCATTTTGTAAATTTATTTGAAGTTCACAGCTTTTTTAAGAATCTGAAAATCAATTTTAAAACCTCCCTCACGTTCTCAAGCTGCCACGTGGACAGCTCGATTCCCTTCCCCACCGCCATGTGGCGTCCATCTCACGGCCGCACCTCCGGATGACCGGATGTGCCCCACCTTTCCAAGTGTCGCCATAGGGCCATTCCCCGGCCGCCTTCTCTCTCCCTCTCCCTTTTCGCGCGCCTGTTCCCCTCGATTTCGATCATAATCACCACCGCCGCCCATGATCCTTGGCAAGAAATTAGGCCACCATGCTCCCCGACCCCCTATTTGAACCCTACCCTGGGCACCACATCCCCAACACCACCCCCTCCTCACCTCCCTTTCCCCTCTAGAGCAACCAAGCCTCTCCTCGCCAAGTGCCTCCCGCCCAAGCTCCGATCGACTCTACAATGAGCAATCACCGTAGCCCTAGCGACGCCCGAGCCTCGACTCCGCCACCTCAAGCTTCGCCACACCACTACAACCCTCCCTCGCCCATCCTCCGAGCAAGAGCACCACCGGAGCGTCATCTCTGCTGAAGACTCATGCGTCGTCGCCACCTTCGCTTGCCGTCGGCTGTCTGTGACCTCACCGAGCCCTGCACCAGGTAGCAGTGTGCTCCCCTTCTCCTCTCTTTTCTGACCCACGCCGCTGGCTGCTAGAATTCTAGTGACTATCGGGATCCGCGCACCACCCAGCCGACGAAACCACCTCTGTGCAGCGGTCTACGTGGCAGCCATGTGGTGCCTCGTGGCACGCCAACATAGCTCGACTAGCAGCCACATCAAGCCAAAGAGACGTGTCAGTTCCCCTAGTCCACATGTGTGCCATGACATCACATATCTTGAGTCATTTGCCACATGTCACCACATCATCTGCCACGTTAGCACCACTTGGCAGACACATCAGCAAAATGAGCCCGTCATATACTACATTGGTGCCACGTCACCTCTCCCGCCACCTCAGCCATCCGTTGGTCCATGCACTCAGTCCACGATAGATCGAGCCCACTTGTCAGCCTCAAGATCGAAAAATAAAACCCAGGGCTAATGTCAGCATGACATCATAAAGCCAATTTCCTTTAGAAAAATAATCTAGCCTAAATCATTATTCCCAGGCCTGATGTCATAAATACCTTTTCCAATAGAAATATAATTCCAAAAATTCTGGTTTTTCAATTTCTTTGAAAGTCAAACTTCCGGAGGCTTGTTCTCCTTCATCCTAGATCCGATTGAGCCCGTTCAAATTTCTAAATTTATCAAGAATTCCAAACTATCCATTTTTGTCCTACTTTTTAAAATTTAGAGTTTATTTAAATTTATTTGAGTTTAAATTTAGTTATTTTTACATGTAGACTTCGACGATTCAGAATTCGACTTTGATGACTCTCACCTATCAGCAGAGCAAGGCAAGTCATACATCTTGATTATGTCAATCCCAGATTATGAAATAAAATTATGTTATTTTATATTATACTATATGCATATTTTTATTCAATATATTTCAACTTAGTTAATGCCTACTTGTTAATATTTTCATTGATATTGATTCCATGAAACCTTGTCACCCTAAAATAAAACTCTAGTTAGTACACTAGTATAACTAAAGAATTTTGTAACAAATACTTAGACCTACATAGATATACTTTAGATTGGGATAACCTTTTCACATAAAATGACAAGCTTTTAATATGTATTCTTGACTTCGGTGAGTCATGAAGGCCTATGAAATATTTTAAAATAAAATATACAAACTTGGTTTAGATCTGGGAAATGGTTAGGTGGTGGGTGCTTGTTAGCATGCATTGTTGTTCGGTGACACAATGTTAATTGCCAAGCACAAGGGGTATGTGGAAGTGCCTAAGTAAATTAAGAACTGATCTGTAAGCTACTGCTACAAAGCCCGATCATACTACCACAAGGTTGGTATAAGACAGTTCTGGCTGACTAATTTATAGGTTCCAACATGATTCTTGCTACAAGTTGAATGTGAGTGTGGCATGGGCCATGAGAAGTCTCACACGGCACTAGAGAGGGGTCCCAATCTGGTGGATTTCTTATTGGGATGAAAGCTTAGTGGAGGCGTGGCCAAGTTGACAACTTAGCAATATAAAGGTTTTGTTATGATATCCTCACCGCACACCAAAATAAGTGTGCTTATCTGGTGGCAATGATGATATCAGATACTATGCTATACTATGGTACTAGGGATGCATTGGAGAGATCAGAGGAGATTTCTGAAAATTGGTGGCGCCAATATTACATGAGTATAGGCATAATGAGCTTCAGGAGGCTCTATTCCACTATGTAGCTTAGGGACCTCAACATCTTAACCCACCCCCAACAGATCCCAGACCGAGAGGACCCCCAGGAAACCTACCACCTACAGCTCCACCATGCCCTCCTGTTGTTCACCCAGATGTGGGAGGTACTTCAGCACCAGCTCCTCGGTACCCAGAGATCCCACAGCAGGATCTTCCTCCTAGCAGACGTTCGGCATTCCGTAAAGAACATATGAGTGTACACCTGGGGCCAGCTAGAGAGGCAGCCTCCTCTCGCGTAATATTTTCAATATTTAGGAGGCTGGGTAGAAGGAGGGATGCTTTGACCTCATATGCTAGTAGCAGCAGAGCGAGCAGGGGCACCGAGAGGAGAGGTGGAGACGGGTCCAATAGTGAGGGTCATATTATCCACGACAATCGGGATTGAGGTACTAATTCATTTTCATTCTAGGAGCATAAATTTAGGTAATGTATGGGGAAAATAGTGAGGGATCTAATGTCTAATTCTGTACATAACGACTGTTAGATGGCGGATAATTTTCATTAAAAGGAATGCTTTAATATCTTTCAACTAGTAACAACTGCCATACATTTCGCTTCTTACTAATGTCTACAACTATCTAGGTGGTGAGATGTGAGAACTTCAAAATTTTCCTAGTATTTACATGTTTTATTGCATCCAATTGGTTACTCCCTTCCTTCCACATGTGTTTTGTTCACTTTGGTATGGTAGCAACATAGAGCACTGCAAATCAACTATTAGAGATTAAAATGGGGTAAAGAGGAACCAAATTCAGTGACCTCTCATCTTTTCACTCTGATAACTAAATAAATTCTGTTGCCATCACCAAAATCCAAGTAGAAAGTATATAAAGATAACAAACCTACATATTAAGGATGGCAAGGAACCGTATGAATTAAAAACTTGCCTTATCACATTATGTATATGAGATTTCTCGGACGAGTGGCCCGTGGTGCTCCCAAACGCATAAGTTTCGGGCGTACCTAGGGACGAAGTCCTAGGCGTACTCAGGAATGAGCCCTGAGTGTGGTCCCAAACACATAGAGTTGGGCGATCCCGAGATCGAGGTCTTGGGCGTGCCTGGGCACGAAGATCTAGGGTAGTATAGGTGGCAAGCTCTGAGCGTGGTCCCAAACGCGTAGTTTTGGACGGTCTCGAGAGCGAGTTCTCAGGTGTTCCTGGACATGTAGTCCCAGAATAGTGTAGAAATCTGGTTCTTTTTGCATCTCCTTGTTTTTTGAAATTTTATTTGGCTATATGATACGATGTGGAGGGTAATGATAAAATGAGAAGTAAAGAGTTGAGTGAAAAGTTCAGGCACCTATTCAAAAAGAGATCGAATTCTTACCTAGAACCTTGTTGAACTACAAAACAGAACTACTACCCCAAATAGACACCAAAAATTTTCAAGCAAACTTTATTTTGGAACTCAGAGGTTAAATCCTAGTAGGGTTTAATCAAACTAATCTGGTCTTGTTACAGATGGAGCACTCTAGCCAGAATATACCCGACCCAACCATTGGGTTGGGAACAGCTGGGCACAATCAATTAGAGGGCAACTACCAATCTGGTAACCAGAGTGTGTTACCAGGACAGGGTCAGCTGTTGAGCTCACCAGAGATAGGAGAGGGTCAGCCAGAAGTCAAGAGTGGTCAATAAGCAGTTAGGGACGGTCCCCCAGAAGTGGAAGATACTAGCATCGTAGGGGCCGCAGATAACCTTAGCAATTTGGGAGATGTTCTCAAATTTATGGGGAACTCTCGTAAAGAGTCGTAGGAAATTCAAAACGGATTTCTAGAATCCTTGCTAACAAGGATGACGCCACCAGGTCAACACCAACCAAATGCATGGGTTAGTCTTCGGGATTTTCTCCAAACTCGCCCACCCACTTTCTCCAAGGTAGTGGACCCACTAGAGGCCGATGATTGGCTACAAGAGATAGAGAAGAAATTGAATACAGTGGGTTGTTCGGATGAGGAAAAGGTCTGTTATGCATCCCACCAGTTGACGGGACCAGCCGCCACCTGGTGGTTGAATTTCCAACGAAACTGAGTCATGGAGCGTCCCATCACCTAGGCGGACTTCACGAAAGGCTGTAATGCTTTTCACGTTCCCCAGGGGAAGAAGGAGATCAAGAAACAGGAATTCAGAGCCCTAATCCAAGGAAGTAAAAGTATATGCATCAGATGATGTGTCCACAGACGAGAGAAAGATGGATCGATTCAAGGAAAGGATGAATCCATATATACAGATGCATCTCTCTATCCATAGGATCACATAATTTGAAGATTTAGTGGATCGGGCTATCATATTAGAGAAGGAACATTTTACCCTCAGAGAAGCATAAGAAAGTAAGATATGAACAATGTTCTGGTAATTCGAACCGAACACATTCCCCCATTCCTCAACAGCAGAGCAATTATCAATTCTAGCGATTTGTGCAAGGCCCATCAGTTAGTCCTATGCCTTCACATCGATCCTGTGTGGTAGGTGCAAGTGTTCACTAAGAATTGCATTCGCGGCACAACTGGATGATACAACTGTGGGAAGAAGGGACACATTAGGGCTAATTACCCTTATCCTGCTCAAACCACAGGGCCACAAGGACAGCAAAACCAGGCAATTAGTGCACCAACTACACCCCAGAATTCAACCGGAGGGCGCCGACAGGGGCACTAAGGAATGCAGCAAGAAGGACGACAAGATCAGGAAGTCAGTCTGGAGGGCAAGCTAGGCTTACTCATGTGACAGCTGAGCAGCTTGGAGAGGCAAAAAATGTGGTCATAAGTAAACTAATTATTCCACCCTATGTAGGTACCGTCTTTTTTGACCCTAGGCAACCCATTCTTTCATCTCTTAGGAGTTTGCAAAAGAAAACAGGTTAGTGGGAGTACCATTAGAGAAGTTACTAGGGGTTCACACTCCCGTCGGGATTATAACAGTAACTTCTAACTTAAGGAATCAACCCATACTTAGCCAGGACACAAAATTCTCAGCCAACCTCCATATAGTTAGCCTGACCAATTTAGATGCAATATTGGGCATGGATTGGGTAGCCACAAATGGGCTGAAAACAGATTGTGAACTCAAAAATGCCTCATAAGAAGGCCTAACGGCTTAAGGTAAATTATATTGTGAAGTTAGGATGGAACCATCGCAATCCAAAGTGAAGATAACCCATCTTCGAGAGGTCGAAGTAGCAAACATACTAGTAGTTCGAGAATTTCTTGATGTATTTCCTAGCGAACTACTGAGCATGCCACCAAATCGAGAGTTAGAATTCACAGTTGATCTTATCCCCGATACCACCCCCATCTATAAGAGACCATATCGAATGATTTCTCAAAAATTTGTAGAATTGAAGACTCAATTAGAGGGCCTGGAAGCGAAGGGTTATATTAGAGAGTGTATCCCTGTGGGGAGCACCCGTATTATTTGTAGAAAAGAAGGACGGAAGTCTCAGACTTTGTACCGATTATCGAGAGTTAAACCAAGTCACCATAAAGAATAAATACCCTTTACCCATAATGGATGACCTTTTTTATCAACTCAAAGGCACTTGTGTATTCTCAGAAATCAATTTAAGGTCAAGATACCATCAAATAAAAGTGAGACCAGAAGACATTCCCAAAACATCGTTTGTGTCCTGTTACGGGCATCACGAATACACCGTGGTTCCATTTGGATTAACTAATGCACCAGCGGTATTCACGAATTTAATGAACAAACTCTTCATGAAATACTTGGACAAATTCGTAGTCGTCTTCATTGATGACATCCTAGTATTTTCAAAGAGCAAAGAAGAGCACACCCAACACCTGAGAACAGTACTACAAATCCTGCGAGAAAACTAGTTGTATGCCAAGTTTAGTAAATGTGAGTTTTGGTTAGACCAAGTCACCTTCTTGGGACATATAGTATCAGGCAAAGGCATCGAAGTAGATCCACAGAAGGTTGAGGCTGTTATGTCATGGAATCGCCCTACCAGTGCCACAAAAATTTGAAGTTTCTTAGGTCTTGCCGAATATTACCGCAGGTTCATCCAGGGATTCTCCCAAATAGCTTCACCCCTCACTAAGCTACTAAGGAAAGAAGAGAAGTACCAATGGATGGAAGTCGGTGAGCAGAGTTTTCAAAAACTCAAAAGACTCATCACCACAACACCGGTATTAACCTTACCTGAGAATGGGATAGAATATACCGTGTACTGCGATACTTCGAGATTAGGACTGTGATGTGTGTTGATGCAGCGAGATACTTATATCTTATGCATCCCGACAATTAAGGCCACGTGAAGTGAATTATCCCACCCATGACCTAGAATTGGGAGCCATGGTCTTTGCACTCAAAATTTGGAGACACTACTTATTAGGATCAAAGTGTACTCTTTACAGTGACCACAAGAGCCTTAAGTATATATTTACCTAGAAGGAATTGAACATGAGGCAGAGACGATGGTTAGAACTTATCAAGGACTATGATATAACCATAAATTACCACCTTGGAAAAGCAAATGTGGTTGCAGACGCACTTAGCAGAAAATCCCACCGAAATCAATTGTCGATTGCCGATTATGACCTAAGTCTGCTACGGGATATAGCCAGGATGGAAATTAAATTCCAACCCGCTATCATCAAAGCCACTATCTCCACTATGTCTATCCAACCTACATTACAAGACCAAATCAATGAGCATCAGTTGAGGGACCCATTCATAACTAAGGAAATCAGCAGAATCAAGTTGGGTCAACCATTTGAATTTCAAATAGATAAGGAAGGAGTGCTACACAACCATGGTAGGATCTGTGGGCCTAATGACTCTGAGATCAAGAAATTAATCCTTTAAGAAGACCATAATACCCTATTCATCATACACCCAGATAGTACTAAGATGTATAAGGACATCAGGGGAAGTTTATGGTGGAATGGGATGAAAAGGGAGATTGCCATGTACGTTAATAGCTGTGACAACTGTTAGAGCGTGAAGGCCGAACATCAACGCCCCGTAGGATTATGGCAGCCACTAGAAACTCCAGAATGGAAATGGGAAGGTGTAAGCATGGATTTTATCACAGGTTTACCTATAACCCTAAAGAAGAAAGATATCATTTGGGTAATAATAGACTGACTCACTAAGTCAGCCCATTTCATTGCCACCAGACAAAACCATTCTTTTGACAAACTAGCAGAGCTGTATATAGAAAGGATAGTAACCTTCATTGCATCCCTAGAGCAATTGTTTCAGACCGAGGGTTTGTATTCACCTTTAGTTTCTGGAAGAGTCTTTAGACCGCTCTAGGAACTAAACTGAACTTCAGTACCGCCTATCATCCGCAAATAGAAGGCCAAACTGAACAAACCAATCAAATTCTTGAAGACATGCTGAGAGCATGTGCTTTGAATTTTGGAGCATCATGGGACAAGTGCCTACCATTAGCAAAATCCGCTTACAACAATAGTTATCAAGCAAGTATCCAAATGGCACCTTTTGAGGCCTTGTATGACAGAAAGTGTCGATCACCCATTTGTTGGTATGAAGTCGGGCAAAAGCCTTTATTAGGACCTGACCTTGTACGAAAAATGATGAGAAAAATCTAAATCATCAAGGAGTGACTTCGGGTCGCCCATAGCCAACAAAAGAGCTATGCCGACCAACAAAGACTAGGCCTTATCTTTGCAATTGGTGACTATGTATACTTAAAGGTGTCACAATGCGAGGAGTTCATCGATTTGGATTAAAAGGAAAGCTAAGCCCTAGATATGTGGACCGTTCAAAATATTGGACAAAAAAGGCAGTTCCGCATATTAGCTAAAATTACCTAAACAATTATCTAGATCTATGACGTATTTCACGTATCTCAACTCAGGAAATGCCTTAGCCAACCGTCCGAATAGATAATTCAAGGGGACATTCCGCTACAGGAAGATTAATCCTATGAAGAGCATCCATTGATAATATTGCAAACAGATCAAAAATTAAGGAAACAGGCGATTCGCTTTTGCAAGGTCCAGTGGAGAAACTACACCATACGGGAGGCAACGTGGGGAAAAAGAGGAGGATCTACACAACACTTACCCGAACCTTTGCAAGTAAGACCCTGATTTCGAGGATAAAATCTTTTTTTAAGGAGGGAGATTGAAATGCCCCGCGTTTTCTAATTAACCTAATGAATGGGATTAGTGTTAATCATATTAATTAAATGGGTCAATTCAATATTAGGAAACCCAAAGTCGTTAGTCGATTGCCATCTTAGGATTTTAAATCAATTACAGCAATTAAATAAACTAGCATATCACATTGTAAAGCAAAATTCATTTATTCGTTATTAGCAATGCACAGTCCAAAGACAATAGAGAAACCGTCCCATACATTTAGTACTACATTCGTATCACAATCGAATAGAATTACAAGCAGTCATTCATGTGGGCATGTTTACATCACAATTAGAAAAAGGAGAAATTACATGCACTACATCTCATACATCAAAATCCACCGTCGAACCCACACCACACCGCTGTTTTAGTGGAACTCCATAATTAAAATATCAAAAAATACCGAACAAAAAAACAAATGGCAATAAGCAAACCAAAGAAGGAGATTGCCGTCAAAGCCCTAGAGGTTAATTTCGGGCAAGGCATTCCATTCACAGAGATACCTGACCGTCCAGGGCCAGGCACTTCTCACAACCATAATGTCATCATTCGGTGTTAAACAAACATGTTTTATATTAAAAATGTTGTAGCAAACCTCAGCTGTACCAGATAGCCAGAAAAATCCCCCACACGACAACAACCAGTAAGCCACCGCACAAGCTAGCACAACACCATCCAGAAGGCACAACACAACAGCACTACACAACACGACCATCAAGCACAGAAGCCAACACAACACCATCCAGAAGGCACAACGCAACAGCACTGCACAACACGGCCATCAAGCACAGAAGCCAGCACAACACATCCAGAAAGAGTAGCTCAAGCGCGACCTCCAGCAATCACAGCCATGGGTAAAAAGGGGAGAGCACACGCGGCCAGCCAAAGGGAATAAGAAGAAGCTCGAGCACGACAGGGGGGCCCAGACATTCTTCCTTCTCCCTACCCATAGTCAAGCCTCATCGGCCACCACACGACCAGCCCCAAAGTCAGCCAACCATGAGCAAGCAAGGAGCCAGAAGGCAGGACAACAAGCCATAGGTAGGGGAGGCCACCACCGAGGCCAGTCGGCACACAAGCAACCAAAAAGACGACAACCAAGGGCACACCTTCAAACCATCCCAAATCAAACCGACAATCAACCAGCAAAGATAGCCCCTACCCAATCTTCGAAGTAGCATCAATTCTTAAGGTTGAACATACATAAACCGTAACCAATAAGCAACTAACTATTTCTCACATAGCATCACCAGAACACCATAGAGCATAGCATCATTAGGGCATCATCCGCGCATCAGAGCATATGCGCATAGGAGGTAGAGTGGAGGGGAGGAAGGGTTATCATACTTGGAGATCGAAGGCTACGCACTGCCGGTAGCCTGGTACTCGCACCCAACCACCACCGCATACTCCCCCGGCATGCGGGCGGCTTCGGGCTCTATCGTGATCGACCACAGCAGCGCACCTCCGTGCCTTTTCCATCACAAGCTAAGAAGAAATCAAAGCAAAGCAAAATATTGACAAGATTAACAAAAGGGGAAAATTGCATTCAGAAAGGGGCACAGGGTAGAGGCAGTCGGGCTAGGAGGGGCTAGATCTGAGCCTTAGGCCACGGATCCAACGGCGTAGAGGGCTGGGGCGGCGGTAGAGATGCCATAGGCGGGAGGCGGCACCATCGACGAAGGCCAAGCCAAGGGGAGGACGGTACGTAGAGCCGAGGCAGTGCAGCGTCGAGGGCCGACAACATGGAAGGGAAGGCGAGCAGGGGAACCAGCGGTGAGACGTGAGGGGAGCCCGAGGCTCAGATCCGGGTAGGAAGTAGAAGGGAGGTGAGGCGGCGCATGGGGGAATTTGAGGGGAGGCGCTGCAGGGGTCAGAGGAGAGGCGCCAGAGGAGGGCTAAAGCCAGAGCGGCGAGTGGTGACGCCAACAAGGTGGGAGAGGATGAGGATAGGGAGGAGAAGGAGGGGGTCGTGCGGCCAATTGGATAAGGAGAGAGAGAGGAGGGAGAAGGAAAATAAAGAAAAAGGGGAAAAAGAAATAATAAAAGAAAGAGAAATATAAATAAAATAAATTAGAACAAAGTATGAAAGCTGAATTTTGCCAAATTATGAATACAGGTTAAATGGAGCAATATATATAAATCCCGCCATGTAATTGTTCTTTACAATTAAATTAATTAAATGCCTCAAAAACATCAATTAAGAATTTAGCCACGTAAAAATAATAGTAATTCCTGCAAGAGCTACTTGAGACCTTCGCATAAACATTCCTTGTTGATGTAGTATTTTTAAACCATCATGCAATTAAACATTATTAGTCGAATCCGACCCATGGTTAGATAATAAATTAAATAAATTCGACACCTCAAGAATCCATTAATAAAATAGGCGAAACTTTAGTAATTTCACGGCAATACTTTAGTATGATTCATTTCATTATTATGTCATATTCTTTCATCGACGCCATAGATTAAAGTATATCGACTGTATAATTGCAGACGAAGTAACCAGTCTTCAGGAAGAATTGTGTCAGAGTAGCACAAGGACTCAGAGATTTCTTATAAACTCAGGCAAGCATTTCCTTGAACAATGATTCTGAGTATGTTCAATAAAACAAATACTTTTATTAAACTAGTATCACCCTACATGAAAAGGAAAAATCTTTAAATCAAATAAGAGTCATGAGAAATAAGAGAAAAGAGATAGTAGGCCACTAAGGGAGCAGTTGGCTGCTTAGATTAATTAAGAAGATGGGCAGAGGTTGCCTTGGCAAGTAACAAAGCGGTAGGTGGGGACCTCTACATAAGAATATGATATAAGAAATTACAAACTTCACCCGTGTGAATGGACCGTATTAAAGCGTATCAACTAGCATTTCGTCTGAGGACAGACAGAATTAGTAATGCTATCAAGGTGATTATATTATGCACATGGGTAAGTATTATTTAGGGGAAGAACCCAGAGCCGGTAGATAGCCAAGAGTGGGGGATTGTAACATTCCAATTTTCAAACATGTTAAGTGATGTGTAGCTTTTGGCATTTGGAAATTTTGGCATTTGCTGGCATTCCAAATTTTTTTGTATTCTCAAAAGTTTTGGTCAAGGTTCCATTAAAACAAAATGAAGTAAAAATGTATACATGGACTATAGAGCACATGAAAATCAAATGGAAGGATCAAAAAGGAAGGATATGCTTGATAATAGGAAATTTTAAATTTAAATTGAGATTGAAAAGATGATCAACAAATTAGCCTAAAAGCTCATAGTAATTAGATTAGCAATACATGTGTATGTATAAATAAATATATATATATACACACACACACCAAAGAAAGAAGAAAAACTAAAATGGATGTTTTGAGATTTTATGTGTTAAAGAAATAAATACATGTGTGCCCAAAATAAAATATGAAAAGGTCCAATCCAAAAAAGGAAACTAAATAGAATATGTGCAAAACTAAATACATATATATAAATGTAATTAAACTGAAATATGAAAACCAAATAAAAACTAAAAAAATGAAAGATGGAAAGGAGAGAGTCAGCCAGCCAGCCCCCTCCCTTCGCTGCCCCCTGCTCTGTCTCTCTCTCGCGCTCATCCACTCTTCCTCTCTCCCTGGCGCGCCGAGCCGTCCCCACTCTTTCGCCTGAGCTGGCCCCGCGTGCCCCTCTCTTCCCTTCTCTCCCTCTCTCTCCCGCTCGCCCTGCCTCTGCTCCCCCTCGCACGTGCACCTGACCGCTCGACTGCTCCCCCGGATTGCCGCGCCAGCATCCATGCCGCGCCCCTCCGACGGGACCGTACAACCACTCCAACACCGACCACCATCCCCTATGCTCGCCAACCCAGCCTCATCACCCTACCCCGTCGCCTCCCCTGCATTGTGGCCATGCCGCCCATGCCGTCAGCCGCCATGGGTGCCCACTCCCCCTCCACGCAGGTAGGCCAAACCAACGGCTATAAATGCCCACCGAAGGCACCATTCGCTTCCCTGCACCTTCCTCTAGCTCCCACAGTAAGCAATTTTGGATTCATCCCCCGTAGCTCGCCGGTGGCGTCCTCCCATCCAGCTCCGGCCAAGGTGCTCGCTGTCATTTGAAGCCACCCCTGTACGATTCCTTCGGCTGGGAACCTCACCAGGACCAGGCGAAGCCATCCCTGTCATCCTCAGAAGCTCCCCGTGCCCGAGCACCTCCCTCACCGTGAAGCCTCCTCGGAGCTTCGCCGCCGCATGCCGACAACCATCCCCGACCTCCCCCGAGCTCAGCTGACCCCCGAGGTAGCATCAGGACCCTCCTTAGATGCTCTATGAAAAATATCTAAGTCAGTGGACCCCACCTGTCAGCCTCACGTCCTCTCTCTCCTTGGGATATTTAAATAATTTTTTATTTTTATTTTAGATTTATATTGATTGAAAACTTTAGAAATTCATAACTAATTCATTTTAACTCCAAATTAACTGGGAAAATTGCTAAATTCGTCCTCTTTCCAGAGAAAACAAAATCATAAATTTTTGAGTTTAATCAAATTTATGATGCAAGTTTAATTAGTTATATGAAATATTCCTAAACTTTGAAAATTCATAACTAATTCATTTTAACTCAAAAATTAGTGAGAAAAAAATGTTGAACTCATCTAAATCCATTCTCTGTCTAGTAGAACCAAAGTCATAAATTTTTGAGCTTAATTGAAATTTTGATGCAAATTTAATTGGTTATGTTAAATAGTTTTAAACTTCAAATTTTAATAACTAATTCATTTTAATTCCAAATCCAGTGAGGAAATTTGCAATATTTATCTAATTAAGTTCTCTATCCAGTGGAACCAAAACCATAAATTTTTGAGTTTATTTGAATTTTTGATGAGGTTTTGTTTGGCTTGTTAATTTGTGTAATTTCTTTTAAAATGTACGTTCGATGTAAAATTAGCGTACGAGGCCCAGGAAGAGGAATCTGAAGCAGACGCAGTCCAAGATCAACGAGGCCCTGTGACCAAAGCGAGTCAATACTTTGATCATTTTTTAATACCCATTTTTGCAAGTTATTTAGATTTAAATTATCAAGTGCATGCTATTATTTTATGTGCTATTCTATGTTTATTTTACTACTTTAGTTAGCTATCCCATTTAATGGATGCCAGTATTATAACTTTTTCGACATATTATTCTGTGAACATTGTTAACCCTAGTAATAACTATAGGTGTAGCTGTTTCCAAAATGTACCATATGTTTATGTCATATAGCCTAGAAATGCTTAGTTGTCAGGGGAGTCGAGATACCCCAACATCATATACAAGTGCAAGGAGTAAATTTTGGGGAAAGTTGTAGTTGGCAATGGTACTGTGTTTTATTTATGCTCAGTATTTTTACGCCCCAAAAACCTCAAATATTGCTTATACATCTAGGCGGATGGTTCGGGGGCATGGTGCACTGGAGTACACGAGTGAGTGAAATGTGGTAGAACCACCCAGATAACCCAAGGACCTAATCGGGTCATGACCTCCATAGTAAAACCGTACAACTACAAGTCTGCAAAGTGCTACTTAGCTAAGTAAACCATATCGAACTTCGGAATCATCTCATAGGCTGGGTGAAAGAAGTGCCGTAATGCCAGGGCCTGGTGTGGCTAAAGGGATACCAAGTGGATGGTAAATTGTTTCTATTATTTTATTAGCGTATGGGAAGTGGAGCCCAAAGACGCTAGTAAAAGAGTGATTAACATCCCGCGCAACGTATGGGACCAACCACAAGTGGGAGCAGCCCATAGGGTGAGATGAGACCCCGAGGTCAGGTAGTGTTAAAAGGTTATTGTGATGATCTACTCAACTGCATGACTAAGAAATCATGCGGGCAACGGGTGGATTGTCTCTTGTGGTGAAAGTGTACAAGCTCTGCAGAGTCAAAACTATTTGAATAGCCATGCCCACGGTCATGGCCGGACATAGGAACTTAACTCCGATATAGTTCTATTTCAAAAATAATTTTTAAAAAATTGGGGCTTGGTATGGAAAAATGAAGGACGATGGACTATCCTGATTTGAGTTGTCCTGGGTGTTGTCCTAGTGATAAGTTAAGCGGCTATAACGTTGAAAACTGGCTATGTGGTTCAAGTGTCATGTGGCGATGGATGAGATTTGTACTTATTCTATAAATTCTTTTCTCAAAAGTATTATGATTTTAATTCAAGGGCTAAGTCTAGGAATTTCTTATATTTAATTTTAAGTCTTTTAAAATGTAATTTCCAGCAAATAAAACAACTCGAGTCTATCCTTGTCAAGCCATGCATAATAAATAATTGCATTATGTGTATTGGCTCGCTGAGCACGGTGGTTAATGTGCTCACACTCGCATAACCCAATCCAGAAGCAGGAGGACAGGATCACTATGTCTACGAGGATGCGCCAAGTCAAGGAGCCAACGATGGCAACTAGGGCGGATTTCAAATATTCAGTCTTAGGTAGTAGAGTCGTCGTAAGGATGTTCGCCTATATAGCCTAGGGTTGGACAATATAGATGCATACATTTACCCCCAATCGCCTGCCTGTGGCTTATCGTTCCACTATTGTCTTTATCTTCCGCTGCTTTACCTTTTGATTGTAGTACTTGGCCTGGGAGGTCCGTTATGTAAAACAATTACCTGACGTGGTATACTTTTAAAACTCTAATGTAAATTATATTTGATTTTGACTGTATGATCATCATGCGATGCATGAATTGATCCAGCAATGTACTGTGAGCACTATCTATTGATCCAAGAAATAGTGCGGTGGAATCACAGAGGATTCCAGATTGAAAATCCGGTTCCGACAGCGCTGGTATCAAAGCATACGACTGTAGGGTAAAACCTTAGGAAGGCTGCTAGGAAAGACCTAGGACTTAATTTCATAAACTTATAAAAAGGGTTTACGAAAATTATAGTGTATTATTTCCTTTCTTACCCTCCTAGCTCTGATCTCGTCCCACTTTTCTTTTGATTTGAAAAGAGATACTAACTAGTGCTTCAATTGACAGATAGCTGGAGCTATGGACAGTACCTGGGACTACTTCTCCCACGATCAAACTGGGGGCGAGTTTGCATGCATACTGCGCAGGCTACTCCACTACCTGGGGTATAAGGAGTAGCCCATCTACCGTGGCTGTAAGACCACTGAGGGGCCTCACGAGTCATGGCTCATGGAGATATTCCTCTATGCCCGATCCGAGACTGATCTACCCCACGTCTTTCGGAGTTTGCACCGGAGGAGCACCAGCACCACTGCTCTCCAGGACGCTGCTCGTCTAGCCGCAGCCCGGCTATGCGACATACACGGACCAACCCTGCTGACATCGCCATTTTTCTACTATCCATCCTACCAAGAGGGGCGATCCACTGCGAGGCCTTCCTGCCCGAGCACGAGGACAACCCCATCTCGACCCATCAAGTCCACCTTACTCAGGCCATGGGGCCTCTTATGCTGCTGCCTTGGAGGAGATCACCGACTTACGACAGCTCCTGCTCGCCAGCTATGGTCACGAGCAGGCACTTTAGGATCCGCTCGCCAAGTGTGAGAAGACGCTCGCAGAGCTGGAGAAGGAGAAGGCTGCTGCCATCGTCGAGCTGCAGAGGACCACCGTGGCCGCGGCAATCCATGCCCTAGCACCCGCGGCCTCACCCATCATCAGTCCGAACCCTGCTCCCTCACAGCCCCGGGCCAGCGGGCCTCGCACCCTGATCACGGCTCAGAAGAGCGTGCGACCTCCAGGCCCAAGAGTTGGGCGTTGAGTGAGGGTTATAAACCACCCTAGCCAACAGCTATATTGCCATCGGTGTGTGCTGGGTGAGGGTGAAAGACCACCCTAGGCTACTGATTGGAAATAGCTAGGTAGAGATATAATATACTGATATAGATATAAAATTCTATATTCTAATCTGGGCACCGCATCTTAGGAAATGCAGAAATCCATGAGCCACTAGGATCAGGATGATGATGGGTAAAGTGGTACAAGCTTACGCAATACTATATAAATCATGAATTCATGCCTATCTCCGGGAAAGGAGATTACAGAAACTCATGGAAGTTTTTAGCTGTTCATACGAATGCTCAGTAGTTTTCCAAAATATTAAAGCCGAAACCTTTCACAACTAAAAACCAATATTTTCTACGGGTATAAGATTGGGAATAGGCATGAGAATGAAAGATAGCAGGAGAGGTAGACAGGAGCATGCAATGCATATTTGTTATATAAACTTGCTGAGTACTCTACACTCACTCTTGCTATTATTTCCTTTGTTTAGAAGAAAGCCAGCTGGCACCTACCTTCGACGGAGATGAGACCTGTACAGAGGAGCCCTACTCCCTAGGAGAGGGAGATTGTACCAAGACCGAGTCGTATGAGGGTTACCCCTTATACGAGGACTGGGACGACTAGAGATCTAGGAGCAACTTGGACTCGACCACTTAGGTATATGTGCTATTAGTGTATTGTATTTGTATATTTCTCTATTTAGGTATATGTGCTATTAGTGTATTGTATTTGTATATTTCTCTATTGTATAATTAGAATTCTGAACTGGACTTTCTGTCCTGGTATTGTAATAACTGAGATGAATAAGTTGTATGACACTTTAGCCCTACGTGGATACGTGGATGTATGTATTATATTGTCTCTAATTATTGTTCTGTTGTAACACTCTGATAGGCTTATTATTCGTTAAATCAACGTTCTATCCGCTAATTCGAATAATAATCCGTTGACTAGTATTATTACTCTGTGGTAATTATACGGGTCGTTTCAGGTGGTATCAGAGCAATGGTTCGAGGGCAACGCATATATCTAGGAACAACTCTAGATTGAAGTAGAAGTCTCTAATATATCAACTTAAGTGTTCTTTATTATTCTCATCACTCGATACTGTGTGCATATTCGGGCCTCGACAATAGCATCACTAGAACACCGTAGAGCATATCATCATTAGGGCATCATCTCCACATCAGAGCATATGCGCACAGGAGGTAGAGGAGTAGAGGGGAGGAAGGGTTACCGTAGTTGGAGATAAGCGACAGTGCACTGCCAGTAGCCTGGTACTTGCACCCAACTGCCACCGCACACTCCCCCGGTGTGCGGGCGGCTTCAGGCTCCGTCGTGACCGGCCATAACAGCGCACCTCCATGCCTTTCTGTCGAGACCCGAATATGCAAATTCGGTCTCTCTGTGTAAACTGCACTAGTCCAGGATCACGCTAGTGCACACAGTCAAACATAGATGTCATCATAGTCATACACACGACAATAATAAAGGAAAACTCGAATATCGATAAAATATCAAGGGTACGACCTTATGGCCAAGCTTACAATATCTCTAGCCGGAAGGGCTTAACAAAATAGCAGCGGAAATCCAAAATAAAGCGTAGCGACCAATCGACAAGCCACAAGGTATTCGAGTGGAGAACGAAGCCTAATCCGTGAAGTCGTCGTAGAACTCTCCTTCTGGAACCTCCTGCTGATAGTACTCCTCTCCCTCAACTGAGCAATATAGGCGTAAAGCCGTGAGTACATTGGTACTCAGCAAGTCGTTTGTAACAATAAATGCAATATAATATGCAAGGCTTACCAAAGGAAGGCTGAAAGGTTAATTTGCATAAAGGCATTTATCAATGAAATATATTAAATAACTTGAAAGCGAAAGTTAACTGAAAACAATAGCAATAGATAATCAAAGGAATAAACATGAACCACTTGTGAACACCAATTCACAAGTTAAACCAACAGTGAACTACCTGTCCACTCCCAACATAAACCACCAAGTTATAAATGAAACACTAACCCTCGTGTGAAATCCCCGAGCACTGTCCATGACCGAGGACGCGGCTATTCGAATAGTTTTACACTCTGCAGAGGTTGCACAACTGTACCCACACGATGTGATAATCCTCACGTTAAAGAAAATCACAACAAGGCCTTTACAAAGTTCAGTTTACAACTTAATCCGCCCGCTAGGGTTTCGCATCACACCCCCCCTTGCGCCACATGGAAATCAGCAACCATGTTCATCTCGATGGCAAGATTACAGTTGAAACCTCCCAAATTAGTCACCAGTCCGTCCCATACCGGACATGTGGTTTGCGGTAAGGCTCGGATCAATGGCGCACAAAGTTAAGTCCTTAACATTACCCGGCGAGACTACCACATCCCCAAAGTGCACCGCACTTCCCTTTATCGCACGATCACTCGCCTGAGTGAAAACCAATTTGTATAATCATCACCGATGACGCACCTACGTCATGGCACAAATTTTAATATACGTGGCACCAACCACAGTTCCATATCTCATTAAGTCAAATTTGGATAATTCACATGTGATGATAAACCCAATCGGAGCTATAAGCAAAGCTAAGCAATCTATCGCACCAACCCTTGTGATAAATAAACTAGCATCACTAATAAATCTCCCAACCTATGGTGACAAAGGCATCATGGTATTTCAAAGTGTCAAGGAGGTTTAATTGCAATTGGGACAATAGCTACCTGTGCAAAGGTTTGAATAAAAATAGCGATGCAGTGTAATTTAAAGCAAAATAATTAAATAATAGTTTGCAAAATTGGGTTCAACATGATCAAGGGACATGACTTGCCTTCGTTATGCTCAGCGGGGTACTCCTGGTCTTCTGGCGCGAAATCTGCTCCTCCGGAATCCGAATCTAACGAGAGAGAAAACAACCGGAAACAAAGAAACACATAAAATGACAAGCAAAAGAACTCAAAAATTCACAAAACCAGAACCAACAGCTAGAGCTCGATTTTAGATGAATTTAGAAAAAAGAACGGGGTCAATCGGAGCTAGGACGGAGGAGAACGGGCTCTCGGAAAATTAATTCCAAAATTAAATCGGGATCGCCGACGCAGAGCGGCGCGTTGCTGGCGTCGCATGGCGCGAGCGCGAGGCGAGCGGGGCGCGTCGGCGAGATCCGACGGCGGAGGAGGAGACGCGTGGCGCGCTTATGCCTCCGGGATGGATGGCGGAGATCGGCCGCGCGGGCGGAGACCAGCGATGGGCGGCGCGTGGCGGCGCGTTGCGCGCGGCGCGCGCGCGCGCGCGGCGCTGCGAAGTGCGCGGGTGCGCGGGATCCGGTGCGAGAACCGAGGCGAGGCGCGAGCGACGGAGCGGCGACGCGGGAGGCGACGCGGCGGCGAGACTCACCGGCGGGAGGATCGGGGTCTCGGCGCGGCGCGGCGGCGAGGCGGCAGGCGTGGTGGGGACGCGCGAGGCGGCGCGCGCAGCTCGGGGGCGGCGCGCGAGGCGCGAGAAGGCGGCGGCGGCGATGGAGCACGCGAACCGAGGCGGCTGCGGGTTAAATGGCACGCGAACCGAGGAGTCCGGACGAGCGGCGCGGTACGACCGAGACGAAGACGCGGTGGCGGCGCGTGGCCGACGGACGGCGAGGCAGCGTCGGCGCGACCCAGCGGGCGAGGCGGATGTGCGCCGCGTGGCGCGATCCGGCAGCGGGGCGAGCGCGCTAGGTTAGGTTAGGATCACGCGCGCGCGCGGGACGGACGGTCGGATGCGGCGCGGGCGGATCGGACGGCGCGGCGGAGCGGGGCGTCGGCGCTGCTGGTGCCGCCGCGTGGCGTCTTGCGGATGCGCGCCAGTGTGGCGGCGCGTCGAGGCGGCTAGAGCGCGAGCGCGGAAAAGGGCGTCTGTGGCGGGGAGAGGGGCGGATGACCGACACGTGGGAGGAGGAGATCGGGCGGCTGGGGTATTTTCCCAAAATAATTCTTTTCAGAAAATTCAAATAATAATCCAGGAGCTCTAGAAAATAGCAAATAAATCCCAAAAATTCACCAAAAATACCAGAAAAATCCTTGAGACCTGAGGAACACAAATAAAATATTTTCCACTTATGTTAATGTTTATTTTAATCACATTAAATCATTTCAAAGTTCTAAAATTCATTTGAAGCTCAATTTAATTTCAGAAAATTCCAGAAAATTTCTTGTGACTTAAGGAACTTAATTAAAAATATTTTTCAGCTAATTTTGAAGTTTAATTTATTCATATTAAATTCTTTTAAATTCCTAAAAATTCTTTTACGCTTGCTTTTAAATTCAAATAAATTCCAGAAATTTATTTTTAAATTCAAGGTTTTAAAAATCCCCAAAAATCAGGATGTTACACTTTCCCATCACAAGCTAAGAAGAAATCAAATCAAAGCAAAATATTGACAAGATTAATAAAAGGGGAAAATTGCATTAAGAAGTGGGCACGAGGTGGTGGTAGAGACGCCGTAGGCGACGCATGAGAGGCGGTGCCATGGACGAAGGCCAAGCCGAGGGGAGGATGGCACATAGAGCCGAGGCAGTGCGGGGTCGAGGGCCGGCGGCATGGAAGGGAAGGCGAGCAGGGGGACCGGTGGCGAGGAGTGAGGGGAGCTCACGGCTTAGATTATATTGCAAATTAACTTTTCAGTCATCCATTGGTAAGTCTTGTATATTATATTATATTCATTTGTTACAAATGACTTGCTGAGTACCAATATACTCACGACTTTATACCCACTGTTTCTCAGTTAAGGAGGAGGAGCTATATCAGTAGGAGGTGCTAAAGGGATAATACTTTAACGACTTTATGGATTAGGACTTCATTTTTCAATCGATTACTTGTAGGCATGTCGAATGACTTCTACACTTATGTCTATTTTTCGCTGCTAGATTTGAAGCCTTTTAGGCTAGTAAGTTGTAAGCTTGGCCATAAGGTCGTACTATGATAATTATTAATATTTTAGTTTTTCCTTTATTCTATCGTGTATATAGTCGATATTACATCTATGTTACATTGTGTGTACTTACATAAACCTGAACTAGTGTAGTATACACAGAGAGTCTGAATTTGCATATTCGAGTCTCAACACTAGCCTCACCTTGTCTCGTCGTCTGTCTTGCATCGCCATTGGTTTTTCCACCTTGGTCGTCGACATCTTCATTGTCATCACCGACGCTTCTGCCATCGTCTGCTGGTTAGCCCCAACACTACCTCGCCGTCTCGCTCCACTTCGACCATCACTCTGACGCTCGGTCCCCGTGCACTACTGCCTTGCATGTTGCACACCTATGATCGTTCGGCCTATCAAAGCGTCGCCTTGGTTGACATGCTAGCCAGATCAACCCGCACCCACGCATCCCTTCGCCTCCTGCAGCCAATCACCGAGTGACGTGTGTCATCAATCTTCGGATCGTCTCAACCCTCCATGCCTCCTTAGCCGTCCGATAGTCGTTGGACCGTCCGATCGGTGTGATTGTTCAGACAGTCTAATCCTCTCTGCCCCTCAGCCGTAAGATCATCAGACCGTCTGAACTTCGTCATCTGATCCTCATTGTGTTCGGACAATCCGAACAATTCCACGCCATCCGAACCGTCCGATCGTTTCTCGGACCATCCGATTGCTGCGCCAACCCCTGCCGTGTCAGCCCGAGCTGGGTCATCGCCACCTCAGTCCTAAATCTGATGTGTCGCCACATTTCAGTGCCACATCAGCACTAGAGCCAACCTAGATGCCACATGGCTGCCACATCATCAGCAACGTCAGCCGTACCTACCACCTGTCTACCACGTCAGCCCACCTGCCACCTGTCAGCCACGTCAACCCTACCTGCCACCTGTCCGCCACATGTTTATCACGTCAGCATACCCAGTCACGTGCACACTGTTCCGTTAGCTGAGTCCACCGTAGACTAGCTTTTTCGTGCACTGAGTCCATAGCACAGTAGAATTTATGAATTTTTGGTATTTTCTTTAGATTAGAATTTTCAAGAGTCTGTTCTCTTTCGTTCTAGCTTCGATTGATCTTGTTCTTTTTTTTAAATTCATCTAAAATTGAGATTTATCTTTTGGTTTTATTTTTGAAGTTTTTGTAGTTCATTTGAATTTTATTTGATTTTATTTTTTTGCCTCGTTCGTTTTCTCTCTCGTTAAATCTTGTATTCGAAGGAGTGGAAGCACAACCAAAAGATCAAGAGTTCATAACTGAGTAAGGCCATAGCAAGTCATGTCTTTTGATCACATTGAATCTAATTTTAATCTATTATTTGTTTATTTTATTTTAAATTATCATGTATTGCTAATTTATTACAAGCCCTTGTACTTCGTAGTTACTGTCCCAGTTGATTCATCACTTCTTTCATAATTTGAATACTATGATACCATTCTCACCATACAATGAAAATTTATTTAGTGATGCAATACTAGTTGTCACATGGGTTGTTCGATTAATTTGCTTAGCTATGCTTATAATCTGATCAATTAATTAATTTTGACTTAATGCGATATGGAATCATGATTGGTGCCACAATTATAAAATCTATGTCCTGTGGTATGGTGTGTCATTGGTGTTAGTTATACAAAATTAGTTTTTTACTTAGACGAGTGATCGTGCAGTAAAGGGGGAAGTGTGATTAGTACTTCGAGGGATGTGGAATACAGAATCCTCAGTTAAAAATTAAACCAACTAGCTCAAGTAAACAAAATATAGAACCTAGCAATTCCTGGTGGTCTGACTGCTAGTATAAGGGCGGTCTAAACGTTGCTACAGTAAAATCAGCAAATAAATAGTGATTTTAGCACTATTTAAACACAAAAATCAATAAAACTTTTGATTCGTAGATCTACATGATACAAAATTTTGTAGGGATCCTCTCTAGACTATCAAGAATCTATTCTAATAAACAATCATAAAAATCATGTTCAAAAGACCTTTTTTAGTTTAAAGGGAAGGTGTACCAAAACTGAGCCAAAGCCAAAATCAATGATAATAGATTTTTAGAGATTATTTCTATTTATTACACGCCCTTCGTATAACAAGATTAACAAAAAGGAAGAGGAGAGATCAAAACCAACCAAAACAAGAGCAATTAATGAAAACAAGAATTAAACATAGAGATCATCAAATATTGATGTATTGCTTACTCGAGATAGATAGTTTTACAGCCACTCCATCTTAGAGGATAGAGAGCACATAACACATTCAACTCTCAAAACCTAACCCTAGATATGAGAGCACAAGAGAGAAGGATTGGGTGGTTAACACAAGTTTCTATCCTAATCCCTTTATATAGGTTAACTAACCAGCCACACATAACCCTTAGTGGATATTATCTATTTAGTACATTGGGAAAACTTGATAACCCCCATACAGTTTTACTCACATATGTTTACTTATACACGCTTTTCAAAGCGCATGAGCCCAAATCCGTTATGTCCTTTACCCTTAATCTATCTTGATCAAACCAGTTCCTCCTTGACCTAAATTGTTCTCCAAACGCCACTCATAGGCCATGATTTTGATCCAAAATAGATTCCGGTATTTTGAACAAACTACTAAATTACCTTTTCTTGACCGAATCTTCATCTTTCACTACAAGCAATCGCTATGATTGCTACGTGTAGGTTCACCATTGGCTTGCCACGTATAGGTTCACCATTGGCTTGCCACGCGCCGGCAATGGCATACATCTGCGGCAGACGGCATACATCAAGGCCGACGAAGAGCTTCAGGACGCAGCAATGGCGACGGGGGCCGTGGGGAGGGACCTCAGAGGGGGGCGGGGGCTACCCCTTCCCCTCGGCGAGGGACCTAAGAGGGAGGGGGTGCCTCTTCATCGCGGATCGACGGCACCACAAAGCGGCCGACGGTGGGCCTCGCTGATGGCGCCTCTGTGGTTGTCTGTGCGCCCTACTTATTCCTTCCCCTCCGTTCGCGATTTGGATCTTGATCAAAATCTCCGGTTTGCTCAAGAGCGAGAGGAGTAGAGAGCTTGGGCATCGCTGAGATGTTGAGATTAGTGCTTCCACATGTTAGCAATCGGCGTAGGGCTATAGTTGCTCTCCACCGAGGCCTATCCCCATACAATTTTTTTTTCTAGAACGGAGGAGCCACTCGCCATGCGGAGAACAGATACCGAAGCATACGGCTTCATTGTGGAGGCCAGAATTCCTTCGCCTATAAGAGAGTTACGATGATATATGTTCAATTAAAAACGTGTATGCATGCTGTATGTATTGTGACCGAGCAGCGTCCGCCGTCCTCCGTCTTAATCTAAAAGAAACCCCCTCTGCAAAAACTTGTGGTTACCACTAACACATAGCCTTCTCTTTCTGCGGCCACCAGCGTTCGGACACCGAGGCAACCTCCCAAATGGCTTCCTCCCTTGCCGTCTTCCACCCCAGCGGCAACCTCCCCGCCACTCGCCGCCAATATAACCCCGCCCACTCGCGCACTTTCCTCCACCTCCTCCAGAAGACGGCGGCTGCGTCGCCCCACCGCTCCCGCAGGTTCGCCGCCCAGGTACACCCGAAATCTGTACTCATCGCCATCAAAGAACCTCAGAGTATGACGCGTTCCGTTCTAGGACTCCGCAGTTCGCCATCGGCGGCGCTGACACCACCGGCGGCGGCTGCGGCAACAACAGGGCGAGGGGAGGGAGCGTCGACGTCGCCGCGGTCGCCTTGGTGCTGCGCGACGCCAAGACGGTGGACGATGTGGAGCACTTGGTGAAGGATTTCCTCGACGGCGACGAAGAACATCTGCCCCTCCAGGTGTACACCTCGGTCATTCGGGGGCTCGGCAAGGAGAAGCGCCTCGACGCCGCCTTCGCCGTCGTGGAGCATCTCAAGAGAAGGGGTGGTAGCCTCAACCGGTTCGTGTACAATTGCTTATTAGGCGCGGTCAAGAACTGTGGGGAATTTGGGAGAATTCAGGATGTTCTTGCAGACATGGAATCACAGGGGGTTTCCCCAAATATCGTGACCTTCAACACTCTGATGTCCATTTATGTTGAGCAAGGGAAGATTGATGAGGTCTGCAGGATGTACGATGACATTGAGGGCCGTGGGCTGGTGCCGACTGCCGCGACATACTCGACGGTCATGTCGGCCTACAAGAAGGCTGGTGATGTGTTTGCCGCGCTCAAGTTCTTCGTCAAGCTCAGGGAGAGGTACGCAAAGGGTGAGCTGACGGGGAATCGTGAAGATTGGGAGCGAGAGTTTGTTAAGTTTGAGAAGCTGGCTGTCCGCGTCTGTCATATGGCGATGCGGCGGTCACTTGTGGGTAGGGAGAATCCGGCCGGTGAGGTGATGAAGGTTCTTCTTGCCATGGATGAAGCTGGGGTGAGGCCAGACAGGATTGACTATGAGCGTCTCGTGTGGGCGTGCACAGGAGAGGAGCATTACACCATTGCCAAGGAGCTGTACCAGAGGATCCGTGAGTGCAATGGGGAGATCAGCTTGTCAGTGTGCAACCATCTCATATGGCTGATGGGCAAGGCCAAGAAGTGGTGGGCAGCTCTTGAGATTTATGAGGATTTGCTGGAGAAAGGCCCAAAGCCGAATAATTTGTCATATGAGCTGATCATGTCGCATTTCAATACTCTTCTCAATGCTGCGAAGAGAAGGGGCATTTGGAGGTGGGGTGTTAGGCTGCTCGACAAGATGCAAGAGAAGGGCTTGAAGCCTGGAAGCAGAGAGTGGAACGCCGTCCTTCTTGCGTGCTCTAGAGCAGCTGAAACATCAGCTGCCGTGGATATATTCAAGAGAATGATAAATCAGGGGTTAAAACCCGATGTAGTCTCCTATGGAGCATTGCTAAGTGCACTTGAGAAAGGGAGGTTGTACGATGAGGCACTAAGAGTTTGGAAGCACATGTGCAAAGTAGGTATTAAGCCAAACCTGCATGCATATACAATCTTGGTGTCAATTTACATTGGCAAGGGCAACCATGATATGGTAGATGCTGTTCTTCGTGATATGTTGTCAGCAAAGATAGAACCAACTGTTGTAACCTTCAATGCGATAATTAGTGCTTGTGTGAGGAACAACAAGGGCGGTGCTGGTTTTGAATGGTTCCACAGGATGAAATTGAAGAACATTGAGCCAAATGAAATTACATATCAGGTGTTGATTGAAGCTCTTGTACAAGATGGTAAACCGAGACTTGCCTACGAGATGTACATGAGGGCCTGCAACCAAGGGCTCGAGCTTCCTGCAAAATCATATGACACCGTAATGGAGGCATGCCAAGCTTATGGTTCCCTTATTGATCTAACTACTTTGGGTCCTCGCCCTGCAAAGAAAGTAGAATCCATCAAGATAGAGAGCAAAATTTCAAGTACTTCTCACATTGACGATCTTCCTAGCAGCACAAAACATTTTGCTGGCACTGGAATATCTAGTTTATACAGATACAAAATGGCAAAGTGGATCATGTAACACACTTCTCCCTCTTGTCTGCCCCCCCAAACTCACTCCCGCATCCAAAACAGCCCGATATGTGTTTGTAAGCTGCCTAACTTATAAATGTTTGTACAATAGCCATTTTGTTAATTATTTTATAAAAATAAAAGGAAAATTTTAATGGACTTTGAGCAGTGCTTTTGCTTATCTGCAATGCTTGCAATTGCTTGCACTAATCTGTCGAATTGATCCTGCAACTTGCGTTAATATTTCTCAAAAAACTTCATATCTATCCAATGTTTTGTATGTCTTGCTTTTAGTCTTCAATTAACTTCTACATATGTACAGGATCCTTCGCACATGCATGGACCTAACCATATGAATTATGTACTGTTCAAATTAATATTTAATTGGCAATGTGTTATCTTCACGGTATATCTATATTCTCAATCACTCCGGGCCCTTGCAAAACAAATTCTGGCTGAAAACTATTCAAACCATTTAATTTTCTAACTCTGTGCCAATAAGATCAGTTGCTGATTAAATCAGAATGCTCCACAGCCTTATGATGTTTTAATATTTGTCCTTATCAGTTATCAACCTGGAATACTGAAAACCAAGGTTGCATTTCCCCTTTTCCAGGGAAATCATTGGTATGCTAGTTTTCGGTGCATTTCCAATTAACGCACTTTTTCTTTTAGTTTTTTTCTATTTTATTCAATTTCTGTACATCTTAAACCTTTCACAATCCTAAATATCAATGTTTTAGAGGGTATTCACTAAAATCCGTCCGGAACCAGCTGGTTACCGCCTTGAAATACAACCCAGCGAACAAGTTAATGGAGATTATGAAAAATGCAAATATTTGTTCCAAAATTCCACAAATATGTATGTGATGCGTAGGGTAGATTTGGGATTAATTGTGTGTTGTCCAACAGGACCCACATCCTTTATTTATAGTGCCAACTACAACTCAACTCTAATCCGACTCATGCCAACACCCCTCAAGATGAGCCAAAATATCAATCATGCCCATCTTGTTACATATTGTAGCACCCTCGCTAGGACTTAACCCTTTAGAGAAGCAGATAGCCAATTGTTCACTAGACTTGACGTATTATAGCTTCAGCATCCTGCCATCCAGCTTCTCTTTGATAAAGAACCTATTGATTTCAACATTCTTGGTGCGGTCATGTTGTACTAGATTGTTAGCAATGTTGATCGTAGATTTATTGTCACAATGCAGTACCAAGGGGCCACTCCTCAACACCCAAGTTCAGACAATAGACCCTTCATCCAGATCATCTCACTCAAGCTCAACGCCATTGCTCTATACTCTACCTCTGCAGTAGATTAAGCCACAACTTCCTACTTCTTACTCCATGACACAAGGTTACCATCCACAAAGACACAATATCCAAATGTAGACATATCATCTACACTACTCGCCCAATCAGCATCACAATATTCTTCCACATTAAAGTGTTGCTTCTTCCTGAACCAAAGGCAATTCCCAAGGCTACTCTTCAAATACCTTAGGATCCGATAAACAACTTCCATGTGCCATGTTCTAGGATCATGTATATATTGATTTACCACACTCACTTCATATGAACAAGGAGAGTGATGGTTGAGGGGAAAAAGTTGTTCTGGGGATAATTCCATGCCCGAGCCTGAGCCTAACAAAATGTGCGAGAGATGTGATAGCCCTAGAAGAATTGCAGGTGTATCGGCGAAGGCGCTTTGGGAGACAAGGGAGAAACAACCGGCGCCTAAGTCGCCGGTGGAGCAAGCACTACCAGAGGAGCACCAATAGCAGGAACAACTACAACATAAACAACCAGCCTTTGATAAGCTTCCTTGTCAACTGGATCACCAGACTCAGCACAGAGTTTGTGATTCCTATCAATAGGCAAAGCAATAGGGCGACACCCAAGCATACCTATTTCTGCCAACAGATCAAGGATGTACTTCCTTTGATAGAGAACTATCCATTTGAAGATTGAGCGATCTCAATTTCAAGCAAGTATCGAAGAGGTCCAAGATCCTTTACCTCAAATTCTTCTCTGAGTCTCACCTTCAGACACTTGATTTCTTTACTATCATCTTCTATGATCACAATATCATCAACATGGACTACTAGGATGGTGATATGTGATCCTCTATGCTTGTAAAACATCGTATGATCCTCATTGAACTGATAATAGCCCATATCATAAATTGCACGTCTGAATGTGTCAAACTGTGCTCATGGAGACTATTTCAGGCCATATAAAACTTCTTAAGCTTACACATCTTTCAAGCAGTCCACTATTCTCAAAGGTAGAAGGTATCTCTATATATAGCTCCCCTTGTAAATATCCATTTACAAACACATTCTTTACACCCAACTGATGCAGAGGTGAACCAAAATTAACAACACAAGAAATCAACATCCTTATTGTGCTCATCTTTGCTACCAGTGCAAAAGTCTCACTCTATCCCATACGTCTAACTATAACCTTTTGTAACCAACATTACTTTGTATTTGTCCACCTTGCCTTCAAGAGTTTGTTTCACCGTAAAGATCAACTTGCATCCCACTACTCTCTTTCCTGCTTAGTAACTCGTCAATCCTTTGGAACTGGCACTGTCTGGAGAGATGCAATGAATGCTTTGTATGCAAGTGAGATATGGGAATATGAGATGAAATTTGCAATATCTTGCTCAAGGCCATATCGGGGTGGAGGCTTTCCAACATTAGCTCTAATTGTTCTATGTTGTGCAAGAGGTAACTCTAAATGAGAGAGATCAGAGGGAACATTACCACTCGCCCTAGGGGAGCAAGGAACTTGATGGACAGAGACTTGAGGAAGGATTTGGGACTGGATCAACTGGAATGGCTGGTTGTTTAGGTTGTGATTATTCTTAATGTTGTTGCTTCTCTGGTAGTGCTCGCTTGCATGACGGCTCACGTGCTGGTTGTTTCTCCCTATCCCCCAAAGCACCTTCACAATACACATTCAGTTCTTCTAGGGCTATCTCATCTCTCGCACATTCCATTAGGCTAGGACATAGGCACGGAATTATCCCCACAACAACTTCCCATCGGCTATCAATCTCCTTGCTCTCCCCATCTCGACTGTTACCCTCGATATAGGAGAGAACTCCAAGAACTAACCAAGATCAGCGCTACTCGTGTAGTACAACTCAAACTCCCAAAAAGTTACATCCATACTCATGAACAATTTTCTCTCAATTGGGTTCCAGCATCTATATCCCTTCTGACTTGATGAATATCCTATAAAGGTACACTTCACTACCTAAGGATCTAGCTTGCCAGCCATTGGCCAGTGATTCTGTGTAAAGCACACACAACCAAACACCTTAGGGGCACCTTGAACTCCTGCTAACCCAAAAGAAGTTCAATTGGAGACTTTGTCCCAAGTATTCAAGACGACATGCGATTGATAAGATATTATGCCATCATTACTGCCTCACTCTATAATCACTTTGGCACATTCATCTTAAATATGAGTGAACGTGCTACCTCTAACAAATATTGATTCTTTCTCTCAGCCACTCTATTTTGAGGTGGGGTTCCTAGACAGGTGGTTTTGATGAAGTATCCCCTCCCTCAAGAGATATGTTGTAAACTCTTTGTTTACATACTAAGTTCCATTGTCTGTTTGAAGAATCCAAGCATTTGCATCAAACTGAGTAGCTACTAACCTATGGAAGTCCTTCAAACATCAAAGGATCTCACTCTTGTGCTTCATCATATAAATCCAAGTTATACAATTATAGCAATCAATGAATATGAAAAACCACTTAAAACCACTCGCAAAGGTAACTGAGCATAGACCCCCAAACATTAGAATGTATTAATATGAAAGGTTCATAATTCTGAAGACCAGTACTACTATAAGTAGACAACGTATGCTTTCCAAACTCACAAGAATCACATACAAATTTACTCTTGTCTACTTTATTGAACAAATTGGGGTACATCTGACTCAAACTCTCTAACGAAGGATGCCCAAAATGACAATGATGCAACAAAACTTCTTCCTCGACTCCTCCTTTAGCTACAGCTAATGCCACATCAACCTGATCAATATACAATAGCTTGTTACACCTGATTCCAATCCCAATCCTGTTCTCAGTTCTCTTCTCCTGGAACATGCAAGAGTCCTCATCAAATAAGATAGTGCATTTAATTTGGCCGATGATGGGACTAACAGAAATAATATTAACTGGAAAGGATGGGACATGCAAAATAGAGGATAAAGCAATGGATGGTGTGCAGTCTATAGATCATACACCCTAAATAAGTTGAGAGGTCCAATAAGCTATCTGAACAGTTTCAGAATGTGTATAGGGAGTGTAAGATACAAATGCACTAAGGGATCCTATGAAATGCTTAGATGCCCCAAAATCTATGATCCAATCATTATGAAATTGCTTGTGTTTGAGTACCTTCGCCCATGTGGGCATAGTTGGCAAAGTTACCAAAGGAGGTGATAGTTGTTGTGGAATCTTGAGGAGTCTCCAATGCTTTGCCCTTCTCCAATTGCTCCCACTGCATAGCATGCTCACCTGTCAAGAGTAACATACATGCTTTCCTCTACCATAGCCACATTGGCCCTGGGCCACCCCTACCCTTCCTCGACCTCCACGAACTTGATCTCCTCCTTAGTCTCCCCAGTCACCATGATCTCCACCTCGGCCTCCACCATACTGTGGGAGAGGATAGGCATGACTCATGTGTCCTCTTACCCGATAGTTATAGCACTCTCTATCATCAAGTATGACATAGGAAGATCTGATTGGGTTATTGCCCCCATCACTTGTGGTAAAACTTCCTCCTTCACCATAGCTAAAATAGCCTCTTCCATAGTAGGTAAGTTTACCAAGTGAAACATGGCAGCTCTCCTGCTCTCAAATGCTGGATTTAGCCCCTTCAAGAAGTGTGCGACCCGCCTATGTTGTCAACATCACTGGCACATATCAACTGCAGTGGATCATAGTGATCCAAATCTGCCCACAGCTATTGCAATTCACTAGAATACTCCTAGATAGTCTTCTTCTATTTTAGGGCCTCCACCTCACCATGAACCTCTACCATCATCAACACATTGCCTGTCTCAGAGAACATGTTGCTCAATGTCTTCCACATCTTTGCTGCATTTTGCATTGTCTCCACCATCCGAGCAATAGATGCAGACATCAAAGCCAGCAACTAAACCACCACCACAGAATTGGTGGTGTTCCACGTCCTCCAATCCATGCTCGCCTTGTCTACAGGCTCAACACAAGTCTCCTGTAGGTAGTGTTCCACCCCTTTCGTCCTTAAATTAGCTGAGCCCTTCTAGACCAACTTAAGTAATTCTTCCTCCCTACCAACTTCACATCATTCGGCATCAACTCTAGCTTCAACTTAGATGCTACTACACTAGCTCTTGGACCAATCATACTCATCGCTAAGAGGTCATGTAATATGCTTCTCAGGTCACCCTATGTGTCCAGCGAAGAAGTCATTTTAGTGTAAGAGAGGGGTGAGGCAAGGAGATCCTTTATCTCCCCTACTGTTTGTTCCAGTTGCCGATCTTCTACAGTCAATTATAAATGAAGCATATAGAAGACATCTTTTTCAGCTACCCAGACCTCAAGAGGGGCAAGTGGATTCCCCAATTATCCAATATGCAGATGACACACTCCTTATAATGCAAGCAAATTCAAGAAAGCTTTCAAGGGTCAGACTTCTGCTCAGTCCACAGGCTTGAAGGTAAACTACCATAAATTGAGTATGATTCTAATTAATATCCAAGAAGAGAAAGCAATATATTTAGCTATTGTTTTTGGTTGTCAATTGGGGACTCTACTTGTCACCTATTTGGGGCTTCCCCTTGGAACAACAAAGCTAAGAATTCAAGATTTCTCACCCTTAATGGATATAATATAAAGGAAACTAGTAGCTTGCTCTTCTTACCTTTCCTATGGAGGCAGCTTAACTATGGTTAATGCTATTTTTACACACCTTCGAACATATTATATGTGCTCTTTGAAATTACCAATGGCTGTGATTTATTGCATTGATAGAGTTAGAAGACATTGTCTGTGTAGGGATCTGACACTAATGCAAAAGGGAAAACTTTGGCTGCTTGGGAGAAGGTTTCTAAACCAAAAAAGAGAGGAGGTTTGGGTATCATCAATCTCAAAAATTCAGAATGAGGCATTGCTTTTGAAACATGCTCACAAATTCTACAACTAGCAAGATGTTCCTTGGGAGAGATTAATATGGCATTTATACTATAGGAATTGTGTACCACATGCAGCAAAGGTAGTGGGATCCATCTGGTGGAAGGATATCTAGAGCTCACATCTTAACATGAAATTTGCATCTATCAAGCCCCTACCACTAACTCCATCTCTATTTATAGTCTAGAGTCCAAACAAGTTCTTATCCAATTCCAAAAAATAAATGACCCAAAATCTTTGCGTAGCATAGGTTTTTCAACTTTTATCACATATCGTAACCTTCAGACTTCACCTCTATAGCTCCAACACGCATCATCCGTCTTTGATCTTTATGCACCCCAACCCGAGCACAATCGTTTTCTCTAACATCTTTGACCCTCTGAACCATGACTTTGCACTAAACCATTTTTCGGTCCTCGCCATAAACCATAATCGCCTCTGAGTTACCCTACACATGTAAAGACCAACTTGACCAACACGAGTCCACACATGTCACACACATCAAATAACATCAATAAGCAAAATTATCAATTATTCATCATTACAAATTTTCTAGATTTAGCCATATGGTCTAACAAAATATTCACAATGACAATGATTGTACCCAAAAATGAAAGGAAAATATTACAGAAAAAGGTAATGAAAAAATTTGAGCAATTCTTAACCTCTTCTGGATTAATTGAACCTTTTCCTTAGCTTCGTTTAAACAATCTGACCCAAAGAGTTAACCTTTCTCTATCTCTTTTCAATTTGATGAGAGGGTTTTGGCCCGATTATCTGATGAGAACGATAACTTCGATTGATTGATATAGCATTGACGATGAGACTACATGACCAAAATGATCAAGTTCATCCTACAATCGCTACACCACACCCTGGTCAATATTAATCATGCCAATAACGCGGTTGACCTGAATACGAGGTTCAATTCCTACAAGCAATCGAAAAATAAGTAAGAACAAGATAAAGAACAAACTGAATATTGCAAATATGAATAAGAAACTCAAAGAGTTGAGGCATGCAATCGCAGTTGTTAGTCTAGTCAACACAAGAACACACGATAAAATTTCATGGTGCAAAACTAATCTAAACAAACCTGTGTTACATGGCCAACTGAGTCGATATTTATAGGGACATGTAGACCCTAGCTATATGGAAACTTTTTAACACATGGAAACTAATCAAATCATATCTGATTCTATCTCTATTTCTAAAACTGAAAAATTGTTTTGTTGATTCCAACATGCACAAAAGGAATTTTGAAATGGCACCAAATCAATTGGAAAGAGGGAGATATAATCTTTCCACGCTGTATACACATATTTCGAACGAACTCTTGATACAAATTCTATGCGTATTTGAAGTTGGTCCTATCAGGCTGAATCAGTACAGGATTGTTTTGGTGATTACAATGTGTATAAAAGAAATATGATAATGGGGCTAGATCCATTTGAAAGACGATGAGATAAGCTTTCCATCTTATACTCATACACCTCAAATGGACTCCGTATGCGAAAGTTCTATATATTTGAAATCGGACCTATCAAGCTGAATCTGAATTGATCTGGAGATCGAATTGAATTCTAAAATATGTCAAACTTGAACTCTTATTTGAATTGATCTAAAAGTAACACGGTGACCTTAAGGAAGAGTTGGGGAAGGCGTTGACTTAGTCTTGATATACTGGTCGACTTTCCTTTATGAGGACCCCAACCATGAGCGCATAGCACTGATTCAATCCTTCTTGTATAGTTGCACAAATATATATCTTCATCTTTAGGTAGCATCATATTGTCATTTGAAATAAATTAAAACTGAAGAAACGAATTCATCTTTTGTTTATTCTTGGGAGCTATAGTCGTGTGTGTTTGTAGCATGGTCATATCATCCTCTCCTTCTTGATTAAAAACCGTCCTCGGTTTTAATAGATGGATGGTCCCACGTATTACATGATCTTGATCATAAATCTCGGTATATGATAAAAGACGCAACAAACTCTTATGATGTAATATCATAAGTTCTTTATCAAATAAAGTAAAACCTCTTTGAAACGATTGTACCTGATTGGTCGTATTATCGCCGGATGGTGTTAGAACTACATATGTATATGCCTCATCCGGCTCCCATTCTTTAGAAACGGGGTGTTGGATTGTGGCCAGATATTGATGATCTATATGATAGGTAAATTCTTTTTTGACGCAAATGGAGAATTGGTTGTGGTGTATGGAAGTAGCCCACAACGCTCCCCTCTTGAAAGGTTTCCTGTAGCTCATAAATAATACTAGATAAACTAGAAATATTAAGTTTAGTGCCATTAGTAGTTTTCTTTATGTGACATTGTTCCTTCTCAAAAGTTGAACCTTTCAGTTCAGAAGTTATGTAAATTCTTTGAACCATGTAATTTTTCTTTTCATCATACTCGTCTTTTAGATAAAACTTATAATGAAACAATGAAAGTGAATTGAGAATATCAAATAACTTCTTCTCTAAACAACTTAGGTCACAAGGATGATCAATCTCAATATAACCGAAATTGTTTGAAGAAGAAATCTCATTTGGTTCATCTCTAACATGTATCAACTACACATAGATAGAATCAAAATCATTTATATCAGCACGTGAATTTAGAATTAAAATAGGATAATCAGGTTTTATTTCTGGTTGTGTCAAAGATTTATTATGCAAGGAATTGGCACACAACTCATTCTCAACACTCAAATGATGCATCCTGAATTCTTTACTTAAAACATGTGCCTATCAAAATTATTTTCTACAAAGTTTTACTCTAAAGTAGCATAAACAGTGGATAATTGTAGTTCTTCACAAGCAGACTCACCTTGAGTAATGATAGCACCATTATCTTTATATTTTTGTCTCTCCTCATATGGTATAGGTGCATCCATCTTCTCGCCTTTTATCTCAAACAATGGATTCGGTGGCTCAATCAGCACAATCTCCTCTTCAGCATGGTTCTTAACTTCCTGCAAGTTGTTCATCATAGAAAAAGACACAAACATGAGTTTCTCCTCATGTTTCTTATCATTAAGCATTCTCAATTTCTCCTCAATCTGACTTTCAACCTTACAAGCAAGTATAAACAAATGAGGAGGAGAGTTATATTCTTTATGAATAAGAATGTCTTGAATTTCTTTATTAAGCCCACTTAAGAATTTATTCTTTGTACTTTCAGCATGTTTCTTTAAAGCACAATGCAACAAACGTGTCTTTAATTCATAATAGTATTCTCTTACAATTCCACTTCGTTGTTTTTAACGATACATCTATAGGCAAATAATTAGCATGATTTTTAGGAACGAAATCATCCAAGTTTTTTCAAGTTTGAAGTACTTTCCCATATCTACCAAGATATTTCCACCAAAGTATTGCATCATTAATAAAAACACTAGTGGTAGCTCTAATTTTTTGCCTATCAAACCAATCATATTATTTAAATTCTTTATTTAATAATATCTTACAATCAATATAGGCATCATGATTAAATTTACCAGCAAATGATGAAAATACATACTTAAATTTGCCTCGTTCAGGCATAGGATATGAGTCAATGGTGTTGTCGATCTCACGAATCTTCCTCCTATGTGATCTTGAACCTACCATGGTTAGTATAAAAGAAGACGATACATGAGGATTATGTAACTCCCTGTCAACTACTAGGAGGTGGAGGTTGACAAGGCACACATCTCTCAAGCTCTTACCAAATTCTTACAAGCTCTTACCAGAGCAAATAGGTGGTTCAACCGGTGGCTGGTTCGTGATAAACCAGACTTAGATGATGAGTATAGCGATTGTCCGTACGATAAGACCTGTTCGATTAGTTGAAAAGTAGAGTTCGAATAGGCTATGTATTTGTAGCAATGGAGAATAATCAGTTAATTTCAGATATTGCACAGTATTGAATTATAATTTGTAGATAGCAGTTAGCTTATGTTGCTGATCAACAAAAGATGGATGAAAACTAAAACAAGTGTATATCAAAGTTTAGGAGTGGTAGACACAAGATAATTCCATTGAACGCAATTGGGAGTGAAAAGCATAAATATTGACCCAAATATGAGAATGGTATATTTCTGTCCACTAAATAAGATATCAGTATTTTGGTTGTAACTTTTTGTCAGATGTCTCTTTTTTAATGATTCTTTTTTCTTGTTTCCCAACGGATTTTTCTACAATTTTCCTTTTCGGACCAACTTCTAGAAACCGATAAAACATTCGCACAAAAATCACAAGTGCTGACTATTGCAGATTCAAAATAGAAATTTAGGTCAAATTTGACCGCATATATCATTTAATTACCGCATTAGAATGAAGCAAAATTTTTCAGGCAGATGGATAATGAAGTTATGAGTCTAATGGCGGAGGTCTTACTCAAAAAAAGATCAAAGAATAAAAAGTTATGGTATTTTTCGTGGTGGCTATAGAAAAGGGAGTCTTCTGGCTGAAATTAGAAATTAGGGTTTTGGATGTGGGGAAATTTTTTGGAGTTTTATGGGACCAAAAATATAACCAGCAACAAGACAAAGCTAAAATGGACGTAAATTCAATTTAGCATACTAAAAGGCATAATGGGCTTTGGACAATGGAAATTAACTCTTTTTGTAGAGCAATTTTCTAGTTATAGGTATGAAAAGTAAATTTAAAACTAAAATCTCACCTTGTAATCTATGCTCTGATACCAACTGATGATAGAGTTTTGGTCCGATCTTCCAATGAGAACGATAACTTCAATTGATTAATATGATATTGACGATGAGGCTACTCAACCGAAATGACCAAGTTCATCCTACAATTGCTACATCACACTCTGGTCGATATCAACTATGCCAAGAACGTGGTTGACCCGAACACGAGATTCAATTCTTACGAGCAATCGAAGTACAAGCAAGAAAAAGGTAAAGAGCAATCTGAATATTGCAAATCGCAGTTGTTGGTCTAGTCGACACAAGAACATACGATGAAGTTTTAAGTTAGAAAACTAATCTAAACAAGCATGTGTTACATGGCCAATTAAGCCTTTATTTATAGGGCACGCAATCCCTGGCCATATGGAAACTTTTTAACACATGGAAACTAATCAAATTATATCTGGTTCTATCTCTATTTCTAAAACTTAAATATTATTTTGTTGATTCTGGTATGCATAGAAGGAATTTTGGAATGGGGTCAGATCCGTTGGAAAGAGGAAAAGATAAGATTTCCATGTTGTACTCACATATTCCAAACGGATTCTTAATGTGAATTCTATGCGCGTTTGAAGTTAGTCTTGTCAGGTTGAATTAGGGCATGATTGTTTTGGCGATTATGACATGTATAAAAGGAATCTGATGATGGAGCCGAATCCATTCAAAATATGATGGGATAAGCTTTCTATCTTGTACTCCTACATCTCAAATGGACTCTGTATGCGAAAGTTATACACATTTGAAATTGGACCTATCAGGCTGAATCTGAATTAATCTAGAGGCCGAATTGGGTTCCAAAATGTGTCCCACTTTAACACTTGCTTGAATTAATCCAAAAATGACGTGGTGACTTGAAGAAGAGTTGAGAAGGCATTGACTTAGTCTTGATATACTGGTTGGCTTCTCTTTAGGAGGACCTCAACCATGAGCCATAGCGTTGATGCAATCCTCCTTGTATAGCTGTACAAATATATATTTTTCATCTTTAGGTAGTATCATGTTCTTATTTAAAATAAATTAAAACTAAAAAAATTAATTCACCTTTTGTTTATTCTTGCGAGCTTTGGTTGTATACGTTTGTGGCATAGTCACATCACAATTGAGACGGGTTCTGCATTTTCTACCATACAAAGTTTCAAACAATAATATTTGTAACTAGCCTGGTAACTGTTGTTGTATGAAAACTCTACGAAGGGCAAACAACTGTCCTACTTGGCTACATGATATAGCACACAAGCTCTCAATATATCCTCAAGAATTTGATTCACACGCTCAGTCTAACCATCGGTCCAGGGATGGTGTGTTGTACTGAAATTCAAATGAGTACTCATAGTTTTATGAAAACTCTCCCAAAATTGTGGAGTAAATTGCGATCCACAATTTGATACTATCTTTTTGGGCACACCATGGAGACTCACAATCCTTGACATGTATAACTCTGCCAATTTATTACCTACGTAAGTTGTTCTAACTGGAATAAAATGAGGAAATTTTGTTAATCGATCCACAATTACTCAGATCAAATCATAACCATCCTTAGTTTTAGGCAATCCTATAATAAAATCCATACCAAACTTTTCCTACTTCCACTCGGGAATCCTCAGTGGTTATAGCAAACCTGCTGATCTCTGATGCTCAGCCTTTACTCTTTGACACACATCACAAAGTGTAACATACTTTGCTATCTCACGCTTCATACTTGGCTACCAATATTTGTTTTTGATATGCTGGTACATCGTGGTACTGTTTGAATTAATCGAGTACAATGACTCATGAGCTTTCTTGAGTAACAACTCCTTCAACTCCATTATATTTGGCATACACAATCGCTCCTTAAACCACAAGGTTTTTTTCCATCCTCTATAAAACATGATGCATTACCTTTACTCATATTAATCTTGATCCGCTGAATATTCTAATCTACTACTTGAGCTTGGCGAATCTAACTATCCAGAGTTGGCTGCAACTCCATTATGGCTAAGAATCCTTCTTCAACCAAATTTAAGCTAAACTTCTAAAATTCCTCATGCAGAGCTAGCTGGCTCTCCCTGATCATCACTGTATTACAATAAACCTTTCTACTTAAAGTATTTGCTACTACACTGGCCTTTCTTGGGTGGTAATGTATTGCAATATTACAGTCCTTTATCAACTCCAATCACCTACTTTGCCTAAGATTGAGATCGGCCTGGGTGAAAATATATTTCAAACTCTCGTGATCCGTATAAATCTCACAATTGTTACCTATGAGGTAGTGGCGCAAAATCTTTAAAGCATGCATAATGGCTGCTAACTCCAAATTATGAGTAGGGAAATTCTCTTTATGTGGCCTCAACTGACGCGAATCGTATGCTACCACTCTTCTGTCTTGCATCAAGACACATCCCAAACATTTGCGGGAGGCATCACAATAGATCTCAAAATTCTTATTAATGTCCAACAATACTAGTACTGGGGTTATATTGAAACTCTTTTTTAGCTTTTAGAAACTTTTTTTGCCCTTTGGTGTCCAAATAAATTTCTTTTTCTTCTTTAACAGCTGTGTAAGCGGTCTGGCTACACTAGAGAATCCTTCGATGAAGCGGCGGTAGTAACCGGCCATTCCAAGAGAACTTCTGACTTATGTCACTGACAACAGTGATTTCCAATCTAACACATCTTCATCTAAAACTCCTCGTACTGACATGACATGGCCTAGGAAAGCAACTTTCTTCATCTAAAACTCACACTTGCTAAACTTGGCATATAGCTTATGCTCTTTGAGCTTTTATAAAGCTAATCTCAAATGCTCTTCATGCTTCCTCTCATCCTTGGAGTAGATAAAAAAATCATCAATGAATACAACGACAAAATTATCCAAATATTCTATAAGCACCTTATTCATCAGGTACATGAGATAGGCTAGGGTATTGGTCAAACCAAAAGATATCACTGTGAACTCGTGCAGACCATAACGAGTTGAGAAAACTATCTTAGATATATCGTCTTGACGGACTTTTATTTGATGGTATACTCACCTCAAGTCAATCTTGAAAAACACTCCAGCTCCTTTAAGCTAATTGAACAAATTATCAATTCTGGACAAAAGATACTTATTCTTGATAGTAACCTCATTGAGTGCTCGGTAATCCACACACATACGCTGATTACCATCATTTCTCTTGATAAACAACACTAGCACTCCTCACAGAGATGAGTTAGGTTTGACATAACCCTTGTCTAACAATTCATGAATTTGCTTCTTTAGTTCTGCTAACTCATTAGCAGGCGTCCGATACGGTCTCTTGGAAATTGACAAAATACCAAGTACTAGCTCAATTGAAAATTCAACCTCTCGATCAGGTGGCATTCTAGGAGATCATATGAAAATACATCGAGATATTCCCTGACAACTGGCACATCCTCTAACATGATCCCTTTGCTTTAGCAAACCATAACCCTCTCTGCCTGACTCATGCTAGCTACAAATTTCACTTTTCTTCCATTTGAACTGATCAAGGTAACGGCTCTGCTTCCACAACTCAACACTGCTTGTTGCTTCTTAAGCCAATCCATTCCCAAAATCACATCCAAAGATTGGATATCTAACACAACAAGATCAACTGAGAACTCCACTCCTTGAATGGCTATCTTAACTTTCGGATATCCTAGGTTTGTACTCAACTCGGAGCTCAGGAATTGAACCAAAAGAACAGATCGAAGAATAACAGTTTTAAACCATTGCTTTAAGGCAAAACTCTAAAAAAATAAATAAAAGAGAAGGTCTATAATTAAACAAAACTGTAGTAGGAACTGAATTGACTAGGAATTTACTAATCACAACATCTGGCAATGCTTCTGCCTCCTCTGCAGTGATATGGTTCACTTGACCTCGCACAACTGATTGGGATACCTAACTGGCTTGACCTAACACTTGGGGCAATCCATGTCCTGGTCCTAAAGCAGGGGTCCTATCCGATGTAGCTCCTAAGTTGAAATGAACTAGCGTCATGGCTTATCTCTGAGGGCACTTACTGGCGTAGTGTCCTTGCTCATGACACTTGAAACAAGTAAGTGATACTACAGGGATGACATTCCTCTGTTGCTGACTACTGAAAGTATCTAGGCCTCTAAAATTGGGTTTTGGTAATTAATGATTATTTATGAATATAGGACTAATGTGTTTGATTAGAATTGTATAGACAAGATTGTTCATGTGTGCAATGGACAAGAACAAGCTACATAAAAAATAGACTTGAGAAGGATCAAGACAAAGGTACAAGAATGTAATATCATGTTTTCTGAAGAATTTAGAACCTTTATTTTAAAAGGGAATTATTGGAATTTTCTAGATCTTAATTAAGCTTAAAATGATTTTTTGGAAATTAGAATGATTTAATATGATTAAAATAAACCTTAACATAAGCTAAAAATATTTTTATCTGTGTTCCTTAGATCTCAAGGAATTTTTTGGTATTTTTCATGAATTTTTGGGATTTATCTGCTATTTTCTAGGGCTTTTCGAATTTTCTTCAAATCTTGGAAAAAGGAAAATCGGGGAAAACATCTTAAAACCCCGTGGGCCAGATCCCTCGGCCCACTCCTGCTCGGCCGCACCACGCGTAAGCCCCACACCCGCGCTGTGCGTCCACCCAAGCCCCGGCCCGGCCCACTCCCGCACCAGCACTGCGCGTCCGCGCCCGCCGCCGATCTCCTCCCTTGCCCACGTGGCGCCCATCTCGGTCGTGCCCTCGCGTCCACCTCACTCCCGCTTGCCTGTGCTCCACGACCGTCCGATCGGACACGCGTCATCCTCTTCGTGTTTGTCTCTGATCTGGTCTTGTCCCCACACCGTACCCGATTGAGACACCTCGGTTCGCGAGCTTCAAAAACCACCGCCACCTTCGCCCCCTCTCCTCTGCCGCCACCTAGAGCCGAAGTCGTCGCCGCCGTTCCACCATACGCCGGTGAGTCCCGTTGCCATCCCGAGCCTCTCCGCCGCTGTCCCCAGCCCTCAACCGTGCCCGTGTTGCCTCGCGCCACACGCCCACGACGCTTCGCGCAGCACGCCGCTAGGCGTCGACCATCTGTTGGACCGATCTCTCCCAACGGCCGAGATGCGCCACTCAGTTCAGATGGTCCGAACGTCCCCGCACATTCGTAGCCATCCGATCAATGGTGGACCATCCGATCGACATCATCGTCGGATAGTCTTATCATTGCATCTTCGCAGCCATCCGATCGGCATTAGACCGTCCGATCGTCATCACCATCGGAAAGTCCGAACGTCTCCGCCTCCGCAGCCATCCGATCGGCGTTGGACTGTTCGATCGTCGTCATCATCGGACAGTCCGATCTTCATCGCCTTCGCAGCCACACGATCGTCTTCGTCCAATCGTTGCGTCCTTGCCGCG
Source organism: Melocanna baccifera (assembly GCA_036346265.1). Taxonomy (NCBI): domain Eukaryota; kingdom Viridiplantae; phylum Streptophyta; class Magnoliopsida; order Poales; family Poaceae; genus Melocanna; species Melocanna baccifera. The sequence goes on from CM070708.1 coordinate 5,243,386, forward strand.
TCAGCCCTAGTGCCACGTCAGCACCACGTGTCAATGCCATGTCAGCAAGATCCGACCCCCATGCCACGTCAGCATACCACATCAGCGAGCCACGTGTCAGCACCCGAGATCGTCACATCAGCCCTAACCCGCCGCGTCAGCACCGCCCTCCGGTTAGCACTATTTCGTGAGCCGAGTCCACTGTGAACCAGCCTCCCCATGCACCGAGTCCACAGCACAGTAATTTTTATAAATTTCCATTATTTTCTTTAGATTCAATTTTTTGAGTGTCCATTCTCCTCCGTCCTAGCTCCAATTGACCCCGTTCTTTTTTCTAAATTCATCTAAAATCGAGCTCTAGCTTTTGGTTCTAGTTTCAAAGTTTTTGGAGTTCATTTGTTTATCATTTTATGTGATTTTAGTGTTTCGGTCGCTTTCTCCCTCGTTAGATTCCGATTCTGGAGGAGCAGGAGCGACACCAGAAGACCCCGAGTACCTCGCTAACCATAACCAAGGCAAGTCGTATCCTTTAATCATGTTGAAGCCCATTTGATATCTGTTATTTAATTATTTTGTTTTAAATTACATTGCATCGCTATTTAATTATAAACTTTGTATATGATAGTTACCGTCCTATATTGAATTACTCCGCCTTGATAATGTGAATGCCATAATGCCATTGTCACCATAGGTTGGAAAATTTACTAGTAATGCTATGCTAGATGCACATGGGTTGTACGATTAGAATGCTTACCCTTGCTTATTTTACGAATGGATTATCATCGCATGTGAATAATTAATTTAACTTAATGAAATGCGGAACCGTCGTTGGTGCCACAATTGTTAAAATTTGTGCCATGACATTGGTGTGTCATTATCGTGGTTATACAAACTTGATTTTTCACTTAGGCGAGTGATCGTGCAGTAAATGGGGAAGTGCAGATTCACTTTGTGGGATGTAATAGTCTTGCCCGGGTAGATTTAAGGACTTAACTTTGTGCGCTATTGATCTGAGCTCTATCGTGCAAACCACATGTCTAGTATGGAATGCACCTGGCTAATTAATTTGTGATATTTCAATTACGATCTTGCTATTGCGATGAACATGGTCACTACTTTCCTTGTGGCGCAAGCGGGGTATGATGCGAAACCCTAACGGGCGGGATCGAGTTGAGGCTGAACATTGTAAAGGCCTTGTTGTGATTTCCTAAGTATGAGGTTAATCACATCGTGTAGGTACAGTTGTACAACCTCTGCAGAGTGTAAAACTATTCGAATAGTCGCGTCCTCGGTCACGGACAATGCTCGGTGATTTCACACGAGGAGTAGTGATTTCATTTAAACTTGTGGTTTATGGTTGGAAAGTGAACGGGTAGTTCACTGTTAGTTTAGCTTGTGGATGGGAGGTTCACAAGTAGTTTAATTTCAATTCCATTGATTATTTATGTATTATTGTTTTTCTTTAAAGTCCATTTTCAATCTATTATTATGTCTACTTCAAAATGTCAACTTTATGCAAATTTACTTTTCAGCCCTCCATTGGTAAGCATTGCATATTATATTGCATTCATTTGTCACAAACGACTTACTGAGTACCAATGTACTCATGGATTTACGTCATTGTTGCTCAGTTGATGAGGAGTATTACTAGCAGGAGGTACCAGAGGGAGAGTACTTTGACGACTTCACGGATTATGACTTCGCTCCCCAATCGATTGCTTGTGAGTATGTCAAATGGCTACTACGCTTATTTTGCTCTTTCTGTTGCTAGACTTTAAGCCCTTCGGGCTAGTGATATTGTAAGCTTGGCCATAAGATCGTACTTTAGATATTCATCGATATTTGAGGTTTCTCTTTATTTTAACGTGTATATGGTTGTGGTTACATCTATGTTTGACTCTGTGCACTAACGTGATCCTGGACTAGTGCAGTTTACACAGAGAGTCCGAATTTACATATTCGGGTCTCGACAATGAAAATAGGAACGTTTTTTATTTTGTCGGTCTTAGGAGAAAAGGTGAAAGACCAGATTATAGGTTAGATGCTGTACTATTAAGAGGGATCATTGAAAGTTGTTTGATAGCATGCTCTGGTGCACATTGAATCAATTTAGAATTATGCATGCATATGAAAATAAGTGAAAACTCACTGTGCTCTCTCAATAAAATCGGTAGTACTGTAGGTAACTGCGGAACTACCAAAATGCGGTAGTTCCAGCGTACTTCGATAGTACCAGTTTTCGTACTGTACGTTTTTTCCAGATAGCACCCTTAGAGGGGACTTAGACTCTTAGAAATCGGTAGTACCGAAATTTCAATGGCGGAACTACCGCAAGCGTGGCAGTACCGCACGATACTGCAGAACTACCGATTTTTTGGTACATTTCTTCCAAAAAGTACCCCCAGAAAAACTTAACTAGCCAAAAATCGAAAGTACCAGAGTTAACACAGCGGAACAACCGCAGTGCGGTAGTACCACATTGACTTGCGGAACTACCGTAGTGCGGTAGTACCGCACATATAACGGTGGTAGTACCGCTCTGAAGTTAAAACAGCTAGTTCTGAACGTCTAACGTAGCTGTTACAGTGTGCTACTGTAAAGTACGGTAGTACCGTAGCTACAACAGCGGTAGTTCCCATTTTCCTGATTTTTTCATATTAAAATTTTCCAACGGTTAGTTTTGGTTGGTAAGGGTATAAATACCCCTCCACCTGCCCAAGAGCAGGGTGCTGAACTTGCATTGATAATATTTGAGCCTAGAGCATTCACTCCGCTCTCTTTTCTCACTTCAGTATTTTTTTTGAGGTGTGGAGAGATTTTTAAGTGTATTCATCGCTAGTTGATCCATTTGTACTTGAGCGCCATGAAGCGAAATCTGTGATCTATTCTCTTGGTGCTTGCTGGCATCTAGACGACGAGAAGGTTGATTACGAGGTGACTTCTTCAAGAAGATTGTGAAGAAGCCCGAGCCAATTGTGAGTGGTTTGAAACTCGCCATCTCCGGAGCGGAGGAAGAGCTACCATTAGTGATCGAGGAGCGAGGCTTAATTTGTGGAGCCGGTCCAAGAGCGCTTGGACTTTCCTCAACGTGGATTAGTGAAGACCGACAAGTCTTCGATACCACGCGAAAAATTCACACGTCTCATTGTGATCATCTCTTTACCTTCCTTTAGTTTTATTTTACTAGTTGAGCAATTTGATATTTGCTATATTTATTTATGCTTGTAATTGAATTGTTATATCAATTGCTTAGAATTACTAGAATTGAGTATGTGTGGTTTATCTAGCATTCTTGTCATGTGATAAAGTGCTATTACTTGTTTTATTAAGCAAGAAAGTTTAAAACCACCTATTCATCCCCCTCTAGTTGGTTATCCTTAATCCTATAACTACTCAACCCGATGGGATGGGATTCGGACGTGAATTGACGCGGTGCTTAGGCTGGCGTCCTGAAACCTAACTGCTGTGGCACTCAAGCTGGTTGGTATGTGCTAAACGTGTTTTCTAGGACTGATGCAGCTGAGATCCTTGTTGCATCATCCTTCTCTTACGAGATTCTTCCAACTCATGGTGACTTTCTTCAATAAGCATTGCTTTATCCATCATGTTTTGAAAGCTGGCATAATCATTTCTCACTACTTGAACTTTAAACGTTGGGTTCAATCCTTTCGTAAACCTCTTCTGATGGGCATCATCAGTAGCAACATCCTCTGGTGCATAGCGAGCTAGTTGAGTGAATTTATTGAGATACTCACTCACTGACATGTTCTTCTACTGCAATTCGCGGGACTCTTCCTTCTTCATCTCAATCACCCCATCTAAGATATGGGCATGATGAAATACTGGTGTGAACTCAGCCTAAGAGATGTTATCTTAGTTCTCATGAGCGGTGCAGTAGTTCTCCCACCATTCTGCGGCGGCTCCCTCCATCTAATGGGCGGCGTAGAGCACTTTCTTACGATCAGTAAACTGAGCGAGGTTCAGTTTCTTCTCAACTGAACGAATCCAATCGTCTGCCTCCAAAGGCTTAGAAGACCAGGAATAGGTGGGCGGTCTCATCCTCATAAACTCTGCAAACTTGGATTGTTAGTGAGCTGGCTGAGGTGCAACTGTTTCTTGATTCTGCCGATTCATCATGGTATTCATGTTCTGCATGATTATGTGCATCAACTATGTCTGGACTACCATGAACTGACTGAGAGCTGTATCTAATCCCATTGTAGTTGCTTCCGGTCCCTAAGTTAATGGGTCTGCGGTGCTGCTTTCTGAACCTTGGTTCATCTGACTACGACCAGCTGAGTTTCAGGTATCAGCCATCTTTTCACTGCCCTAAAATTAAACACAACTGCTGAGAACTGACTTTACAAGGCTCAAAAGGTGAGGAGGAAAAGTATAGATAAGAGGTAAACTCGTCGAAGGGGATTTCTAATGGCAAATCTAAACTAAACAAAAACTTAGCCGAGAGGCTAACAAAAGAACCAATTAAATAACTGCAACTGGAATGAAGTACCAAAGATACTCCTGACAATTGCATGCTATGCGTCGTCTCTCCTCCAGACTCGGTGGTGTGGGCGAAGGTAGAAGTGCTGGCAGCTACGGTTGAGATCCCTCTAGGGCTACCTCCTGCTCTGCTACATTGGAGGTAGTTACATATTGCTCCTTAAACTTCTGAATGAGTTTGGGCATACTGATCTTGTACAACTTGCAAAGATGCTAGGTGGCCTTGTGCGCGGGTTCGTGCGCGGACTACTCTCTACAAGCACTGGTAAACCTGAAACTATGGTATAGAACTTGGTCGCCGATCCTTGTGATGAAGTACAATCTGGTGATGCGTCCAATGTGTTGGCCTTGTGCCTTTTCATCCTTGGTGAAGTAAACTAGTGACCTCTTCAATCCAAGACTCTACAACAAAACTCGGAGAAGTCCTCGTCATCTTCTAATCTGGCAGTAGGAAGCTTGAGACATCTAAGTCATTATAAAGTGATTTGGAGAAAAACAAATTTTTAGAATAAGATGAGGAGCAAGAATCTTAAAAAAAAGGTAAGATAATATAGAGTTTACTAGATATCCAATTTGGTTGGTTTGATTTAGAAAATAGATTTTGAAATTTGGCTAAGGCGACCACTCTAACTAGTGTTTCGTCCTACAGTTGATATGGCTCTGATACCACTTCTGTTGAGACCTGAATATGCAAATCCAGACTCTTTGTGTATACTACACTAGTTTAAGATCACGCTAGTGCATACAGTGTAAACATAAATAAAATATCGATCATATATACGATCAATAAAGGAAAACACTCAAATATTAGTAATTATCATAGTACGACATTATGGTCAATCTTACAATTAATAGCTAGAAGGACTTCAAAACTAGCAACTAAAAACAGCAATAAGTATAGTAACCATTCGATATGCCCATAAGCAATCGACTGGAAAGCAAAGTCCTACTTTATGAAGTCATCGAATTATCCTCCTTCAGATACTTCCGTTTGATATGACTCTTCTTAAGACTTTTAGTTAGCTAGATAGGCATGTGGAACGCAACTGCCATTTGTGTGCATAACTTGGGTTTGTACGAGTTGTTTGCCCTGGTTGCGTTCCTCAGGAGCTAGCTCGCTTAATTGCGTATTAAAGGGTTGATTAGTGCATATCAAGAGGTATTTGCTTATGTTAACGACGTCAATGAGGTGAAATAAGGGATATCAAAGTATACTAAGATAATCAGTTAAAAAAGTATACTAAGATCATTATATGAATGTTGCTAATATTCTTTCCATGATTCCATCTCACATCAGGAATGTCAAGTTCTCAGCTAAGCCCGTACCATCTCACATAACACACCTCGCTAGCCATTCTACTCCCTCGACTTTACAAAATCACGTCATTTTGAAAAATATGGTCAAATTTTTAAAATTTTACTTATCAGTATTTTTTTAAATATTTAGATTAGATACATAAAAATCATACGTGTAGATTTATTTAAAAAGGTATTTTTTATAATATTATTATATTATAAATATATTATAATAGAAAATGATGATTAAAATTGCTTTTTATGAGACTATATCGATATCCAAAATAACATGTTTTGTAAACTAGAGGGTTTATCTCAAATCTGGCTTAGCCCAATATAGGACATATTCTTTTGGGCTACAGGTGGTGGCTTTTGGCTGTAGCTAATGAATAATAATAATTGATAGAGAGGCTACGAGAGATTATGGAGTAAGAGAAACTTGCGTGCGATTTTTATTAATATAGATAAAGTTGTTATAGTATTTACTATAATTAACTTATAGCCCGTCTTAAAAAATACTATAGTATTTACTATAATTAACTTATAGCCCGTCTTAAAAAATACTATGATTGAAAATTAATTACTGTAAAAAAATACTTTACTAAAAATTAAAAGTTAAAACCGAAAAGAAGAGGCCTATAGTTGCCTTTTCCAGCCAGGCAGGCTATAACCATGCGAGTAAGAGCAACTCCAGCAGTAGCCCTCAAAACAGGGCCCCTACTTTTCATTTGAGGGCTCCTTCTACTTTTAAGGGTCCTGTTTTCTGAGCTGTACTCCAGCAGGAGCCCTCAAAACAGGGCCCCTACTTCTCAATTCTCTCTATTTCTTCACACACTATATGCATATGTATGGGACAAAAGCACAATAAAATATTTATGATTTCACAATGAGGAATAATATGTAAATTTATGAATTCAAATACGAATATTCAAATTTGTTCCGAATTTAAATTTATGAATTCAAATACGAATATTCAAATTTGTTCCGAATTTAAATTGAAAGCACAATGAGGGACGTTTAAATTTATGAATTCAAATTTGGAACAAAGTTAAATTCAAATTTGTTCCGAATTTAAATTTATGAATTCAAATACGAATATTCAAATTTGTTCCAAATTTAAATTTGTGAATTCAAATACGAATATTCAAATTTAAATTCAAATTTGTTCCGAATGATGGACATATTTATTCAAATACGAATAAATCTGAGTTTGAGGGCTCAAGTAGGGGCCCTGCTGGAGTTCAGTTTTTTTGCTCTGGCTCTCAAATCTGAGTTTGAGAGCTCAAGTAGGGGCCCTACTGCAGTTGCTCTAAACACCTTTAGCCATCATACTGATAGAACCATGCATGCTGGTGCTCACAAGACACAAAAGCGTACCTGCATTTGTAGTGTGCTGCTGATGCTCTCAAGCGAGGGGAAAAAAGGACATGTGTAGTGTGCAAACAGGGCAGGCAGCGCAGGTAAGACGTAGGGATGAAAATAGATCGGATATTTTTCGACCGACCAATCGCCGAATTCGAGTCAAATTAAATTCAGATAGTTATATCGGATAATTATCGGATTCGGAGTTGGATTCGGATAGTTATTTTCGGATACGAATTAGGATTCAGAAAAGAACTATCCGACGGATATGGATACTATCCGAAATTTTATTGGATAATACTCGAATATATTTATTGGATATCTGGCCCATCAGCCAAATCATCCTTTTCAGCCCATCAGCCCATTAGCAAATCCAAATAAATTCCAATAAATGCAAATAATTCCGAAAAATTCCAAAAAATTCACAAACAATACTATAAATCTAGGAGAACTTAGGGAAATAACATAAATTATTTTTTTCTTTTATAAAATAGTTAAAATAAGATTTTTACTCTTAGCTTTCAAATAAAATATAAAAAATCCAAATAAATTTTAACAAGTCTAATAAAATGCAAATAACTCTAAAAAATTCACAAAATACTACAAATCTAGGAGAACTCTGGGAAAATAATATAAACTATTTTTAGCTTTTAGAAAATAGTTAAAATAAGTTTTCTTGCTCTGTGCTTTCAAATAAAATCCAGAAAAATCCAAACAAATTCCAACAAATCCAATAAAATCCAAATAAGTTTTCTGGAAGTGAAAAAATCTGGTGGAGCTACCTTTGAAATATTTTCTATCAGAACCCTACCAAAAAATTTCTTTAGAAATACATGGTGGGTATCGTACGTACTATGTATGCCCTTTGCATTCCTGCAAAATATCTGACTAGATATTCGTTATCGTATTCGTTCCGTATATGCGACCGACACTACCCGAATTCGTATTCTTATCCGGTACTATTAGTATTCGACTCCGAATCCGAGAAAAATATGAGATAGGATATAAAATGAGTAATATCCCATCGAATTCGATCCGTTTTCATCTTTAGGTAGACAACAGTCTAAGGATCTATTTTTATTAGTTTATGTTAAGAAAAATTAGAAGTTAATACGAACATCTGGCTTCTGAAAACAGTTTCTTCGCTATTCTCACTGCAGCTCTGGTGCTTTCGGACGGATGACGTGCGCGTCCCTCGGCTCGCTCTCTCTCTCTTGTACTCGTGGCATGGATGCAGCACCCGGCGCTCTGCTCCGTTTCTTTTTTTTCTTTGCTATTTCTGAGACTGATGGCTTCATTTAGTGCTATTCAACAGGTCATGCCAGACTACCATAGCATAGGCTCAATGCAGACATAATTTATTTAGACATGGTTAATAAATGGGTTATGTCATGCTGACCCGCAGATCAAGGATCGGACCCAGGTACAACCCGTGGTCGTGTCATGTTAGCACGGGCACGATTAGAGCTAAACGGGCCGTGCCGGCACGGTTGACCCGTTTAGCCTAAAAAAAGTATATAAAATTATAGAAAAAGTAAAAATTTAAGGAAAATTATAAATAATTGAAACAAATTACAAAAAAAATATAAAAAAATTTTAACCGGACCGAGCCATACGTGTCATACCGGCCTTTCGGCCCAAACACGGCCCGTCATCAAAACGGGTCATGCCGTACTCGGGCTGGACCTACAGTACCAGATCACGGACCAGCTCGCACAGACACGGCCCATCTGTACAGCTCTAGCTTCATTTGGCTGCAATCTAGTATTACTCTTGCTCATTTGTGCTCGCCCCCCTGCGCACGTAATGCAGGGACTTCTTGGGTGCTATAGGTAGATGTCGATCCGTATGCACGTAATGTATGATTGTAGTTAGATTGTTTTCTTATCATTCTGAAATTTATACGCCCAAAACCGGCTGTTAAAACTTAAGAATGCATGCCAGGTCAACCCTACCCCAGCTATTCATGATTGTTGTTGGATCCACACGAATCGTGTTATGATATTACTAGATTGTATTGTTACTATAGAGATCGCACTAAGGAATTGCTGTGGAGATTTGTCCAATTGCCCTGCTAGGTCAACCCTACTACAGCTATACTATGCTCCCATGTATGCGCCCTTGCGTAGAGATATGTCAATCAAGCACACCGAGGGACACAGGAAGTAGGGAAACATGCTCGCTCGCGATGGGCATGGCTTTTTTTCGCCCGCTTGTCACCCGCGGGTGTCCGTTGCCCATCAGGTGCGTATGTGCTCACGGTAGTCGAACCAGGATTTTATCATGAAGATGTGAATTTAAGGCACATCTATTCTAACACATATTTAAATATGATAAATTATATATTTACACTATAACCAACATCACAAAATATTTTTAGATCATAACAACAAATAGAAATTCTCAGTGGTGACTAACTAGATCAAAACTCACATAGTAGAAAAATAAGTAGAATAAATTAGAACTCAATCACTCACTGGACACTGCCACACAGGGGTAAAAGCATGGCCAGTGGCCATGGTGGCACAACACACGGGTGCACGCCGCATGGCGGTATAGCATGGGGCTGCCTGGTTGGCCAGCTGGGGTTGTCGTGTTTGCCGGTTCGACAGCGATGCACTCATGCAGCATGGCGGTGGGCAGCCGGGAGGGAGTGAGGGCAATTGGGCGAGGCGGACACGGTCGGGGAGAAGACGAGGGTGGTCGGCAGGTGGCATGTGGTAGGTTGGTCGACTGGGCCAGCGCCTGGCGACGAGTAGTGGCTGTGGCTGCTAGGCTGCTAGCTAGGGCAGAAGCTTGAAGAGTAAAGCCAGAAGATGGGGATTTGATTATTGAGAAATTTGCCAATTTGGGTGGCTGGTTGGGGATGAAGGGATCATTGATTCTCTCCTGAGGATGGCGCTGCGGGCTACTGAGATGTGTTGTGGCTGTTGTGTTGTTAGGTTTGACTTGTTGGGTCTAATGGACTGCGGGCTGCAATTGAAGTCTCAAAGGAGTATGTTAGTATGTAGTGCATACTTTATGTGTTAAGTGGTATATATCATATTTTTGTGCAAAAATTTTAGAGATGCACCCAATGCATTACTGTGGCTCCGCCACTGCGGTTTTGACAACTTGGCAACAATGGAGTCAGCGTTGACCTCGTCGGTGGCAGCAACCACTGCAGCGGCCGGCAATGGGCTCACGACGACGAGCGGGAATGGCTCAAGATGGCAACGGGTAAATACCCGTCGGGTATAGCCAATCCATACCCGTACCCGTTACAATACCCGTACCCACACCCGGGTATAAAAACTTACCCATACCCGCACCCGTGCGGGTATTTGTACCCGACGGGTAACCCATACCCGATACCAGAGGAGAGGAGGAAGCGAGGCCGCGAGGAGGACTGACCGAGGGCGGAGGAGGACTGGAGGAGGTGGAGCCGGAGCCGGCGGAGGCGAGGGCGGCGCCAGAGGCTGCGAGGAGGAGGCGGAGCCGGAGGAGGCGAGGGCGGCGCCGAAGGCCGCGAGGAGGCAGAGCCGGAGGAGGCGACGGCGGCGCGCCGGCGCCGGAGGCCGCGAGGAGACGGCAGAGCCGAAGGAGGCGAGGCGAGGGGGACGGCGGGGAGGGGCGGCGGCGGGGGGGGGGCGCGGGGGGGGGGGACGAGGGGAGGAGGCGCGGCGGGGGAGGAGGGCGGGGTCGGCGGCGGGACGGCGGGACGGCGGGGGAGGCGAGCGGCGGGGGGGGCGCGCGCGGGAGGAGAGGAGGCGCGCGGGGGGAGGAGGGGGGGGGGCGGCACGGCGCGGGGGGGGGGGCGCGCGGGGGCGCAGCGGCGGGGAGAGGAGAGGGCACTGCGGGGGGAGAGCGCGCGGGGGAGAGGAGGGGCACGGCGCGGGGGGGGCGCGCGGGGAGAGGAGGGGCGGGGGAGGACCGGGGTGGAGGCGGCGGGGAGAGGAGGAGGGGGAGGGGCGCGGGCAAAGGAGGCCGAGGGGTCTCGGGCGGGATTTGGGCCTGGGGATCAGCCTCGGGCGGATTTAGATGATGTGGCTGGTGGGTATATTTTACCATGCGGGTATGCGGGTATGGGTAGTATACACCGCACTGCACCGTGATACCCGATGGGTAGAGAATTTTGCCCATTAACATACCCACGGGTGAAGATATCTTTCCATACCCACCTTCTTATCGGGTAAAACCCATCGGGTACTCGGGTTTCGGGTACCCGTTGCCATCTTTAGGAATGGCATCGCACTCTCGGGCCTAATTTGATGAAAAACGGCACGGAGTAGGGAGGAGAGGATGGCGGGCGGCTTCTGTGTCCGCGGTGGCTCTGGCGGCTTCTCGCCCTGTATGTTTCTCGCTCTGCGTGTGGGCCGTGTGGCGGCGATGACCGCATGTGAGCCGTACCTACCCTTTACGTGTGTGTCTTTGCGTGGGACGTGGGGAGATTATGCTTGTTGGGCCAGCGCAAGTAGCTCCTGTGGTTAGGCAGTTGGGCCCATATGTTGGTGGTTTCATGAGAAAACAGGCGAGGCCGGCACAGGAATTCCTCACGCTGAAATCATGCAAGAAACCCCATAAATTATGTCGAATTCGGGAAGATTAGGGTTATCCATTGAACTCGCCGAGTCAGTGTCATCCCGCGCCTCGCCAACCCGAGGGTTATCTAGATGCCCAGTTAGCCTCCTAAACTACAAAAACGGTTATCCTACCTCTCAACTTTCAATACCAGGCTACGAATAAGTGAATATTTGCTAACGTGGTACTACAGTAAGCAATATGCATGCAGGGGCAGATCCACCGCACGATGACCCTGGATGGCTGCATGGGCTCGCCGGCGATACACCGTTGAACCTCCATGTACCCTCGCCGTCGTCGGAGACGATTCCAACCACCGATAATTTCTCATGCCATCAGTTGTGTCGTCATCCTCTCCAATGAGGCGGTCGTTGGGTTTCAGGGTTCACCGAACCCCCAACCCAGAGATTTTTTTTGGCAGTGTGTGGAGGTGGGATGGCCCGCGGTGCGACAAGCGTGCCGCCAGGCGCCAGCTGCAGTACCGGAGGAGGGAGATTGGTAGGGTTAGCAAGGGGCATTTGAGGAGCCATTTACCTGTTTGATATAGCTATGGTTTCTGATTTTTAGCTGAAATTTTTTAATTTTAGCTGTTTGCGATAAACATTACGAACAGAGAGATAATCGCTTGTGATTTTGGATTGTACATATGTTGAGTTTTAATGTGTACTATAATTAACTTGTAGACCCCATCTTGAAAAAATACTCCGTTTAAAAGTTAGGTACTGTAGCAAAAGCTAAAAACCACTTTTAGAAGCCGAAAAGAACAAACTCTTAGTAGTTACCAATGCGAAGTGACACTGACAGGCGAGAGGCAGATTGGGCAACAACACTCATTGGAGAGATGTGCAGGCCATGGTTGCCGTTGAAATCACAAATATACGGAGAAAAAAGCAAAACCAATCTAAAACCCTAATTTGAAAAATTAATATAGGCTTTCTAGCAAATTAGTCTACATGATCAATCTACGGAGAACACAAACAATCCATGCTAATAGAAGCGAGATCTGTAAAGGAATTTGATAGCGTATTGTGATCTGTAAAGTAGTCGATGTTGATGATGTGTTACCAAACATGCATATCCAAGTAGCCAATCAACACGAAACTACAAGCACAGATTCAATCAACCATAAGAATAATAGAAGAACAATGAACACATGATGTGAGAGAAAAAAATATTGAATCCAATGCTTTATTAGATCTTATTTGGTGCAACTCTCTTACTGTACATTGAGATTATTTATAGACACACATGCAACTGTAACTTACACCGCATGGTTATTTATAGGCCTATTCTTTTGAGCTTGTGGGGGTGGTTTTTGACTTTGACTTCTCCAAAAATCGAAATAAATAGAACGGCTTCTTCAAGTTGCTTCTTAAAGCCGCTTCTCCAAATATCTTCTCAAGCCCGCTGACATGTACGCTATCCACGTCAGTATCTCTACCGTCCACAACTATATTTAAAAATACAGATAAAAGTCATCAGCCGTAACAAAAAAACCAAAACAATAGGCTAGGATGTCATAGTCCAGTAGGATACTTGCAATTAGTACGTGCCGGCAAACCTGTTCAGATAGGAAACACATCCTCCGGCTTCAAGGTATGAAAGCACGGTGCCTTTACTCATTTGAGCCGTTGGATCAAATATGCATATGCGAGATTTGCCCGTGCATTGTAGCAATCACTAGTGCACCATTTTCCGGTAGCAATTTGATATTGCGTTTTATGTGGTGCGTTATTGCTTTGATCCAACGGTTGGGACTGAGACAATGGCAAGCTGCTTCAGCTCTCTGCCATTGCACTTGCAACGGCAGAGGATGGCCTTCCATTCAGGATGGAACTATGAATAGGTCCGTTCCCATTTCTAGGGGGTGTGATCAAATATAAATCGAATAGTCCAGATATAAATCAGATAAAATAGATAATAAAGATATAATTGACACTCATCGAATCTTATTGTATCGCATACGAATTGAATAGTTCAGAAACAAATACGAGATAAATTGGTTAATCCGGACACCTTACCCATTTCGTAACAGTAATATGCACACTCGGTGGCTAGCCCTGCTCATGCCCATCCTACCTCAAGGAAGGCCCAAAAATAAATTGGCCTGACCTAGTCCATGCCCATTGTAGCCGAAAACTCAAGACTAACAAAAACCCAAGGGCCCTGGTCAACCCAAGCCTCATCTTTGTTCTTGTGGCTACACTACTTTTCGGGGACGATACAACACACGATTTGCTACAGATAGTACCAAGAAACTTTTTTTTGAGAGGAGCGCCAGGAAACTTAATTGTTTCAAACTCTTTTTTTCGACGAAAACATGTTTCGAATTCGAAGCATGAACCAAACCTGAAACGCTAACGGTCTATAAAGAGTGTAATCAATAGCAACTTCGATTTTTATTTCGTTTTAAATGGGTGGGAAATTGTCTGGTCTTGACCCCATATTGTACGTTTTTAATCAGTTTCAACCCTAACAGTCAGCAAGTACGAATATGTGGCCAACGTACAATCTATATAATTTGTGCATTGCAAATATCTGATCTGCATTAAACCCTGAACAAGCTAACCTGCATTTATACGGATTAGATTTTTGTTGACTACTAGCAAACCTGCATTTGACAAACTCATAACCTAATCGTACCCATTCCTTGCAATATAAACATCCAGTTCCAGTTCTACGTACATGACCAGCGTTCAATCGTTTATATCCCGAAATTGACTAGAAAGGCAGTTACATAGAGACGCTTCCTCTGCCAAGCTTCACATACAAATGATCGAGCGTTACGAACTCAATCTTCTGACTACAAAAGAACATATCAACCAGCAAATCACACAGCCATCCTTTTACTCTGCCGTACTAATCTCACTTGCTACACTTTCGATTGGAAGGTTTACCCCTCTTGCTATTTTTCCCTCTCAGAAACGCAACTGTTGGACCAAGGGCACTGCTTCTTAGCGCTCTATATGACCAGGCTGACGTACTAGCATTTGGTGTCCAAGTTCCCCAGCCATTTTCCTGAACTTCAGGCTTGTCCGTTGAGGCCTCCCCATTTTCCTCCCAAACCTTATTCTGTGTTTTTTCTGCACAAAATGGTCGTTTCTAAATTACCACATAACCAAAAATGTCAGGTACAGAAAGAGAGATGCTTACAAATCACTACGTTGATACCTGGTGCAGCTTTTGGATCTGTAGTGTTATTTGGCACCATGGGTCCTGTCTGGCTGTGAATTTTACCTTTATTTTTGTCTAAGGTAACTGGTTTTCTGATCAATGATCCACCTTTCTTGCCTGTTTCTCTAAAGGGAGTACTAACAGCCGCTGGTACTAACTCATTACCCTTCAGTAGTCTTACATCAAGAAGTGAAGAGTACTCAATCTGCAGTAGATATAAAGAATAATGTGTACCAGGTTTGACTAATTGATAAGATTAAAAACAGAACATGAATGATTACCTCCAAGGAGCCATCTTCCTTGTAGTGTGACATGTCCACCAGCATGTCTGACTCGTCCTCACCTTTCTTTTCATCAGCGATGATTGGATACTCCGGAACAGGTAAGAGAATGATTCTCATCGATATGGGATCATATATAAGAACTTTACCGACCTGAAACAACAGGGGAAAATGCATCACGGTTTGCCCAAATTCAACGCTGCCTATTTGTCTAATATTAACAACATTATTCCTTCATGTTTGGCCTGGCATGTAAAAATTGGCCAATGAAATGACCCAGACAAGAAAGGCTTTATACGGCATTTCTATTGGAAATTATGTCATACACGGTATGAAGAAATCTCCGGACACCACGAGGAAGACAACTCAACTAATCGATAGACAATCAGATCTCCCTCCTGTAAGACATGAAAAAAAAAAGTTAAGCACATAAAAGAGAATTAAACTAGACAAAAAAAAATACAGCATATGAATGAACAACTGTTTGTAAAGCTTGTAATAAAAGCTTTGAACACCTGCTGAAGTGCATACTTTGTTATGAAACTATGCAAGGGCACAGCATAAAAGCAAGGATAAAAAAACCGGCAGTAACCGGTCGGTTACTGGCCTAGACCGGTAAAAAAAATATCGGTCTGAAAAAGTTCTAAATTTAAATTGATGAAAAGTAATTCCGGGCAGTGACTGGCCGAATATGGCCAAATTCAAATTTTGTTTGATGAAATTTGGCCAGTTTAAAACAGGAAACAACCGGTAACCGGTACCTAAGGGGATTCAATATTTTTCCGTTTCCGTTTTTTGAATCTTTGTGTAAAAGCCAGTCGTGATGTGAATATGTGATCTGATAGTTCTCTTTCTACGGATATATATAAGGATTGGATATGGAGTGGAATGCGGAAGATCATACTCACATCCACATTTATGACAATAAGTCAATACGAATTTGGATAGACACTGCATCAGGTATACATCTTACCCGAACAGACATGGATTTGAGCTAACTAATAGCTTTAATTGGTACATTTCTCTATAATGTTCATGATTAGATTACAGTATGTAATGTTTGAGCATAATTATCTATTAAGGAACA
This sequence comes from Melocanna baccifera, assembly GCA_036346265.1. Lineage (NCBI taxonomy): Eukaryota > Viridiplantae > Streptophyta > Magnoliopsida > Poales > Poaceae > Melocanna > Melocanna baccifera. The sequence continues at coordinate 5,259,625 of CM070708.1, forward strand.
GTAGTTACACTAAATTGTTGTTTCAGGAGTACTCCCTCTAGTCACAAAAGTGTGATGTTTTGGGATACGTGCGGTCAAACTTTCGAAACTACCTCTCAATATCTCTATGAATATTTAGATTTGACACATGAAAACGATGTATAGATTTGTCTCAAAAAGTACTTCCGTATTGTGATAAGTTTATTAGGTTTCACAAATATATTACAATAGAAAATGATGGTCAAAGTTATGTTTTGGGGACAATATCAATGTCCAAAACATCACCCTTTTGAAGGTACAAATTTTGTTCTCTTAAATAGAAAAATATCCATGTCAGAACCAAAATCTCAGAATAGTTTCCATCCCTATTCTAACAAGAAAAAGGAATACCTTTGGAAGTCGTGTTAGGGGGTACAGGCTCTCAAAATCCAAAGGTTCAATGCTATACTTTCCTTCCTCAGCAACAGTCTTTTCACTCACTGATCCATCATGACTGCTCTCACCAACCTTTTGATTCATGACCCCACCGAAATCATTTTCGGTAGTCTTACTATCTACCACATGGTGGTTAACTTCAGTATTGCTTCCAGTTGTTCTCCCATGATAACTGATATCAGTGCTTTTATTGTTTGAGTTGCTCAATCCCCACTTCTGACCCTTCTTTTTGCTCATAGTTCCACTCCATTGGAATGTTGCCTGTAACCACAAGCACAGTATCAATGGGAATGCAAGTTAAAGCAGTAATTAATCAATTTTAGTACTTTCCCTATTTCATATTTCCATGTGAAAAACTTGCCATGGTTATTTCGCTAATGCATAATTTAAATTTCCATCTAACTTTTTTAATTTTAGCAATGTGCTTTAAATATGTCTTTCGCATAGATGCTTTGGGTACCCCACAATGTTTCCTGGATCCCACCCAGACCCAACCAGCCTCACAAACCCTCAAAGGCTATGCTCCCCTAAATTTTCTTCTGAGACACAAGAGCTAGAGGGCAATTTGTGGTACCAACTATTGTAGTTACAAGCTATATAGCAATTTTGATATTAAGCCCATAAAAAAGAAATTTCTAGCATGTAATAATATATCAGAAGTTAATCCAGCACAACTCGAAATTTAGGTCTTTATATGTGCTAATGCATATTTGAGCAGAACAGCAAATCCAATTGAGGTGCAGGATAAAAAGGGAATTTATATAGTTTGTCACGGCCATGACTTCTACTCCAAGTGATGCATTGGTCAGACACAAGCAGCAGAGTGAAGCACAGCACGGAGCAAGCCTGGAAGGAGCTAAGTATGTCAACTATGCTTTGTGTTATACGTTGTGCTAGCTAGTGGGCCAATTGGGCCAAACTGAGATGGGTTTCGCTAGAGGTGTGCAAGAAGATATAAGCTCAAACGGTGACCAAGAGAAGGGGTGAACAGAATAGATTGGCCTTTAGCGCAGATCGAAGCCCAAGACGGCGGCGGCGCAGTGCACAAAGTGCAAAAGAAATGCGGCGGCCTTAGAAGCTCAGGGCGATGGCTAAAGAAGCGGTGGCATCACAACAACTTCTACGATCTGCACGCGACTCAGAGAGAAGAGCGACGGCTGCTGCCATGGAATAGATAGAAGCATAGCGGCACAGATCGAAGCCCAAGACGGCGGCAGCGCAATACACAAGGTGCAGGAGAAGCGCGGTGGCCTTAGAAGCTCGGGGCGGCGGCTAAAGAAGCAACGGCATCAAAATGACTTCTACGATTTGCACGCAGCTCAGAGAGAAGAGCGGCGGCTGCTGTCATGCAAAACCAAATTCCTAAACTTCTATGACTAACAAAAATTTCTGAACTCACATGGCTTAGACGAACTGAAAGATAGAGACTATGGATTTGAATGAACGCGACGGAAGACTCAAATAAAAAAAAGTGCTAACAGTAACAAGACCATAAAGGTCACTGGCCAAAAGAGGAGCTTGACACCTGGGATTCTCTCCCCTCCTCCGAGAATCCCCTCCAAGGATAAGCCTCCCGCGCGACCCCAGAAAGCTCTCGCAGGCGGCCAATCTGACGGCGAGAGTCAAAGCCGAACCCGAAGCCAAGTCTCACGTCTCCTTCCTTCCCCGCACTTTCCTTCCTCCCGTCTGTCTCCGGAGGCGGAGCTCGTGGGCGTCGGCGTGTCATGGTCACGAAAGAGCGGGCGGGAGGCGGACTTCCTGTCCCTGGTGGCGGCGGTGAAGCACCTCCGTGCAAAGGCGGCCTCGGGGGGCAGGAGATCCCGCGTGTCATTGATGCTGGCGAGGCAGATCTCGCAGGAAGAAGTCAGCGGCGGCCGAGGCAGGCCGGATCTAGCCGGATCCGGAGGAGGCCGGCAAGGCTGCCACGCCGGCGGTGACAGGGATGGAGATGCCGCCCGAGTGGGACCTGCAGGAGGTGGCCGTTGCTGCGCTGCTGGCGGGCCTGTGCGCAGGAGAGCCTCCAGAAAGCGGGCGCTGGGAGGTTGGCCAATCCAGATCCATGCGGATCCAGGAGAGAAGACGACGACAGCGTCCTCGACAACTGAGAGCCGAGCAGTGGCGCCGCCCAAGAGGACCTAGCGATCGGAGATGATCTAGCCGGACAGATCCGGGAGAGGTGGCTGCCCGAAGAGGTCGGCGGTAGCAGTGGCCGGAGATGAGGCGACGGCGGCCCAAAAACGAGGTGGCCACCCCCGGGAGTATAGATCAATCCTCCCGGGGGCAGCGGCAGCGAAAGACTTACAGAGAGGCTAGGGTTTGAAAGGTATGAACTTTTGCTCTGGTACCATATTACGAAGATTGTATGTATTGATATGAGGTCCAAAGGGTTTATATATATAGGAGAGTACAAGGGAATATGCCATATAGAGATAAAATATATATGAAATAGAATACAAACTCTACATCCTAATACAACTCTATCTCCTTAACAACGGAATGTCGAGCCACCAGAAGGCGCCCACCAGAGATGTTCTTCGCGTCACGGTGAGCGACCTGCTCTACCCTGTGACCAAGGAGTTGCTTCACCAGGTCTTCGACCCATATGATGCTAAGGTGTACGTACTCAAGAGGACAAATCGTGTCTAGGAAATCATCTTCTTCCAGTCGGTCCACGAAAGCAGCACGAGCTCGAGAGGCCTTCCATAGCCGCTGCATCTACGACGACTGCTTGGCTGGACGTCTAGCACTAGCTATTGTCTCCCACCGACAGCACCGTGGCAATGCCTGCAAATTGTTCGATAGAGGGTCTCAACCACAATGCTCGGGTGTCGACGATAGCGTCTACTCCAACGGTGTCTACTCCCTCGCCAGCGGCCACCATGGCTGCAACGGTGTGAGACGCTGCCACCAGCAGCCTCGGCTCCACTTACTGCCCCCAACCAATACTTGTATCTCATTCTGATGCTTCTAGCAAAGGAGAAGTAATGGTGCAATAACCAGTGGCGCACAAGCAGCAGAGTGAAGCACAACATGGAGCAAGATTGGAAGGAGCTAAGTATTTCAACTATGCTTCTAGCAAAGGAGAAGTAATGGTGCAATAACCAGTGGCGCACAAGCAGCAGAGTGAAGCACAACACGGAGCAAGCTTGGAAGGAGCTAAGTATTTCAACTATGCATTGGGTTATACATTGTGCTAGCTAGTGGGCTGATTGGGCCAAACCGAGATTGGTTTCGCTGGAGGCGTGCAAGAGGATATAAGATCAAACAGTGGCCAAGAGAAGGGGGTGAATAAAGTAGATTGGCCTTTGTCTTCTGATGAGGACATCCCAATGATCACACATAGATATGCAGCGACTAAACTTGATTTCAATGATATGGTGAATCCATTCTTTAGTACATTTTATATGGGTAAAAGAGCATTGATACTACATAACAGTTTAATTCTTGATTGTAGGGATGCTGCTAATGTACAAGAATTAATGGAAAAGATGGCGTCAAGTTGGGAGGCGAGGGAAGAAGGGGCGTCACCAGATCACATGTTCCTGGTCGGTCACATGGCCCCAAGAAAAAGAAGGCCGAAGTTAAGAAAAGAAAAACGTGTGTTGCATGGCTGCATGAAAAGAAAAGGAATGCCATGCATGTGTTTTGGCACCGCACATCGCTGCATGTTGATTGGGCCGGGCGCTTGGCATGCATGAGAGGCACAACGTGTAGGTGTACTGGGCGTGTGCATGGAGGGAAGGAAAGACCTATTTCTTTGGTGTATGCAGATCGACATATGAGAGAAAAGGGGGACATGCTGCATGCATGTGTTGTGCGTGGCCAAAGAGAGAGGAGAGATTGCATGCATGCACAAGAAAGTAGGAAGAGAAGTGTGCTGCATGTATTTGTGCTGCATGTGCTAGAAAGAAAGTATTTGGCCAGCTGGATAGATAAAAGATCTCAAGAAAATCAAGCCGGTTTTTCCGAGATTCTCTAGATATCCGAGACTATCATCAACTCTATCGAGTCTGTTTGTATCGTGTCTATTTTATTTAGCCAAGTCCAACAGTGGTTAGAGTTCAAGTAGATTTGTGCCATTAGGGCCAGGTGTGTTCAGCTATATAAGCCATGGTTATGCGTCATGTAAAGGGGACCATGCTATTTGATAACAGATTGATTGCTTGTTTCTTCATGATGGCCAAGATCACATCATGGGAAAAATTGGTATTGCTTCTCTAATCAAGATCGTTTAACCCTTCCACTGGGAATTGGAATCACGATAGGGTTTCGCTTGATGGTCGTGAAGTCCGGCATGTATGTTCTTGCGAATTAAAGAGTGTCTGCTCTTGCATTGGTGATAGAGGATCATTGAGATTCAAGAGAGGGCACATGACTATCTTGATCCTACGTCGACAAGATTGGACGACCTCGTATCATCTTCTTCCTCCAGCTCACTCCCTCAACTTCCCAGTCCCTCCGCTGTTCTTACTGTCTATTCCTAATTCCTTGTTAATCCCAACCTAAACTCTATCCAATTCCCCCTCTATTGTATCCAAGTTACCCAAGTACTAGTGCTATTTTGTATCTGGAAGATCAAGGCCGTGATATAGTTGTATACAGAGGTCTCAAAATTTTAGCTGTTGCAGAAGAAATGCATCATGAAATGCCATTCCATGACAAAGAATGAAAAAGACAAGAGAAACAACAATAAACCTGTATTTCCTTCGATGGTGACTTATCTGGTTCTCCACCTAAACACACAAAATATTATGTTTTAAGCTGATTTAAACAAAATAAATGATTATTCAAGTAGCAACTGAAGTTTGTACAATGACTATAACACACCAGTGCTGTTTCAATAAAAACTAGTAGAAAAGAAAATAATTCAGCAAAATATACAAGTCATGCACGGAAACTGGAACTGTGGTTCTACTTGTTCACATAGAAAAAAATTCTAGCTCCATAGTCACAAGGTTCCAAAACCTGGAACCGAGGGTAATCCCTGTTAGATATATTCCATATATATGTGTAATTACCCAATTGTATAAGGGGTTTCTGCATAAGTGCATTCCTGTACGTGTATATATATTGGCCCCATGGCCTCATGATGAATACAAGCACTATTCATAACATGATATCAGAGTCTAGGGTTTTTCATCCTAGGGTTTCCTCAGCCGCCGCTGCCTCATCATGCCAGCCGCCGCTGTCTTCTTCGTGCTTTGTAGCCGACCTCTTCTGCGGTTGGATCCGGCCACCTCTTCTTGTGTGCCTCCTCCTCCGTCCAACTTTTAGGGATCAGATCCGGGCTCCTCCGTACCGGATCCGTCTCATCGCTGTCGAGGCTGGAATCGTGGAAGACTCGCCGCTCAGAGATCTCCCCGGATCTCACCCGCCGGTGTCGCCCGGCGTTTTGTGAAGCCGCCCGGCTCTCCGTTCCGCCTGGGGGGATCCCGCCGGCCCTGCCCCGAGCAGCCGCCGCCACCTAGGGCTCTCCCTGTCCCGAGCCGCTTTGAGGGCCCCGCCCGGGGTGGACGCCGCTGCCTGGGAGCCGCTTCGTGAGCCCGCCGAGCCGCCGCCGCCTGGGGTGGACGCCGCCCCGCACGGAGATCGAGCAGCCGCCGGCCACCTGAGAAGCTCCTCCCTGTGAGGACCCCCCCTCCAGTCTTCTCTGGAGCCGATCTGGTCTATTTGACCAGATCTGGTCTATTTGACCGCCCGTGAGTCTTTTGGCTTGTAAAAAAGAAAAGAAAAAAAAGAAGAAAAAGAAAGAAAGAAAGAAAATATGTCTTCTTCTACAGGCTCAGTCTCTATTCCTCGTTGTCCGGTGATTTTTGATGGTCTCAACTATCGGGATTGGTTTCAGCATATGCGTCTTCACATACGTGGTCAGCGTCTTTGGGAGTTTCTTACCGGCGAGTTACCTTGTCCGTCTCGCCCTACTCCACCTGCTGAGCCTGTACTCCCGAAAGATGCTTCTGAAGACACTCGTACAAAGGCAACTGAGGCTATTGAGGCTGCCATGGAGACTTTTCAGTCAGATTTTGCTACTCACAAGACATGGATTGATGAGGATGTTCTTGCTGCTGCTATTCTGGTTGCCAGCATGGAGGTGCATCTCACTGGTGATATTATTGGTTTGACTTCTGCCCAAGCGATGTGGGCCCATCTGCGCACCCGCTACGAGCCATCTGGTGATTCCTTGTACCTTCTTTGCAGCGTCAGAGCGATCGTTCTGATGAGGGAGATGCCACTGTGGATGAGTTCTATGCTCAGCTGTCCGCGATATGGCGTCAGATTGACTCTTTGGAGCCAGATGTTTGTCGCTTTGTCGATCTTTGTCGGCGTCGCGAGCCTCATCCGGAGCTTCACGCATCTACGACTTCTTGACATATCTTCGTTCAGAGTTTGAGCAGACTCGTGCTCAGTTGTTGGCTCGTCACCCTCGTGTGACTCTGTTGGAGGCCCTTACAGTTGTTCGTACTGAGGAGATCCGTCTTCGAGGTGCGGGTCTCCTATCATTGTCGTCGTCTCCTTCAGTTTTGGCGGTTTCTTCAGCTTCTACTCCTGCTGCGTCGCCTGTTCCTTCTTCCCCGATTGCGCCTTCACCAGTGACAGCTGCTGTTGGTCGGAGATTCCACTGCACTTATTGCAACAAGGACGAACATGTGGAGCAGTTTTGCTACAAGAAGAAGGATTTTCGTCGTGGTGCTCGTCCGCCGAAGGGCACTGGAGGTTCTTTTTCTCAGCGTAGTCCTGGTACCTCTGACACTCAGCAGTTTTTACAGTTGTTAGGTCGCATGGTTGCTTCTACATCGTCCGGTGCTGCTGGTTCTGCTACTCAGTCTTCGGGTGAGAGACCATCTTCTACTCCTTCCTCAGGTACATCACCTTGGATTCTTGATTCTGGAGTTTCTTTTCATATGACATCTGATTCCACAACTCTTACTTCCGTTAGCCCTCTATTTGCTCCTATCACTATTCGGACAGCAGATGGTACATCTCTTTCTGTCACAGGACAAGGCACTTTCCAATTCATCTTTTCTTGTTCCTGCTGTTTCCCATGTCCCAAAACTAACCATGCAGCTCATATCTGCCGGCCAGCTCACTGACCATGGTTGTCGTGTTATTCTCGATTCTGATTCTTGTTGTGTTCAGGACTGCCGCACGGGGACTCTGGTTGGTACTGGCCCTCGCCGCCGTGATTCCCAACTACTCTAGGAGCTTGACTAGCTTCGACTTCCTTCCGCTGCCCCTGCCAGTCTGGTCACCTCCACCACTGCCTCCGCATCTGCTGCCGTCTCCACTGCATCTTTCACTCAATGGCATCATCGTTTGGGACATCTTTGTGGTTCCCGTATATCTTCTCTACTTCGTCGTGGCCTTTTAGGATCTGTGTCTGGTGATGCCTCTCTTCATTGTAAGGGTTGTAAGCTTGGCAAACAGCTTCAGCTCCCCTATCCTTCTAGCGAGTCAGTATCTCAGCGTCCTTTTGATCTTGTTCATTCTGATGTATGGGGACCAGCTCCTTTTGTCTCAAAAGGAGGTCATCGATATTATATTATTTTTATTGATGATTTCTCGGCATACCTGGATATATTTTATGTCATCTCGTAGTAATGTTTTATCTTTCTATAAGACTTTTGCCACCATGGTCCGTACTCAGTTTGACTCTTCTATTCGCGTTTTTCGTGCTGATTCCGCTGGGGAGTACTTGTCTGGCGTTCTTCGTGCCTTTCTTGCCGAGCAGGGCACTCTCCCACAGTTTTCTTGTCCCGGTGCTCATGCTCAGAATGGTGTGGCCGAACGCAAGCATCGCCATCTTTTTGGGACAGCTCGTGCTCTTATGCTTGCTTCTAATGTTCCACCACACTTCTGGACTGAGGCTGTTTCTACTACCACCTTTTTGATCAACATTCAGCCCTCGTCTGCTCTTCGAGGTGGGATTCCAGTCGAGGTGGGCCCGCTCCTTCACCACATCCTTTGATCCCTCCGGTGCCTCCTTCCCACTCGGCACCCTCCTCTCCACCCGCATCCTCTCCTGAGGTGAGGCCTGATCTTGTTCCTTCTTATCCTGTCTACTATACTCGTCGTCCACGGGTTCAGGACTCTTCTGATGTGCTCTCTTTTTCTGATGAGCCATCCTCTTCGGCCTCCGCTCCATCACCACAGCCTTTGCTCTCTCCGGTGCCTCCTTCCCAGTGGCACCCTCTCCACCTGCGGTTAGTCCTGATCTTGTTCCTTCTTATCCTCTCTACTATACCCGTCGTCCGCAGGTTCAAGACTCTTCTGATGGGCCTTCCTCTTCGGCATCTCCTCGCTATGCTCTTCGCGATCGCCAGTCTATTCGGCCTCCTACACGGTTTGGTTTTGCTGTTACCGCTCTTGCTGAACCGACTTCTTATCGTGATGCTGTTATTCATCAAAAGTGGCAGCATGCGATGGCAGAGGAGATTGTTGCCCTTGAGCGTACTGGCACGTGGGATCTTGTTCCCCTTCCTGCACGTGTTACTCCTATCACCTGCAAATGGGTCTATAAAGTTAAGACCTGCTCTGATGGTTCTCTTGAGCGCTACAAGGCTCGTCTTGTGGCGCGCGGTTTTCAGCAGGAACATGGTCGTGACTATGATGAGACTTTTGCTCCGGTTGCTCACATGACCACTGTTCGTACTCTTCTTGCTGTAGCCTCTGTTCGTCAGTGGTCTATCTCCCAGTTGGACGTCAAGAATGTCTTTCTCAATGGTGAGTTGCGTAAGGTCTACATGCGACCGCCCCCTGGGTATTCTGTCCCTGAGGGTATGGTTTGTCGTCTTCGCCGCTCTCTCTATGGCCTCAAGCAAGCTCCTCGAGCTTTGTTTGATCGTTTCTCTTCTGTTGTCACTGCAGCTGGTTTCTCTGCCAGTGCTCATGATCCTGCTCTTTTTGTTCACGCTTCCCAACCGGCAGCCAGTAACGGTAAAAAAAATTCTAGCTCCATAGTCACAAGGTTCCAAAACCTGAAACCAAGGTTAATCCCGACCGGCAGGCAATAATGGTAATCGGCTGGTTACCAGAAATTCCGGGAAAACCCAGACGAATTTCGTGATTTGAAATTTGAATTTGGGCGGTTTGAAACCGGTAACCGTTCTAGTAACCGGTCAAAAACCAGAAAAACCGGCAACACCGCTAGGAATACCCAAAAAAGGCAAAGAAAACATGGGAGAAAAATAATTGATACGTATTTACTTCATACAATAGGTAATCTAGTACAACAAATGCCTAAACTAACCTAGAAAGTTGTAACACTTGGGCCGGATGAGGCCCAACCCAGCCTACGTTGTGCCCACATAAAATGAGCCAGGGGAGGAAGCAAACTTGGGTTTGCTTCCCTCCCCCGTGCCCTCGGTTACTGTCGCCGCCCCCGTGCTCATCCGGGTGCTACCTCCCCATGTGCGCTTGTCATCGCCATCAACCAGCCGTCGGCGCTGCTGCTCATTAGCATCCAACGCCGCTGCTTGCTAGCCTCCAGCGCCGCCGCTCATCGCCCTCCGGCCGCCGTCGCCATCCTCTAGCATCGTTGCCGCCGCGAGCCACACCGCCGCCAATGCCGTTGCTCCCTCCGTCCCCGCCTTCCTCGTCTCCTACCGCCGTCACCGCTCCACCCAGCAGCCGCACCTCGCCTCCCTCCACCCCACAACTCGCTGCCTCTCCCTTGCTCCGCCGGCTGCATGCCACACAGGGAGAAGGTGAGGAGAGGACCAACTGGGGTAGTGGTGAGGGGAGGGGCCGGCTAGCCGAGGGAAGGCAGGGAGGAGCTGCTGGCTGAGGGAGGAGAGCCGGCCGTGAGGGAGGAAGAGGAGAAGAGGAGGGAGCCAGCCGACTGCGTGAAGGAAAAGGAAGAGGAAGAGGGAAGGAAAAGGAAGAGAGAGGAGAAAAGAAAAAGAAGAAAGAAGAGGAAAAGGAAGAAAAAAAGGGAAAGCCTGATCCGGCGTTGGATCCGTTAGATCCAGTCAAGGAACAACAAGCAGTACCCTGATCCAATCGTTCGGGGTTAAGGTAATGCCTCGAAAACCCTCTCCCTGTTTATTCATCGATTCTTGTTAACGTGTTGATTACTAGAATTGATCTGGGTAGCCATTGGTGAATCGCTGATTAATATGGATGCCTAGAAGGTGAAATCGGTGCTACCACATTTGAATTGGTTCATTCGTGGCGGGAGAGGGAAAGGGGGAGAGAAAGAATAAAGGCTTATCTTTTCATTCTGGTAGCAAGCGAAGAACGATTAAACATGTAAAATGCTATCTGCGAGTACAAATTACGATGTCGCTAAACTCTTGGATCGGTTAAACACCGAGACAATGGAAAGTTGCCCGGTGGGACAGGATTTGGCTATATTGGGTTATGCATAACAGTGATGTCATTTGCTCGCATGTGTATGTATTACGTTAGCAATGAATTAAAATGGTTAATGCTTGTTCAGGTGACAGTTCGAGTCTGGTGCCATCCACACACCGTTCACCAGGTTAACAGGCAGGTGCATGGTGGATCAGTAAATTATGGTGAATGCTTGCTAATTGTGTTCCCATGCCATGATCTACAGTATTTAAGGTATATGATCATATCTGGAGTACTGTTTATGATTAAACATCCACATTTGAAGAATGTTGTATCATGCAAAATGCATAAGAGCTAGATCGGTGAAAAAGTCATATGACTAGTTTGGAGTGCTCTTGAGTAAGACCTACAGAGATAAACACTCCACGGGAGTAGAGGTTGAGACCCCATATGAAAAAGGACGGGGTGATTGAGTGGTTCATCGACGGGTGGACACTCCGCTATACCGGTATAAACTACAGTTACAGATGCATTACAGAGATTTGATTTACAGTTTACAATTACAGTAAATTTGATTTATAGTTCACAGTCACGGAAATGATTTACAATTTATAGTCGTGGATTTGCTTTACCATATACAGTCGTGAAATTGATTTACAGATTAAAGTAGATTTGATTTATAGTTCACATCCATAGAAATGATTTACAGTTTACCGTCGTGAAATTGATTTACAGTTTACAGTTATGGATTTGATTTACAACTTACAGTTGTAAAATCGATTTACAGTTTACAGTCATGGATTTGTGTTGCAAATCACAGTAATGAAGTTGATTGAATTATTATATTAATGTAATGGTTTTATCGTGTGCTTGCTGAATCTTCGAACTCACCTATGCTTTGGTGTTTTTTTTAGGGTGATCCGGATTAACGGCATACATGAAATAGGAGTAGTCCTTTTACACTGCACTTGTGAAATAATTGCTTAGTATTACACTGAGCGTTTATGTTTAATCTCTTGTGAACCCGTGGTGGTGGGTCTCCATGGTTATGGATCCCATAGTCTGTTTATGTTATGGTTATTTGCAATTTGAAGTAGTTGGTTTATCGCAAATATCCTATGTTCGTGTTGACTTCTCCTTACCGGTAGTCTTAACCAAGGTTGAAATCCGTGATAGCGCACTGCTGCATTCTGCCGATAACAGGTTGTACCGCCAATGACCGAGAGGAAAACCTACGAGATTGAAATTTGAAAATTTTGAATTTGTAGATGTTTGGATGGGTTCCAGGGGGTATTGTACCTACATTGGATGCTTAAGAAGCTATTTAGGAACATGTTGGGCCCATGGGTTGGTTGTGTTGCATGTGAGGCATTATTGGATGCTATGAAGTAGTGCTTTTCTTTGTTGTGTTGCATGTGAGGCATTATTGGAAGTTTGGAACTGTGGAGTATTATGCATGCAAGAAGAAGAAAGAGAGAGAAGAAGAAGCAAGCAAAGAATAAAGCGGCAAAGAAAGAAAGAAGAATGGCAAGAAGAAGAATGAAAGCAAAGAAGAAGATGCAAAGAATGCTGCGAGAGGCGCAGAGAGGAGCAAGCGAGCAGCGAAGAAGAAGCAGCTGAAGCAGCAAAGAAGCGGGAGCAATGAGCAAAGACCAAAGAAGCAGCAATTGCTAGTTTCTTAGTTATTATATGGATATGAGCAATATTAGCATGTGTTTATGCCTTACTGATGCATGTGTTTGTTGATGTATGACATTGTAGTGATGGCTAGTAAAAGTATTAATGTTTGGGATCATGGAGAGAGACTAGGAGGTGCTGGTTGGAAGTGTAGATATTGTAAGCTTACGAAGTCAGGCGGAAGTAATGAAGAGACAGAAACTCCATCTGATGCAGTGGAGTACCAAGAGTCCGACGATAGTTCCTCTTCGTCATCTGATGATGGCGCTGATGGTGGGACATCTCACGATGGGGTACAAGGCCAACAAGACACATGTCAACCATTGGCATTCACTTGTGAGCAATATTTCACACATGCTACTCAGGATGAAGACCATGGTTGTCATGAGTCATGAATCATGAATAATCACAAAGACCTACATAAGGGCTAAGAACCGACAACAAGATCGTCTTCAACCACAAGACTCTTCTTCCTACGCATCATATGGTAGCTCATACTTTTTGCCGACATATGAGCGTCGAGATGCCAACTTACTATCTTCTGCTGATGATTCTCATTCGTCCTCAGACATCTCTTATCCTCTTTACCACCTGGCTCATTATGAAGGACTTGTCTACAATGATGACAATGAGTACATTGCACAACCTTCGCGTTGGAGCACAATGTATTAACTTGTATTTTGTACAAAAACTCTTTTATAATCTTTCGGTCTTAATTCCACCGGGTTTTCAGTTTTCTACGGTTTTTCCAGAATCGATTCTGGGTTTCCTACGAATCTCAATTCAAAATTCAAATTCCAAATTTTCTCCGGCTTTTTCTCGGATTTCGATTCAGGGTGGTAACCGCCGATTCACGGTATCGCCCGTGGCCGAATTGCCCCGTTCGGATTCGAACCTTGGTCTTAACAGAACAGGTGCGGCTAAAAGTCTTTTAACAGCACTAATTTGAGATGGTAAAAGTGTGATGGTAACATCTTGGGCCCTGTGGAGGGCCAAGGTGTTGCAGAAGTGCATTATGCAGTCATAAATCTAAATTTACATTTGAGTAATCCTAGCTGGTTTTTTATCCAAGTACTGATCGATGTTTATGGTAACCATCGGTTTTTCGAACCTAGTCACATACGACGATTTTCAACTAGTAAATTATTTGCCACTTTCCCTTATTTTTGCCGAGAGAAACAACAGGGCAACATGGATAATCTCAAGCGTGTACTAGTTGCACTAGAAAAAGACATAACAGTCAAAAAAAGAAATATAGATATAGTGAGTAAAGATCACCATAGCCTAGGTATTGGTATACACATTTCTAGAAAAGCACTAGGTGCACTAGGGTATTTTGTATCTCACATCAATGTTTGCGTATTTTTCTATTTGCAACAGGAAAAAGAGAAAAACAGTGTTGCTTTATGCCATTCTTAATGGTCAAACTCATTGACACGCTGGGAAATGACTGATTTTCCATCTCTTCCCTAGACATTGCTTTTTTGCTCTGGTGCATTGGTGTTCCTCACATGAACTATTGTTCTGTGTAAGGAAGGCAGATCCCAATGCAATATCCCAAAGCCGGGTGGCACACGGGGTGAGAGGAAGGTTAAGGGTAGCTATTAAAAATTACCAAGGTCAATGGTTTGACCATTGACAATGCCATAAAGCACTGTTTTGTCTTTCCAGTGATATATACAGAAATAAACAAACATTGATGGCAAATGTTGCAAAGTCGCAGTGGCACATACAAAACATTTCCTTGTCTTAACAGCTATTTGCCCTCAGAGCTTCAAATTGCCGATTTCTTTACTAGATCTCAGACCAGGGGACAGCACGGTTTCCTTCTATCCTATTTGGTCACACATAGCGTTTTACACGTATATATACACCAATTCGTCCATGATGCAACTTATCAGTGTTTTCCCCAAAATATAACATTTCCAACATAAATAATTTGTATCATTTTGAATGTCAATTGCACAAAATAACTACAACAAATCTAGGTCAAAAGCATGAAAGTACTTTTCTGTAATAATTTCACTGAATTTTCAGTTTCAAATATGACTTAAGACCTGAAAAAAAATATATGAACTTCAATTTCGAAGGCAGGACACAAGCAGCGCAAACAAATCAATCAGAGCAGAAAACCTGAATAATATTTCTTAACAAGTGGCTACATGTCAAATATATTCTGTTGATTTTTACAGAACATAAACATGTGCCCATGTGCACATATAGTCTGCTTGGACATGCATGATGGCATGTGTGCACACTGTAGTCAGGGGCACTCCAATTCATATAATATTTTTCTCAATAGGGACCATGAACAGATTTGCTATCTGTGATAAATCAAGCATTTCAATGCAGAAAATCGTATTAACAGCAATTAGGTTCTTTATGGGCTGAGTGATACCTGCCGGCTCAAAGCGGATGTGACCAGGCCGAACCACAACTGGAACAATATCATCTGATGTATCAGATTCTTCCTCATCTGCTTTATGGCTTGAAAAAGGCAAATGCGAGTCGTTTTGATTGCTTGATGAGCAAGGCAAGCCATCTTGGTTGCTTGACAATGGACAATCAGCAGCAGTTGGTGATTCCTGGCAGTGCACATTCTACAAAATATACATTGTGGATAAAAATACTTCGTTAACACCATTTATGCCTAGTATATATATTAGACCAGATAAGGTAGCAACTTTGTTGGGGGTGAGAACTTGCAATTCATGCCAGCCATTGGAGTGGGGACCGATAACTGAGATACAGGCAGGTTTCCATCTACTAGCAGCCCCACATGGACTTTTAGAACAAGCCCTCTTCTTTTCCTAAATTGCAGCCATTTCCCCACCAATTCTACCTTCTACACCAAGGTTCTACCCCCTCAATACCCACATTAACATGATCCCACATGTGCGACACTCCTACAACCACTTCTTCGCGGCTGGCAAACCACCCTACCTACTGTCTCCTTCACAAAAGCAGCGAAGTAGGTGGACACCAGCGAGGAGGCACTTTCGGAGGAAGCGAGCAATGGGACAGTTTTCCTGCCACAGTGAGAAATACTTCCAAGGCGGTGACAAAAGGAGTGCCATGAAGGTGGGATCGGGTTTGAATAGAAGAAATGTGGAACTGAGGCTTGGTTTTGTCAAAATTTGGAGAATATCCCACACCCTTTATTCATAGTGCTTAAGATAACAATTAGATACGGACTCCTAGACAATGAACCTCCTACTAGACTACAAACTCGGACTTTTCTTAGACTCTAATACTAACTCAACAACAGTTCTCATGGGAGGCTTGGAAAAAAGTGCAATTTAAGACAAGAACAGAGCTTGCTTCGAAAAATTCCATATGGGGTTGCGACTTGTGAGTTTTTCGAAACGGCTTGTATCTCCTGTTGCCCACCAATCCAGCAGTTCTTGCCAGTGGCTCACAAATCCAACAGCATGAACAGAGTTCCTACCTGATGCGCCCTTGTATAGACATAAAGAACCCTATAAAAGCCAGAAAGGAAATACAAACATATCCATTAACACAATACCTCTTTCAATTGTTCTTTGGCTTTCTGCCTACGTTGTTTTTTGAGTCTCCTACGACGAGCACTTCGACTCTCTAGCTGACAAGACACAAGACAAAGCAGAGATAGATACATGAACTAAAATGTACAGACAGAAAAATCATTACATCATAACTTTTGTTTCAAAATTTTACTATGATAGTTATCACATCAAAATAAAGAGGAACTAAAGGAACATAATTCAGTCTGATGTTTTGTCTTATAAAAGCTGCAAGCATATATCAGATTTAAAAAAAAAAAGTAAATACAACTCCATCCAAACCTCCAGGAAGTTCAAGTGTCGGTAACAGTAACATCTGGTTGTGCAATTGTCACTGCCACAAGAGGCTCACTGTTCAGTAATAAACCATCGACAAAGGAACTCAGCAATACACCAAACAGAGGATACGATTAATCAAGTATACTCCAATGGCCAATTACTGGAGCATGTGAAAGGGTTTTGAAACTCAAAAGGATGCAGTTCAGCGTACAACCCATTGGCAAGGAACAACAAAAGCATCCAGATGGATACTAACTCAGATGAGAGGAGCTGGGCTCTGGTAGATCCAGGGACTATTGATAGGCATGCACGACTACTAACTTAGGGAGTGTTTGGCATTGTGCATTGTTGTTGGTTTTTTAAAAGCACCTTGATCATACTATATTCGGATATATTGACTAATTAGCAGACTACTTTTAGATAAGTAACAGATAAAATCCACTAAATATGTTAAAATTCTATGTAACTAACTAGATTCCACAAAGCTAATTGCAAGACAGTCCAAATCTAAAGAAAAGTCCACTAACGGATATGTTGAAGTGAGTTCGGAATTGCGCCAGCTTTAAAAAGCACTTTATTGTACTATTTAGGACATAGTAAATAACTGAAGATCTTTTTTACCCAAAACAGATATTTCACTATAACTATCAGCGACACAGCACAGCAATGCCAAACTGGCCATTAATCACTTGTAGAGAAACAAGCATTATTGCTTTGGACTACAAAAAGAAAGTACTCTTTTTTGTCTGCTTTTCCCTTCTATATATTTACACCATGCGCATAAGTACTATCAGCCAAAACAATGTATAGGATAGATTATCTCCGAAAAAACAATAGAATCAGAAGAAAATTATGATTTGATTTTTTAAAAAAAACTAATCCATGCATTAGATAATAGCTAAAACAGAAAAAAAAAAAAACAAAGATGTTCGCCATGGCAGTGTCTTTTGCAATGAGATAAAATAGATCATCTCTAGGCTTCGCAACATACAATAGAATTACATCACAAAGGCCAATTGCCAACTATACGAACTAAAGTTGATGAAAACAATATTTTAACAAATACATGCATAGAGAGGAGACTAGATACAAAGTAACATGCGTAGAATGCAAACTGCAAACCCTTGATGTATCTAGAGAGAAAAATCTCGACTTAAGCAAACCTTTTTAGAATCACTTTGAGCATTACAGCCAGCCACCTGTGTGTCGCAGTTCAACTTGGTTTGGTGGCTCCTAAAAAAATTCTGACATGAATTTCTGCCATGATGTAATAAAATGAACAAAGACTATTATAGAATCTTCAATATCAAATTGATATGACATTTGCATGCAATGTTGCATTATATTTAGTAGCAGAGAAAGTGAAATAATATGACAAGCATGCAATGTAGGACATACTAGGGATTTGATGTTGATATTCTGTTGAGTTGCATATATACAAACAAATAGCATAATTGTGGACTCGTGTTTGTTTACCAAGCTATTACCCCATTTTACAGTGGTACTTCCTACATCACAAAATAAGTCATCGTGGGATCCATGTGGTCAAACTTTTGTAACTATGACCATACATATGAGTGAAAATATATAATTGAGGCTTTTGTTTGTGGACTTAGAATGGCTAAAAGTTAGATTGTCTCCACCTATGGTGGCTGCTTTGTCTAGCTGGATTGTTTAAGGGCTTTTCTTCTTTTCTTCTCCTACCTCTGTATTACTTTCGTATCAATTAATATATATTTCAGTAAGGCTATCCCCTAATGTTTCCCATCACAAAAAAAAGTAAAAATATATAGATTGACAACATGGAAATAATGTCATTAGATTTGCCCTTAAAAAGAATTTCATAACATACAATTTTTACTATGTACTAGTATAGTTTGTTTAAAAAAACATACTCAAAATCTTGCATTGTAGACTGAAAAGCCAAAAACATCATATATTTAGTCACGAGGGAGTAGCGCTATCCCAGAATCGCTATACTTTTAGACATCTTATACTTCTTTTGTTACTTAAATGATTGCTTTATTCAAAATCATGGTACTCTTTTATAATAGTGCAAATGTTTAGAAGTTTATGTAATACCTTTGTACTATTTCTATAAACAAAATGGTAACAATCACACCATACAACTCAGTTGAATAGTAAATTGAAATATAGAGAAGTACATGTCTTGTTTTTATGTGTGTGAGAACTGAGAACAATATTGTGATTAATTAACATGTTCTCAAAGCAACAGAATTGATAGTCAATATAGCATCATATATAAGGCAATATCATGAGTTCATGACAGTGGTAACACTGACACTGAGATCAATATGGCATCAGATATAGGACCTATTCTTTTTGGCTGCGGCTGATGGATTTTTGGCTATTTGCGACAGAGATTGCGAAAAGAGATATACTCATTTGTGATTTTTTATGGTACAGATATTAAGTTTTTAACGTGTACTATAATTAAATTGTAGACCCCGCCTTAAAAAAAATACTCCGTTTGAAAGTTAGGTACTGTAACAGAAGTCAAAATCTAAAAAGAACAGGGCCATAAGATAGCAACATAATGTATTACATAAATTGGATTTTTGTTAGAATCATGATCACATTAAGACTATCCTAATTTACGAATCTACAATCAGGTCCTCTCAAACAAATGTAGTCCGCAGAACTGGTAGACTATAAGAGTTAGACCCAAAATATATTGCTGATAAACTTGATACGCTATAATGTAAACTAATTTACTGCCAATTACTAGTACTAGTTTTTTAGCTTGGATTGGTACTTTGTTGGCCATAGTCTGTGGTGGTACAAGAAAAAAAAATGTTTATCAGATTGGAGTGGCATAAGAAAGCTATTTGGTATAGGAGGACTTCATATAGCACCTCTCAGTTTTTTGCTCTTCCTCCAAGGTGACAGTAGCTTCAGCTTGTATCGCCATCTTCTTTGCTTCAATCTCAATAGATGATGGCTTCAACATTTTGGAGTCACACTGATCCCTGTCTTGGTGAACACTATCCTCCTTGTTGCAATCGAGGTGCTTTCCAGGGTCTGTCACCTTCAGTTTCTTTCTCCTACATCAAAAAATAGATAACAGGATGAACAGAACAGAACAGTACATAGGACGGTAGAAGCTAACATCAATGCAGATGGAAAAGCTAGCTGTTTTGGGATCTAACAGAAAATCAAAATGATATTCTGTCTAAATGGAGGATAAAATAAGCTATTTAGGTGGGCAAAGCCAGCTTTGA
Source organism: Melocanna baccifera (assembly GCA_036346265.1). Taxonomy (NCBI): domain Eukaryota; kingdom Viridiplantae; phylum Streptophyta; class Magnoliopsida; order Poales; family Poaceae; genus Melocanna; species Melocanna baccifera. The sequence goes on from CM070708.1 coordinate 5,279,072, forward strand.
GGGTTTTAGAAAGTAGATAGCTTTTTTGTACAAAAGAAAAAAAAAGTGATAATCCCTAGTTGGCAAAAGGAAAATAAAAATACAAGAATAAAAGCAGAGGATACTTTAAGCTCTCAGGTACTCCTGCATCTCCATCTCGCCATTTCCTCTTAGAACTTACATCCTCCTCATTTTGTAGATTGCGGTTAGCAGTTGCATTTTCTTCGCACTGGTTATCACATTGTACCTCTTCTTCTTGGTGCTTACTATCGTCCTTTTGATACTCGATTGCAAGGATTCCGTCATCTATTGGAAGCGGTTGCTTCTCTATTATCTCAGGATCTTGAATACAGCGTACATCATTATGTTGTACTAACTTCTTGAAAGCTTTCTGTTTAACCCTGCAATACAAAAAAAGGGGATTGTTGTAAATAACATCATTTTCACAAGAAGTTACCCATTATTTGTGGATAAAAACCATTATTTGTTATTTAAAGGAAATAAGTTTAGTTATATCAGGATACACATCGAAAATATCATTTAACTGCCACGCAGATGCCCCATATATTCCCAATTCTCTTATTCGTGGGCATCAGAGATTGACTAGATATTTCGTGGGCATCAGAGATTGATTAGATATGATACTTGGTCGGGTTTATTGTTTTAGAAAAAATGGCAGAGATACATGACAATGAAACATAGCACCCTGTGAATTTCACATGGGTATTCTGTATTTCGTGGGCATCAGAGATTGACTAGATATGATACTCGGTCGGGTTTTTATTGTTTTAGGAAAAATGGCAGAGATACATGACAATGAAACATAGCACCCCGTGAATTTCACATGGGTATTCAGCATAGTCACAAGCCCAGAACCCAACGTTTCCTCTCAGTCAGCATAACAAATGAAACCCAAAGATCAAGACGCCACAATGGCACATGAGCACATGCATGCACACCACGTTCCATGCACCACAGTAAATGCAAAGAACAATTCAATTCACAAACAGTTACCTTATGATATCCTTGTCCCTGAAGATGCAAGTCGACTCGAATGGTGGCAAGGCAAATCCATCCATCTGCACAAAGAGACCATCCATCCATCTGTCATTAACACACGAAGCGGAGCTTCTATGTGCAGATAGGATCAATAAAAAAAGGAAAATTCCACCAAGCATCTAAGACTACCCAGAAAGCCTCAGGCATTGGTGCAAGACTATCCAGAAATCCTCAGGCCCTGGTGTGTGCAGTCATCCCCACTAATCAAGAAACCACATTTCGGGGGTTCCGATCAAAACCCAGCACACAAAGGGGGAAGAAGGAATGGGAAGGAAGAGAAGGGGGGAATCAGTGCGGAAAGTGAGGGGAGTGGGTCCCACCGAGAGAACGATGCCGCGGGGACAGGAACGGAGGAGGCGGAAGCGGGCGGCCACGTGGGCGGCGAGGTCGGCGACGGTGGCGAGCTCCGAGCGGAGTAAGAGCCAGCAGCGATGGAGGCCATCCTCCCGCTGCGCTCGCCGGAGGAGGCGGCGGTTGTCGAAAACCAGCCGAAGCCTCACCTTCGCCGGCGGCGTGGCCATTGGTATTGTGGGAGGAGGGTTTTGGTTTTTTTCTCTCCTTTTCCCCTTTGTTTGAGGGTTTGGGTTTGGGGCCTCTATGCGTGGAAAATGGAGTGGCGTAAGGTGCTCATTTGGGTTTACGAAACTTCGGTTCTATATTTTTATTTTTAAGTTTCTGTTTTAGATTTTTAATAATTTATTTCTCTAAGAATTTAGAGATATCTCTAAAAAATATTTAGCTAGTACATTAACTTTAGATTCATAACAGAGGGATTTAAGAGAAATAGATCATACTACCCCTAGTTGTAACACTTTTTTATCTATTGTTGAATTAACAAAAAAATAAAGACAACTAGTCTTATGTATTATTGTACTTCAAACAATTTCTCTTTAACTTTTCATACTATTACAAGTAACATGACGGATTTCACCAACTTTCATCAATTGCATTTGCAAGGTCATCACGAAACCTATCCATATCTCTATCACTCAATTGTGACGTTAACACATCCGATACATCTTGAGAAATAATATATTTTGCATATCTCGATAGTATTGTTGACACATAATTAGGATTCCACCCGAACATACGAAAATACTTGTCCAGCGAAGTATGATCATGTACAAAGTTATGAAGTCCTATAATAGTTACAACAATCATCTTTTGCTTAGACAAATGAAAATTCAGCATCTTCAGAAGAATTCTCCATTTCATCTTCTATACACCAAGGGTCCTCTCTACGATGTTACAACCATTTGAATGCACTTTGTTAAATTTTTCTTTCACACCACTTGGAGCAGCACCTCTTCAAAATTCAGGAATATGGTACATTTTGTCTCTTGTATGGTGCTAGATACCTCGATCTATTCGGATAACTGGTATCGACAAGATAATATTTTTCTAAAGATTAAGGTGCAAATTACCACTGTTAACATCACATGTATGAATATTAGTATAAATAAAATTACAAATGATTTGAAAAATAAAACTTACCGTGTGGAGAATGTGGAAAGATATATTTATCCACATGCAATGCATGATAAAGCACACTAGTATCATGCATTGCTCCTGGCTGACCAATAGATATGTATGCGAAGTGCATATCAAAATCACATATGGCCATCATATTTTAAGTCGTTTTCTCTTATCTACCAATATATCTAATCTAATCTTCTAATTGAACGGTTGCAAAGATGTGTGTACCATCAAGAGATCCAATATAGTCTTTGAAATATGGCCACATCCTCTTATTATTTCTAATTCTACTATAAATAGTAGAGAAGTTAGTATCCTTTAACTGCATAATATCGTAAAACATTTTGACCACACACTCCAAAACCTCGGCAAACTTTTTGCTAATTATCTCACCAGAATGCTTAAACCAATTATGCTATGTCACCCATCTGCTACGTTAATATCATCCAATCATGAATTCAATGTATTAGCATATTGGAAGCACATTTCATCATGTTTTATTTATCTTTCTTAAACAAATCATAACATCTGAAAGCTTTGTCTAAATTAAAATTTCTATTTGTTGATAGAAGTGGAAAAAAGAACATCAAGAATCTTTGAAAAACATAGGTTCAAATGATGAGACTTCCTAGACAAGTTCAGATTTTACACTGAACACACAAGAACATCAAGAATCTGACGTTATCCAAAGTTTTAGTCTTCCTGACTTCACCAGAATCACATGCTTTTGATAAACTATTGTAAGAACAAACAAATGACACGGCTATTCAGTCTTTCTAGAGCACCCAGAATAATAAAAATTATGGCGTATAACCGCGCAGGATCCCAGATCCTCACATCTAGCCTCAAAAACAAAATACAGAATCACAATCTTTGTTCTCTCAAACTTCCATGCTAACAAATTTTAGCTCCAAATTGCAAAATTCAGCATGCTATCAAAAGTAAATTGCAGCCTCTAGCCCTCATATCTGAAAACCCTCAAACCTTAGCTAATCTAGTCCAGTATTGCAACAATTTGAAACACTAGCATTTAGTGTAAGATAACAAATAAGAAATAAATCCAAATCAACAAGTTTAGGTTTAGTTAGCACACTTTACCAAGGAAACATAGGCCTATCTGCTTACATATTTCACTATCATTTGAGCTAATTTAAGATCATACAAATGACAAGGACAATGAAACCATTAAAATGATAAACAGATCATTTGCAACTTAATTCATGAGTACATCAATTCAACACTGATACATGATGAAAATTGAAAATCAAGTCCCATTTGTTCATCCGTGCAAAGGCTTAGCATCAAACATTGATATAGCAGTAGCTGTCAAATTTGTTCATCCATCCTTCCTCCAATTTTTTCCAAATACCAAAGAAAGAATATAGAATTGAGATGGAGTTTTGGGAGGATGAATTACCTTGAGGTGGCGGCGACGTCCGAGATTGGCCGGGAGGTGGCGGCGGTGGTGTTGCGAATCAGAGGGAGGCAACAAAGTTCGGACCTAGCAGGGAGGCGGCGGCGGTGGTGGTTCTCAATCGGAGGGAGGAGGAGGGACTTGGAAAGCGGTGGTGGTGCCCAACCAGAGGCGCTGGTGCTCAGATCTGGAGGGAGGCAAAGGAGAGGGCTAGGGTTAAGGGGATCGAGAGCAATTGAGGAATTGGGAGGGGGATGTGAACGCCGGAATAAGACCTCCTAACCTTACAGAGGAGAGGAAGCCGGTAGACGCTTTTGTGCTCACCATGGAGATGCCAACATCGCTGAGCAAGCCGATGAGGAAACATTGGAGTTGTCGCCCAATCACGAGAGCTATCGCCTCCACCGAAAGATTCGGCCGATGCGATTCTCTACGAAAATCCGAAGGGGCCGAAGGGATATAACAGATGGCATATGCGGGTAACTTTCCTCAACTTCCATGGGCTAGTTCATTTTACGGGTGTTGGCTCCCCACAAGAATCCACATCAACCCAGCTTTTTCTGGTTAGTTCATTTTGGAACCTCATGAGAAGCAGAATCAGTTAATTTTGAGAATCTGGTTGTTTAGCACAACTTCACTAGATTCAACAAAGATGTTTGGATCAAGAGCTCTACTAAACAGGCCCTTAAGCTTCTAGCTTTTTGTTACTGTAGTAGCTTTTTTGTACTGTAGCTGCTGGTAGCGTAATTAAATTTTAAAAATTAAAAAAATAGTTATATCATCACAGACAATAGAAAGAAATAAGGAAAAAAGACAAAAAAAAAGCCCAAAAATTAGCCAAAAGTATAGGAAAAGACAAAATTAAGAAGCTAGAAGTTAAAAACTAGAAGTTTGAAACTGAAGCTCAATCGAGCATAGTCATCAGGGCATGTTTAGTTGACCTTTATATTCTTATTTTTCAACGAGAATCTGTTGCTACGTCTGAAAAGTATTTGGCTAGTAGATTGGCTCCAGATTCATAAAAGGGGAATTTGAGGGAAATAAACCATACTACCCCTAGTTTTAACACTTCCATTTTACTATTTTTCTTTTTCTTTATTGATTATTGGTGCAATTTCTTTCCAGAACACTGAGAAGGAAATGTAGCCCTGGCATCTTGATAGATACGATATGTCTAGTAGAATAAATCATACTAATGTAGCCTATAATCAAGATGAGAATGACATTTTTGAAGATGTGTATTGAAGCTAAAATTGATGTGCCACTATTCTTTGATGATGTCAGCGTTTTTCTCTCCTTGTGTTTAGCTTATGCACAAGGTCTCAGGCTTAGTTTCCAACGCGTTGTCCTTTATATACAGTGAAGAAAATGGCTTGCATACGATAATGTTACTTGAATATTAAGCATATGAAATAACTATTGAAAGTATCATCCACAAAGTGATAGAAACCATAATGTTATATTGACATGACTATAAAAATAGAGAATTCTTTATGTGTTATTGTACTTGAAATAATTCTCCTTTGACTTTTTGTACAATTATGACTAACATGGCAGATTTCACAAACTTTCATGAATTGTCATTGCAAAGTCATCGCGAAATCTATCCACAGCTCTACCACTCAATTGTGATGTTAACACATCTGATGCATCTTGAGAAATAACATATTTTGCATATCTCGTTGGTATTATGAATACATAATTAGGATTCCGCTCAAACCTACGGAAATGCTTGTCCAGCGAAGCATGATCACGTATGAAGTTATGAAGTCCTATAGTAGCTGCAACATTCATCTTTTGCTTAGACAAATGAAAACTTAGCATTTTCAGAAGAATTCTCCATTTCATCTTCCATACACCAAGGGTCCTCTCAACGATGTTATGACCGTCTGAGTGCATTTTGTTAAATTTTTCTTTCTCACCAGTTAGAGCAGGATCTCTCTGAAATTCAGGAATATGGTACATTTATCCCTTGTATGGCACTGGATACCTTGGCCTATACAAAAAATCAGCATTGAAAATAAAATATTTTTGGACTGTTCAATCGGCCTTATCGTTCGCCCGGCATGAACCTGCCCGCGTTGTTCATCTGTGCCATCTAGTCTCGGCCGTATGTTTCCTCCCCGAGCCACACATCATTCATCCAGTGGTCCGGCTATTGTTCATCATCTCCGATCGAAACTCTCTCTGTCGCCGCGTTTTTCTTAGTTTTTGCGCTCCAGACGAACTCTGCCGCTGTCTCCGTCTAGGATTCCTCGGCATCTGGGTATAAAGCTATTCCACCGCCCTCGTCCCTTGCATCCCACAGTCGGGATCGCTCCGTGTGCTCGCCTCCTTTGCAACTGCCGCGTCGTCTTCATCTTCGTCCAGCAGCCGCCGTCGCCATCTTCGTTGAGCGCCACCGCATAACCAGTCTGTCCTCGTTGATGACCACCATCCGTCAGTGAGCCCCATCACCTCCTCACTGTCTCGGTCTGCTCCAGCCATCGCTCTGCCACTGCTCAATTCCCGTGCACCACTACCTCGCCCGTCGCGCACCCGTGACCATTCGAACACCAAAGAGACATCGCCCCTTTGCCTCCCGCAGCCAATCGCTAAGTGATACGGGTCATCACCATTCGGACTGTCCGAACATTATCACGCTTCTGGACCGTTCGATCATCGTCAGACCATCAGATCATTGTCAACCCTTCGGACTGGTCTGAACCTCTCCGCCTCCTCAGCTGTCCGATCAATGTTGGACTGTCTAATCAACGTCGTTCTCAAACAGTCCGATCCTCTCCGCCCCCTCAACCGTTTGATGGACGATGGACTGTTCAATCGTCACCATCATTCGGACTATTCAAACATCCTCAACCATCCAAACCGTATGATTGTTTTCAGACTGTTCGATCGCCGTGCCATTCACCAAGTCTAAACCGCCCAGCCGAGTCAGCCGTCCACGTCAATTTCCACCTCAGCCCTAGATCCTACGTGGTCACCATGTGTCAGTGCCATATCAGCACCAAAGCCGTCCCAGATGCCACGTATCCGCCATGTCATCCAGCCCCAGCTTGCCACTTCAGCAGCCGAGTCACACCGTTCACTATTCTGTGAGTTGAGTCCACCAAAGACTAGCATTTCCGTGCATGAGTCCACATCACAGTAGAATTTTCAAATTTCTAGTATTTTCTTTGGATTAGATTTTCCAATAGCCCGTTCTCATTTGTCTTAACTCCGATTAACTCCGTTCGTTTTCCTAAATTCATCTAAAATTGGGCTCTATCATTTGGTTCTATTTTTAAAGTTTTTGGAGTTCATTTAAATTTTATTTGATTTTTGTGGCTCTTTTTTTCTTCCTCGTTAGATCATATCTTCGGAGGAGCAGAAGTACAACTAGAAGATCAAGAGTTCATAATTGAGCAAGGCCAAGGCAAGTCATGTGCCTTCAATCATGTTGAATCTAGTTTTTAATCTATTATTTAATTATTTTATTTTTAATTATCATGCATCGCTATTTTATTACAAACCTTCGTATAAAATAGTTGTTGTCCAATTTGATTATTTCCACCTTGATAATTTGAATAGCATGATACCATTGACACCTTAGGATAGAAAATTTATTTAGTGATACAATATTAGTTGTCACATGAATTGTATGATTAATTTGCATAGCCATGCTTATAGTCTTATGGGTTCATCATTACATGTGATTAATTAATTAATTTTAAATTAATGAGATATGGAATCATAATTGGTGCCATAGTTATGAAATTTATATGCCATGACATTGGTCTGTCATTGGTGTTGGTTATATAAAATTGATTTTCACTTGGGGCGAGTGATCGTGCAGTAAAGAAAGAAGTGTCGATTCATTTCGATGGATGTGGAAATCTCGTCTGGATAATGTCTAAGGACTTAATTTTGTGCGTTATTAATCTAGGTCGTACTATGCAAACAACATGTCTAGTATGGGATAGACCTAGCTGTAGGATCAAGGATAACCGACTAGAGGGGGGTGAATAGGAGGTTTTAAAATTCTTGGCTAAATTAAACAATTAATGACAAGGTGATCACTAAACAATAATTTAAGTGAAGAGCAATGCTACACAATATAAGCATGACAATAAGCAATAAGTGAACAAGAGTAATTGCTACAATAAACAAGAAACAAACACAAAGTAACACTCGACGTTTTTACCGTGGTATCGAAAACTTGCCGGTTTTCACTAATCCACGTTGAGGTTAGCCTGAACTAATCGGACCGGCTCCACGAATTAAGCCGAAGCACCTCGATCACGAATGGTAGCTCTTCCTTCTCTCCGGAGATGGTGAGCTCCAACCACTCATAATTTGGCTCGGGCTTCTTCACAACCTTATCAAAGAAGTCACCGGCAAACAACCTCCTTGCCGTCTAGGTGCTAGCAAGAGAATGGACCAATGAATTCACTTGATGACGCTTGAGTTCAATTGGATTAAGCTAGAAATGAATGCACTCAAAAATGCTCCACAAACTCAAAATGAAGGCTCAAGAGAGAAATGAGGGTGGAGTAAATGCTTAAGGGCTCAAATGAGTTCAATGAATCTTCAGTAATCTGCCCAAGTGCAGGTGGGGGATATTTGTATCCTCACCAACCAAAACTAACTGTTGTTGAAAATTAATACAGAAAAATCAGGGAAATCGAAACTACCGCCGTGCAAAGTGTGGAACTACCGCATTTTACTGTAGCACTCTGTAACGGCTATGTCAGACAGTTAGTACTAGCCGTTTGAATTTCGCGCGGTACTACCGCCGTTTTAAGTGCGGTACTACTGCTCTGCGGTAGTTCCGCTGGACATGCAGTACTATCGCACTGCAGTTATTACGTTGTGCTAAATTCGGTACTTCCGATTTCTGACTAGTTTGATTTCTCTTCAGGGTGCTCTCTGGAAAAAGCATACCAGAAACCGGTAGTTCCGTAAATCATGCGGTATTACCGCCTTGCGGTAGTTCCGCCATTGTAAAACCAAAACTACCAATTTTATTTGAGTCTAAGTCCCCCGAAGGGTGCTCTCTGGAAAAAACGTACCGCTGTAAAATCGGAACTACCGAACTGCGGTAGTTCTGCTGTGTACATGCCGGAACGACCGCAGGCCGGTAGTTCTGTTGTGTATGGGGTACTACCGTTTTTACTGGGAGAGCACGGTTAACTTTAGAGATTATTTTCAAATACATGCATGATCCTAGATTGATCCAATGTGCACCAAAATATACTATCAAGTTACTTTCACAAATCTCTCTTAATAGTACGGCATCTAACCTATAATCCGGTCTTCCACTTTTACTCCTAAGACCGATGAAATTTAAAATAGACCCAAAATCTTATGTAGCTCATCTATGAAATCTTGGCGTCAATATTCCTTGCAGCTTGTTCTTTACCTTTGCACACATGAGACTTTATCTATACGATCTTAGCACACACATTAGTCCTATGTTCATAATTCGTCATTAATTACCAAAACCATAATCTTAAGGGGGCTAGATACTTTCACTAGCTGATTAATTTATCATATTTCAATTTTAATCTCGCCATTATGGTGGACATGGTTGCTGATTTTCATGAGGCGCAACAGGAGCTGTGATGCAAAATCTTAATGGGCGAGATTGAGTTGAGGTTGAACATTGTAATGGTTTTGTTGTGATTTTATTTAATGTGAGGATGATCATATTGTGTGGGTATAGTTGTGCAACCTCTATAAAGTGTAGAATTATTCAAATAGCCATGTCATTGATTATAGACAATGCTCAGTGATTTTACATAAAGAGTAGATATTTTTTCTAAAATTTTGGCTGAGAGAGCTGTGAAAAATGAGTGGTTAGTTCACTGGTAGTTCATTATATGAATGGTTGGTTCATGTGTGGTTCATTGGAGTGGATGGTTAGTTCACTTATAGTTTATATAATTTTTTATTATTTATTCATTATAGTTTTCCTTAAAAATTTGCTTTCAATCTATTTATTGTATTTACTTTAAATTACTGTCTTTTGCAAAATAATCTTTCAGCCATCCATTCATAAGCCTTGCATATTATATTGCACATTTGTTACTACGACTTGCTGAGTATCAATGTACTCACGGCTTTATGCCCACTGTTGCTTAGTTGGAGAAGAAAAACCATATCAACAGGAGGTACCAGAAGGAGAATACTTTGATAACTTCACGGACTAGGACTTTTCTTCTCAATCGATTACCTGTGGGTATGTCGAATGACTATTGCGCTTAATTCTGTTTTCCACTGAGGTTTCTTAAGCCCTTCAGGCTATTAATTGTAAGCTACGGTCGTACTCCGATAATTATTAATATTTGAGTCTTTTCCTTTATTTTATCATGCATATAGTCGATATTTTATCTACGTTACACTATGTGCACTTGCATAATCCTAGACTAGTGCGGTATACACAAAGAGTCCGAATTTGTATATTTGGGTCTTGACAATCTCCCTTGTTTATACGACCACCAACAAGGAGCAATCAACATATATGTAGAATAATTGCAATAAGACATGGATTCCATATCACACATAGACATAACAGCTGATTGCAAATCACATATAAACATAACATGAGCAAAAGCTAGGGCTCCACGCCCAAGAAGGCTCAAAACTATGAGCATGAAAGCATATTTAACACAACAACGAACCACATATGGCATGCATATGGAAGTTGATGAGGACATCCCCATTACATACACATCTTCCACTCCAAGCATGCATGAGAATGTCTAAGAACCTGTGAGCCCAATGACGAGGGCAAGAGCCAAGCTTTTAAACAAACAGGTGCTTTTGTTTCTTAAAGAGTTTCCTTTAATTGATGATGAACTTAGGATACTACCTCATGCTAGTATTTTATGTATTCTTAGGTATGACTCCTGTGAAGACTTAGGAGAGCTAAAGGGAGGAGCCCAAGGACTTAAACTACAAGTTTTGGATAAGATTATTCAGCCAAATTCGTACCTCCCACAAGCCCAACTGGATTCCAACTCAGATTCAACTCAGAATTCAATTCGGACTCGGTTCGGGACAGCCTGACAGGCAGTCACTTTGTACTCGTTGGAAAGATAATTTCAAGGGCTACGCAATGGATCTAGTCCCAGCATCAAATTCGTCTCAGATCAAAAGTTATGACCGAAACAATATGACGGCTGTGAAATCTAGTTTCTTTTTTGTGAGAGTTCGTATCTAAAACCATATAGGGTTGAGTTGTACTTGGTTTATGGACTCTATGGACGTCCCAAGGGGCCATATAAGCCATGTATTGGCAGCCTAAGGGCTTAGACCACGTTTGAGAATAATCAATCTACTAAAGTTTGTTCGAGTTTATTATTGCTGCTTAAATTCCGTGAGGGAATTAAGAGTGTTCTTCAATCAAGATCGTTCAGCTTTTCCGCTGGGAATTGGGTGCACGATAGATCTTCGCTTGGTGGTCGGTGAAATCGACGTGAGTGTGTTTTGGCGGATTAAAGAGTGTTCGTCCTTTACACTAGCATTGGAGGATTGCTACGATTCATCAAGATTCCTGCGAATATCCATCATACGTCGAGAAGATCGGGCGACCCCGTATCATCTGGTGTCAGAGCGCGGTTTACTCGGTAGGATCTTATCCCTTTAATATTAGATTGATTTATTTTGTCCTAAAGTCCATTAAACTGAAAATTGCCTCACAAAAAAATCCAAACCCTAGTTTCGCATCTGTTATTTTCGTGAGTTTTCTTAAGTTTTGATCCATTAGAAATTTTTTTTACGTGCTGATCTTAGTGTCCTTTTGCGTTGCTTGATCGTTACGTCTTTAATCTTTGAAAATCTACTAGTTGATTTTTCAATTAGCATCTAAAAAAAGTAGGTTCAATTTACTTTTTGAAATCTTGTTCTTGCTGTTCATGTAAGATCTTTGCATATCTTGAAAGAATATATCTGGGTTTCCTTTTCTTAATTGATTTGGCCACAAGAAACCCTAGCTATCACAAGTTTGTGCCACAAAAAAAAATCTTAGTTGCACACATTCAGACCGTCTCAAATTTGTTGCGGTTTGAATTCTGAGCGTCTGTTAAGATCTTCACTTAAATCTTTTGAACCTTGAGACTAGTCTTTGATAATTGCTTTAGGGCTGTTTTAGAATTATCTATACATTGTTGAACAACTATAGACTTGCGTAGAATCTACGAGCAATTAAACCTAGTTCGGCCTTGAAAAAAAAAGAGCCAAAAAAGATGGCAGCCGACTGAAAGAAAAAAAGAGGAGTCACGGCTTGAGCAAAAAAAAAGAAAGAAAGAAAAGAAAGCATTGACCGAATTTGGGTGAGTTAATCTTAGTCCATAAATTCAGATTGTGTATTTAATTTCTTTGGACAATCTTGTGCCCTCAAATTCATATTATTGTAATTGGCTAGCGTCTCTCTTAGTACTTGGTGCAAAACGAGCTAATATTCCCGATTGTTTCCTTTAGCTCATTCCTTTTGTTTGCATTGAGTCATATTGATCATTGCGTGTGCGTTCATATATTTCACTTATATCATTTGGATCGGTACATAAACAATATTTTCTAGCTTGGATTATTACTTAATTTTACAATATCGTGAAATTCAGATTGTGTAGGATAAATACTTCCTAACCAAACTCTACAAAATATCCTTTGTTATGCAATTGTGAGTCACTTTTAAATCCGCTTGACCATCACTTGCTATTGTAGCCACCACCAAGTGTAAGTTTCTTTTTGGCCTCAATTCACTTCGGAAAGGTAAGAACTTTACTTGAGAGAGGAAAGAGTGAGATTGAGTGAATTCCACATATCATACATATCTTGGTGTTGTTTCGTGTTTCTTTGCACAATCTAATCATGTCAGGTGGAGATGATAATATGGACGAGGAGCATGATCTGAACGTTCCGATGACTCGACTCCACTTCCAAGCTTTGAGGGGAACTTTGCGCAATGAGATCGCCGCCACTACTGACGTCCTGGAAGGGCAATTCAAGGAGCAGATCAACAATTCTGTACAAGATATGCGCGATGAACCAGCAAATGATTGTACTACGTACAAACAATGTTAATGATATTGTGCGCGCGCTTCTTCCACAACAAGAGGAGGGAAGCGTTCATCGTGAGGGAGCCATTCCTCCACGAGATGAGGGAGAAGCCGCTCCTCGAGGTGGCCAAGAGGCTCAACAAAGGCGAAATCGCGTGATGGCAAATACCATTCGCCCGCCCCTACCTGGAGAGGAGAAGGGGGTGCTTCCATGGTCCAGGGAGGGACCATGGACATGGAGGCCGTGATGGGGGAGCAACACACTTCGATGACGACGACTTTCTGCACTACGACAATGGCTACAACCGTCGTAATCGTTACGGCAATGAACGACCAAATGAGGAGAAATTTGGTAAGCTTTAATTTACAATGTCATCATTCTTAGGTACACATGAGCCCGAAGAATACCTCACTTGGGAGCTCTAGGTGGACAAGGTGTTCCGCTTGCACAATTATTCTGAAGAGAAGAAAATTCACATGGCGGCACTTGAATTCGTTGATTATGCGTTGATTTGGTGGTAACAAGTGCAAAATCAAAGGAGAGAGAACAATGAACCACCCATTACTACATGGGAGGAGATAAAGTACCACATGAGAGCAAGGTTTGTTCCTAAACATTATAAACATGATTTATTTGACAAATTGCAGCAGATGAAGCAAGACAGCTTCACGGTGGAGGAATACTATAAAGAGATGAAAATGGCCATGATTCGAGCTAATGTTTATGAGCAAAAAGAGCAAACAATGGCGCGATTTGTTGCTGGTTTACACCCTCCTATCAAGCGCATCACTGAATTTCAGCCTTACAACAATATGGTGGAGTTGGTACATCAGGCAACCATGGCTGAAAGACAAGTGCAACAAGACTTGCGGGCAACAAGAACATCATCCTTCATGCCTCGAACAGCACCTACAGGAGGTAAATCCACATCTCGTTCCAATTCATTTAAAACTAATCTCTCTAGTGGAAGTTTTGCTCCTAGTACACGTGCTGCCCCAAGTACAAAGAATGACACTCCTTCCTTCTCAAAGAAAGGACCAAATCCTTCTTCATTATCTTTTGTTGGTTCTACGTCCAGGAGTAGCTCCATCCAATGCTTCAAGTGTCTTGGTCGCGGACATATGCAAAAGGATTGTCCAAATAACAAGGTAATGTTAATAACTGAGAATGGAGAGTATGATTCTACTAGTGATGAAGATGGAGAGTGCGTAGCTGATTTCGAGGCAAATGAGGATGGCCATGGGGGAGAAAGAGGCGAGGACACGCATATGGATGGGTGTTGTGACCCCGAGTCCGGTCCTATCCTTATGTGCACTCCTTCGGTATTGAGCGTTCAAGCCAAATCCAACCATGAACAGCGCTGCAACCTCTTCGAAACAAGAGCTCAGGTAAGCAAAGATGGTAAGTGTTGCAAGGTTATTATTGATGGAGGTAGTTGTCAGAACATAGCTAGTAAAGAACTTTGCAACAAACTTGGATTGAAATATAAGAAACATCCACATCCATATCAAATTCAATGGTTGAATAATGATGGTTCTATGAATGTTAGATACACTGTTGATGTTAGCTTTCAGATTGGAAATTACCAAGATACAGTAGAGTGTGATGTGATCTCTATGGATGTTTGTCATTTACTTTTGGGGAGGCCATAGCAATATGATAGGTCTGTGATTCATGATGGTAGAACAAATCAATAGCAAAGAAATAATATTACGGCCTATGACCACTTCTCAAATTGTCATTGAAAATGCTCAAAAGAAAGAAGTGCAAATAGGGGGTGAGAGAGGGAAGAAACAAAAGAATGAAAATCCACATAAGGCGAGCGCGAGAGAAAAATTGAAATTGAGTGGGAAAGCTAACATTTAGGGAGAGAAAAAGTTAGTGATGATGGCAACAAAATCTGAGTTGAGGGAGATGAGGGAAGACCCCACTATGTTTCACTTTGTGTTGCTATATAAAGAAGTTTTGATGACTATTAATGACTTAACCTCTCTTTCTAGTGTTGTCTTCCAAGTTTTGTAGGCTTATGGCGACGTGTTTCCGGAGGATGTACCCGCTGGACTACCACCCATTCGAGGTATTGAGCATCAGATTGATTTGGTTTCAGGAGCCCCTCTTCCAAACCGTCCGCCCTACCGCACCAACCCCGAGGAGACAAAAGAGATTCAGCGGCAAGTGCAAGCACTTTTGGAAAAAGGGTACGTACGTGAGAGTCTTAGCCCTGATGCCGTTCCTGTTATTTTTGTTCCTAAGAAAGATGGTACTTAGCGAATATGCGTAGACTGTAGAGCTATAAACAACATAACTGTTCGCTATCGTCATCCTATTTCTAGGCTAGATGATATGCTTGATGAGTTAAGTGGTTCTACTATTTTTTATAAGATTGACTTGCGTAGTGGATATCATCAAATAAGAATGAAACAAGGAGATGAATGGAAAACTACTTTTAAAACGAAGTTTAGCTTGTATGAATGGTTAGTGATGCCTTTTGGGTTGTCCAATGCTCCTAGTACTTTCATGCGCTTAATGAACCATATTTTAAGATATTTTATTGGAAAATTTGTGGTAGTTTGTTTTGATGATATCTTGATATATAGCCGCTCTTTGGATGATCATGTTGAACACATCAAACAAGTGTTAGAGGTGCTTAGGCGAGAACAATTGTATGCTAATCTTGATAAGTGTACCTTTTGCACTAGTAAGGTTGCGTTTCTAGGCTATGTTGTTTCAGCTCATGGCATTGAAGTATATGAATCTAAAGTTGAAACTATTCGAAATTGGCCTACTCCTGTGAGTGTTAGTCAAATTCGTAACTTTCATGGACTTGCTAGTTTTTATCGACGATTTGTGAAAGACTTTAGCACCATTGTTGCCCCATTAAATGAATTAACTAAAAAAGAAGTCACTTTTGAGTGGGGAGAAAAACAAGACAAAGCTTTTGCTGAGTTGAAGAAATGTTTGACTGAAGCACCATTGTTTGTTTTATCTGATTTCACCAAAACTATTGAGATTGAATGTGATGCTAGTGGAATAGGTATTGGTGGTGTTTTGATGCAAGAAAGAAAACATGTTGCATATTTCAGTGAGAAACTTCATGGTGCACAATTGAATTATCCAGTTTATGATAAAGAATTATATGCTCTTATGCGTGTGCTAGAAATTTGGCAGCATTATCTTTAGGCTAAGGAATTTATCATACATTCTAATCATGAAGCTTTGAAATATTTGAAGGGTTAAGCAAAATTTAATCGTAGACATGCTAAGTGGGTAGAATTTATTGAAACTTTTCCTTACATTGTCAAATAAAAAAAAGGTAAAGAAAATGTGGTAGCTGATGCATTGTTTAGAAAACATGTGCTTTTCACTCAATTGGAAGTAAAAGTTCTAGGATTAGAAAGCTTGAAAGAGTTATATGCTTCCGATCATGACTTTTCAACATCATATTCTAATTGCAAAGATGGCAAAGGGTGGGATAAGTTTCATGTTCATGACGATTTTGTCTTTCGCATGAATAAGCTATGCGTTCCAGAATCGTCCGTGCATTTGCTACTATTGCAGGAGTCTCATGCAGGAAGACTTATGGGACATTTTGGAAGAGAGAAGACGTACATGATGTTAAGCGATCACTTCTATTGGCCGAAGATGAGGCGAGATGTCGAGAAGTATGTTCAACGCTGCATCACGTGCCATAAGACAAAGTCGAAACTCAATCCACATGATTTGTATACTCCACTTCCAGTTCCTAGTACTCCTTGGGAAGACATTAGCGTGGATTTTGTGTTGGAATTGCCTAGAACTAAGAGGAGGAGGGATTCTGTTTTTGTTGTTGTGGATATGTTTTCTAAAATGGCACATTTCATTCCCTGTCATAAGAGCGATGATGCGTCGCATGTAGCTGACCTATTTTTCAGGGAGATTGTGAGATTGCATGGTATACCCAGGACTACTGTTTCATATCGCGATGTCAAGTTCATGAGATACTTTTTGAAAGACTTTGTGGGCCAAGCTTGGGACAAAGTTGTTGTTTTCAACGACCTGCCACCCACAAACAGATGGACAAACGGAGGTGGTGAATCGTACACTCTCAATGCTGCTGCGGACGATGATCAAAAAGAATTTGAAAGAGTGAGAAGATTGTCTACCACATGTTGAATTTGCATATAATAGGGCAGTGTATGGTTTCAAACGAATCACGCCACTTGATTTAATGCCACTTTCCTTACAAGAACGTACTAATATGGAGGCTTCAAAGCGTGCTGATTTTGTGAAAAAGCTCCATGAAAAGACTAAAGAGGTCATTGAAAAAAGGTACGTGCTTATGCTTCTAAGGCTAACAAATCTCGCAAGAAAATGCTTTTTGAACCAGGTGACTTAGTGTGGGTCCACCTTCGCAAAGACCGCTTTCCGGAGAAGCGAAAATCCAAATTAATGCCCCGTGGTGATGGTCCTTTTAAAGTACTTGTCAAGATCAATGATAATGCATACAAGATAGAGTTTCCGGGAGACGACTATGGGGTGAGCACTACTTTTAATGTTGCTGATTTGTCACCTTTCTTTGGGCAAGAAAACATAGAGTCGAGGACGACTCCTTTTCAAGAGGAGGAGGATGATGAGGACATCCCCATTACATACACGTCTTCCACTCGAAGGATGCATGAGAATGTCCAAGAACCTGTGGGCCCAATGACAAGGGCAAGAGCCAAGCTTTTAAACAAACAGGTGCTTTTGTTTCTTAAAGAGTTTCCTTTAATTGATGATAAACTTAGGATACTACCTTATGCTAGTATTTTATGTATTCTTAGATATGACTCCTGTGAAGACTTAGGAGAGCTAAAGGGAGGAGCCCAAGGACTTAAACTACAAGTTTTAGATAAGATTATTCAGCCAAATTCGTACCTCCCACAAGCCCAACTGGATTCCAACTCGGATTCAATTCAGAATTCAATTCGGACTCGGTTTGGGACAGCCTGACAGGCAGTCACTAAAAAGGTCATAACTTTCACAAACGAAGTCTGATTCAGGCGTTCTTGTACTCGTTGGAAAGATAATTTCAAGGGCTACGCAATGGATCTAGTCCTAGCATCAAATTCATCTCGCATCAAAAGTTATGATCGAAACAATATGATGGCTGTGAAATCTAGTTTCCTTTTTGTGAGAGTTCGTATCTAAAACCATATAGGGTTGAGTTGTACTTAGTTTATGGACTCTATGAACGTCCCAATGGGCTATATATTCCATGTATTGGTAGCCTAAGGGCTCAGACCACCTTTGGGAATAATCAATCTACTAAAGTTTGTTCGAGTTTATCATTGCTGCTTAAATTCCATGAGGAAATTAAGAGTGTTCTTCAATCAAGATCGTTCAGCCTTTTCGCTGGAAATTGGGAGGAGGTGGGGCAGTGGCTTGCAGGGGATTAGGGTTTAGGGTGGAGGCAGGTAGGGTGTGAAATAATGAAGTGGGTGGTGACGAGGATAGTTGGATATAGATCCAATAGTAAATAAATGTACCTTACAAATATAAAAAGGGAACTTCTAAATATGCAAGCCCAGAAAATAAACTACTAATTGAGCCTAAAAATGTATTTTCTAATTTAATGTGGGCTTTGATATACAAACTTAGTTTATTGTTATACACTAAAAAGGTTTCTTGGCTTTGTCCTCCTATATCTTTTTTCTACTTCCCTCCCCTTCTACGTGCAGACCTTTTTTGGATGGATCGGGAGGCTAGGATCCCATCCCATCCATGTGCAAGCTGAACTAATTTCCACTTCTTTCCACGTGGGTGGGCTAAGATTTTGGCCCATCCAAATAGGGTTGTAGGATAAGACTATGTATAGTATAGATGTGGCTAAAAATATATGTAAAATGTTGAAAATATAAAATATTCACTCCTTTATAAATGTGTAATACTTATGAAAGTATTTTTAGGGCAAATATGGCTATGTCATTGGCAGGTGCGCTTTGTGATGGCCAAATCCATGACCTAGCCGCCACAGGTGCGACAGTGGACATGAGCAGTGGCGAATCCAGGATGGAAATAGAGGGGGAGCTCTGGCGAAGGCGGTCAGGCGGATGTTCCGAGGCAAACTCTAATCCAATCCATGTAATTTTATATGCTACAAAATGTTTAATGAATCCTAACAAAAGATCATCTGATTGTTTTATTTCTAGCAGATAGACAAAAATAAACCTATGAGGAAAAATACTTAAGCATTATTGGAAGTCAATTGACATCAAAAGAAAATGAAATCATGAACCCAATTCTATTCTTTTGGAAGGAAGTAGCTGTTGACAGGTAGTCCCTAAATTATACAACTTCACTTGTCAAAGTTTGAAAACACACATAGTATTGATATTGACTTAAGGTAAGTAATCATCTTCCTAGTACTGAAATAGTATTTGCTATCAACAGGAAAGATGGGAAACCACCTTTTAAGAATGACACTTTACCTAAGTACTTGAGCAGATCTCCAAAGAAGTCCAAAGACATCCTATCTATAATGCCACACCAACTCCTAGAATTATACACCCCAACTGCTATTTCTAACAACCAGTCATGATTAGCCATCAAAAACACTTTGTACCGTGGGCAACAAAGTGAAATTTCCATAAAAATGACCAGATGACTGGAGAGAAAACACTGTTGTTTCCTTCCCAATGAGAGAAATCTTGAGTGCACATAACAACACCTAAAGGGCATAATCCACATCAAGAAGCCAAGGTTGTCTTTCATTGCTTTTTAAGTGTATGTACTATCTAGAATCCATGCATTAGTTTTTCCTCTATAGGAAAATTCATCAGCACTTGTAGTTGATAAGAATATTACAACAGTAACACATTGTAATCCCTTAACTAAAACTTCAACTGCACACAATGTTATGATTTCATAAGTAAAATAGAAAGATTGCTGAAATACCAGAAGACAGATTAAGGTAACCAATGCTAATGCAAGTTTAGGGGTGAATAGCTTAGTTTCAAGCCAGCAAGCCAGTTTCTACATCGAAGCTAACTTACAATCACATCAAAGAAACATACTACACCATACGATAAAAACAGATTGTCTCTATTCCAATGCTTTTGCATAAATCAACCACCCAATGATCAAGGATATTACACAAGTAGACCAAAGAACTACGATACATTGTAAGGGTGAAACACCGATCTGCCTCAGAACGCGAAATTTAGATCGTATCATACCATTGATTATCTAAAATAGCAGAAAAACTAGACCAAAAATCATAATCTCAGAGGTGCACCATACCATGGAAATAGATCGGAAGTTGAAGCAACTACGTCATAATCAAAATCCACCAGATCGAAATCGGTAATCTAATGGAACCAAACCTAACCACAAAACAGAATATACCAAACCGAACCCTCGACCTCGTAATCGCATCAGACCAGACGATCAAATTACAGTCACAACAACGCATACGAACCCTAGGCTACTTCGGATTGGAGCAGGGGAGCGAAATCGATAACTTGCGGAGCGGAGATTGTCGAGCAACGAGCCGGAGACGTCCCTGGCCTCCGCCTCCGCGACGACCGCCTCGGCACCTCCCCCTCCGCCTCCGCGCCGACCGGATCCAGCCTCCCCCTCCATCCTCTGCGGCTCCCCCTCCGGCCTCCGCGGCTCCCCCTCCGCCTCTGCGCCGATCGGATCCAGCCTCCCCCTCCACCTCCGCGCCGACCACCTCTGGCCTCCCCCTTCGCAAGTTACGGTGGGAGGAGGGGGTGCTCGAGCCCCCACAAGCACACACGGTGGATTCGCCCCTGGACATGAGCGATTTCTTGAACGACCTCATTTGCCATGCCGTCTCAAGGAAGTTCTTTCGAGAGGAAGACCGAAACAAGCTGTTTCATGAGCTACTAGGAGCAAACACATTGCTCCAAGGAGGGTTTGACCAAGAAGACTACCTCCCGAGCTTAGCAAGGCTATAAGTGCTCATGAGGGTGGTGTGTGGTAAGGCCAAGAAGTTGAAGAAGAGATGGGATAAGTTGCTTGAGAAGATAATAGACGACCATGCAAGCAAACCTCAGTATCATTACGAAGATGATGAGCAAGATGATAGTAATTTCACAAATGTGTTGCTCTTTCTTCAAGGAAAGTGCGGTATCACTAGAGAACATATTAAGGCTATCTGATAGTGAGTGAAGCCATGGTCCTAGAATTCGCCATGGCTAAGCTCATGTGGAATCGACACCTCATGGCCAAGTTACAAGCTGATCCCCAGGTACCTCTTCTTCTCCTGCACTTCTCCATGGCTGACTACCATCTTGACGTCTACATAATTCCCTACGGAACACGAGTGATCATCAACTCGTTGGCTATTGGAAGGGATGCTAAATCTTGGGAGGCTACAGAGGAGTTTTTGCCCGAGAGGTTTGTAGATGGCGGCAGCGCAACAACCATAGACTTTAAAGGGAAAGATCTTCAGTTCTTGCCTTTCGGCACGGGACGGTGGATATGCCCTGGGGGTAAACTTTGCTTTGGTTAACATGGAGACCATGATAGTAGAGCAGAGCTGCATAAAGGAGGTATTAATATGGCAGAGGTGTTTGGGTTGATGGTGCAGCGAAAGGAGAGGCTCCTCCTAGTCCCAAAACCACACGACATCATTCATCCATGCGATTGAGAATAATATGCAAGGATATATGCTCGTACTTACAAGCTAGCCGAGTGGACGGTGTTCCATTACCTATCCTTTGTAATCTGTATGAGTTACTTGTGGACTTACAATAATAAATCGCACAAATTGGCTACCTCATGGCTCATGTCAACATAAAGTAGGGTTTAAAGGCCAAAATGTAATATGTTTTTATGCTTTTTGGCAAAAGCTCAAAGTAATGACCTAAGATGTAATGAATCTACTCTAGTTTCAGCAATAGCAAACATTGTGTATGTCATATGGCAGAGGTGTTGGGACCGGTGTAGTTGCCCTATTTCTACGTGCACTAGACAACCCTTCCTGGAGCTCCTACCAGCATGTTTCATTAGCTCAGTTCTACCCTCACATACAACAAGCAACTTGACGTGCACAGCTCACGCACAATTAGCCATTAGGCCCAATTACGAAAACCACCCTCATCCCACTCGTCACCCCGATGCCAATGCAACCTCACCATTTGAATCCTTCACCGCACCTTCGTCTTCCCCCTTTTTTGCTCTCCCAATCCACCACCATGGCCATGATGCATACATAACAACAAAGGGCCATCAAATTTTTGGTGAAGACTTATTTGGACCTCACCATCTGAAGGACCACGGTTTTGTTCTGATGAACCATTTTCATTTTAAAGGAGTGAAAGTATAGAATTTGCTAATTTTTCTGGACAGATTGTAGAAATGGATAATTTTAGGAATTTTTAGTCACAGGATGATTTGGTGACCTAGGTCATTGGTTATAGGTTGGATGAGATATGTTATTGCTAATGTAGGTTAAGTTGTGAAGAACTTACGTTCAAAAATAATTTCTTTGTTTTTGGCTGTGCAGTGTCACTTGGAGTCAACTTGAGATGGTGAATTCAAGCATAGCATAAGAAAAGTGAAAAATGTTAAAGGGAAGTTCGAACGATGGGTTTGCACTAAGTGTCATGGTCAGTCCAAATGAAACGTGGTCCAGTGGAATCAAAACAGGAAAGACTTGTCAACGCATGGTAAGTTAGTGGTGCACCTACATGTGACAAGCATAGCGATTGCTTGCAAATAGAAGGAGGTGTTAGGTCAAAGAAGAGTATTTTGGTAGTTTAACCAAAATACTAGAAACGACTTTAGAAGAAAACCACGGTAGTGAGCGGCGTTTGGGAAGGCGGTTTAGGTCATAGAGAAATTGGTATTATCAAGATGGATAAAAGCTTGGGACAAAGCGGATTCAGGCTTCCGTGCTTTGAAAAGCATGCATAAATATAGTGAGTTAAAATCCGTGTTTGTGGGGTTATCGGGCTTCCTCCATTGTATTAAGTGGATAGCATCCACTAAGAATTAAGAATTAGTTGTGGCTAGCTAACCCATATATTTAAGAGGTTGGAATTGAGACTCGTGGTTAACCATCCAACCTTCCTCTCTTATGCTCCCTTGTTAAGGGTTAGGGTTTGACAGTTAAGTGCTTTATGTGCTCTTTGTTCTTTAAAGTAGAATGGCTATAAAATTTTTCTTCTCAAGTAGCAATAGAATTAATCTTTGATCATCTCCATGGTTATATCTTGTTTTGATTTATTTACTCTTGATTTGGTTGGTTTTTCCTCTTTACTCTTCCCTTCTTGATCTTACTATGCCAAGAGCATGCAAGAGATGGAGATAACCATAAGAAATTAATCTCCACCCATCTAGACACTTGGTTGGCAAGTTTATCAAGAAACCCCATTTTTGGTTTTTGGCCTTTCCGAGTGGTTTCTTGATCTAGTTGTTTCCACCCCAATTTATTTGGTGTTCTTGCATGCTGAGACTTGTGGGAACTTATTTAAAGCTATCTTATCCATCATCCACCCACGAGCAAGTCATATTCACCGTTTGTGGTTTTGACTAGTTTTTTGTGCAATCTGTCTTCAAATGAAAAAGAATATTAGAATTTTAGCAACGATTTTCTTGATCGTTAAT
Source organism: Melocanna baccifera (assembly GCA_036346265.1). Lineage (NCBI taxonomy): Eukaryota > Viridiplantae > Streptophyta > Magnoliopsida > Poales > Poaceae > Melocanna > Melocanna baccifera. Next base: position 5,302,635 of record CM070708.1, read on the forward strand.
TGGAATATATTTCTAATATCCTAGGGAAGGTGCATACAAAATTTTAAATAATTTAGAGTTTTGGTTTGAAAGTTAGTTTAATTTTATGTTTTTGCCCGATTTTGATGCACCGGAGCTTCACAAACCAAAATATCCCAATTCTCTCAAGTTCTTTTAGATTTTTGGGTTGGGACAGATTCATAAGGTTAAGAACTAACTTTGGTTCACTTTTTACATCTTTTGGATCGATGGATCAAAAATTGCTTGGTTGTTTGAATTTGAAATTGTGCTGATGTCACTATTCACAGGCTGAAATTTTCTATAGCTATGGGATGTACTATGTTCTCTACTCACCCAGCCTCAGCCTCTGAGATGTTAATTGAGATTGCATTTGTATTGGTTTCTAAAAATTACTTTTCTATAGTATGTAACTTTCAAACAGAATATCTTTTCAATACAGAGTCTACTAGTCAATTATAGTATACACTGTGATAACTTTATTTATATCGGTTTCTCTCTCTATAGGCTATTACTATTCATAATCCAAAGCAAGTCTAATATGAACGGGCCCTAAAATGCCAAGACAGCTAAGGATGCAAATGGGCCAAGTTAGAACTCGTTCCAAACAACTTCTGGTTTTTGGCTTTAGAGCTAAAAACTGCTTAAAACACGTTTGCTTTTAATGCTACTTTTTCCCTTTTTTTTTTCTTTTTTATTTCTTATTTTCCTTTTCCTTTTTCTTTGCATTATCCAATGTTTTCCAATTTTGTAGGAAGTGAGCTATCAATTAGGTAGAATGGATCAGTGGGCCAGCCCATTGCATCGCTAGACGGCAAAGGATGGCATTTAGATGGACATTTCACAATTTTGGAAGGATTAAATAATCATTTTGACCGCTTTCGAAGCCCTTGACCTTCTCATAGCCTACTGCGGATTTTTTTAAATGCTCCGTAAACTCCGTACTCGTACAACCGGTGTCACGTAGCTGGCCTGCCCGTTAGTCTAGTCCATCTCAGTCTCTCAGACAATGCAAAAAAACATAGAAAAAAAGATAAAAAGCCTAAATAATAAAAAATAATGAAATTAATAAATAGTAAAAAAACAAAAATCAGAAGCTAAATTAATTGATGGTTTAATTTGGCGCAATCATTCACACGAGGAAATTACTTATTTATTATAAAACAACACTAAATCAACTTCTATTTACAGAATCGGTGAATTTTTTGAAGTCTTCTAAAGAGTACGTGATACATGCCAATGCCATGCAAGCCATATCAGTAGTCTCCCAACTCCAGTGACATTGGTTGTAAAATCTGCACTGCACAATGTGGTCAACTGCAGATGAAATAAGATTACTACATCGTCAGCAAGCATACTCTCATCCTCATACACTATCGCTTGCACTACCCTGCAAGACAGATCGGTCTGAGATTTTTCACTGCCGGTGGCCCTCTGGGAGCGGAACCACTCTATAGAATGGCACAGCTCTCTGCGGTAGAGACCCATCCTCCTCGTCATCATCAAAGAAGAGCATATAACTGTCAAAAAAGAAAGGAAAGTCAGAATATATTTTCAAGAAAAGCTAACGTTACTTTTCAATATTAATCAAACGAATGCCAGAAGGTTGAATTGCAACCTTGCACACAAACATTTACGTTTCGACTCATTCTATCATTTCTTAGGTATTGCCACTTATGTTTAATCGAAGCTCTGTTGCATGCTTTCATAAACAAAAGAAAAGGTAATGCTGTATTTTCATAAATGCAGAATTCACCGAACTTCTTACCAGCTCTGATTTTAAAAATATATAATTCATTCACATTGTAACAGGGAAATTCATCCACAATCAACACCATACACACGAAAATTCATATGTTGAAATACAAGAGGCATGACAGAGGAAGCAAGATAAGAAACATGAAGAATTACTACATCAGATTTTTGCAATCTTGTTTAGATTGTTGCATTTTTGTGTTCCCGTTTTTGCATTCATCTGTTTCTATTTTGGGTTGTTGCATTCCAGATTTTTAATTATTGCATTCTTGCCAGATTGTTTCTTCCTGTGTTTTAGGTTATTGTATTTTTATTTGGTTAGGCTGTAGCATTCCTACATTTGAGATGTCACTTTTTTTAGGCTTCTGTAATTTCGACCTTAATGGGCTAGCCCATTGGTGAAAATGAAGGTGTAGCTGGATGGTGTAAAAAAATAACTTCACGGGCCAAAAAAATTGAATTCTCATTGCAAACTCATAATTTACATACATCAGATTCATCAAAATTTCACCAAATGCAGTGGTGTGATTTGCGTACTCCACGCTAAACATCGGCTAGTCCTACCGCATATTATAGAGTTATTGGAGACCTCATGCAATGATTGTAATGCAAATTCCGTGCAGAACGCCTTCAGCTCTGCTCTTGTGGGGTATCTAATGTTTTGTTAGGGCAGAAAAACAAACTGAAGAAATACATACCCATCCTAAAATGATATACAAAGAAATGGTATTGGATTGAACACATAAGACTATACAAGGCTGTAAAAGCATCGATCACTTACTCGTCAGACTTCCTCTGCATTTTTGTAGCCCAGTTTCACCACATGATGACAGAAAAGAGGAGCATTAATGACTTGGCAACCAAAAGAACTGGTAGAACAAAGTAGTAACAGAAAGGTGATGGTTGTAAAAAGACTACAGATGGCTCCCACAAAATTAATACATGTCAAGGAATTAATTGAGTAATCTGTATATGTAACATGATGGTACAGTGCTGAAGCACGTATATGAACAGAACAAGTAATTGGGAATATGCAACGAGCTTGCTGGTATGAACTATTAAAAGTGTAACGTTATTTCAATAGTAGTAATCAGATTAGCTGCTAGTGAACCAAGGTAATATGTACTGCTCAGTTTTAGTCATTCCAAGTTTTCCACCCTGCTAAAAACTAATGGTGTTAGTTCAAAATGCTGAGATAAACGCATACTTTACAACAGATTAGAAGTGTTATGAATATTGTGTGCATCTATTCATGAGGCCCAAGGGGCAATATATATAGAGGTACAAGGGGATGTACAAAAGGAATACAACACAGCATAATAGGAAACAGCATATTAGGAAACAAATAAAAGTCCTAATCTATTCTATCCTTAACACCCCCCCTCAAACTCATGGTGGATCAACAACACTGAGTTTGGAGAGGTAAAGCTGTCTTTGTGCTCGAGTCCGGGCCTTCGTGAAGAAATCCGCTATCCAAGCTCAAGGCACATATCGAAGAGTAATCACCGATCTTGCACACAAGACCTCATGAAAGAAGCATCAACACCAATATGCTTGGTGAGCTCATGCTTCACAGATCACGAGCAATACCGAGTAGCACTGTCATTTGTCGACAAGAGAGGAGTCGGTGTAGTGACAGAAACACCAAAATCCTCAAGTAACCACCGTAGCCAAGTAATCTCTGCTGTCAAGAGAGCCATAGCTCGCAACTCACCTCTGCACTCGAACAGACACTGCACTGTTTCTTCGTCTTCCGTGCAATAAGAGAACCACCAAGAAAAACACAAGAGGCGAGAGAGACCGCGATCGAGGATCGCCGCCCAAGTAGCATCCGAATAGGCTCAAGTCAGAATGAATCGAACGTGGAAAGAAGAGACGGCGAGAGATAGTCCCACGAAGGTATCGCAGAACTCAAGAAGGTGGTGTAGTGGACCCGAGTGGGAGCTGAAACAAACCGACTCGAATATGAACGGGATAAGTGATATCCGGACGAGTAATGACAAGATAAACAAGACTCCCAACAAGGTGACGATAGCGAGCCGGATCGTAAAGAGGCTCGCCATCCGAGGGTCGGAGGTGGACATTGAGCTCCATGGGAGTCTCAACAAAGACTGTCGATGAGAGAGGCGCGATCAAGAAGATCCTAAATATATTTCTCTTGGGACATAAAGAAACCATCCGGAGTGGAAGTAACCTCAATCCCAAGGAAATAACCGAGAGGACCAAGATCCGACATAAGGAATCGCTCACTAAGACGAGCCTTGACAAAGGCAATGTACTCGAATCATCTCCGTAATGATCATATCATCAACATACGTAAGAAGAAGAGTCCGACCACGAGACGAAGTGTGGACAAAGAGCGCAGGATCATGATCACTAGGTGAAAAGCCGCAGCAGTGACCACAGAGGAGAAGCGCCAAACCAAGCACGAGGGCTTGCTTAAGGCCATAGAGAGAGCGACGAAGACGGCGGACCATGCCCTCAGAGCAGAATACCCGGTGACGGATGCATGTAGACCTCCTCACGCAACTCACCATTAAGAAAGGCATTCTTGACATCAAGTCGAGAAATGCAGACCGGTGGCGCAATGCAGACGCCACCGGCGTAAGAGTGCGAATAAAGTGGTCATGTGGGCCACAGGAGCAAAAGTCTCGTCGTAGTCAACGCCATGCTCTGCTGGAAGCCACGAGCAACAAGACGCGCCTTGTAGCGCTCAAGAGAGCCATCGAGCGAGTCTTAATTTTATAGACCCACTTACACGTGATGGGACGAGAATGAGATGGCAAAGGAACAAGATCCCAAGTACCATGCGCTGAGGCGCAATCTCTCGACCATGGCAAGTCGCCACTCGGGGTAACAAAGATCCGTGAGGAGACAAGCTCACGAGTAGCTGCGCCCGGCAAAGGCAAAGCGGCGGAGGCCGAATCGACCGCGATCGCGAGAGCGTAGCGAGGAGAAGATGACCCATCGGGACGATGGAGCATCGAAGAAGGTGGATCATCGGGAGAAGATGACTCACCGGAAGAGCCTCAATACGAGGTCGACGAGTGTAAAAGAGAAGGGAGGAATCAGAGTGAGAGGAGCACGGGAGTCGGAGGAGACGACGCAGCGGTGACAACGGCGGAGAGGCCACAGGGGAATATGTGGAGACTCGGTGGGACAAGTGGACGAGGCAAAGCAGATATAGGTGTATCCGGAAAGGTCAAGAAAGACAGAGACTCGCGAGAGAGTCGAAGGAGAGGCGGGACGTGGGTAGAATGGACGAGACTCGTCGAAAGTCACATCCCGAGAAACCCGCATCCTCGACCAACCGGATCCCAAAGACCGATAGCCCTTGTGCTCGATCAGATCCCAAAAAGACACACTCAACAGATCGGCGGTCGGTTTGGTGCGTTCGCGAGGGGCGAGGAGAACGAGCAAACGCACCAAACATATGAAGGGCGAGTAGTCGAAGAAGACCACGAGTCGCTCAACAGGATCGCACTCAAGAGCGTAAGAGGTGGATGTTGATGAGATAGGTGGCGTGGAAATAGCCTCGGCCAAAAGTGAGGTGGGGTAGAGGCGGCGATCATCGAGTACGAGCCGTCTCAAGGAGGTGACGATGCTTGCGCCGCGACACCATTCGAGCATGAGCACCGGGACAAGAGAATCGGCGAGAGTCCTGCGCGCACAAGGAAATCGCGCAGTAACGAGAGAGGTACTCGCCACAGATCGGCCACGAAAGACACGAATAGGAGTGGAGAAGCGTGTGTGGATCATAGTGGCAAATTGTTTATAGATAGACAAGACCTCACTACGAGAAGACATGAAATATATCCAAGTGTGGCGAGAGAAATCATCTATAAATATGATATAATATCGATGACCCTTTCAAACGGCGAGCCGGACCCCAAACATCCGAATGAACAAGATCAAAAGGACGCCGAGACACGAGTCACTATGAGGATAAGGAAGTCGAAGTTGTTTACCTAACTTACGTACGACGATCTAAAGACACGTCTCCCGAGACAGCACCCGAAGACCACGACGAACTAAGGATGACAGGCGAGATCCACACAGATGACCAAGACGGTGATGCCCCGCCGAAAAGAGCCAGACGGCGGCGTGGCGAGAGAGGCGGCGGCGATGGTGGCGGCGGAAGGAAGGTGAAGCGGTCAAGCTCCGAGAGACGCCGTGAGTCACGGCGCCGAGGGCCGAACCAACCGAGCTCCGTGTGGCGGTCCTGAACACAACAAGAGTCGAGTCGAGAATGACACGATAACCAAGGTCGTTGATCATCCACAGAAAGAAGGCGCATAGTGAGGCGAGAAATATGAGCAATGGAAGGAACATGAAAGGATGAGTTGCTAAGAGATCCTCGACTGAGACAGAAAGAGATGTACCATCGCAGTAAGAACACCGAGGAGAATCAAGAGGTGTAATAAAAGACAGTGGAAGAATCATGGGTCATGTGAAAAGATGCTCCGTAATCAAGAATCCACGGGAGGTACCGATCGTGTAGGGGTGGTTTCTCGGTGCTCAAGAGTCGATGAGCGTAACCTCGCAGAACCCGCCGAGGAGAACACAGGCGGCAAACAGCGCGCGAAGTCGGGCTATCTCTTGCTCGGAGAGAAAGCTGCAAGAGGTCGATGCGGATGACGACGTAAAAGCACTAGTGTCGAAGAAGAACGGCGTGATGATGCCGCTTCTTCTTATAGCAGGACTCAACGTGGCGGCCTTGTCGCAGAGGGAAGCAGTGAGGACGGCCACCTCAGACGGCGGCGGCCACCACCACCGTGGCGGCCAAGAAGAAGGCGAGCGAGTAGCCGAGCGGCGAGCGCGAGGGAGTGGCATCGGACAAAGACCACTCGACGAGTCTCTCTGCGCGTATCTCGGTGAGAGCCTCCGGAGAGTGACACGAGGGTGGCGTGCAAGAAGTCGAGCACGCCTTTGCTCGAACTTCGGGGCGAAGGCGAGTAAGGAACTCGTGAGACCCTGAAACTCCAAGTCAAGACGTATATCCAGCAAAGACGACAGAACGGCCCGGTGAGTGCGGAGAGAGTCCAAGCGACGCCGCATGCAGAGCTCGAGCGTAAATGCATCAACAGAGCATCACCTGTGAAGAGAGTGCTCTTGGCGAACCACGCAGTGCATGTGGCATCACCGGAGGGCTCGTGAGCGCCGCGAAGATGAGTCCACATCCGAAAGCCGAAGGGAGTCCCACAACCTCGTAAGAGAAGGCGAATTGGATATCATGGCGATGAAGAAAGAAGAGCTCGAGCGTCGTCATCGCACCACCGAGTGAAGGTGGTCGACGATCCTTGTAGAAATCGAGCCTCTGGTAGACAGAGGCGCTTCATCATCAACAACTGAGCGGCAAGAAGCAATCTTGTCGGTATCGGGGCAATGCAACAGCGTGGGCTCGTCGGAGGAATAGGGCAAGGCGGGCGGTGACATCGCTAGAGAGGACGCCCGAGACGTAAACCACGCATGTGAATGCGCATGAGACACGAAGTCGGTGTAATTAACACCATCAAAGACCACCGGCGGCGGAGGAGGGAAGCGGTGCCCATTGGTAGGCGGCGCCGACGGCGCGGCGACCAATACAACGGTCTAACAGCGGCGCCAACGGCGCGGTTAGATCGACGTTTTTGGAACCGAAACCCTAACTAATAGTGGGCCTTCGCCCGCTAGCAACACACTCACGCACACACGCACACACGCGAAGTGCGAGAGGCGGCGGCGCGGCGGCAGGCGCGGCGGCGGTGGAGGCGGCTGGCGGCGGCGGCGGGAGGCGCGAGGCGGCGCGCGGCGCGGCGGCGAAGCGGCGGCGGCGCGACGCGCTGGCAGCGTGGGAAGGCGGCGCGCGTGGAGGCGGTGCGCGGAAGGGCGCGGCGTGGAAGCGCGGCGTCTCGAGGCGCGACGGCGGCGCCGATCAGAAGCGCGGAGGAAGCGGCGGCAGCGCGACGGCGACGCGACGGGGCGGAGGCGGCGACGGCCGGCGACCTCGGCGGCGATGAGGCCGAGGAGTCGTCGAGGAAGACGACGAGGAGCGGAGCGGCGCGGCGGCCTCGCGCGGAGAGACGCGAGGCGCACGCGGAGTCGTCGGCGGGATGACGGCGACGGCGGCAAGCAAAGCGACGGGAAACCCTAGGTACGCTCTGATACCATGTTATGAATATTGTGTGCATCTATTCATGAGGCCCAAGGGGCAATATATATAGAGGTACAAGGGGATGTACAAAAGGAATACAACACAGCATAATAGGAAACAGCATATTAGGAAACAAATAAAAGTCCTAATCTATTCTATCCTTAACAAGAACTTTTAACTTTTTGCACACTAATGGCAAAACCACAAGATTGCCACGTATGTCTAGTCACTGTGGCACGTTCACTGCACTTATGACCAGGGATAAAAAAAACCGGTGGTTACCGACCGGTAACCGCCGGTTATCGGAAATCCCGGCGGGTACCGGGAGGGAAAAAGCAGTCAAAATCCCGGTGGTTACAGATGCACTTCCTAGACTAATTTTGTTAAGGGTATTAGTGTCTTTTTTCCATTATCCTAGGATTTCTTATGTGTTGTGTCTTGTACTCTATATAAAACCCTTTGAGCTGTGCAATATAGAAGAAATATTCCAACTTACATAGTGTCAGAACACTAGAGCTCGATCCACATTTCGCTACTGCTGCCCCAGGGAGGAGCTATCTTCACTCCCGAGGGCAGCCACTGACGCCGGCCACCGCCGCCTTCTCCTGGCCACCCACGCCGCCTCCTCTCGATGCGCCCGCGCCAGCCTAGGCCTGCGCCCGCCTGAGCTTCTATGCCACGCCGCCGTTGGGTGTCCTCCCAGCCGCCACCAAGCCTGGATCCGATTGTATGGGGCCGGATCAAGCTATCTCCACTGTCGCCGTCGACGCACCAGGCCGCCGCCGCTTGGATCCGGCCCGCCTCCTTCGTGCCGCCGCGAACCCAACCGCCGCCACCCTCGCCCCACCTAGATCCGAGCGCCTCCGCGTCGGATCCGGCTGAGCTCACTCGTGCCGTCGGCGGGGAAGGGGCGGAAATGGAGCCGACTGTGGCGGAGCTCGTCCTCCGCTTCCAAGGCCAGCGCTGTTAGGGGAAACGCGTCGACGCTCGAGACGTCGTTGTCCGCTGACATGTTCAGCTCGGTCGTCGCGGCCATGGTGCACGCGCCGCCCAGGGACTTCTGGCTCATTAGGCAGGAGTGGGCCGCCATACGCATCTAGACCGCCTTTCGCGCCTTCTTGATGAGGCGGGCGTTGAAGGTGTTGAGAGGCATCGTGTGGTTGCAGGCGCTGGTGCGCGGCCAGATCGTGCGGAGGCAGCTCGCCGTGATGCTCAAGTGCATGCACACGCTGGTGCGGACTGGAAGAGAGGAAGGGTGGAGCTGTCATGGGAGACAAAATGGCCGAGGAGGGGTGGAGTTTTTCAATTGGTGTTGTGGTTGCTGCTGGTAGTGTCGATAGCCATAGTTCTATTGCTGCTGCTAGTATCTGTCCTTGAGTCCCTTTTTGTCTTCCATTGCATCGATATAAATCCATTGCCATATCTTTATCAGTTTGTCAAATCCGTGTGAGTCCACAAAATTCATGTCAATCAACTGATTGTTTTGCTAACCACGGTCCATCCTCTCGGATGAAGTGTGGTTATTTCCTTCCTTTTCGCATAGTCGCAGCCATCGCTCTTTTCTTTGAGCCACTGCAGATCGTAAAAGTCTACATAATGCTGCCGCTTTTTTTTAGCCGCCGCCCTGAGCTTCTAAGGTCGCCACGCTTCTTCTGCACCACGGCTCCATTGCGCTTCTTGTGCACAGCGCTTCTCGGACTTCGATCTGTGCCTCTATGTTTCTATCTCTCTTCGGTTTGATTTGACAACTCTCTCTATTTGTGTCATCTTCCATATCCTTTTCATCGTGTTACCGTGGTTGACTTTGCCCCGCTTACCTCTACCTTCTCAGCCCCTGTATTTTGTGTTTTATGGACTACCGCATGATTTCGGATAGGAGGCTATCTTTCCGGCACAATTTTCCAAGAGCCACACGCTGTGACGACGCGTCTTCAAGATACGGATTTTGGATTTCACCTATGTTAATGTCAACCCTTCCAAATGCAATGCTATTGCATATACCTTGCATTTGAGGAGGTGTTAAAGGTATTAGTGTCTTTTCTCATTGTCCTAGGGTTTCTTATGTGTTGTCTTGTACTCTATATAAGCCTCTTTAGGCTGTGCAATATAGAAGTATTCTGACTTACAGGTTTAGTCATTTTTTGTGCTAAATTACCTATTATATTAACTAAACATGCATAAATGTGCTAGTCCCAACATTTTATGTTAGGTTTTCTCTGGTTTTTCCTGGCTTTTAGCAGTTTTTTCCTGGTAACAATTTCGGTTACTAGTTTTCAAACTGACCATATTCAAAAATTTGATTCGTAAATTTCAACCGGTTTTTTCTCAGGTCTTCCGATAATCGGCCGGTTACCGTTACTGCCTGTCGGCCGGGTTTTGCAATGGTTCTGGGATTTTTATTCCTGCTTATGACCATGCAATTCCGCAAAGTTCTTCCCATGTTCAACTAATTGACTTGGTTTGATATGTTGGAATTGGTCTACATGTTGCTATATAAGTGATCAGTTGAAATAAGCACTGTCATGGAAGGGTAAATGTATTTCTATAAATAACAGAAAATCCATTATACGAAGCTTCATATCTGCACCAATCACTAAAGATGAGAAGAAGTTTCATTGCTTAGTTATCATGTGGGGCCTCAAGTACTAGCGCCCAACCAGGCCAAGTCATGACCAGGAGGATGGTGGCGTCACCAGCTAAGCTGGCAGCCTTATCAAGTTATCCTTGCTCTTATCATGTTATCATTAGTTATTTGCTTGATTCTCAAGTTAGCTATATTGAGTTTTATGCACCAGCCAGTTCACCCAAAAGCTTAAATTGATGAAGTAAGGTGGGCATACTTCAACACTTTCCCTCACATGTAGGCTCTCTCAGGTCTAAGATATGGAATAGAAGTGGACTGCAATTATTTTTTTATTTAATTGTGCCAACTGGGTCTCGAACTCAAGACCTCTTAGTTCTGATACTATATTGAGTTTCATGCACCAGTTAATTCACTCAAAAGCTTAAACTGATGAGGAAAGGTGGGCATACTTCAACAAGCTATTTGTTAAGGGTTAGTTAGCCAAGATTTGTTAGAAGTTAGAAGTCCCTCAGTAGCTCATTTGCCTTCATCAAGGAATAAATCAATCTATATTATCTCATCCCTTTACTCTGTTTGCTCATCCCATACCTCACATGCACAGATCCCCGGCATCATGGCCCCAAAAACCCCATGGTAGGTAGCCGGCCAAGTCAAGGCCCAGCTCCTCCACACCTGTCGGTTGTATTCAAAGTCTCGAGCATGCGACAACTTGGTATCAGAGCAAATCATTTCTGTGACTTTCGATAAGGACAAACCCTTTTTTACCATTCATCCACTCATCCCTCTTCTTCCTCTTCTTCCACACAGAGCCCACCTCCTTTTTGTGTCTACCTAACATTCCTTCACCAGATTTGCCTTCATCAGTTCAGCTTCTAGATCCAACTTTTCCACAAATTCCACCTTCTAGTGTCTTCTCCACCAACTCCACCAGTTTCTAACACTTCCACTTTTCCCTTTTAGTATAGTCCCTGACCGAGAGTTCCTTCTTGTTGTAGGTATGAAAAACCAAACACGTTAGAGGGGGCAGACGTCGGCCGTGCTACAGGTCGGCGTCCACAAAGGCAAGAGTGACATGAGGATTTATACAGGTTCAAAGGTCCGAGAAGACCACCCTACTCCTGTCGGTGGCCTTCAGAGAGGGGGGGGGGGGATTTCGAGGACTCCTCCCGAAGGCACACCAGTTTGAATGGCAGTTTGTATTCCTTGTGAGCTTGAGTTACAAATAAGAGATACATTGGGTATTTATAGACTCTAAGAGCTGTACAAATGGCGGAAATACCCTTTAGGGGATAGCTACCTTATGAGTACAAATGAAGGGTACAATCGTCCTGTGTGAATGTAATCGCCTTTCTTGACTTATAGGCAGGTGCTTTCTGTAGAGTGGGTCCCATTGGTAAAGGGGGGAGTTATTCCCCCCAACACTTCTAATCCTCGGTCCTCCTCTCCGCCTTAAGTTGATCCTCCGGCCAATACCACTAGCTTTGACGATCCTTCTATTGCACAGTATGCTCTACACGATCGTTCTTCTATTCAGGCTTAAGAGAAGGGGGAGGGGGTTTCTTATGAAGGTGCAGTATCTAAGTCAAGTACTTTATGAGGCAACCAGTATACCTGAGTAGCAGTTGGCTATGACTGAGGAGCTTACAACATTAGAGGGTATAGGCACCTGGGATCTTATTCCGCTACCATTTGGAGCTATTCTTATAATTTGCAAGTGGGTGTACAAGGTAAAAACCAAGTCAGATGATTTAGTGAAGCGATACAAGGCTCAGACTCAAGAACAGCACCAACTTCATCTACTCAAACTCAGTGCCTTAGATCTCTTGATTCTTAAGTTTGAAGGCGGTGTTAAGTGTGTGTATATATAGAATCTAGTGTCTAGGCCCATGTAGCCCATGAGGCCCAACAACCTCAAGTGTATATACAATTCCATATTACAATTCCACAGTAATCAATAAGATGCACATTTGTGAATAGCCAATTTTGCCTCTCTCTCTCTCTCTTCTCTGCGTGCGTAACATAGCCTATATTAGTTTCTGTGTGTGCGCGTATATCACTGCTTCACAGAATTGAAAGTTTTCAACTGTCAAAACAACTCCATAATCTGAACGGTATCATTGAATTCATAACTAGATGAAGCTGACCATATAATAGGGAATACATCCATACTTATGGATGCCAAAACTTGAAAACACAGAAAGAAAACTCGCACTACTACCAAGACTTAACAATATACAGAGGAATCATGTTAAAATGTTACCTTACGAGGAGAAGCTACGGTAGCTCTATATAATGCTGTTGTGCCAGGATAAAGAGCTAAGACGTGTCTGCCCTGCCCAAAATCTGGAGCACTGGAAGGATCGCCTTTCTTTGGAAACGGAATAATATATGACATAGGCAACTTGTACTTCCTGTAACACATGTGTGTGGGGAGTAACATCAGTATATGGGCAGACATTAAGAATAGGGCAAATGAGCCCACATTGTGCTAATAAAACATTTGGTTGTGGTTTCACTGAACTTCATACACATTTACTACAGGGATTGTACAAAAACAGTACAACACGAAAATTAGTGTGCAAGTTGAGAAATTAATTGGTCAACCCTATAATAGATAATTCACTCAGTTAATTAGAAATTAACTGAAGCATATCTTAGCGGTGAGTTTCTGATTATTTCATGTCCTGTAAAATAATCCAAAGGGATTAGGATCTGTATTCATTAAAATTAATTGAACACATAACCTCCCATATTGCAAAATATTTACTGCAAATTATGCTAATCCAATGTCTAAGTATTCAACTGTTTTCAATAAAATAATTGCTTTCATCAAAGCTAAAGGAATAGTAAAATTGATCTAGATAGTGACATCAAAGATTTCACTGAGACAACTCATAGTTCAGGGACTTGACTTGCAATGTCTCCAAGTTGGAAATCAATGAACATTTCGGAATAAAATGAAAATAACTTTATAAGTTAACCTTAGGTTGGGTTCTTTTGGACTTGTTGGTTGTGGCTTTTGGCCTATGCTACAGTATCTAATTTTCAAACGGTATACCTTTTTAAGGTAGGGTTTACGAGTCGATTGTAGTAGATACTGTACTGATTCATCTATATCAGCCAAAACCATATATGAATGTCTCTCTCCATACTCTCTTTTGCGAACAGCCATAATTTAAAAGCCATAACCCCAGCCCAAAAGAACCCACCCTTATACTACTAGGAAACCACAAAGGAAAGACAGTTCGGGACATAAACCTCTCAAACTTTTGGGCACTTTCTTCATCATCACCTGGCTCCTCATCAAGTACTTCAAATCTGCAAATTCATTAAGAGAGAATGAGTGCTACTTTCCTGAATAGCATAGGCTGACATGGTATAGAAAATATTAATTGCAACAATTGCATTGTGATCACACGAAAGTTGATCACTCTATCTGGCAAAATATAGAAGTATCATATGCCCAAACTCCAGTACAGGTAAAGCATACACCTAAGTTTATCGTTTTAACTATTAATAATTACAAAAGCGAAAAATACCCCTCCATGGAAGTAGACAACAGTAACACAAGCGCACGCATAGGGCGGTAACCAATGATTCAATAACCCAATAGGGCAAAAATTACCAGACCTCGCCCGGTACTGATAACCAGCGGTTACCAGTTTTATACCAAATAAATATCTGCATCCATAACTGACTGGTTACCACTAAACAGGGCAATAAGAAGTTTATTTGATGAAAATACACAGATATTATTTGATACACATTGCCTAGATAACAAATATTCAGTACAACGTAGCAAAGTTCAATACTTATATATGGCTGTTGAGTGCCAAGAAGGCTGTGCCACCTTTTGGTACCATCTGATTGCCTCCTTCGATATGATTTGTCTTCATTAGCTTAACACAAATACTTTGTTTAGCTTGCACACAAGAAAATAGTAACAATCATTTGCTTAGGGTTTTAAATTTAAAACTTTTGTGGCGATATTTTTTACCAGTGACCAGCCAGTTACTGCCCTTTTTTATCCCTGGCGGTAACCAATACATGGGCAGCATGCGCACAGTTACTGAAACAGGACCAGTCATCGACCAAGACAACCTTCGCCGGTTCAGTAAAAAATAATACTAATAGAAATATATAAGATAGATAACCTGATTTAAGCTTTTAAAAGTTCTGTTTGTAACTTCAGAGGCCACATAAGCCACAGTGGGATGGCTAGTGGAGTTGGAGAGTCCTTTGGAGCCCACGTACTGGGTTCGATATGTGGCTTATTTGGAGAAGTTTAGAATTGGCCGAGCTGGCCCTAAAAGATCTAATTTTGAATTTGTTTTGGATATGTATGTATCTAGAAACCCATTAAATATAAATATTAACATAGTATTATTAGTGATATTTGATTATGAACAAAATACTTCTCTATTAAATGCATTCACATACAGTTGCTTGTGTGCTGGTTAGCATGTCATATTATTATTGGCATTACCTAGGCAAGGGTGGGAAAAGAGAACCAAACATGCTCTATTTCTGGTGGCATATGAAGTCAAAGCATTTAAAAAAAAGACTACGAATTCAATAAGGCAATCATATTTTTATTACTAGATTTCTACAATTTATTTCTGTATGCTAAATCATGCGTGTTGCAGATTGTCACGTGCCGAAATACTGTTCACGCGCATGAACAGTACCCAGGATACTGTATCACGTACGAATTTGGGTAGTTCGCCGGTATATCGCGGATTAGGAATATAATTATTGAATTGCATGCACCAACCAATTCACCTAAAAGCTTAAGCTGATGAGGAAAGACGGGCAATTCACTTAAACTTTAATACTCTCCCTCACGTGTAGGCTCTCTTAGGCCTAAGACGTGGAATAGAAGTGAGCTGCAATTATTTTTTTTAATTGCGTCAACCGGGTCTCGAACTCAAGACCTTTTGGCTCTGATACCATATTGAATTGCATACACCAACTAATTCACCCAAAAGCTTAAACTGATGAGGAAAGACGGGCAATTCACTTATACTTCAACAATAATAATTAGTTTCCTTATTATTTTGGCTTGTTTCCTTTTAGATTATTTCTATGTATCAGAGATAAGTTTCCTATTATCAAGGATTAGTTTCCTTAATATTGTCATGAACCTTAGTTCATAACAAGACAAACATCCGTCGGAGAGAGGTCGGACAACGACTTGAAGTAGAACGACGCTAGGAGAAGAAGAGCACCGATTGATGGAGAGGAACAGATCTAGAGTAGTCGGTCTAGTGGAGAGACCAGAGCTAAGAATCGGGGACTTAGAATACTTCTTCATTATTCATTGCTTGATGATAATAGATTCATGTCCCTTATATAAGGATAACTCAATTTGACCTCTAAGAAACAATCACTCTTTAAAAAAACCTATCTCTAATAGATGGAATATATCTATAATATAGTAAATCTATATAATAAGGAAACTAACTATTCTTATTTCTATCCTAACTAATTGACCCTACCATGTGCGTTTGCTACAGTACGGCGCGTCTGCTACAATACCCATGCACGCTGCTACAGTACCCTAGCTACTGTTCACACACGTGAACAGTATTGCCGCCGCTGAAGCTCTGAGGCCTGTTGAGGAACAGAGGAGGACTAGAGAACTCTGTTTATCTCTTTGCTTCCTGATAATAGGTACAATGCTATCATTTTTATAGGGACAACTCCACTTGATCTTTAAGAAATAATCTCTATCTCTGTAATTAACCTAGTTCATCAGGGTAAATACCGTATAGAAGATGGTCAGGACGGCTAAAGGGAGGGGCTTTAGGAGAAAGGGGAGATCATGGATAGGGGAGAAGAATTTGAGGGAGAGATTAGAATAACTTTCTTATTATCTAATTAGATTGGATAGCTTAACCCCTAACAAACTTATCTCTTATATTATGAAAATAGATTATCCTAACAAATCTAATCCTTATCTATAAGGAAAATAATTCAATCAAATTAGAAAAACTAATCCAACCAAATCGGTGCTGCGCATGAACAGGAGTCGTGCACTGTTCATGTGAACAGTAACTGTGCACGACATCTTCTCCCTCCCTTTGCGACAACTCGTCCTCGAGCTGTGGTGACAGCCATGGTTGCAAGTCTTGGTAACCCCACTTCGGTTAGTAATTGCAACGCCTTGCATGGGAACTTGGGATGGTGTTGACAGTTGATGACTAAGGCATGAGGGCCTTAATGATGTCCGATGTCGAGAAAGTTGTCGATAGCGAGAGCCATCGGTGTGGGACAGCAGTGCGTGCCTCCCGCCACAAGACATGATGAGGATGGGAGAGACACGACAACATTGCGAAATCTGAGACCCCTCCGGCGGTGCAGATCGCACAACAGCATCTGCCCGTGCCCTCTCCATTTCCATCAATTTGGCCACCATAGCCGCCATGTCTACCGAGATGGCTTTCATGTCGTCTACGCTGACACTCATCTCATTAAGGGTGGCCCTCATGGCCTTGAAATTCTCGGCAGCAGAAGCCATGGTGTTAACTCTGATACCAAATGTAATGAACTTTAGTTCATCGGGGTAAATATCGTACAAAAGATGGCCATGACAGCACGGCTGAAGGGAGAGGCTTTAGGAGAAAGGGGAGATCATTAGACTAGGGAGAAGAACTTGAGGGAGAAATTAGAATATCTCCTTATTGCTTAATAAAAATAAGCTACACTCCCATCCTTATATAGATTGGATGGTTTGATCCCTAACGAACTTATCCCTAGTATTATAGAAATATATTATCCTAACAAATCTAATCCTTATCTATAAGGAAACTAATCTAATCAAATCGGGAAAACTAATCCAACCAAATTGGTGTTGTGCGTGAACAGGAGTTGCGCACTGTTCACGTGAACAGTAACCGCGCACATGACATTTCCTCCCTCGCTTCGGACAGCTCGTCCTCGAGCTGTGGTGGCGGCCATGGTTGCAAACTTTGGTAGCCCCACTTCAGTGAGTAATTGCAATGCCTTACATGGGAACTTAGGATGATGTTGACGACGGTTGAGGACGAAGGCATGAGGGTCTTAATACTGTCCGATGTCGAGGAAGTTGCCGATAGCGAGGGCCATCGGTGTGGGACAACAGTGGCATGCCTCCCACCACAAGTGACGAGGATGGGAGAGACATGACAACATTGTGAAATCTGATACACCTTCGGCGGTGCAAATCACTCAGCAGCATATACCCGTGCCTTCGTCCCCTTTTCCATCAGTTTGGCCACCATAGCCGCCATGTCTACCAAGATAGCTTTCATGTCTACGCTGACACTCATCTCGTTGAGGGCGACCCTCATGGTATGAGAAAAGGTGGGCAATTTACTTATACTTCAACACTCCCCCTCTCTCTCAGGCCTAAGACGTGGAATAAAAATGAGCTGCAATTATTTTTATTTAATTGCGCCAACTGGGTCTCGAACTCAAGACCTCTTGACTCTGATACCATATTATGAATATTATATTATTATGTGTATTAATATGAGACCCAAGGGGTCATATATATAGGAGAGTACAAGGGGATATGCCATATAGAGATAAGGCATACTTGAAATTCTCGGTAGCAAAAGCCATGGTGTTGGCTCTGATACCAAATATAATGAACCTTAATTTATCGGGGTAAATACCATACAGAAGATGGCTGGGACGGCACGTCTAAAGGGAGGGGCTTTAGGAGAAAAGGGAGATCATGCACTGGGGAGAACTTGAGGAAGAGACTAGAATAACCCTTTCTTCTTATTGCTTAACAAAAATAAGATACACTCACATCCTTATATAGATTGGATGGTTTGACCCCTAACGAACTTATTTATAATATTATGGAAATAGATTATCTTAACAAATCTAATCCTTACCTATAAGGAAACTAATCCAATCAAATCGGGAAAACTAATCCAACCAAATCAGTGCTGCGCATGAACAGGAGTCACGCACTGTTCACATGAACAGCGCTCGTGTATTGTTTACGTGAACAGTGATTGTACTGTTCACATAAACAGTATCACGCACATGACACAAATTAACATCTTTTTTGCGTATGTTCCTTCCATTAGGTAAAATTGGCTCCTGCGCACTACACTAGGTTGGCATTTGCTGAGACACCCCATAATCATTAATTAGCTAATGGACACTACAAATTCATGGTCATTTGCTAGAACACATTCTTACCACTAAAATTGAGTTGTTACTAAATTAGTAAACAAAATCCGAAGTCCGAGTCTTGATGATATCGTCGTAGCGTGCAACTCTTGAAAAATACTGTTGAATCAAGTCGAGAGGAATAGATAGAAGCATGACAGCGCAGATCGAACCCCAAGACAGCGGCGGCGCAGTGCACAAGATGCAAAAGAGGTGCGGCGGCCTTAAAGCTCGGGGCGGCGGCTACAGAAGCGGCGACATCATAACGAGTTCTACGATCTACACTCAAAGAGAAGAGCGACGACTGCTGCCATGAAATAGATAGAAGCATAGCAGCATCAGATCTGGTATCAGAGCCACGTGTAGATCGTAGAAGTCGTTATGAATATTGTGTGTATATTGATATAAGGTCCAAGGGGCCATATATATAGGAGAGTACAAAGATATATGCCATATAGAGATAAGGCATATATGGAATAGAATACAACTTTTATCTCCTAATACAACTCTATCTCCTTAACAGATACAACCATTACCCACTCAGTAACAAAGTCAGACTATCCCGAGCATCCCCTGTTACCAAGAGGTAAAAGTCCAATCCACGGAAGCAAAAAGCCGCACAGCAAGCATTATCTACTGCAAGATATGCAAACCATAGATCGCACACATGATTCCCAAGCCTTATGCCTATTCTACACATCTCCCAAGACCAAAACTCATCTCTTACCCATCCACCCTTCCTCCCCCACGAGCCCAGAGAGGCTTTTCATGGCTTCGTCCTTTCATCCTCACCAATTTGCCATGGTGCAGCGATTAGCTGGTCTGGCCCAAACTCATCGGAGAAGTGTCTGATGCACATCATGGCACGTCTAACATGCGCTGACACAAGGACATGTGTCGATGCAGGGGAATTTTTTTGGATACATGAGTCCAAGTAATACTGGTTCAAAGTATGAGCTTTATTTACTTATTTAATCATAAATCATCAACGAGGGTAACATGTTATGTCAGTACCGATTACTGAGTTCTATTAGCCCCATAGCTATGTGTGGTGGGTTATTTTGGGTAATATGGTATTGGTAATCAGGCTTGTATTCTGGATATTTAAAACCTTATACCTGTCATTTTCGAGTGCTTTGTCTACCTCAGGTATACTAAAAAGGTTCATGACATCAGGACTCATCTTTAAGTAACAATAACTAATAAGACAGATCAGGCAATAGTTTATTATCTAACACTGCCTCCATTCAATACAAAGTTATTTCCTCTACACCAAGCAATAACTTAAACAATAACTCGAAGGAAATAAAACAAACAATAACTTACACAATAGATGGAAATAAAACAGATACATACTCTTTTGTTTCCTTATCGAAATGTGTGACCTTCACCACAACCCACTCCTCTTTTCCATCATCTGATTTTACCCAAGCCGCAACCTGAAATGCCAGAGCATGGACGCTAAATATTAGATAATTGGACAAACATAAGTGCGTACACAGAGAGACAGAACTAGTCTACATAACAACAAATGAATTGCTATAAAGAGAAAAAGGTTAAGTTACCAAACTCAAGCATAATCATCCACTACAAGTACAATATCTATAACCAAGTTTTTAGACACAGTATGATCAAATAGTATGTACATATGTCAGTTCGATGATTTAGTGACTTTATGACAGCATAATATCAAGATCAACCTAATTTGCCATGGACCTTGATGTTCCTGCTAATTAGTTTCATTCAATATTTACCATTTCTAAAAATTTAGACTTCACAAATGAAAAAACAAATATTTTGGGTAAGTTTTTTGTGCAATCTTTAAAGATCAACCTGGCATACGCATGTACCTGCAAAAGTATGTACTGGTG
This sequence comes from Melocanna baccifera, assembly GCA_036346265.1. NCBI lineage: Eukaryota > Viridiplantae > Streptophyta > Magnoliopsida > Poales > Poaceae > Melocanna > Melocanna baccifera. The sequence goes on from CM070708.1 coordinate 5,323,144, forward strand.
AATTAAATAATTTTAGTATTTGTGACTCAATAATGGTCACAAGATTTACAAGAACCTAAAACTTACCCACAACAAGAAGGAACACTAATGCTCTGTTTGATAATGTAATGATCTCTTCTAAGCAATGTAATGAAATTTTTAGTTTGCCACAACACAATATCATTGTCGGCTTGTCGCTAAGTGATGTAATCATGTAAGTACCTTTTTTAGAAAAACAAAATACATTTTTTGTTTGAATGACTGGGACTAATATACCAGTACTCGGGCAGTTAAAACTCAGATTTTGTTTTGTTAAAGATTTGATAGCATAGATGGATTGTATTGTACAAATTTATTTTACCAAACAACTACCTGATTAGAAACATCAATTCATCACAGCTGGTTTACCATATTGCTTCTGTACAGCAGTTTTTCCCACAGTACACTAGGCCTAACAAACATAGTTGCTAAAATATAATACAAATTTAAGAACCATACAATTTGATAACTCCAGTTCAGCAAAACAAAATCATATTAAAGTAGCAATGAAAATCTCAGTACAGGTCTTGGATAAAAATATCGTATCCCGGCCGGGAGCCACAAACTAATGGTAGTTTTCCAGTTGAAATAATCTTATCTCACTCTTTTCTCCACATTATCTTCACAATTTGCGTTTACATAATCTTCCATAATACTTAGCAATGCATCTCCATTTAAATAACTATTGATGACCCAAAACAAGAGGTCCTACAGTGCAGCCGGTCCTAGCCAGGATGACCAGTAACTGGCAGTTTTTTAATTCCTTGTACATTGCACAATGTGTTGTCAATCCCATCAGTTAAAGAGTACCAAACCAATGAGCCATAATATTGACTTATAACTAAAATTAATTTTGATATATTTTATTTAGACTGCAGAAAACTCAAATTGTGAGCACCTTAGTTATTTGAAAATATGATTGTAAGTGAGTAAAGCTACTACCAAAATTTAAGCATGTACAGTCACAACAAAAATGTAGTTTTAAAGAAAACAATCAATAAGTAAATAAAAAGTCGTCATAGTATTACTAAATATGCTTTGAATTGATGCTAAAATTTCCAAGGAAGTATATGTCTTTTATGTCAATCTTGTAGTCCACAATTATAACAACCATGGTTAACATTTATGCAAAACTCGGGAAAATCCAAAGATGAAATCCATTCACCTAGAAAACAACAACTATAACAGCTCATATTTCTTTATCTTGTAAATATTTAGTCCCTATAGCTAATAAAAGAGAAATCACATCATCATAAAGAAAAGCCAACAACACGAATATTTATCAGATTTCGGAATCAAATTCCAAACTATGAAATAGAAAAACACAAGAGTTGCATTAGAGAAAAGGGGAACATCTTATGAAATTTAAATAATATTTTTTTGAAAGATAACACAAAATTTAAGAATATTTGGAGGTCAATATTTAAATTAAGAAATAAATACAAGAGAGTAGTAAGAATGCAATCAACTGAATTAAAAAATGGAAAGGGGTATAATTCATGAAAATTCTAAAAGAGAACTAAACATCTATGTGTGAGTAGATTTGTAGAATAGATGGATCTCCCATTTACAAGTTACAACTAATGATAAATCCCATATAAAACCATCCTAATAGCTACATATAGCAGTTGTGAGTATTCCAGGAAGCAGAAACTACACAAAAGAAATAATATAGCCAAATTCAAACACCTGGCTGTCATATTTGACATTTTGGATGTTAAAGGGAGGACAGCTGCAAAATTGGCACCTTCAACAAAAGTACAAACAATCCTATAAAACTAAATCAGAATACAGGAAGATTCCTATCCACTCTTACATGGAAAGTAGAAGCTTTGCCATCGAGGCAGCATGTACCCACAAATACATGCAATACAAAGACTAACTGATATTTCTAAATTCAGCTGAAGTTGAAACCTGCTCTCCTTTCAGGTTTGCAGCTTGGTCAAGTTGGCTCCTCATAGACCCAGAGGAAAATCGTGCCATATCTGTATCAGACTTCATCCTCTTCTTTTTCTGTTCACCAACTTCTGCAACGTAGAAAGCATCTATAGTACTTTGTGCTCCACATTAAAAAGCTCTGAACCTAACTTGCAAAATCTTACTTCTAGTGCTTACCTATCTTTTTTCTTTGAGCAGCTGAAACTCCAGATTGCAACAAACCATCTAATAGTCCAACCAAAGCAGACGAAGCACTGCAGGAAAAAGGACTGATCACTGTTGCATGACACATTCTTCATGTAATAGAGATATGCATGCAGCGAAGGGCAAACATGGAGGTGTGAAGAAGGTGATGATCCAACTTGTGGATCTATACCAAACTCCAAACATACCAAGAAATATTAGCAAAAATAGTAATTAATTGCACTGGTACAGTTACTGCAGTAAAAAACTTAGCAGTGATGACAAAAAAACCGGATCAACTCAAACAGTAGTAGACTAGTAGTGCTGTACTATTTGCGATCCCCATGCTGGCCAGGATGAAGAATAATGTTAAGCAAAGCCAACATTCAATATATGAAGAAATCGTGCCTAACAATAGCAGCACCTTTCTGCTAATAAGTATGACAAAAGTAACTAACAAGCTTATAGTCCATGATTCAAAGCAATGTTGGAAAGAAACAACAAATATAAAAGAGGTTAGCATGCAAAAGATTTACAGCATATTCATAGAATCTAAAGTGACTGTTTAGTTCCATCAAAGTATATCAATTTGAAGTTCTGTGCATCTCTTACATGAGGACTTGATTCTTAATTCTCTGTTCTTACATAAAGTTTTTTTTTTCTCGAACACGCAAGAGAGCTGCGTATCTTTATATTAAGAAGAGATTGAAAGAAACCTTACAGTCCGAACGTTACAGTCCCAAACACACCCAACACCTAACACACTCAACACATCTAGCATCCAAGCATGCTAGCAACAACTCTAGCCTATGTTACAGGAAGCAAGTTCGACCTCAACCAAGAAAGGATCTAGACCAAGCCCTGTGGCGGAGCAGTTAGGTATGAAATACCCTTTGCTCCGGCTAGGCCCCAAATCCTCATCTCCTCACTGACAAGAGACAAGAGAGACCTAATGTCCAGTGCAATCCCGTCAAAGATGCAGCGATTGCGGAGATTCCAAAGAGACCATGCCCCCAAAATGATGATGGAATTAAGGCCTTGTCGGACCTGACCATCAACTGCATTGTGTGATTTGGACCACTATTCTTCAAAGGAGGGCTCACCTGGTTGAGGGGAGAGTTTCTATAATCTCACCTCTTGGAGCAAGTGAAACCAAAATTGACGGGCAAACACACAAGAGATCAAGAGATGGTTAATGGTTTCTTCTTCTTGGTCACAAAGCAAGCAGCGGGGAGGGTGTTGCAGTCCTCGGCGTGCCAGACGATCCGCAATCCAACACTTATCATGTGTAGCCAGCCACATAAAGAACCGACATTTATTTGGGGCCCAAGATTTCCAAATTCGCTCCCAGGGGCTAAACTCGATGCCTCCTTAAAAGAAGCTTTCATAAGCTGATTTTGCTGAATATTTTCTATTGGCAGTGAAGCGCCAAATGTGTTGATCTTCTAATTCAGGCTGCAACACCACCTGTGACAGGAGATCCCAGAGATCTAAAAACTCAGCAATGGCCCCAACCGTCATCGCTCCTATAAGATCCACAATCCAGTTATAGCCCATGAGAGCCTCCCTCACCGTGCGCTTATTGGCCTGTCTCTTGGGAACCAAAGCAAAAGGACGGGGTGTCAAATCAGCGATCCTTTTTCCATGAATCCACCTATCGATCCAGAAGAGGGTGCGGGCGCCATTACCAACTTCAGTGCAAGTTGTTATGGAGAAGAAGGACCGAACACAATGGTGAATCTGGATCGGAAAGGGGGCCCAGGACCTGTCGGGTTGAGTCTTTTGAAGCCAAAGCCATCTCATCCTAAGGGCCCATCCCATCCGCTGGATCGGAAAGGGGGCCCAGGACCTATCGGGTTGAGTCTTCTGAAGCCAAAGCCATCTCATCCTGAGGGCCTATCCCATCCACTGGAAATCTCCATACATGCATATAGGATGTCGTATCTCTTGTTGAAAACTGTTATGAACCAAAGTTCATAGGGGTAAACACCGCCGAGAGGATGGCCGGGAGGCGTGGGCGTAGAGGGAGAGGGAGAGACTATAGATAAGAATGATTTTATTATTTCTTGCTTGCCTCCAATAGCATGCAACATTGATGTCACCGCGTCGCCACTCCCTCCCGCGCTCCTACCACGCCGCCTCCCTCATGTGCTCCCGCCGCACTGCCTCCCTCCCTCGCGAGCTCCCGCCAGGCCGCTGCCACTCCCTCCCGCCGCGCCGCCTCCCTCTCGCCGCCACTCCCTCCCGCAGCGCTGCCTCCCTCCTTTTGCTTCTCCTCTGGCTCTGCTCCCTCCTACCGCCTCCCTCCCGTGCTTCCACTTTGCTTCCTCCATAGTAGAGGGGATGAGTGGATGAGGTATATATGGAATATGGACTTCATTAACTGCTACTGCTACTATTATGTGCTTCATTGATTCATTCACTCCTATATGATAGTGTTGCTAGTTGTAGACTAGAATGTAGACTTGTAGTTGCTACTTGTACTCGATGTGTGTGCTAGACTGCTAGTGTTGCTTCTTGCTAATATGGTACTTGCTACTGATGTGAACAGCCTTAGCTCACCTAGCATCGCCTAGAGGATGACTAGGTTCCCGCCTTGATGACTAGGCGTCTTGGCGCCCCTTAGGCACCGTGGTTGCCAAAGTCGCCGTGATAGCCATGGCATGCGATAGCCCCCTTATATAGATCTCCCCCTAACAAATAGAATCTAATCTCAATCATATTTCTAATAAACAGAAACTAATATCATATCTATAATTATATCTCTAACAAATATAAACTAATATCGTATCTCTAACAAATAGAAACTAATCTCTAACTTCCTAATAATAAACCGGTTGGGCCCAGGGCCCACGCCCATGATAAAAACCAACACGGTAAATTTTTTAGACTTTTTTACTTTTAAGTTGGTAGTACTGCAGTTTCGTTGATACAAGTGGATCAAAATTGTTTCCACTTATCAGATAAATAGCTAATCACAACTACCATCATGTTAAAAGTATGTGCTCTCAATAGATTGGGTTGCAAACAGTAGCAATTTTTTTCTAGGGTTTTTACGGTTTCAACTTTCTAGCTTTTCAAGGCTTCGTATAGGATCCAGCAGCCTAGGGTGTAGTTAGTTTCCATATTTTGTTACATTTTATTAACAGAGCAAAATAATAGCCTGTACACCACTTCAAAACATGACATTGCAACATACTTCTAAAGTTTAGTTATGCCTGGTTAAATGCTTCAGTACGTAAGATTTTAGTACCAATATAGTAAATTGATTCCTCCCTGTTGTTTCTTCATTTCATTTATAGTGACGGTATTCTTTCTCTAGGTTGATAAAAACAACTAATTTGTATGTGCGTTTCATTTATATTGCTAAACAACTTAGATTGCTAGTTTTGACTCTAGATAACATCTAAGTTTTTGAACTTTAGAACAGAGTGGTAACTTCTATACTGCCTGAGACTAGATAGATGTTCTAACTTATGACATAACAGAAAAAAATAAATTTGATTTTATATTGTGCAGAAAAAGGTTATTAAGTCGACAAGTCGACACTACCCTCCTAGTGACCGACTTGTTGACTAGTCGGCCGACTAGTCGCTGACTAGTCGACAGGTACTGTTTAGACTATTTATATGAATATGTATATACAGAGAAGGACTTTATTGCAATTTTAAAAACTAAGAGGGCTAGATTGCAAAATACCAAATCCTCATAACACCCCCCCAACTGCCTCCCCTCCGCCCCACTGCCTCGCAGGCTCTCTTCTCCGACGCCCACCCCCCCGGGCCTCGCCTCCGCCCCACTGCCTCGCCTCTCTTCCTCCGACCCCCCCCCCCCCCAACTGCCTCACCACTCTGCCTCCGACCAGAGCCGACGGTGGCAAAGCAGGAAGCGGCGCCATGGCGGAGACAGGAGCCGACGGCGGATTTGGTGGCGGCGGTGGCAGATCCGGCGGCGGTGGTGGCGGTAGTGAAAGCAGTGGATCCGATGGCGGCGACGGTAGATCCGGTGGCGGCAACGGTAGATCTGGTGGCGGCGGTGGCAGATCCGACAGCGGCGATGGCAGATCCGGCGGTGGCGGCGCAAGTCGAGTCGACTGCTCCAGTCGTTCCTGCGCCACCGACTTGTCGACTAGTCGACGACTTAATAAGCATGGTGCAGAACTTGATTTTAACAAAGAGTATTCAAAACTCACCGGTTCAAAAGTCCACCTACCTCCGACCCTGATTCGGTACTCTTACCCCCACAGGAATTGACCCAATTAATGCATATTCTAACATGGGCGATTTCAATAAGATCGTATGGGTCACACAAACAGTACATACAATATTACAATTCACATTGATAAATCTGCTCGCCTTTTATAGTTGGGAAGTGGTTATGACTTCAACAGATAATGTAGTACAACACAAGGATCGAAACCGGGCGGGCCAAATCCATTGTCGGGCGATGCGGAACCCGTGGTTCTGGAAAACCGGTTAAAAACCGGTTAAATTTTGGCAAATGAAAATTTTGAAGGGAGCGGGGGGACCGAATAGGACGATGGCGGCCGGAAACGAAAAAGCGGTGGAAAATTTAGTATTCGCATGCGCGTCTTCTTAAATGTCGCATGAATCTCTTTGTATTCGACATGTAGTCTCTTAGATTCTACATGCATGCGCATGCCTTTAATATCTGCATGAATCCCTTAGCATTCGCATGCAATCATTTAGTATCCTGCATGCATGCGCATATGCATGCGCGTGTCTTCTTAAATGCCGCATGAATCTCTTTGTATTCGACATGTAGTCTCTTAGGATTACGCATGCATGCGCATGCCTTTAATATCCTACATGAATCCCTTAGCATTCTCGCATGCAATCATTTAGTATTCGCATGCATGCGCATGTGCATGCGCGTGTCTTCTTAAATCTTCGCACGCATGCCTCTTAGTCTTCTTAAATGTCGCACGCATGCCTCTTAGTCTTAAATCTCGCACGCGACGACCGTAGCTCATTCTTCAAATTCACGGTTTTTAATCCGGACCAGTAGTTTTTCGTTATCGGCGATCTGCGCAGAATCACGAAACCGAACCCTGGTACAACATGGTTATCAAGTCGTCAACTAGTCGACAGTCGACAAGTCGCCGACGAAGGAGCGACTGGAGCCAACGACTCGACTTGCGCCGCCACCGCCAGATCTGCCACCGCCGCCACCGGATCTACCGTCTCCGCCGTCGCCGCCGTTGGATCCACTGCTTCCGCTGCCGCCGGATCTGCCACCGCCGCCACCAGATCCGCAGTCAGCTCCGGTCTCCGCCGTGGTGCTGCTTCCTGCTTCGCCACCGTCGGCTCCAGTCGGAGGAAGAGAGGCGAGGCAGTGGGGGCGGAGGCGAGGCGGGGGCATCGGAGAAGAGAGCCTGCGAGGCAGTGGGGTGGAGGCGAGGCGAGGGGCGTCGGAGAAGAGAGCCTGCGAGGCAGTGGGGCAGAGGCGAGGCGACGGGCAGTGGGGGGTGTTATGAGGATTCAGTATTTTGCAATCTAGCCCTCCTAGTTTTTGAAATTGCAATACAGTCCTTCTCTGTATATACATATTCACATAAATAGTCGAAACAGTACCTGTCGACTAGTCAACGAGTCGGTCACTACAAGGGTAGTGTCGACTTGTCGACTTAATAACCTTGGTAGTACTAGAGTGATCCAGACTAAGCCACGAGGAACAGGCTTATCCAAAGTTAGTTAAAACTAGCAGCGGAAGCGCGGCGCCACGCCACGCTAGCTACCACGTGGACCGAAACAAAAGAGTTGGCAATTCATAAAGGGAGCTTTTCTGGAAAAATCGAGGACCCATACATATTTGCTGGAAAAGCGGAGGGCTCTTCTAAAAAAACCAAGGACCCGTACCGAAACAAAAGAGTTGGCCATTCGTAAAGGGAGCTTTTCTGGAAAAATCGAGGATCCATACGTATTTGCTGGAAAAGCGGAGGGCTCTTCTAAAAAACCCAAGGACCCGTTTGTAATTCTAGGAAAACTGCAGAGCTTTATCCCGTAAAAGGAGAGCTTCTCTGAAAAAATCGAGGGCCCATACATAATTTCGAAAAAGCGGAGGGCCTTCTTGCGAAATCATTGGCATGGTAGAGGCCTTTCTGTAAAAATCAAGGACCCCTTTTCGCAAATTTGCCTACGTGGCATGGCTCCCCAGGGCAGAATCCCCAGGGGCTTAATATAGGAGTATATCTTGGTAGCATGCAGCAATTTGAAGTAAAGATATGAATGGCTGTTCATAGAATACTTTCAGAAGTCAGCACTACCTAATTTATTTTTTGGAAGAAAAGCATTTTAAGATATCAAAAAAGGAATCAGACCACCAGATAGAATTTCAGATTGTTACCTGACTTCACTCTCAGAAAGTTCTTTTGCATGTAAATATAAAGCACGAAGCCTGCTCAAAATGCTGTCAACTGATTTATCAACCATCTCTGGAGCTAAAAAACAAAGCAAAGTTAAACAATGTTAAGATTTCCGTTATAAAGATGGCATAACAGACTGTAAACAATAGTGACCACATAAAATAGTAACAAACAAAACGAAATCGAGAGAACAGAAAATTATTCCGTTTATAGCTGACGAGTGGCTTTACTATATTTTCTATAACCAGCTGAGTCATTATATTGAGATTATATTATTGTGCCTGCACCAAAAGAAAAAGGATCCTGTAGGGCAGCCAGTTTGGGAACTTCATTCTGCTTAGGCCCAACAAGTTTTCTGCTTTGACTAAAACCATATCTATGTGGCTATCATTACGGTTTTAGGGACTTTCATCATGGTATACAGCTAACAGATAAACCTCACAAGTAAAGTTTTTTTGGTACATAATTTAATTTATTTTGTAACTTTGTTTTTTATTTTATAATATATATCTAGTAGGATCCTTTCCTACTGTTTTCATTCAAAAAAAGTTTTTTTACATTGTAGATTTATCTGATGGCAAAACATACTGAATCATTGTGATACATTGTGGTATTCCACATTCGTCTCACTACTTAAAATTCATTTCACCATTTGTGTCTACTAATCCAACCAACATTCCACCGTTCCTAACAACAAGCTCACCTTACAACTATTAATCCAATCAACATGATCAGATTAAGAATTCACGGGCATAATGTCTCACATTCGTAAAGTATGATCTCAATATCAAAAGATCTACTCATGTCTGGCCATGGTTCAAATCTCTAATCTTGACCTCAACAAGCTCAGGCAAACACCAACATTTCAGATTTCACGGAAAGCCAAAAGAGCAATTTCAAATAGCCTCCAGAAAACACAAAATCTTCATCAGTGGGCCCCAAAAACACCAAAATGGCAGGTAGCTAAATACCCAACTCAACAGCTTACAGATTATACAAAAGAGAAATATGGATGGGCTCCCCGTTCAAAACGGCTTTTGGCTTCTGGCTTCCAGAAGCTGAAAGCCGTTTTGAACACGTTGGCTTCTTAACTCGACTTTTTTCCTTTTTTTTCTTTCTTCCTTTTTCCTTTGCATTGTCCGTAGAGATATAATATTTTTTTTATTTTCCCTCTTTTTTCTTCATTTTCCTTTAATTGAATGTCTCAGCAAAAAGTTAACAGCCACTACAGTGCCCATTTCAACCAACAGCAAAAGCCGTTTTGAACGGGGCCTGCTCTTTCCACAGCTGATTCAGATCATTCAACTTCTACTATTCTCCTTTGACTAAGAACTTACCAGAATCGGATTGGAAATTTAGAACAGGTCCGCTAGGCACAGCCGCACAGTTTGATGGGAGCTCCAAGGGAAGGGGTCGATTTTCTCTCTTGGTTTTGGCTTTGCAGAGAAAGTCGGTTGGAAGTGAAGCAATGTGTTTCTAAAAGGACAAATACAGGTGCAGCCAGGTTGGTTGCAGGATTTATTGTTGGTTCTAGCCTTCTGGGGCGATGTGCTGGTTTGCCGGCCTAGGTGCTGTCGTTTTGCTCATTGGGCTCTGCCACTTGTGCAAGTCCGATTATGTTTTGCAGGACAGATCTGAGTGTTATAACTTATCATTATAATCTTGGAAAATAAATTATCGAGTAAAGAGGAGGAATGAGTGCCTTCTTATACGGTTATACCTACTTTACATTCATTATGAACAGAAGCATTGGAAATTTGGATTTCTTAAACAATACCCCTTGTAAGGGAACATATCAAATAAGAACCGTCCTTGAAATATGAGGCTGGGACTGGACAAGTAGAAATATCGACTGCTGGATCACATCTATTCAGCTTAGATCAAACACTAAAAGCTACCAACGTCTTTCAAAAGAACAGCTGGGTTGTTTCACTTTTACACTCTTGACCTTTATCTTTTAGTGATATGGTCAATACACCTCAATCTGCAGGATCTAAATCTGATCCAATGGATGTTGTTGGAGCTATCATTCTTCTATTTCGAAAGTGTTAAATCTTGTCATCAGCAGGCTTTGCAGTGAGTACAATAGCCTTACTTGGTTGAAACATATATAAATTTTAAATAATTTCCTAGCTCCATAGTATGTTGTCCAACAACAAAAAAGAAAGAATACTAATCCAATATTCTATGGCTATCCACCAGCTGCACACGCCAAGCCTAAATGAGTTGGTTTTCAACTGTCATAAATGGAATGGATTTGCCAATTTGGAGGTTGGGCTCAAGCATAGTTCATTTTCTTTCAAGATGAGCCAGGCCAGCTTGCAAAGGCATAAAGCTATTGACCTAGTAAACCAAGAAAAAAAAAGCCTAGTTCTCACAATTTTTGCAAGAGAAAGCATAACAAGTTACATTTAGTAAGACAGTATGGGGTGTTAGAAATTAATCTTGATTTGGTATTTGCTTTGAGTTAGTGCTTGCAGTTTCTAGTGAGTTAGTGCTTGCAGTAATTGCATAACCAATTGGATCCATGCAGAGTTTCCAAAAAAGGAAATAAAGTTGTAGCCAAAAACAGCAAGGGAAGCCCATGCGGAAGGGGTGCATGCGGGCGCGTGTTTTGGATCGGCTGAGCGAAGCGCGTCGCGTAGAGCCTGGCTGCTGATCGGTTGGCGCATGCGGAGGATTGAGGAAAGGAAAGAAATGCAAAGACGTGGAAAGCAGGAAAGAGAAAGCAAGAAAGGAATCCAAGTCCAATTCTGCGCACGTGGAGATCAATGTGAGTAGCCTATGGTTCTTTTTAGGATATCAAGAAAACCAGTTTCTTGCCAAAACCGGAACCGGTTTTCAAGAGGAATCTGGATTAGGAAAGAAGACAGTGTTCTTTGAGTCCATTTTGGAGTTCATTCAGTTCCCTAAGAACCAAACTAAGTTTGAGTCAGCCACTTGGCCTTTAAATATTTTTGCATGTGAGGCTTTTTGTCGTCAGACCACAAATAATATTTTAGTATTGCAAATTGCATCTACTAGAGTTACACAATAGAGAGGGGAATTGGAAGTTGCTTCTTCTCGATCCTACCGTATCATGGTGTGTATGGAGAAAAAACTACCATCTCTTTTTCAGTTTTCCTCATAAGAAAGTTTGTATTTATGGTAGTCTCTACACACTGGCTCACGAAATGGAAATGAGCTAGCCTTGCTACCTACTGAGCCTCAAGTTTCTTCATATCCCCAGCCAATAAATGTTTTCAATTAATAGAAGGAAACAATTAGTACTAACACCCATGAGCATTTCATCCGCAGTAAATGCTTTCCTTATAAACGTGGTTTTTTTTTTAAAAAATGCTAACCTAGTATTATTAATTACATTCTTATCTATGTTTCTACATGAATAAGATATGGCTAACTTAATCAACAGAAAATGTAAAGTTTTAATAATTTTTCTAATTTACCCTACTCCCTGTTCCCCAAAAAACACCATTTTTGCCCACCTCCAAGGCATCTAATTTTGCTCTGCGGCACATGCGGAGAAAAAACTACCATCTCCTTTTCTCAGGGGAAAATTTGTATGTATGCTGACACATGGCTCACATCGCGAATCTTGATCCCAACAAGCAAGCCGAATGCCAAACACTGGCATCGCATTTCAATCAAGAAAAGGACAACAAATCTGATACAGAGAGTCAACAGACCTCTTTCCAACATCCTCAAGTGAAGAAAACACCCGTCATGCACAACCCCCCACCATACACACTATCCTAAAGATTCCGCTCTAGCACACTAGCAATCCAGCAGCTAAAATGCATCCCAGCGAGCATATCAAACAAGCCAACAAGATTCCCTAACACGGCGTTCCAGTACACAAGTAATTAATTCGAAGCAGCAAGCAGCTAAAAATTCATCGCAACCGACCTAAACTGGAAAATCAAACTAGCAAACTCATCCGCCAGAATCTAACTGAAGACCCGCCAACCAATCGAACGACAACACAGGAACGAAAGGGAAAGAATGCACGCGCGCACGGACGGGAGGTCGAACTGGAGCCAATAAGGGCTGGTTGGTGCTAGCTTACTTACAGGAGAGGATCTTCTTGTGAATCTTGTTGATCTCGATGACCACATCATCCTGCTCCTTCCGCAGCTGGTCGAGCTCCTTCGCCTTCTCCAGCAGACTTGCGATGTCCCCTCCAGCCCCGGCCCCGGCCCCGGCGCCGGCGCCTCCCCCTCCGCCTCCGCCTCCGACCGATGACGACATCTCCGGCCGCTCTCTACCCCCTTCGACTCGGCTAAGGATCCGATTGATCGACTGGGGGGCAGCTCAAGGATTTAGATTGGAAAGGGGGTGGGGAATCGGGAGAATAGTGCGTCTCAGCCAAGGGCTAATTAATGCGGTTCGGTCATGATTATGGCCGGTTTGGGCGTCACGTGGCTAGACCCGTTTTGTAGCGTCCGCTAGATTTAGGAAGGCATTGAAGGCCAATTCGTTTTTCTTGCCTATGCCCTGACCTGTGGCCATGTCCTCCACGACTAAGAGGCTCTTGAAATAACGATAGTTTTTTATTTTTGATCAAAATTTTATTATAATTAGTTGATATAAATAAGTATTGATAGTTTTAGAGAAATTGTAAATTTTAGCTAATATAAATAAAATTACTATAGTATCTACTATAATCGATTAGTAGACTATATCTTAAAAAATATTCTGTTTAAAAGGTAAATACTATAGAAAAATTATTTACTGTAAAAAATAACTATTAAAAATTTAATACGAATGAGCCCAATTTGATTAGCAGAATCCTATAATTACAAACTTTTGCACAAATTAGGAAGGCAAAATTTGGTACAAAGCGAATTACCCTACATGTTTTTTAAGAGGTTTTTTAATTGGCTCCTACATGTTTTTTCAGAGGTTCTTTTTAATTCGGCTGTCCAGGGAACACTTCCCGTGAAATTAGCAAAATTGCACCGGACAGCTCTCCATCAAGCACATTGGAGCAACCAAACACACGTACTTTCAATTGGATATATTAGAACATCTGGCAACCTCCACCTTACATGGTGCTCCGAAGAACTTATATATCCAGGTTTCTAGATTATTTACAATGTAGCGATTAAAAATATATTATAGCTATTGTTAACCTTTTCTATATAATTAAATTTAAATATATATATTATTATATATAATAAAAAATAAAGAAAAAACTAAAAAAAATAAGAACCAGAATTTAGAAGCAGAAAGTAGTTGGAGCTATACCTTAACCAAAAAATTTAAAAAAGATAAGAACCAGAATTTAGAAGCAGAAAGTAGTTGGAGCGATACCTTAACCATATCATAGCACATCCATATAGGACAAACGCTAATGTGCAGCAGAGGCAAGTCGTTTCTTACATTTGACGGTTAGTGACACCATCTCCTCCCTCAGACTAAGGGGGCATTCGTTTAGCGATGATTTTTGATTTTTAACTAAAATTTTACTATAGTTAGTTTTTTTTACTGTAGCTGATTTAGCTTTATAGATATAATTAAATTTAAAAAAATAGAAAAATAGAAAAAATATGTTAGCCCATCACGAATAATACAAAGGAACACGGAAAAAAAGAAAAATACAAAAAAACCCAAAAAATAAAAAAATTCAGAAAAAGACGAATTACTGAATAGTGAAAAAAAACTGAAACTGAAAAAAGCTAAAACGAGCGTTGCATGTGCGCGGCGCCACGCCGCGTTAGTTACTGTGTGAACCGAAGTAAAAGAAGCAGAAATTCATAAGGGGATCATTTGGAAAAGCGAGGGCTCGAACGTATTTTCAGAGAAAGTGAATGGGGTTTTTTGCATAAAACCGAGGACCCGTGCGTAATTACGCAAAAACCGCGAGGCGCTATTGAGAAAAAGGAGGGCCTCTATGAAAATGCAGAGGACCTGTACACAATTTCAGAGATGTGGAGGGGGGTTTTTGGGAAGAAAAAACATGTCAGGGGCGTCTCCGCAAAAAACCAAGGACCCGCACGTGATTTTGGAAAATTGGGAGGGGCTTTTCGCAAGGACGCTAACGTGGACGCCTTCCCTGCGAGCCCTTCCCCCAATGGTAATATATAGAGATTGTCTATAGTAACTAATTTTTAAATAATATATTTTTTAAGATGAAATTAATAGAAAAATTATAGTAAACAATATATTAAGTTTAATTGTACCGACCAAAATTACATATAACTATTTTCTATATATATTACTTCTCACGAACATACAGAATTTAAATATTTAAACCATAAGTCATCAGCTACAAGAACTCACCAAACATGGCTGATTGACACGGTGGAGCAGCTCGCACGAAACAAGATGGTTTGTGCGGCCCACAAAATCATTGGAGGAGATATCAACAGTACAGTCCACTCTAGGTGTCTTCAGTTTTTGATTTTTTTAAAAAAAAATTATTTTTTTGTTTTTTGAATTTTGAATTTTTTTGCTTTTCTTATTTTCTTTTATTACTTTGTATTGTCTTTTGATGATATAACTTCTTACCTTTTTAAATTAATTATTCAAAAAACTAATAAATGTTACAGTATAAAAAAAAATCAGAAACCAAATCTTATAAACTACATTAAGCAGGGGCCGACTGATACAATCTTCATGGGTACGACTTTTTGTCACATGACTGGCATAGTAACCACAACTTTTTTTTTTTTTTGCTATTTTGCTGTTCTTTGTGATTAATTGTTACAGATAATACCAAGATGGGAAACAATGCTATCTGCCTGTAAGAGTGAAATGCGGAGATTTGAGGAATAGAACTTGAAAGATATCATCGAAACTAATGGTACGTTTTTATTGGCTTTGGGTTTTGCCTTTTAGTTTTAACTTATGAATATCAATCATTTGTAGAAAGAATCGTGTGTAATTTTGATCGACTAGTAGATCCCACCTTAAAAAGATACTTCATTTAAAAATTAGGCACTATAAAAATTTACTTACTACAGAAAAGCAGTTTTTAGAAATCAATACAGAAAAAGACGTATGCAGCGCTCTTTGATATGTCGTGATCCAACCCTCCACAGAGATATACGGGTTGCACTACGGCCTCAATGATGGGAATTTTCGCCAAATTTGGTTTTTTTTTCAACCGAAATTACAAAAAATAGCCTTATAAAAATGGTATTGGAAAAAATAACGTTTTCACCGTCCCGTGGCCAGGCGGCAGCGATAGAGGGGCCACGCGTGGCCCTTACTGTCCCGTTGGTAGACGGCAGGCCGCCTGCCGCCCTACCAATAGGCCGGCTAATTAGCTGGCCTAATCACTTGTCTTTTTAATCTTTTAAAAAAATTTATATGAATTTTTTTAATATAGCAAATAAGTTTAAAAAATTACAAAAATGTATGTGCAGCCTTCTGACACAATGGAGTTGGCTGTGTAATTTTTTTGTAATTTTATGCACTATGAATGTTGCTCAAAAATTCATATGATTTTAATATTTGTAGGAGCTGTTACATAAGCAAGCTCCAAAAATTACAAAATTTTACGCAAAGCCTCCTGACATAACCATAGTAATTGTATATTTTTTTGGGAATTTTATATACTTCGAATTTGTCACATTAATCTATGTTAATTTAAACATGGAATTAGCGATATGCATATATCTTTTCTTTCCTGCTGCATCCTTCGTCTGTACTAGTGTCATTATGTTCATGTTGTCCCCCCTCGTCGGCTATCTCATCTGGACATTTGTCAGTGTTACCATACCGTCCCCCTCGCCAACTCTCTCGTTTGCACATTTGTCAGAAGCTCATTTTCGCTTGTAATTTTTTTTGGACGGGTAATCAAATTATCGGTAATTAATGAATTATTCGTATATAGTTACATGCATGTAATCACTAACTTGCATACTGCTTGTCATGATTTTGTGTTGTAATATTTACTGCGGATCTGGTTGTTGTGGCTTTAGGTAGTCACAAACATGGAACACTTAATAATGCTCTACAGTAATGGCTTTGTACGGGTTGGACCTATCGACATGCCAATACAAGGTGCTCCGGGCCGAGGGGCTCGGCGTCATAAATATTCACAAACTACGAAGCTGCATTCGAAGGGCGTTTGCCATGGATGCAATGGAGATGAAACTTGCGATCGACGGAATCACCTACACGAATGGCGTGTGAGAGCTCGTGAAGATGAATGGCACCGAAGCATGGAGGTAGTACATGAAAATTGCCTCCCAGCCAGAGGCGGTCATTTATGGGAGGTCGATGGTGTACCCTAGTTTCGTGCACCAAGTGTCAGAAAACAGTGATGAGCCTGGCCCCTCGACACCCGGAGAACCACCAGTGGAGTTTCAAGACGATACCACCGAATGTGTTGTATTGGAGGGAAGACTTGCCCTTGATTTTGTAGAGAATAATGGGGTGGGCATGTGATTGTCAGCTCACATTGACTGCCACGGGTATCTACCGGACCAAGCGCTCGGCTTGGAGTCTGACGAGGGCACCGACCCAGGCTTCGATGATACCGACGATGATACACAACAGGCGGCTGGTCTACCAGGGAGAATTGTGTAATCGGAGGTGCCCTATGTGTCCTCCAGATTCGATGATGTTACGGTGCGTTCGCTCATACTACCGCAAGAAAAAGGGTCCCAATGGAGGTTTCAAGCTGACACCCTCTTAGTTGGGCAGTGCTTCCCTAGCAAGGTGGTTGTGCAGCAAGCTATTGCACGGTACGCCTTGTCTATCAGCCGTGTGTACCGAGTGCACGGGTCTAACCCAGCCAATTACATAGTGAAGTATACAGTGGAAGGCTGCCCTGCAAAGGTTAGCACTCAACAAGCCAAGATTTTTGGCTCGGTCCTCTCAATCAAGGTGATGATCGACCACAATTGCGTCCTCAGCGAGCCATTACGCCATCATCGGAATGTGACTTCCACATATGCGGCAAGCATCATCACCCACCAAGTTGCAGCGGACGTGTCTGTCTCCCCGAATATGCTCATGTCGGAAGTCACCAGTGTGATTAGCTATCCAGACAGCTACAGTAAGGTCTGAGGTAAGCAGAAGGTCATCGAGTCCATATACGGGACGTACAAAGAGGCGTACAACCTTATGCCGAGATTGCTTCACCAGATAGCCGAAGCAAACCCCGGCATGTACATAAACAAGCTTGAGTGTCCAGATGCTGATGGAGGGCCCAACTACTTCATATTGGACCAGTTATTCTAGGCTTTTGCTGAGACCATTGAGGGCTTCAAGTTTTGTCATCCCGTGCTCACGATAGATAGTACTTTCCTAACAGGGAGGTACAAGGGAATCATTCTCACTGCGGTTGCGGCCGATGCGAACGACCAGCTTCTCCCAGTGGCATTTGCCATTGTGGAGAGCGAAAACACACCCAGTTGGCTTTGCTTCCTGATGAACGTGAAGCAAGAGGTGGTTGGTGACTGACCCAATGTTTGCATCATCACGGATCGCAATGCTGGGTTGATGGCCATACTGAATACCATGCAGCTTGGGACCGAACCCTGAAAGTATCTAGGCCCCTTAAGTTTAGGGTTTTGATAATTAATGACGAATTATGAACATAGGACTAATGTATGTGCTAAGATTGTATAGATAAAGTCTCATGTGTGCAAGGTAAAGAACAAGCTGCAAGGATTATTGACGCCAAGAATTCAAAGATGAGGTACATAAGTTTTTGGGTCTATTTTACTTTTCACCGGTCTTAGGAGTAAAGGTGGAAGACCGGATTATAGGTTAAATGCCGTACAATTAAGAGGGATTTGTGAAAATAGCTTGATAACATGTTTTGGTGCACATTGGATCAATCTAGAATCATGCATGTGGTAGTCAACTCTAAAGTTAACTGTGCTCTCCCAGTAAAAACGGTAGTACCGCATCCTCAGCGGAACTACCGACCTACGGTAGTTCCGGTATGTACACAGAGGAACTACCGTAGTCCGATAGTTCCGAATTTACAGCGGTACGTTTTTTCCAGAGAGCACCCTTCTGGGGACTTAAACTCAAATACAATCGGTAGTTCCGATTCTATAACGGCGGAACTACCGTAGAGTGGTAGTATCGCATGATTTATAGAACTACTAGTTGCCGGTACGTTTTTTCCAGAAAGCACCTAGAAGAGAAACTAAACTAGCCAGAAATCGGAAGTACCGGATTCAGCACGGCGGAACAACCGCAGTGCGGTAGTACCGCACGTTTAGCGGAACTACCGCAGAGCGGTAGTATCGCACTTATAACGGCGGTAGTACCACGTCGAATTTCAAACGGCTAGTACTGACCGTCTAACATAGCCGTTACAGAGTGCTACAGTAACATGTGGTAGTTCCGCACTTTGCACGGTGGTAGTTCCGATTTCCCTGATTTTTCAGCATTAATTTTCAACAACGGCTAGTTTTAGTTGGTGAGGGTATAAATCCCCCCACCTGCACTTGGGCTGCTTGCTGAAGTTCCATTGACTACATTTGAGCTCTAGAGCATTCACTCCTCCCTCATTTCTCTCGTAAGCATTCATTTTGAGTTGGTGAAGCATTTTTGAGTGCATTCATTTCTAGCTTGATCCAATTGCACTGAAGCGTGGTCAAGTGAATTCATTGGTCCATTCTCTTGGTGCTTGCCAGCACCTAGACGGCAAGCACGTTGATTGCCGGTGACTTCTTCAAAGGAGATTGTGAAGAAGATCGTGCTGAATTGTGAGTGGTTGGAGCTCACCATCTCTGGAGCGGAGGAAGAGCTACCAATAGTGATCGAGGTGTTTCGGCTTAATTTGTGGAGCCAGTCCGATTAGTTTGGGCTAACCTCAATGTAGATTAGTGAAAACCGGCAAGTTTTCGATACCACGGTAAAAACATCGAGTGTCACATTGTGTTTGTTTCTTATCTATTATAGTAATTGCTTCTGCTCTCTATTGTTTATTGTCAATTGCTTAGAATTGCTTGTATTGCGTAGGATTATTCTTCACTCAATTTATTGCTTAGTGATCATCTAGTCTTTAATTGCTCAATTTAGTTAAGAATTTTAAAACCTCCTATTCACCCCCCTTTAGTCGGTTATCCTTGATCCTACAAACCCCCTCAGCAGTGGAATGATGTGCAAACCCGGAGGTGCATGAGGCTTCTTGCATCTAACTTGTTCACACGGTTCCACAGCCAGGAAGTTCTGAAAATGTTCAAGGCATTGTATATGCAAAACCAAAGGCAGAAATTTGAGTCCATCTGGATAGAGCTAGAAAGGTGAAATACGGAGGGAAAGCAACCCCGTGGCACCATAAGTTTCTCGAAGTGGATTCGTCGCCACGCTTCTGAATTAGAGAAATGGTCCCTTCTCTACGACACGGACGGTGCGATGTATGGGATTATGATGATCAATATGTCAGAGGTGTACAACAACGTCCTGAAAGGTGTGCGATGCATCTCCATCACCACGATCATGGAGGAGACATGGACTTGCACTGTTGGTTATTTCGTCAGTAGAGCCACTGCAGCCAGGCAACAGATAGACGAAGGCAAGAAGTGGTATGAGAACATGCACAAGCATATGGACCAGAAGATGGAGAAGTCCCGAATGCACGACATCCGGGTAATCGATGGTCTCTAGAGGAAATACAAGATCAGGCTTCAGAAAAATATGTAAACAGTCAAGCTAAGGGTGAAATGAAATAGGCATGCACCTTGAGTGATGTGGCAACATGCACCTGTAACAAAACGAAGCTCCTGCATAAGCCATGCTCGCATGTGTATAAGGCATGTGCGCAAATAAGGCAGATGTCTGAGCCGTACATCTATGAGTACTATCGCATGCAACACCTTTTCAGTACATGGAGTGTGGAGTTTCACTCTTACGGCCCGGACATGAACTATAGGGATCTTTGGCCGGAGATACTGCAATGGGTCACCAATAAAGAGTTGAAGATAATTGCGAAGGGACGTCGGCAAACGCGGTGCCTCCAGAACGACATGGATGTAAGCCAACATACCAACATTAGTTACGCAGTAAAGTGCAGGATATGCAAGACCTTTAGGCACTCAATGAAAGATTTCCCTAACAGACTGAGCTCGTCTGCTCGCTATTCCATATCATAATTTTATGTATCTTTTAGTGTATCGATTGAATTCATATTTGTACCAATTTCAAAAGTAATTGGCAATTAATCAATTAATTAGTTCAGTGATTAACTCCATAATCTATTATTGCACGAGCCAACACATGTTCTAAGTAGTGAGTGGGCAAGGGGGCAGCACCAAGGGGCCGACATCCCTCCTTATGTATCATTTCTTGAATTAATTCATATTCGTATCAATTCCACAACGATGCATCAACCATTTAGTTACATCAGGGCATGCATGGTACAAGCATATCCACAATGACAAGTGTGCGTAGGAGGTAGTGGGCGAGGGGGAACAGCATAGACACAATGACAGGTGTGTGTAGGAGGTAGTGGGCGAGGGGGGATGGTACAAACAGAGTGACAAATATGCACATGACGTAGCGGGCCATGGGGGATGACACAGACATAGTGACAAGTGCGCACATGAGAAAGAGGGAAATGACAGCCAAGGCCAAAGAGGCCACTTAGGAGTTCAACGCCAAGCTCTCAAAGAAGAGAAAATGGCTCTGGTCCATGCAGTAAGTCGGACCGTTCTGAACTAGTCCCTTAAAGCTCGAATTTATTTTCATTCGAAAAAGGCACATATTATCGTAGGAGTACTTCGGTTTATTCCATCATGCATGATGTTGTTTCTTATACACGTAACCAAACTCTGTGTATCATGTTATTTTTAGCTTTCTTTTAAAATCTATTTTAATTTGCAACATCAAATATTATCATCTTTTTGTGTTCAATTCTTCACAAGAAGTCACTATGTTACCATCTTACCACCAAATACTAAGGTTCCAAATTCATAAATCAAGTTTGAACTAAATTAAATCATTATCTCGATTTATAATTTACAAATCAACTACAATAACGTATAAGGCTAATTAAACAAGCATCGCATATCGTTAATTTCATGATTAAATTAATATGATAAATTTGAAGCACATAAAATTCTCAAAAAAAATTACACAATTACTATAACTGTGTTGGAAGGCTTCGTGTAGCAGCTTTTGTGAAGCGTGGAAGTGCTAACACGCTATTCTAAAGACCAAAACTTCTTAGAACAGAAAATCCAAAGTCTTTTACTATGTAAAGAGCAGATGCGACCCAGATGAGAAGGGAGGACACTATCAACAGAGAGCACGACCCCCTACCGCCATTAACAATATCTCCACCCATTTTCTATCAATGTTCATCTCTTCCCAATACTAGTTTCTATTCTTTTCAATTTTTAAAACCAACTTTTAATTTTTGTTATAATATCTAACTTTTAAATAAAATATTTTTTTGAAGATGATGTCTATAAATTAATTGTAGTACACGTTAAAAGTCTAACATCTATATCAACTAAAATCGTAAATGAGTATATCTCTCCGTAATCTCCATTGCAAATAGCTAAAATTCTAAAATTTTAACTAAAAACCATAAACCACAGTCATAAATAACAGGGCCTTAATTCATCCCTTTGCAATCGTTCAACATCATTTTTCGCACCGATTCATCCAGGAGCTATCGATGTCTGTAAGCATCATATTTAGTGTATTCGGTTTCATCTTCGTTGCGAGTCCTCTTTGTTTTATCGTTGTGAGTAGTCATCTCAGGGCTAAAGGACAATGTAGGACATCAGTTTTCGGTAATCATGTAGGGAGCTAGGTTTAGACGCTTTTGTCTCGTGCAATAATTTCTAGTAGAGTTTGATTATATATAGGTTGCAGTACTAGTTTTCGAGTGGCCTTGGCTAGTGGCTACATAGCTTGACACAATTGTAGGTGTCGATAAACTTTTTCGAACATGTAGGACTCAGTGCCTGTTCTTTTTGACTGCGGCTGATGGCTTTTGGCTGCGGCTGATGACTTTTTGGCGGTTTGCGATAGAGATTGCGGAAAGAGAGATACTCGCTTGTGATTTTTGATGGTACAGATATTAGTTTTTTAACGTATACTACAATTAACTTGTAGACCCTATCTTAAAAAAAATACTCCGTTTAAAAGTTAGTTACTGTAGCAAAAGTCAAAAGCGGTTTTTAGAAGCCGCAAAAGAACAGGGCCTCAGTAAGCGACAGATGCATGAGTCCACCCATGTAAAGCGGAGCTCCTTATAACCATAGCACTTAAAGCTTCGGGCCAGTGGAATACCTTAGTTGCACGGATCCGTAAATATAGGATGAGTTTTTTAAGCTAATAATTTATAACATAGTTTAAATATTTAAATTCTGACTATTTATGAGAAGCAGTATGCATGGAGAAATAGTTCCATGTGATTTTAACTAGTACAACTGAACTCAGTATAATTTTTACTGTAATTTTTCCATTGACCTCGTTTTGAAAAAACACACCGTTTAAAAGATAGTTACTGTAAATAGTACAAGCATAAACCAAAAATAAGCCCAAAAGAACCCGGCCATAGCCTCATTCTTTTTTCCTTTTAACTTGTGCTTTTGACTTTGGACTTGTCTAAAACTTAAAACGCCAATTATTGAAATAGAGCGGTCTCTTGAAGTAGATCTTTGAAATAGCTTACTAAGTCCAAAACCATGTATGTCATTCACGTCGGCGTCTCCCCTCTTCACCGTCTGCTACCGTATCAAAAAGCACAAACAAAAGCCATCAATCGTAGCCCAAAAGAACACCCCTTATATCTGGTGATTCCTCCACAAGTGGATGCATGCGGATGTTGTATATTTGGAATTGCATTGCCAATAGTGAACTACTTAACTCACAATAATATAAAAGTAGAACAGTAGACACAAAATATAGTCGTCAGCTTTCTATTAACTTTATTGCTCTTTTGCCCATAGGCTTGGTATGTACAATATGCAGCCTATAGGCTTGGTATGTACAATACGCAGCCTCTACTCTCTTATATAGGGAGAGGTGGGGTGATTTTATGATAGAATAAACAATATAGGACTAAACTACGCTAATGAGTCTAGTAGGCTAGCAACCTCTAATGAGTCTTGTTTAGGCAAAGTGCTCACATAATCGGACCCTCGTAAATGGGTTGATATACAACACTCTTCGTTGGACACTTTGTTGATGTCAACTCATAACTCATTAAAAACTTCATCCAAAAAATCCAATGAGAAAAAACCGTAAGAAGAATAGGGTACGTAACCTGCTTTCTTGCCATTGCGTTTGTTGCCTCCTTAAAAACCTTCAATTAAGAAAACCTGGGACAAACTCAACTAAGGTAAAAAAGAGTACACTATCTTTTCATCCTAGTGATGAACATACATGAAAATCACATATCTTCCCCTAAAGACAACAACTCCTTATGTCTTCTCATACTAATACTGCCACGACAATAGATTTGACATTTTGTAATCAAGCCAAAACGTCAAAAAAAATGTTGTATTTTTCTCATCAAAAAATAGTCGGTGACAAAAGTTTGGTGTCATCAAGGTCGTCATATGATGTGCGTCATAGAAACTATGTCATGACGAATTTTTTGTGTATCGTCACAAAGATGGTGGCTGACCTACCTGGCCAGGCAACTCAATCAATGATGGAATTTAATCATCATGAATAAATTCATTTTGTGACAAACAAAAGTGTCACTCATTGTATACTTGTTTGTCACCATAGAGTTAGTTACCTCCGCCTGCAATGAAATTTGTGACAAAACACAAATGTCATTGGAGGTATACAAGCACATAATTAATACTAGAATATTATGAAATATCTCACAATGAGAAGTCATCACAGAAGTAGATCCAAAATGCATCATATAAAAGGTTCAATGGGACAATTTTCAATGTATATTATGTATTGGAATTCACAAAAATTCACTCGTGTGTGTGTGCATACATATACTTTCATCCACACACCAAATACACAATCTCTAACCAAAATAAAATTTCTAGCATCCATAAACTAACAAAGAAAATTCAAAAAAATGTGAAATTGTTGTCAACAATAAAATCACGTTCGTCGACGTCTTTCTAACCCTGAAAAAAATTAAAACATAGTGGTTAGAAGGCTAATATTTTGTGTTAACCAAAAGTGAGTGCAATCATGTACACTTATGCCTACATGAAATGGAAAACAAATTACTAAAAGGAAAGAAATAGTTGTAGAACATCTACGCTTTTGTGAATTAACGGAACAATAGAAGTCACCACAAGAATTATGAGTTACGACAAAAGAAGCACATCACGCGCTATCACCAAAATTCCCCACCAATCGAGTCTGAATTCCAAAACACCTAGAATCCAAACCTTTCTACCACAAACATGCCACAAAAGGGGGCAAGATCACAGCAAATCTCTTCACCCTTCCAAGCAACAACTATAGTAGCAGCAGTGCATGAATCAATCAAAAAATCAATCTATGATCACACCGAAGGCACAGAGCCACAAGGCCAAGGTGGGGACGGGAGGAGGACGCACTACCGTGGCGTGGTGCTCGTCAGCCTGGAAGGAGAGCCTTTGGCCACCCATGGCAAGCGTGTAGTCGTTGTAGAGCTACGAGAGGGAGCTTGCATTGCCCAAAACACGCCATACAGTGCCCTGCCCATCCGATTTTTTTTAAATAATCCATTTTTTATTCAAAATTACAGAAATATACCTACATACATAATTTTTTAAGGAATAGCCTCCAGTCGCCCAACCGTTGGGTGACTGGACTATATCGCCCAACAACCGCGCAACACACATGCAATCGGTGGGTCGTTGGGTGACATGCTCCAGTCGCCCAACGGTCGGGCGATTGGGTCCTGTCGCCCAATAGTTAGGTGACTGGAGGTTCAGTTGTTGGACCATTCTAAAACTGCCACCTCAGCCCATTTTTCTGCACAATTGGTCCCCCTGATCGCGCATGGGGGTAAATGGCAATTGTTGTAGGTAGGTAACATTTATCAAAATTTATCTGTGAGTTGTATTTGTTTTAAAAAAAATGGTAGACATTGTTATTTGATCCATTTGCGATTATCATAGATTATGAATGGCACAAAATCTGATAAATTCACAATAACTTTTTTCAATCATCGTATGTTGTTGTAGTGCAAGATTTTTTTTGAGGATAATTGAGATAGCAACGATTGGTAAGTACGAAGGTAAGTAATATTTTGATGCAACCGGGAATTAGTACATGGAGGAGAACTTGTTTTCCCATGTTATTAGATGCCTTGCTATGTGAAGAATTGAATGCAAAAAACCGACAAGATGTGATGTTGTGAATTAAAATAGAGTTCATAATAAGCTAGGAATAACACGGCGCATAGGGTTTGGTTACATGCATAAGAAACAACATCTTGCACGATGCAACAAATCGAAGTACTCCTATGATACATATGCACGTTTTTGGAATGGAAATAAATTTGACATTCAGGGGACTAGTGCGTAACGACTCGACCTACTTGCGGACCGGAGTTGTTTTCCCTTCCTTGCGAGCTCGACATTGAACTCCTAGGTGGCCTCTTTGGCCTTAGCTATCATTTTTCTCTTTCTCTCGCGCTCCCTATGTGTGCATACCTCAAGATGAACTTTCATCTCCTAACATATACACTCGGTTTGCTCGTTATTGTAGCGCTCCTCCTTCTATATCTCACAAGCCCATTTGACATCCCACTCCTTGAAGTCGAAAGTCCACTAGTCATGTGGATGGATCTCTAGGTCAATCCACTTGCGGTAGCTACATAGCGGTTACGATGATTGCGGGTAGATGGTAGAGGTTGTTTGTGCGTACTTTGAAAGAGATAGTAGGGAAACACAGTGTGACTAACCGGTTGCCGACAGCTGCTCATGTCCCAACGACGGTCGGGATAGTCACAGGAGTAGTTTGCACAACCTCAGTAATGCATGCCTAGGCTGAGGCGCTAGTTAGACGTGAAAAATTTACATGGGTCCTTGCACTAACAGACGAGTGGTATCTCCCTCTTAGGCGAGTGTTGCGGTGAATGCTCAGGAGAAATGTTCAAGACGGACATGCTCCTACGGGGGGTGTCATTGTGGGGAGCTGACCTCCTAGCATGCTTCGCTTGTTTTGCCTGGGCCACAGTAGCCTGTAACATCATATTTTTCTAAAGTATTTAAAGTCCTAAATTTAAAAATAAAATTTTCGAAATTAAAATAATTTAATATGATTAAAATAAACTTTAACATGAGCTAAAAATATTTTATTCGAGTTTGTCAGGTCTCAATGAATTTTTTGGTATTTTTGGTGAATGTTTGGGATTTATTTGCAATTTTCTAGAGCTCTTTTCCGTTTGTTTGAATTTTTGGAAAAAGAAAAGTGGGAAAAATCTCTAAAACCCCTGTGGGCCAAATCCCCTCAGCCCACCCCCTGCCACGTGTCAACCCTCGCTGCACCCGCGTGTCACCTCCCCCTCGGCCTAGCCCACGCCCCCGCTCGCGCCCCGCCTCACTGCGCCCGCCGTCCGATCCCCGCCTCCGCCATGTGGCGCGGATCCGCAAGCCCTCGGCGGCGCCCTCGCCCGTGCCCGGCTTCCGCTGCCTAATCTGACACGCGTCGAGCATCGCTCGCACCTGCTCCCCGCGCAGCGTCCGCCCGCGCCCCGTCTCACCTCGGCCGCGTGTCGCCTCCCGCCTTTCGTCTCCAATGCAGATTCCGCGCCGAGTTCATCTCACACCCACCTCAGTTCGCGTGATTTGATCCTGCCACCTTCCTTTGTTCGCATGCATATAAACGCTGCCACCCTCGTCGCCTTCCTTTACCCCGCGCCGCCTCCATCCTCGCCGTCGCCGTCATCCCGTGCTGCCGCTGTCGACGCCATCTTCCTCGCTGGTAAGCGCCGCCGCCGTCCTGCCTCCTCCCAGTTGTCACCAAAGACGACCGCACACACCCTGTCCCGGACACGAACCCCTCCGTCACCGCCGGACGCCCTCCGCGCCCACGTCGTCGGACCCAACCGCGAGTGTAACATCCTGATTTTCGGAAATTTTTAAAACCTTGAATTTAAAAAAATAAATTTCTGGAATTTATTTGAATTTAAAGCATGCATAAAAGAAATTTTAGAAATTTAAAAGAATTTAATATAATTAAATTATACTTCAACATTAACTGAAAAGTATTTTAATTGAGTTCCTTGTGTCACAAGAAATTTTCTGGAATTAAATTAAGACTCAAAGGAATTTTAGAAGTTTAAAATAATTTAATCTGATTAAAATAAACATTAACATAAGTGGAAAATATTTTATTTGAGTTCTTCAGGTCTCAAGGAATTTTCTGGTATTTTTGGTGAAATTTTGGGATTTATTTGCTATTTTCTAGAGCTCCTTTCCTTTTATTTTAATTTCTGGAAAAGGAGCAAAAGGGAGATAAACCTCAGCCGTTTGATCCCCTTCCCTCCACGCGTCACCTCCCCGTCGGCCGATCCCCGCGCGCGCACTCACCTTCCCCGCCTAGCCTTGCTCCCCGCCGTCCGATGACGCCACGCGGCGCCATCCTGGCGCTTTCTTCCTCTCCCGCGCCCCGCTTCCCTCTTGGCCGCCGGATCCCCCGCCCCGCCCACACGTCGCGCATCCCAGCCGACACGTGGCGGCATCAGCACAACCCGCTCCCGCCGCCACTCCGCGCCGTCCGATCCGCCGTCGCCCGATCCGAGCCGTCCGTTCCCGCGCCGCGGCCGCGAAACCCTAACCCTAGCGTCGCGCTCGCGGTCGCCCGCTGCCACATCGCCTCCGCCCGTTTGGCCGCGTGTCGCACATCCCGCGCCGTGCCTCGCCCGGACCCCGCCTCGGCCGTCCGATTCACCGCGTGTCGCCTCCCCCGCCTTCGTCTCGGATGCGGACGCCCGCGCCGTCTCCCTCCCAACCATCCTCGGTTCGCGTGCCATAAAAGCCCCGCCACCCTCGGTTTGCGTGTTCCCTCGCCGCCGCTGCCAAGCCTCGCCGCTGGAGACCTTCCCACCTCCCTCGGAGCGCCGCTGCCTCCTCCCCTGACCTGTGCCGCCGCCTCATCCGGAACCCGCCGCCGAGGACCTTCGTCGTCTCTACCGTCGCCAAACCTCACCGCCGTTCTGTGCGAGCTCGTTGCCCCCTTCTCGCCGCCGGTAAGCCCCACCGGACCCCTCCCCGTTCTCTCCTCGCCGTCGCCCGAACCCGCCGCTGCCCGCTGGACCCTCCGCCGTCGCACGAGCGGCTGCCACGTCAGCCCTAGCCCGCCGCGTCAGCAGCCCCTCCCCGCGTACACTGTTTCGTGCGTCGGGTCTACGGTGGACCGGTCATTCCGTGGACCGAGTTCACAGCACAGTGTATTTTCTGATTTTCTCGATTTAATTTTAGGTTTAATTTTTCGAGAGCCCGTTCTCCTCCGTCCTAGCTCCGATTGACCCCGTTCTTTTTTTTAAATTCATCTAAAATCGAGCTCTAGCTGTTGGTTCTAGTTTTGTGAATTTTGGAGTTCTTTTGCTTATTATTTTATGTGTTTCTTTGGTTCGGTCGCTTTCTCTCTCGCTAGATTCGGATTCCGGAGGAGCAGGTTTCGCGCCCGAAGACCAGGAGTACCTCGCTGAACATAACCAAGGCAAGTCGTGTCCTTTGATCATGTTGAACCCAGTTTGCAATCTATTATTTAATTAATTTGTTTTAAATTACATTGCATCGCTATTTTTATTCAAACACTTGTACTGGTAGTTATCGTCCCAATTGAGTTTATCCCTCCTCGATATTTTGGAATGCCATGATGCCATTGTCACCATAGGTTGGGAAATATACTAGTGATATTATGATATTTGTCACATGGATTGGTACGATTAGATGCTTAGTCTTGCTTAAAGTTACGATCGGGTTTATCATCACATCTGAATTGTAAATTTGACTTAATGAGATATGGAACAGTGGTTGGTGCCACAATTATTAAAATTTGTGCCGTGACGTTGGTGCGTCATCGGTGATAGTTATACTAACTTGGTTTTGCACTCGGGCGAGTGATCGTGCAGTAAAGGGGGAAGTGCAGGTGCACTTTGGGGGATGTGGTAGTCTCGCCCGGGTAATGTTAAAGACTTAACTTTGTACGCCATTGATCTGAGATTTACCGTGCAAACCACATGTCTGGTATGGGACGGACCTGGCTGATTAATTTGGGATGTTACAATTTTACTCTTGCCATTGAGATAAACATGGTTGCTGATTTCCATGTGGCGCAAAGGGGGTGTGATGCGAAACCCTAGCGGACGGATTGAGTTGTAACTGAACTTTGTAAAGGCCTTGTTGTGATTATCTTTAACGTGAGGATTATCACATCGTGTGGGTACAGTTGTGCAACCTCTGCAGAGTGTAAAACTATTCGAATAGCCGCGTCCTCGGTCATGGACAATGCTCGGTGATTTCACACGAGAGGTAGTTATTTCTGAAAATTTGTGAATGGAAGTGGACAGGTGTTCACTGTTGGTTTAGCTTATGAATGGGAGGTCCATAAGCGGTTGGTTTAGCTTATGGATGGGAGGTCCATAAGCGGTTGGTTAGCTTGTGGATGGGAGGTCTGCAAGTGGTATGTCAATTCCTTTGATTATTTACTTAATTATTGTTTTACTTAAAGTTCGCATTCAATCTATTATTTGTATTTCAACTATCTTTTATGCAAATTAACCCTCCAGCCATCCTTTGGTAAGCCTTGCATATTATATTGCATTCATTTGTTACAAATGACTTGCTGAGTACCAATGTACTCACGACTTTATGCCCAATGTTGCTCAGTTGAGGAAGAGGAGTATCACTAGTAGGAGGTTCCAGAAGGAGAGTACTTTGACGACTTCACAGATTAGGCTTCGTTCTCCACTCGATAGCCTGTGGGCTTGTCGATTGACCACTACGCTTTATTTTGAATTTTCGCTGCTACTTTTGTTAAGCCTTCGGGCCAGTTTATTGTAAGCTTGACCATAAGGTCGTACCTTTCGAGATT
Source organism: Melocanna baccifera (assembly GCA_036346265.1). Classification (NCBI taxonomy): domain Eukaryota; kingdom Viridiplantae; phylum Streptophyta; class Magnoliopsida; order Poales; family Poaceae; genus Melocanna; species Melocanna baccifera. The sequence goes on from CM070708.1 coordinate 5,353,610, forward strand.
TATCAATATTTGAACTTTCTTTTATTTTATCGTGTATATGGTTGTGATGACATCTATGTTTAACTATGTGCACTAGCATGATCCTGGGACTAGTGCAGAATACACAGAGAGACCGAATTTGCATATTCGGGTCTCGACAGAGAGCCGCCCCTCAGTCCGCGCCTCATCCCTCGGTCCGCGCACCACTCCACACCTTGCCCTGCGCCCACCTCAGTCTGTGCCCCGTCCCTCAGTCCGCGCACCACTTCGCCTCGCTTCGCGCAGCGTGCCCTACCACTCGTCGAAGATCCGATAGCACAGGCCTCGCATCGCGACCGTTGTCTCAGATCCGGATCGTCGGCACAGATCACGCCGCGCGTCTCCTTCCCCGTTGTCGGATCTAGCCGCCGCCGTCGCACCCGAGCCATGACACATCAACCCTAGCGACGTGTCCTACCACGTCTGTAGCCATGTGCCAGTGACACGTCAGCCCTACTGCCACGTCAGCACGCCACATCATCTGCCACGTCAGTCGTGCCACGTATCAGTACCCGAGGCCGCCACATCAGCCCTAACCCACCGCGCCAGCGCCGCCCCCGTGCACTGTTCCGTGGACCGAGTCCACTGTGAACCCCCCCTTTCCATGCACCGAGTCCACAGCACAGTAACTTTTTCGAATTTCCAGCATTTTCAGTAGATTTAATTTTTCGAGAGCCCGTTCTCCTCCGTCCTAGTTCCAATTGACATTGTTCTTTTTTCTAAATTCATCTAAAATCGAGCTCTATCTGTTGGTTCTAGTTTCAAGGTTTTTAGAATTCATTTGAATTTTATTTTATTTGTTTTTGTTGTTTCAATCACTTTCTCTCTCGTTAGATCCCGATTTCGGAGGAGCAGAAGTGACGCCAGAAGATCCCAAGTACCTCGCTGAGCCAAACTAAGATAAGTTGTAACCTTTGATCATATTGAACCTAGTTTTTAATCTACTATTTAATTACTTTGTTTTAAATTACATTGCAACGCTATTTATACAACCCCTTTTGTAATTAGTAGTTATTGTTCCGATTGATTTACCCCCCTCCTTGATAACGTTGATTGCCATGATGTCATTGTCATCACAGGTTGGGAAACTTAATAGTGATACTACACTAGATGTCACATGGGTGGTACGATTAGAATGCTTAGGTTTGCTCATTTTAAGAAAGGGTTTATCATCACATGTGAATACTTACCTTGACTTAATGAAATATGGAACCGTGGTTGGTGTCACAATTATTAAAAGTTGTGCCATCACATTGGTGTTCATTGGCGTGGTTATACAAACTTAGTTTTTCACTCGGGCGAGTGATCGTGCAGTAAAGTGGGAAGTGTGGAATCTCTTCGAGGGATGTGGAAGTCTCGCCCGGGTAGATTTAAGGACTTAACTTTGTGCGCTATTGATCTGAGCTTTATCGTGCAAACCACATGTCTAATATGGGATAGACCTGACTGATTAGTTTGGGATATTTCAACTTTAATCTCGCCATTGTGATAAACATGGTTACTAATTTCCATGTGGCGAAAGGGGGGTGTGATGTGAAACCCTAGCGAGCGGGATTGTGTTGGAATTAAACTCCGTAAAGGCCTTGGTGTGATTTTCTTATATCGAAGTTAATCACATCGTGTGGGTACAATTATGCAAACATCTGCAGAGTGTAAAACTATTTGAATAGCCGCGTCCTTAGTTATGGACAATGCTCGGTGATTTCACGCGAGGGGTAGTGATTTCATTTAAACTTGTGATTTATGGTTGGAAAGTGAACGAGTAGTTTACTGTTGGTTTAGCTTGTGGATGGGAGGTTCACAAGTGGTTTAATTCAATTCCATTGATTATTTATTATTGTTTTCCACTAAAGTTCGCTTTCAATCTACTTATCATATTTATCTTGAAATATCATTTTATGCAAATTAACCTTTCAGCCCTCCATTGGTAAGGCTTGCATATTATATTGCCTGCATTTGTTACAAATGACTTGCTGAGTACCAATGTACTCACAGCTTTATGCCTATATTGCTCAGTTGCGGAGGAAAAGTATTACCAGCAGGAGGTACCAGAAGGAGAATACTTCAACGATTCCACGGATTAGGACTTCGCTCCCCAGTCGATTGCCTCTGGGCATGTCGAATGGCTACTATGCTTATTTTGTTCTTTCCGCTGCTAGACTTTAAGCCCTTCAGGCTAGTGATATTGTAAGCTTGGTCATACGGTCGTACTTTAGATATTTATCGATATTTGAGGTTTCCCTTTATTTTAGCGTATATATGGTTGTGGTTATATCTATGTTTGACTGTGTGCACTAGCGTGATCTTGTACTAGTGCAGTTTACACAAAGAGTCTAAATTTGCTCGTTGTGGGCCGCAGCAGACCTTGCTAGTTCGTGGGTCTCCTCCCATTGCTTTATCATCTTGTCATATTGCTTCTTCTGCCTCTTATCCATCCCACCATGATGAATCATGCTCTAGTGTAGTGTGGGGTTTAATTATGTAGTATACTCTTCCATATTTCTTCCACCTCCTTTAATAATCCAAAGGGTTGACATGGTGTAGTTAATTTCATGTGAGTAGCCTACGAGGCAAAGTGTTGTTTTGTTTTTCCAAAAAGTTGATGGCGAGGCAGAGAGTTGTCACTAGGCAAAGCTCCTTTGGTCTTGTAACTGCACAAAGCTACCCCTTTGGTCTTGTCACTACGTAAAGCTACCTCGTCTGGTCTTATCACTGTGCAAAGTTGCACCCTTTGATCTTGACACTATGCAAAGCTGCTCCATCTAGTCTTGTCAATGCATAAAGCTACACCATTTTGTCTTGTCACTATGCAACGCTGCCCCGTCTAGTCTTGTCACTGTGCAAAGCTGAGAAGGTATAGTATTGTCATGTCGATCTAAAAAACTGGCGAGGCAGAGTGTTGTCGCAGCTTACTTTGTAGAGTGTTGTCACGTCCGTCCTTGCAGAGTCTTTTCTTTCCAGTCTAAAAAATCGAGGAGGTCAGTGTTATCAAGTTGACCTGAAAAGTTGGCTAGGAAGAGGTTGGCACGTTTTACTTTGTAGGGAGCTGTCAGATCTTGCTTTGCATAGTCCTATCTTTTTGGTCCAGTGGTTAGTTCCCTCTGGGGCAAACCTGCACAAGCTAGCACATGACCCAGTTTATCATCAAACACACTGCCTCCCCCTATAGGGCATAAAATACATGCCCCACCCCCTCGAGAGTAGGAGCACTTGACCCAGTGAACTGTAGGAAGAGCTACCATCTTCGTGCTTAACTAACATACCATGGCTAACTCTGAGGGGCATATCGAACTTGGGTGACCAAAGAAAGACCTTCCCCTAGAAAGGAGGGAGGACTTCGGCTCTAACTACTGCTTGATGCCAACCAGACGTGCTCATCCGTTGTGGCCAAAATTCAGACACAGGGAGGGCACGGTCTTGCAGGTCATTTCTTTCAATGCCCACACTCTGGGGTACAATTAGGCAATCATTTATTTTGTATTATTGCTAATAGGGTTTCGATGTTAACTCTCCTTTGCATCATATGGCAAAAAGCAACTTCATCTGCTGGATCGATACTCCCCATGAACGCTATGTTCTGAGATACGTGGATACTTTCTGAGAGCGAATCTTTAACCTGAAGGTACGGATTGAAAGTCTCAAAGAGAAGGACGATGACCTCCATTAGCAGGTGTAGTGCGAGAGGGCAACGAGGAGATCGTCAATATAGGAAGTTCGTATGATCCGACATGCTGCTGCATGAACCCTAGCTGCATATGTGCGTGCCAGTACAACGAAGGCCAGCCACGTCTGAGGCGCCCCCCTTTACAACACTCCATGTTGGTAGCACAAGGCACATTCGACCAGTAGGCATGCACAGAGAAAGTTGTACCATAGTATTCTTTCCTGTTGTTCATGGTTATGTTCAATGTCCTAAAGCATGTAATGAAATAGTTTATGCGTCGTTACAGTTGCTATTTATTGAGTGGATTGTTTCAGCGGTGCATCACATGCATTGAACTAGAGGCGTCAATATAGATCAAACAAATGGACATCACAAAAGGAGCACAAATAAGAACGCAACAGTATTGCAAATATCACATAGAAAGTAACAAATACAAGTATTACAAGAACAACAAAAGTACAACCAGTGTAGGTGGAAGGGCCGTACTAGACCCCCAAGCAGCACCCCCCTCTGTCGCCACCCTGGCCCACTCCTGCTCCGCGTTCATGTCCTCCCGTGCGGCCCCGCTTGGCTGCCCTCCTCAACGCCGAGTGTCGGGGACCTGACAAGGTAAGACGGTCAAGAGACATGCGCACATGTGGTCCCAAAGTTAAAGGGGTGGACTGTAGTACTGGCTGTGTGTGTACTAGTGAACCATTGAGCTGTGACCCATAGAAAACCTACAGAGGTGTGGGCTGAGGTCTTAGGCTCATCTCCTACTTGGCCCAATCTACAAAGTAGCGGTCCGTGTCCTCACAGCCTAGGGAGACCCCAAATTCCTCAAGGGACACTAGACATGTAGTACAAATATCGTTAGTTCATCAAGTAAAGGGATAGGAGAAAACAAATGGAGATACAGCGTACCCTCGACTAGCGCCGTGGCATAGTCAAAGCCATCCGGAGAGATGTACAACATGTCGTACGCGCCCTACGTGGGGAATCTGGAGAAGTCTGGAGGACACATGGACTGCCGCGCTGGCGGTGTACGGGGCCATGCCTAGCCTAACTCCCTAGCCTCATTAGGCTGCAGTGGTGTCGAACGTGCCCTGGCCGACCCTTCGGCCTCATCAGGGCATGGCGGATGTGGCCACACTGACCCTCCCTCGTGGTGTGATACAAGACGAGATGGCACCGGTGGACGTATTGAGTGTGCACCAGGCGTTGGCATGTCGACCTCTAGGACCCTTGTGCACAACAACAGGGTGACAACATGTGCACCCATGGCCTGCACACGACGGGAAGCCTAGACCACCTCCTCGCTTGTGAACCCCACACCACTGATGACCTCCTACCCTAAGGCATGAGAGTCTCTCCAAATCTCAAGACCGACATTTGCCTACAAGGAAAACACGAAAGGGCAAAACCTATTAGTGGGATTGCTAGAAGCGAATTTTTACAAATACGATGTATCGTACCACGAGGTGAACGTCCCACATGAGGTACGCGGGGTACGTGTTGGTTAGTGCTGCGACGTGACTGCAAGCAAAAAGCTAGTAAGATCGTATTGCAAAAAGGGGAGCGCATCGATTCGAACGGGTAGGGCGTCAAACAAATACCCAGAGCTGTGTGAGTCATCGTAATGAAGGGCCATGCATCTGACTCCGTGGAACCTGGCCAGCCGGTCCTTGTGCCAGGGGCTGGGGCCTCCGGCAGGAAGGTAGCAGCTCTTGCGATAAGAAGGCTGAGCAGCAGCGAAACATCCTACAAAGTACGGTCCATATCCCCAAATGGGAGGTGGAAAGTGTGCGTCTTCGGCTGCCACCGGTCCACCAAAGCTGTTAGTAGGGAGAGGTTGAACAGAAAGCTTTAGGACTGCTTCGGGTTATCGTCCCTGGCCACAACAGGTGCCAGAGCGTCCTCGTCTGTGGCTTGCACCATCTGGGCGAGAGATAGTAGTCCGGCATCCCTGAGCCTGTGAAACCAAAAAAATGGTCAATACACTACCTACGTATGGCAAGAAGACAATGCCGTTGGAGTACAAACCTGTTTGTCCAGCGTAGGCTTAGCCTCCAGGCCACTCGAAGTGTGCACGTGCATATCACCCCCAACTCAATCACCTCCTTCGTGCTGCTAGGACGTGGGACACGGTGCAACGTGTGATGTAGCCGATCGATGTGCTCCTCCAGGAGGCTGTAAGGCCAATCCGATCTGCGAAGTTTACGAGCCATACCTATAAAATGACTTGTAGTTAGCATTTACATAGAACAAAAAACATCAAATGTAAAGCAGAAGTAAATTTTACTTGTAAATAAATAAATAAAACAGTACTAGGCTACCATCATAATACTTACAACAATACTAAAAAGGGAAAAATACCATAACAGTTGTATAAACAATATATGCAACGTATGTTACTACGGCATTACATACATCAAATGTGGCAAGTAACAAAGTATAGATGATAGTATACAATGATTTATAATCTTGAAACCACTTTGCACACTCCAACAAACTATAGCAAAAACCATGCTGGTGTGCCTACTCATCAGCAAGTGACTTGCATTGTCTGGTTGTGTGGCCCTCCTAACCGCAACACTCGTAGCGTCTACCCAGCTCCCCGGCTTGTGCTTCATCCATATCATTGATAATACAATGGCTCTACCGATGACCCTTCCCACCCTTCGGCATGTCAACATCCAGAATCCAGGTCCTCCCTATAATATCCAAGGTGGCAAAGTTGCTCACAACCTTGAACCTAGGGATGGCAATTGGGCGCGGTGGGTATGTGCAGTGCTCACTCATACCTGTGCCCCAGACCCCGATTTACGCCCATGAGTATTCCCAAGAAGGATGATGGGCGAAAAACCTCTCCATGTCGGTCGACCGTGTGCATATTCGTTTACCCATGAATTGAGAGTCACCATCTGAGAGTTGAACTAATGACAGATACATATAAGCGGCAGCTGTTGCTAGGAAATATAATAGCTATCTTTTGTGATTTTATTTCAATTCAATTTCAAATTAGTAGATTTCCTTACTAGGATCCTTTCCAAACTTATTACGAAAATTAATTATCCTCTAGGTCAGAAACTAAAGAGTCTAGGATCAGTTTTAAGTAACAGCAATAGAGAAGGGAATTGCATAATTGAAAAAGAACCCTCTTAATTGAAGTATTAAAAATACGCATATACAAAAAATCATGCACCAGGTAATTACAAACAATGAGTGCTGCTAATGAGTCAAGGGAAAAAACTAATAAACTAAATATTTCATCAGAAAGCAACTACAATAACGAGCTAAATTTCATCTGTCCTTCTAAGCCACCACATTTTTAGTATTTTTTCCTGTTTCATCTATAGTGCAGTATGCAAACAGAACAACTTTTGAATAACATATGAAGTGTGTTCTAAAAAAAGAGGAATTACATAATTACAATCAGTAAGAATTGTCCCGACTATCTCAAAGACATGTATCTTCTCATGGTTAAACGAGCGAGATGGGTACGGGTGGAGCTTACCCATGCCCATGCCCATTTACCCGACGGGCAGAGTGTTCCCCCCATTTACATACCTATGGGTAAAGAAAACATCCCATAACCAACTCTATTAGGGTATTACCCGCGGGTACATGGGTAAACGAGCACAATTGCCATCCCTACCTGAACCCCTAAGCTCACCACACCATGCTTGCATCACCCTCCCCTTGAAGAAGTACTCAGACATGAAGTTTGAAAGATCCATGCCCATAGTCCCACATACAGTGAGGACATGAGAGCATAGCTTGTGTAACAACTTTGGCTTGTTGCACAAGCAGCTAGATTTGTTTATATGATCTCCAAAGCATACCTTGTGGGTGACAAAAGAACGAGCCATCCCAAATCTGGGTCTATCCTGGAGGAGCATGTCAAAACAATGCTTCATATTGTTCATCACGTGTACCATGTGCGACTGGCTCTTTTCTGTCTTTGCCCATATATATGCCATAATCTTTGAGCAGTACAGTGTTTGTGGGTTGGCTGCATGAAGTATGATATTTGTATGTCTCTCCCTGAAAATGCTGATTGTGCTATGTAGAACACCTTCCATGATGATGACAAGGTGCTGCGAACAAGGGCCCCTGAGAACATAGTTGTACACCTCAGCAAGGCTAATCGTCATTATGTTGTACCTTACGTCGTCTATATCGTGCAGTAGGGACCACTTCTTCAATGGCTCTACCTCAATCCACTCCGAGAAACACTTGATGTTCTGCGAGCTCCTCCTCCACAGACCAGCTGGGTCAGGCTTAGCCAATGCTGTGAGGCATTCGAGTTGTACCGCCCCAGGCATGGTCGGTCTCTTCTTCCTCTCATCTTCATGCTTTTTACTGTGCTCGTCCAACAACACCCATAAAGCATCAAATTTGCACTTCTGGATTTGTATAGCCAGTCTCTTGAACAGCTTCATCAATGATTGCTTTGTGAACTGCTTGAAGAAGTTGGCCCTCAGGTAGTGAATGCACAATCTGTTCCTCATATTCGGCTAAGGGAATGACTCCTCATGGTCTTCCTGAAGTTTTCTTATGGCCTTTATCATCCCGACGTGGTGATCATGGATTACACACACCCCCTAGGACAAGCTCTGATAACTCCTACCCTCAATGTTTTGAGAACCACAACTAGATATCATAATTCTCACTTTCGACGAATGTGATGGCCAGGGGCAGAATTTGATTATTGCCATCAATGCCAATAGCCGTAAGGATCTGGCCCTTTGATTTGCTGGTAAAAATGGTCCCGCCAACTAAGATCATAGGCAGCATATACTTGAATACCTCGATGAACACACGAATGCTAAGAAGGCCCTATGCAATACCGTAAAACCTAGTGGCCTTGTAGATGGCGTGTTCTTCACAGTGCATCAATATTCTCATCTCCCATGTAATGTGTGTGGGAGACCGGCTCCAAGGCCCATGCATAATGACGCTGCACACCTCAGGGTCTAAGGAGAAGCTGCGGGTGAGCCAGTGCATCATATCTACGATTTAAGCATTCTCGCCGTCCGGGTGTACCAAACTGGCTTGCACAAAATTGCTTAGGTCAACACCATTTGGACCTTCACAAATGGTGCCGATATTGTAATGCACTTTTAATGTAGTGGGTATCGGCATTGCTGATGTCTTCCTATAAACATTTTCGTTTTTGCAACTAGTCAAATTGCATCACATAATATGGAACTACTTGTTGTACTGTAATTTACATTTGTACGACCATTCACCTATCATGAACTACTACACTGCCCTCATATAGTAACCCATCCTCATTTGCACTGACACCGCTCTGTTTCCTCTGCCCCAACACGCATCAACTCCCTATCTGCTCCCACGCACACTGACGCCGCTCTTCTCTCACTGTTCGAGCTCTCTCCTACTGTACATAAGTCCTAATGGGTTTTGGAAATTTACATGACATACTTATTCAAATGCCAACATACCAGTTCTAACGGTACTCGTGAATTTTGAATGTACTAATGACATTAAATTTATTTCTAATTAATCATAAATGTTATCTAATTATGTTTTACATAAAGCAAACTATTTACTTCATATAAAAAATTAACAAAATTTTCTACAGATGTTAATTTTGTACATAATATTGACTAAATTTTCTACAACTATGATTTTCTGTGGATTTTAATTTTCTACAACTATAATTTTCTACGGATACTGATTTTCTAGAACTATATTCACTAAATTTTCTACAACTCTAATATTGACTAAATTTTCTACGGATGCTAATTTTCTATAACTATATTAACTAAATTTTCTATGAATGTTTACTTCATACTAAATATTCTACAATTATGATTTTCTATAAATGCTAATTTTCTACAACTATAATTTTCTACGGATGCTAATTTTCTACAACTATATTCACTAAATTTTCTACAACTTTAATATTGACTAAAGTTTTGATAGCTCAAATTTTCTACGGATGCTAATTTTATATAACTATATAACTAAATTTTTTGCAACGATTATGAGATGCAGTCGCTGAATGGTTGGACGACTGGATCTCCGGTCTCTCAACTGTTAGACAATAGGTTCTAGTCGCACAACCATTAGGCGACTTCAATTATGTCGCCCAATAGTCCACCAACTGCATGCATGTCGTGCAGTCATTAGGCGACATGTTCTAGTTATCCAACGGTTGGGTGACTCGAGCCAATCCTATAAAAAATTTCAATGCAGGTATATTTCTATAATTTTAATTAAAAATGGATTATTTAAAAATATATAGGTTTGTCTCCTCTAGCCACGCGGACTTTGCCTTCTGCTTCTTCCCCACGATCACCCCCAACCTCAGTTCACTCCCAAATCTAATCACCCCACTACCCGATTTAACGGGCTCGGTGCTTCGTTGTGTAATTCAGCCGGACTCGAGGCGTGAACCTTCGTAGAGTGCGAGATGCACACAAGCTCTTGGCACCGAGATGAGATGACAAAAGTGTGCTGTGGTGTGGAGGCACGGTGGATGGTGAGAGGGATGAGATGTGATGGTGAGAGGTGGCACACCACCCAGCCTTGCCAATGGTCACAGGTGGAGGAGGGGGTGGAAGAAAAAATGGGGCAAGGACATGAGCAAACCAGGCTTCAAGAATGGGAGATTGCAGAAAAAACATATACAAATCATCATTAATAGTTATTCATTCAATGACAAACATATGTTACCATCATAAATTATTGTATTTTTATGACAAAAATTATCAGTTGCCACAAAAATAATTACCCAACCTGCCCTACTCCAGCTTCACGATGAAATCATTAGGATTGTCACCAACAATCCACTATATGTGACGTTTTTGTTTTCTATCATGAAGAGTTTTGTCACAATTGGCCAACTCTGTTGTAGTGTACAAACATGTTTCCCAAAATTTGGTCCTGTTAAAGACTCTGTAAATAAATTCACAAGATACTTCCCTACTTTGATTTAACATATTTCTATATTCTCATTCTTCTGCTACTCGTATGAGTAGAAAGGCTCTGTGAGTATATGCTTTTCTATATGCATTTTGATATAGCTATTCTTCATTTGTGCAACGCAAGCTGCATTATCTTCAAATAGTTCTGTGAGAATCTTATTTGCCTCCACATCACAAGACTCTTGGATATTATGGATTAGACTTGTAAGCCATATGCCCCTCTCAAGTAATCTCATATAGTGCAAATATCTTAGGAAGATTTGTTGACGAAGCAACAATTGATTATTTTTTAGATTTACAACAAATAGCTACACTTCCACTTAGAAACACATATCCTATGTAATGCCCTGAACGCCTTTACGACGTCCTTGGGAATGTTTAGCGGAATCGCGGAGTTTCCCGGTTCTTCGGTGAATCGTGGGAGGAGAGAATAGAGTTACGAAATTGCCCAAAACAAAAAAATAAATTAAACAAATAAAAATAGAGAGAGTGGGCTGCCTAGAGGGGTGGGCTAGCCACTTTGGACCAGCCATCCCAAAGGGCCCAGTCGCACCCCCTCCCACTACCCAAAACCCTAACCGCCCCTTATATAACCCCCTTGGGCTGCACACCTCCCCCTTTCCTCCCCTTGGCCGCCACCCCCTTCCCCTTGTGCCTCCACCACCCCCCCAAGCTGCTGCCCTATCAATTGGTGCAAAGGAGGGATCAAGGAAGAGAAGGGAGAAGAGAAGGAAGGGAGAAAAGGGGAGGAAAGGGGAGAAGAGAAGAGAAGGGAGAAGAGAAGGAAGGGAGAAAGAGGAAGAGGAGAAGAGAAGAGAGGTGATCTTGAGGGATCACCTAGGTAACATTTTTCCATCCCAATTCTCCCTGATTTAGACGTAATTAGGGTTCTTGGCATGGGATTAGTAGGGTTCTAATAGAGGAATTAACCGATTAGAGTTTTTCGCTGTCTGCATGTAGGCTGATTCGCGCAGCGCGGCTGTTTGTATAGATTAGAGTATCAAAACGATTTTTCCTGCGGGTCTCACCAAAAGGAAAGTGGTAGAGGACGACGAGACATATCTTCTATAATTTTTCTAGAAGTTTTGGCCACGGGGTTTAGGCGGAGCAGAGTTGGAAACTTTGCTGTTTGGCAGAGGTGTAGTTCGAGACGATTGTTGTTCGGGTGTAGATTCAGAGTAGAAGATGATTTTGATGATTTTTCTCTCAATAACAAAAGTTGTAGTAAATCTTGTGATCTAGTTGTTATAAATAAATCATGGATTTTAGAGCTTTGTATAGTAGGTGAGGTGCGTTAGAAGATGACTGGTCAGATTGCCGAAACAGAGTATGTCCTCTGTTTTTCGCGTTAAATTACACCATGTTAGCAGCAAAATAAAAAAATATGGTCTACTTGAAGATTTAAGATAATTCATTGTAGTTTCCAGAAATATCTCATTTGTTGTAATCGACTTAATATTTTTAAAGATACAAAAATATTAAGCAGCGCTGCCATAGTGGGCTGGGTGAAGGATCGACGAGCGGAGAGGTTATTGTTAGGATTGGGGTACAGCGGCGTCTTTATTTTCTTAAGTCACAATTAGCTTGCTGAGTCATGTGTTGAGAGGTAATTCTGAACCAGTGGCTTTGCTCCTGACCGCGCGAGATCGCTTCGCTTCAACGATAGAGGTAAGTAAACGTAGCGGATGTACTACCGTTTAACTCGTTAATCATACTACCTTCACATTAAATATTTCTCTTAATCTGAGATGCTTTGCCGTTGCTACATGATTTCTTAATGTGATCTATGTGATAGCAATTTTATAATCATTTGTTCATACCTTGATGAGTTACTTGTGGATAGTGGTGGTGTTCTTGATGAAACATGTGTGGATGATGAGGTAGAATACTTGATGAATATATTGCTAATCTTTGTGGTTATGTTATTTTGAACCATGTGAATTATATCATTCATATCATGACATGTCAATTTACATTGTGGATGTCATCGCACATCACCGCGACCGCACCGATACAACATCGTACATTGCTGTAGTACGATGCACATTATTACCTTGTTGGGTAAGGGTGCAGTGGATCATACGTATTTATATGCATTTTCATTGTGGATGGATCATTTGCATACTTATGCAATGTGTGATGGATGAATTATTTGCAAACAAATGCAACTTCTTAACTGTTTTTACGGAATTGGCTCATGAGAGTCCCTTGTGGCATGAGGGATATGGCTGTGGTCATAGAGTGGGGTTCACCCACCTTGTGGTATGGTAGGGGATGTGGATGTGGTAGGAGAAATATCTCTTGTGGTAACTATTGATAGTGGTTGTGGTTGTGGGAAAGAATAAGGTTAGTGAGAAAAATAAGTTAATGCTTTACTGATGTTGATAGTAGTGGCGGTTGTGGTTAAGAAGTAGGCATTCGAGTCCTAATTGCTAATATCTTGTTGTTGTAGGTAACAGGTGCGGTTAAGTTTATAAATTGTGGTCATTGTGAAAAATAAATGTTGATGCTTAAACTATTTTAGTTTAATTAGCTTGTTAAACAGTTTGCTTGCTAAGATTTTTATGTCACTCTTGTTCCCCCCCCTTCGAGGTGATTTTCGAGCATGTATGGGAGGGGTAGAGCGGCACAACACTATCACACACCTTAGCATGATTTATGATAAAATAAATAAGTGGAGTTTTTAGTTATTTATCCTTTTCACTCATTATTGATCAATTTTTTTATTATTGATGCTAGGCTGTGATTCGCTTAATAGTGTCCTATTACCTTTTGTCTTAGTATGCTTCCGCCTAGTTTGTCATGTTTTAGAAATTGTTGTTAGTTTATTTTATCTTGTAAATTGGTTATTTGTAGAGTGGTTAGTGGCATTCCAGGGTAATGTTAGTCCTGGGGTGTTACATCCTATCTATGATCTGGCATTAGATCATAAAGGTAGGAAGTATCTTTGTGACTTATTAGTTTCACATCTTGACCATCGGGATAAAAAAGTCCAAGATCACTCGTACCCTCTAGGTAACTAAGAATTCATTTAATTATGTTCCAATGCCTCTTTGTAGGCTCAGAATTATATCTTACCACACTACTATAAAAAGCCTAATACTAAACGCCACATCACAAACGATTTTTCAAAATCATCAATATTAAATACTATCACAGACTGTCTGTGTTGCTGCTAGTGCTAAAATCTTTCTGTGAAGGTGTAATATCACAGATGTTTTATGGTAAAAACCATCTGTGAAGTATCACGGACGGCGTTTACCATGAACTGTCTGTGATATTACCAAATATCACAGTTGGTTTTTTCTTTAAACCGTCTGTGAAATATCATAGACAGTTTGTATTATAAACCATATATGATAATTAAGACATCATAGGCAGTTTGTATTAAAAACCGTCTATGATAATTCTACCATATTAATTGCGTGCAGACCTGTCAACTCTCTATCTTAAATTCCAGAACTAGGCTACTGCAAGAGCGACTGAAAATACAACAAGTTTTTGACAACCTATAGTTAGTAATTTGTTCCAAGTTGTATTATAATTTAGATCTCACTTTTGGCGATAGAAAAATTGAAGATGGTTTAGATCTAACTAGCTTGATGTGGAGAAAAGATTATTTACATCTAGCATGGTTTAGGGGTAAGAATTTAGTCAACTTATAGTCTATTTCTACTTGACAAAGCATGTCAGTGCCCGTCATGTAGGCCAAGTTGGTCAAACTAGTTGGTTATGATTGGTCGTAGGGAAAATGGCTTTTGTGTTAAGCAAAGTCTCAATGCATGTGGCATATATCTAGTATAATAATTAATTAATTTAATATTTAATACAAAATTGTAATATATATATATATATATATATATATATATATATATATATGCATAACGTAGGACCAAAGCTGGATATACTCTAGGAACAGTGTGAGTGAAGAGTACATTAATAGCATGGCTGCTTTTACCAAAGCTGCCGAGGAGATTATGTTGAATAAGGGATGGAATAGATGTACTATTCATACATTGACTACAAGAATATAAAGATGCTTAAGAATCGAGCGCAGATTGAAACATACTTGATTTGAAGGGTTTTAAAAAGAGTCTGCATGTTAGACCAATCATGGTGAATAGTAGATTGCACAGGAAGGTAGTAATAATGACATCGCCGGTGAAGTCAATGATATGCTATCGGATGACATCGATTGTGGTTCCAATTGGTATATGCCGCATGATGGGCATCTGGATTAGATGTTTCGTGATGTAGGAGAGAACTATAATGAGAAAGAGTATGTTAAATTCTAAGGCTTGATAGAAGATTCGGAGAAATCTTTATTCACGTGCTAAAGTCAAAGTACATGGGGTTGTCAATTGAGTTTGAACTGCTGAAATTGAAGGCAAATAATGATTGGTCCGACAAGAATTTCACGGTGCTACTAGGTCTTTTAGCGGACATGCTTCTAGAGGAAAATGAGTTGCCTAAAACCACCTACAAAGTTAAGAAAGTTCTTTATCCATTGGGAATGGAAGTAGAAAGAATACATATATGTCCGAATGAATGCATCCTCTACCATAAAGAGTATAAAATATGCATATTTGCCTGGTGTACAACGTATCCAGATACAAGTATAAAAATCAATCAGATGATAGGAAGAGAATAGAGGTGAAGAAAGAATCTCTTGCTAAGGTGGTATGGTATCTTCCTATAATATTTTTTACGAATCCAAAGAAGGCAAAATTGATGCGTTGGTACTCACAGGAGTGGAAGAAGGATGTAATGCTTAGACACCTTTCTGATTCCGCCTTATGGAGAAACATTGATAGGAGGTTTGCAGACTTCAGTGCAGAATCGAGGAATATAAGATTTGGATTGAATACAGACGGAATAAATCTTTTTGGTAATATGAGCAGCCGATATAGCACTTGGCTTGTGACTCTCTACATCTACAACTTTTCTTCTTTGTTGTATATGAAGTGTAAGTATTTTTTGCTGTCAATACTTATCCAAGGGCCAAAACAACCTGAGAATGATATTGTTGTGCACCTAGCACCGGTGGTGGTATATCTAAAAGTAATGTGGACTGAAGGGGTACAGGTATGGGATACACACAAATGAGAGAACTTCACTTTACACTCCTTGTTGTTCTGCTCCACAAATGATTATCCTACCTTTGCTAACCTGTCAGGCCAGAGTACAAAAGAGGCCAAAACCTGTACTCATTGCTTAGATGGTATCAAGAATATGTGGCTAAAACATTCGCACAAAACCGTACGTATGTGTCACCGCAGGTTCCTTCGGAGGGCTTACTTATACCGCAAGATGAAGAAACAATTCGATAAAGAGAATGAGAACAGTTCAACTTCAAGGCATTTAGTTATGGTTAAGGATTTAGATATTGTCTTCGAAAAGGGACGTAAATTGAGGACCTATGATAAGAGCATTTGGAAGAAGAGATCATTATTTTGGGACTAACCTTTTTAGGAGCACCTAAAAGTTCGACACTACATCGACGTTATGTACGTAGAGAAGAATGTATATGACAGCTTGATTGGTTTCTTATTAAACATTCATGATAAAACAAAGGATGGTAGCAACGCACTGCTTGGCATGGATGATATGGAGGAAACATGAGGAAACTTGTTTCGATGGAAGATTTGAAGTTAATTGTCATGAAGTCTCATGATTGTCATGTACTGATAACACAGATGCTTCTTGTTGAAATAAGAAATATTTTGCAGATCAAGGTCCGAGAGACAATCATAAGGCTAAGTTATTTTTTAACACAATTGCTCAGAAGGTCATCGATCCCCAAGGACTAGATGCTCTGTAGCTCAGGGTAGTGATGACTCTACGTCATCTTGAGATGTATTTTCCTCTGTCATTTTTTGATATCATGGTACATCTCATTGTTCATATTGTGTGGGAGATAAAAATATACGAGCCCATATTCCTATGTAGTATGTACTCGTTTAAGAGGTTTATGGGAATTCTAAAGTCCTATGTACGGAATCGATCTTGGTTGGATGGTAGCATCGTTGAAGGTTATGCAACCGAATAGGTCATTGTGTTTTGCGTTGTTTACTTGTCTTAGGTTGAACCAATAATTGTGCTTCAATCTCGCCATGAGGGGAGGCTTAAGGGTATCAGAACCATCGGAAGAAAAGTAATCACTCTAGATATGGATGTGTATGCTCAAGCTCATTTTACGGTCTTGCAACCTATGAATGAAGTGTTCCTGTATATCGACTAACACGAGGATGTGTTTCGGTAACAGAATGTAGAGCGGTCGGATGTTTGGATTACAAGACAACACAACAGTCTCTTCAACCAATAATTGAAGGAGCGAGTCGTTAGGAGCTCTTCAAGTGAGATGTTGACATGGTTGGCAAAAGGGCCAACAATTATAGTTATGACACGGCAGAGATATGACATAAATGCGTATACATTCTATATACAGCCTTAGGATGTAAAGAGCACTAACCAGACTAGCGGTGTCCACATAGATGCAATCAACACCGATTGGTTGAAGACCTCGTACTATGGGTTCATATAGGAGATTTGAGAGCCTAACTACGTACTTTACAAAATCCCCTTATTTCAGTGTCATTGGGCCCATCTCCCACACGTGAAAGTCGACAAGTACGGTGTCACTATCGTGGATCACAAATGTGTCGGATACAAAGACGAACCATTCGCACTCACTAACCAAGTTGTTCAAGTTTTTTATATAACTAACCAAGCAAATAAGAAGTACCATGTAATTCTTCACGGAAAAAATAGAATTGTCAGAGTTGAGAATGTAGTGGACGAGAAAGAATACAATCCATTTGACGAGTGGCCTCCTTTCCAAAATGGCATAAGGGTCGAGAAAGAACAAACGTATAAAGCTAGCTATATACGTGTCGATCATCATGAAGGGCTATTTTCTAAAGAAAATAAGCAAATAGAATGATGAATGAGAATTTATATGTAATATGTTACGTATTTACATTTATATATGTACATGAGAATATGTTATACATATATATCACTACTACAGAAAGAGTCATCACAGACGATGTAAAACCATTATCACAGACGGTTTTCAAACTGTTTGAATTTATGTGTCAGTGACAATAGGTTGTTATCACGGTTGACTCTCGAACCGTCTAAGATAGGTACAAACACAGACGGTTTTTCAATACAACCATTTGTGATATATTGGTATCATGGATGGTTTTTTATATTAATAGTCTGTGATAGCGAACATATCACAGATGATTTTTGTAAGAACCATCTGTGATAACAGAAATATCACAGATGGTTTTTTTTATGAACTGTCTGTGATAGCAGAAATACCACATACGGTTTATTTTAAAAACAGTCTGTGATAGCTGCTTAAAAATTATATTATTTTTTGTTTGTTGGTTAGCCTTAGGAAATGCTAACCATACCCTCTAAAGTAAATAAAAGATCTCACATATATATAACACAGGACAATCACCACACAGATCTCACAAATGAAGTAAACAACGCAAGCTGATCGCATAGATAGTATATGACAATCGTTTGAATGAATTGTTAGATAGTATATGACAATCGTTTGAATGAATTGTTTGATTAAACACACTTGAGTGATTACAATTGTATCCAATGTTTCAACATTTAATTATGATCGTTGGGGTGGAACTCTCCAGTGTTATTTATGATCTCCGCTATCAAGAATGATACCTCTGCTATCAAGAATTAGGAGACCTTACGCGAATTTCGGTGAGTTTGTCAAGATTGACTGCACTTTCATCAAATTCCACACGCTATCACTAGTAGTGTTAAGTCATTAGCATATATATAAATTGATAATCATGAAATAATTATTGATAGGCTGACAAACCACTGGATCATTCGTCTTAGTATCCACGATTTCCTCCATGTGGCGGCAAATGTAGAATTACATATATAGATATTGTCAGTTGTACAGACATTATAACAAAGTGAGATATAGGATTATTGTGTAGTAGCGGGAATCAAAAATCATGTCTTGTGTCACAGTGTGGCGCTAGATTCCTTTGTGTCTCCCTCCATAGGCAATGTAAGCGCTGAACAACGTACGTGATTCTAAAAAGTTAACCTCGGCCATTGCAAATAAAGAGAATACTATAATAGAGTTATGTATGAAGGAAATGAGTTTACTTGTCAATTGCTTGTTGCACATGGGTGAAGTCGTTGTTACTCTTAAGTAAGAAATCAAGGTATAATGTCTTACTCCACTTTGGTATAATCACAATCAGAATCCAGCGAGACCTAGTCATGTATGTCGCCGTAGTGATTAATCCTAAGTTTATGTTTCGTATAAAGTACAAATAAAACTTGTGTGGCAACTACTTAAGCACTTACCCTTGGTTGAAGGGTACCATGATGTACTCCTTGTCACATGAGCAAGCAATCCCCTCGTTATATAATCTTAGATGAAGAATGCATTAGTGTTGATGGATTGTTCAGAGGCCAAGTGTAGGTCGTGGAAATCCACCGATTCTCGCCGTCGCTAGACTTATTGGATCATGGATTTATACATAAGCAATGATTTATGACATTTATTGATATTATGTAAATGTAGATCATGATTGTATAGTACACTTACAATGTGCAACATCATAGAAGTGAGGCATTAGTTCGTCGAGGTTGAATAGTAAGAATAAGTTTTTGAAGGTCACGATGAAGTAGCCTGAATCATGTAGGAAATACGCCTCCAAGTATCTCATGGTGAATCCACTTTGCCGATTTGACTTCATGTTGGACCTTTGCATGTTCTAGGTATGCAAAGTCTAACAACCCTGTCCAAGACAGGGTAATTGTGACTCGGGGACCAATAACACTCCAAGAATGAACATCCATTGCTTAGGAGGCACCTTAATCTTCTTTAGTTTGGCCTTAGTGCCTTGCTTGTGATACATTTTTGACGACGTCTCTGCGGGAGCCGATGCGATGGGATTCTGAAGTGGAGCTTGAGGTGGAGTCACGGGAGCCACTACTAGTTTTCAGGTCTAGGACAACGGAGCGAAATCGTTGCGATAGGGCCAAAATAGATGCAATATGTACATATTGCAACACATCACTTCCGTTGGCAAGCGTGGCTAGTACTTGTGTGCTTAAAAGATTGTGCAACGAATTGTGGTTTCGTTGCAATACCTATGGTTATTGCCATGCAATGTGTTGTGGCAATTGTTTGTTGTTGCAACGAGTGATGTCGTGGCGATATTGGCTATTGCCACGGCTGACTCCGTGGCAATAGCTTCTTTTGCCACGAAGTTTGGTCGTGGCAATAGCTTCTTTTGCCACGAAGTTTGGGCGTGGCAATAGTATCATTTGCCACGAAAATATTGCGTGGTAATAGATTCTATTGCCACGCCAATGGTTCGTGGCAATAGACCCTATTGCCACGGAGAGCATTTCGTTGCAACAGGATATATTGCCACGGAAGGCGTTTCGTTGCAACAGGTTTAATTGCCACGGGAGTCGTTTCGTTGCAATATGTTTTATTGCCACGGAAGGCGTTTCATTGCCATAAAGTTATTGCGACGAAATATATTTTGTGGCAAATAGAGCCTATAGCAACAAACATTGTTCATGGCATATAGTGGAATCGCAACATAGTAGCAGCGTTGCAACAGCCTATCACAACGAAATACCAATTTTGCATACAGGTTTATCGCAACGGTAAAATTTATGTAGCATATTGAGCATATGATATTTTATTATAATTTGTTGTTGCAAATTAATAATCAAATTAGGAACACTACTGGATCAAAACACATATATTAATTCAACACATAATAATTTAAAAGTGCCACCACTCATGCAGGAATTACATATCAATCTCCAAACTTAAACTACAAAATTTGTAACTAATAACAAAAGTACTATCACTTCCATTCCATTTGTCCTTGCTTCTTTGCCATGTTGAATTCCACGACTGACGACGCCACGACTGTTTGCTCGATCAAATTGTTTCATCCCGATAGAACATGAACAATAAAGAGGGAACTTAATGTGAGTATTGTCCAGAACACATACTTAAGTATATCATAGGGCAAGTTTAGAGATACGAGTTACAATTGAAAATAGCAATCTCGAGTTCTCTAGTTTTGTTGCGTAGCAAAGTATTTAGCAAGTGATTCCAGCAGAATTATTTAATTTTATTTCATTTACCGATATATAGTAGCCCTACTTCACCGGCATAATTTTCTAGTAGTTTAGAACAAGATGCTATATTTGACATAAGAACAATGACAGATGAAGATTAATCACACTTTCATTTCATACCGCTGGTCCCTCCTTTTCTTCGAACGAGTTGTAGCAAGATTCTTCAATTGTTGTGGAGGAATGAAGTTCGATGAACCATTATTAACAAATGACATTTTGGAAGAGGCTTGGTTAAGATTAGAAGCTCGAGTGATGCGAATAGATGGCCTAGCATCTTTTGTGTGGTCAAGATGCTTGCTGGGTCATTCTCGCAAATGTAAAATTTAGAATAAAAATATTAGCATCCTGATGTGTACTACTATTAAAATATGTTCAGCATGCATGCATCAATTGAAGTTCAGGGAAGGTACACATCAGGAGGTCATCAATAGAATGTACAAAGTCCACATCCCTTATGGTAGCAAACTATTTGCAAATTTTGTTACTGTTGTAATGATTCTTCTACATGTTCAGTGTCTTTTACGTGGTGTTCAATGTACTATCCAGGTTAGTCTTGTCCAATGTTGTCATGTTTCCGTTTTCCTCACTTGGATTAGCCTCGCTTTCCCTTGTGTTCAATATACTTCTGGTTAGCTTTGCATATGGACCATGAGGAAAAACATTAGGGCTGTTAGGTCGGGTGGTCTTGCAAGCCATCAACAACAAGCAGACAAGCAATTGCTCATCGCGTATGTACAGATGTATTACCTATAATGTTGCTTCTCTCTGTTGTGCTAGCAATGAAAGGAACTCTTGCCTAAGTTGTTCTCTTGCGTTCCTTTCCTTCTCCAGTTCCTCTTGCATCTCTCGCCTAGTTTCTTCCCTTTCCGCAACTCCATTTGCAATTTGTTCCTTTAACATTTGCACTTCATCTTCGAGCTCATTATTTTTCATTTGGCTGCAGTGAAGCACGGATTGTTCATCAAGTCTGTCTTTCAACAGCTTGGCCGTGTGGGATATTTCGCCATGTATCCATGACCATGAGCTTTGCATGATTTGATACCGGTGCTTTCCTTGTAACTTGACTGGAAAGCGATGTTTTCCTCTTCAACTGTAAGGAAGTCTCTATCTGGCTCTGTTGATAGGTCAGTAATTTTGAAGGCTGCATCATCCTAAGTGTGATAAGAGAAAATAAGAAGTTAAATTAGTTAAGTTTTATGCACAAAATTCTGAAAAATGTACTAAGTCATGAACAAATTAAATTTACTACTCACATAGACATCCCTAGAAGCGTTGTTTGACCATTCCCCGTTCTTCATGTGGGTAGTCATCCAAAGAGTCAGATCAGTTAGCTCTTCTCCAGTATTTGGGTCTCTCTAAGATGGCAAACATTGTGCCTTGTGAACAATTGATCATTTAAGGAAAGAATCAGATAAGTTCAATTTTTCATTACTTGCTCGTAGCTACATTGGGAGAACGGTTTGGATCCCATTACATGCTTGGTCTTCTGTTTTTGACGGTTTTCAGAGTTTTGGCTGCTGACCCTCTGCAAAAAAGTTTACAAGTGCACTCAACAAAGCGTTCTTGTCACCATATATGTATTAAAAAAATAAAGTAAGACAACAATGTTCAAATTCTTCGGCTAAGGTGTACGTGGAGCAATTGTTCAAAGTCTAAATAAGAATTATATGCATCCTACATAGTGGTAGTAAAAAGCATATATGTCTGTAACACATGTTGCTGCATATATTTTGTAATTGCTATTGCTAATACATCAACTGTACAAGTCCATACATTAATGGTTACTATCTCAATTCCATTCACTAATTGGTAATTGCAAAGAGAAAAATTGAACCTTGAATTTTTCAGTTCCAAAATACATTATCAAGTAGTGCCATTCGACAATGTCTATATCATCAGGCTTATGTTTCATTCGCTCAGCATAAGTGTTGTATGCCTTGTATGTAGAACTGAATGTTGATCGCCATCCTTTGTACCGCTCTTTAGCAATGTCCCATATCTTTTCCGTTGCATTCTAAATGTTTGGAAAATCCCACCTACTCTGCTTGGATTGAAACAGAAAGTGAAGGTGAAGTCGTATGTAATTCTGAATTAACATGCTTATTTACCAACAAATAAAAAGATGCAACTTACTAGCAAATCCTCTGCTATTGTAATTTTGACATTTTGCTTTATATCTTTCCACTTTTTGACTCCAATAAGTGGAGCCCTCTTTCTTGTAAGCATTACCACTTCATCCACAAATGTTTGAGAGTTTTCTCCTACGGGGCCTCCTAACCTTGCTGAAAATTGAATTGATAGTTTCTGCGATGCATTCTTCACTCTCTTATTGGCTGCTGCTAAACCTTTAAGGCATCCATGTACACCTTTCTTGCACTGTTGGGAGCCACCTCCTTATGAGCAATTTAAATGTTATTTAATGTACACATTCAGCAAGGACCAATTGAACCTAGAAAATAGAATTGACAGAATGATAGCATACCATTTTGTTGTTGCTTGTTTTTCCGAGCATGAGATGGCCTCTCTGGTGGTGTTGGGTTGCTGTTTTGACTTTCCTCATCTTGAAGGCCAGCTGGATTGTTGGTATGGTCCTCTTTCAAAAAGGATACTGCACACATTATAATACTCATCAGAGAAATATATGTGAGTTTGTAAAACTAATAATATGCTTGCATAGTTCGGTGAAAGATTTGAAAATTACAGATATCATCAAGAAGGCCTTTCGTCCTTAACCATTCCTTATATGTTTTGATTGTTTCATCCCTATAGTCATCCATAAATTCTGCAAGCCATGAATATATGTTAGTGCAGTTGCCAATTCAGTACTTCTATTAAAATCAGCGCGATTTTAATTGTAGCAACATATATAACTTACCCGTGTGTTCTTCCTCGGCTTGCAGATTCGCTAGCCAAACCTTGTATGCATCAAGTTGTTCATTTGTAATTGGATCATCACAATTTTGTTGACTCCTCTTTCGCTTCATGGGTGTTATGGTCACCTGATTGTCTTTTACTCGCTCCCTTGACACTACTAATCGGACTTCCCTTTCATCTTGATTGCTTTCAATCATTCTATCTACATCACGACTATAATCGATCGGCTCCAGAGTTGCTACCGCCCTGCCACATCGCTTCTTATAGTATAAGAAGTCCCTAACTGAGTATCCAAGCTGTTCTTTTAAACTTAACAATGTCATAAATGAGACATTAGTCCTATCAAGATCGCACTCGAAGAATTCTTTTTCTGGTGGTGCTCCCTTGCATTGAATAACTAAAGTCCACTGCTGACCCGACCCTTGTTTCGTTCTGTATGTTTACATAGAGAAAGGTTAAATAGTCAAAATACAATTGTCAGTATGCAAAATCTAAGAGGAAAATAATAGATAGTCTTGTCTCCTGGTCTTGTCATGTGAATATGTACATGTAATAACTTCAAATAGTTGAGAACTCCTTGTTTTTGAAAAAAAGTGGAGAACTGTTACCTAAAGAGTGAATGGTATTATTTTAATTTGTACTATTTGTTTCTTTGCTCTGTACCCTTGATGTGATATTTCGCTACTTGATATAATCATCTTCATAAGCAATTAACGTGTACTTTATCCCTCGATGTGAAAATAGAAGTTTTTGGTTTGACATTGTTGTATATGGCTGGAAATTCTTGTCACATGGAGCTAATGGTTGCCTATATCAAGTATGCACTCGAAATTAGACGTTCAGAATTGTAGGGTTGTATAGAGTAGACTGGCCAATTCATTATAATATGGTATGGTTTTTGATACATGCCATGAAGATACATGGGTTCGGAATTTTTTTCAAGAATATGGGCCTTCACAAATTGTGCAAAAAATTGAAATACATTTCCTAACTAGCAGCAGAATTTCACAAGGATTATTCATCACATCCCTTGTTGGGTGCCAATTTTGGTCGGGTAAAATCAGTTGTAGGTAGGAAGTTATCTCATGTATGTAATTATGATTTTTCAATGTATTTAACCATGTAAATGTGTATTTATCAAGGTTCTAAAATTCAGCAATTGGTATTCGCTGGTCACCCACCTAGTAGTGATTATATGCCTTAACTAGCCTGACCATGCGGTCTAATCAACAATTACACAGTAACAAGGGTACCCATTTCTAGAACACTGGAATTTATCATATCTTATTCAATTCTGAATACATCCAAGTTGTAAATTAATTGGCATACACAGATACACACCTGTAACGCAGGGAACCAGGATAATAATTTTCAAAGTGAAACCATTTCCTTAGATACTGTTTTCCATGTTACAACTGCATTTAGTTTGCCATAATTAATACTGTGCACCTTTCTCTATTGATCTTGATCACATTCATGCTTAGATAGTATTGCCTGCTACTCTTCATACTATGTGATGTGATGCATTTTAATTGGTTAACTAGTCTGCATTCTCTACTTGCTAGCTTGGAGGTGGTTATCTGTTTGGCCTGCCTGTTGGGTTTGTTGCTGATTCCATTGGAGCAACGATTGGTGCAACTGCTGCATTTTTGCTTGGTAGAACGGTAAGGATGATTTTAAATGCCTTTATAATTTAAACTTTTAATTACACATTGTCACAAATGAGCATCACACATGGCATGTGGCAAGTGCTGACTCATCAATTCATTGCAACCTTTTCTTCTAGTCATTGCTCTCTTATATGTTCTGAAGCGTGTATCATGTAGTTATCTTGTGTTTCAACTGTTATTACATAAAACATAATCTGATAGCACATATTTGCCTTGTTCATATGGATAATTATGTCCCCTCAGATCTTTAAAGACTGTTTAAATTTTTGCCTCTTAGTTTCATCATGTATTTGCATTATTTGCTATTTTTATATGTTATAGTTTTATAGTACTTTTGCAGATCGGAAAGCCTTATGTTCTCTCCAAATGCAAAGATTACCCCAAATTTCAAGCGTAGCTATTGCCATCCAAAGGTCCGGCTTCAAGGTAATTTTTGCAACTGCAGTTGCAGACTTGAAGTCGTGTGATGTGAAGAATAAAATAACATCTAAGTGGTTTGCAAAATAGTATTCTGTTCCACATGATTGTTAAAGTTAAAAAGATTAAGGCTATTTCTAGGAAGGATTTACAAGGGTGATACTAGAAACTCGGGATATCCAAAATACAATTATCTAGCAAGCATGTTTGCCTCGTTCATATGATTCCACTAAGGCAATTTATGTGATTCTTGGGTTTGTAGGTGCTGCTACTTTGGTTGCAATTTGTAATTGCTCGTGACTTTATTATAGTTTGAGCCTTGCAGGAATTAGGAATATGTAATTTGATTGTTTCAAAGATTAAGTCTTGTTATGCAGTGTTATTGGAATTATCCTTGATAAACACAATCAACCTAACTATGTTTTACTTTTCATATTTATGTTCACAGATTGTGTTACTACTAAGGCTTGTACCTTTACTTCCGTTTAACATGTTGAACTACTGCCATCTGTCACTCCTGTTGGCATTGGAGAATACATGTGGCTTCTTACCGGGATGATGGTATGCTTCAAGTCTTTTCTTAGTTATGTAATTTTCAATCATGGTTTTAGTTGAGCAATATTGTGGGACCAAGACACCAGCACATACTGGTTTGCCCAATGAAACCTCGCTTTGTTATCGCTCACTACATTGTCTACATAATTGAAACCATGTATTCGCTATCAGGCTTGTGTAATTTGCTGCCTAACGCTCTGTTATATGAGTAGATACATTATTCTCCTTCAGAAATTGGTACTTGATTATACAGTTCCTTAATCAAGACATTACCATATTTACACGTAAAATTCATCAACGATAACAGGATACTCTACCATTTGCTAACTTGCATTTTACTTTATTACCTTTTATTACTACACATGCCGCCAGGTGTTTGCTACTACTTTTGTTAATCATATATTATTTTTACCAGCCAATCACTCTCGCTTTGGTATACGTTGGAACAACACTAAAAGATCTATCTGATGTGACGCATGGGTGGAGCGAGATCTCAACTACCCGATGGGTGAGTAATTGAATATTATAGCATTTGCCTACAATTTGTTGTGCATAGATTTGGTTTGTGTTTTATGAATTACTAGTTCATAGTAAGTCTCTGCATATACAATAGATATCATGTTGTTTGAGAAAGGAGAAGATAATTTTTTGTTGATATTTTCTTTGTTGTTTCGTTTGGGTTTCTCCATGAATATCATGACTCATGTTGCTGAGCTAGTTGCTGAGCTTCATACCTGGGGAGGGAAGCATCATCCGTGTCGTCTTCTTGGCGCTGAATTCGAGGTGGAACCGTCGGTCGGCCCTCGTGATGGCGAAATCCCGTCGGTGGTGTTGGCGGCGCCGAACCGATGATCGGCGTCGCCGATGGAGTCATCGCCATCGCCTTGTCGACCTAGGCGGCGCGGGGAGGCGACGGAGGCCGAGGCGGTGGGTGGCGAAGGGGTGGGAGGCGGAGGGAGACGGGGAGGCGGAGGGAAATGGGGAGGCTGGGGGAGGTGGGGGAGGCGGGGATGCCGGGGGAGGTAGGGGAGGTGACGGAGGAGGAGGGGGTGGCGGGGGAGGCGACGGAGGCCGAGGCGGTGGCGCGGGGCAGGGAGGCGGAGGGAAACGGGGAGGCGGGGAGGCCAAGGGAGGTGGGGGAGGCGGGGATGCCGGGGGAGGTGGGGGACGAGGCGGCGGCGGGGGAGGTGGGGGATGAGGCGGCGGGGCGGCGTGGGAGGGGGTCCCGTGGGAGCGGGCGCCGGGCGGAGTGGGGGAGGCGGCGGAGGCCGGGGGACGAGACGGTGGCGGGGGAGGTGGGGGATGAGGCGGCGGAGCGGCGTGGGAGGGGGATGAGTGGGGGAGGCTGGGAAATCTGGGCATCTGGCGGCGGTTTTGGACGGGTGCTGAGAATTTGGGCGGGATATGCGTAACGTGGGAAAGATATTAGGGAGGGAAAATTTTATAATTTTTAAAAATATAATAAAAATAAATTCATACACCATACAAGCACAAGGTTCCCAATTTAAACAAAAAAAATCATCATCTCCATGTTCTACAGAATTCATAGGTGCGACAATTCCATCATCTATGTAGGTGTCATCATCTTCATCGTCATCGTCTAAGTCCTCATCATTGGGTTCAGGTACAGGAACCGCCTTATCTATGACAGAAGCATCAACACTTACCCCTTCCATATCATTCCTTTTCCAATTTGTCAAGTCTTCATGTAGGCGGGATACATTCATGTTTTCCAGTCCGACGACCAGCGACTCAACATCGGGTTCTCCCTCCTTTTCTGCACCTACTGCTTCAGGCATGGAAAACAAATTCCTAGGTTTCATGCGAAGCACTATGCACCAATTCGGTTTTGTCGCACAAGGCACATAAAAAACCTGCTCAGCTTGTGTCCCTAAAATGTAAGGCTCATCCAAATATCGAAAATGAGTCTTATCAACATCGACGATCCCGTATTGATCCCTGTTGAACCCTCTTCCTTTCTTCGTAGTAGCAGCAGGTACATCGTACCAGTCACATTGAAAAAGTATGACTTCTTTTTGGTTGGCAAAATCTAGTGTGATAATTTTTTTAATCACGCCATACCAGTCCATGTTGCCGGTGTTGTCATCGCCCTTCACAACAACACCACTGTTTTGTGTAGTTAGGTTCTTCTCTATGGCAGCCGTCCGAAACAGATATCCATTTATGTAGCATCTGTTGAAAAATCGAGCGCGATGGTCTGGTCCACGGGAAAGGGCATACATTAGATCACTTGTTTTTCCTTCTTCATATAGTTCGGAGATCTGCACTTAGTTCAAAGAAAAATTATTAGGCAAATACGTGACAGCATAATGAACCAATAAATAAAAAAATAGTAACTCACTTTACGCTCAAACCAGCCTACAAATTGCTCCTTGTGACGGGTTTCAACATTCTGTGCACTCATATTTCTAAGCTCATCCTTGTGCTTACTAAATTAAAACAAAAAAGAGGGCATCAATTAGTTGAAAACATGAAAAATAATATATACTTGAAATTTAGTACATCTAAAGTACAACTTACTTAATCCATGGAATGGCCTCATCACAGTTTGTAATTATGTAGTGCCTCATCCGATGCAACTCCAACCTAGAAAGTGACTCGATAGTACATCTTTTTTTACTATAGTCAATGCTCCCAAATATGCTTAGCCGGATGGTGGTTCGCTCACGCAGCGCTTTCATGCCGCTCTGGACGATTAAGCTTGGTGTCGACGTCTTCCAAGAAGAGAAAGCAAAATGTCATGCATTCCTCCGAGATATATCCCTCGGCTATTGAACCCTCAGGGTACGCTTTGTTCCTCACATAGCCTTTAAGCGTACGTAGATACCTCTCAATAGGATACATCCATCTGTAACACACGGGACCTCCAAGTCTAGCTTCCTCAGCTAAATGAACTGGCAAATGCATCATGATATCAAAAAAAGCTGGTGGGAATACCATCTCAAGCCGACAAAGAGTCTCTCCAATCGAAGTGCTTAAGTTTTCAACCTCTTTTTCATCCAGCTCCTTTGAACATATTGCATTGAAAAACCTACTGAGCTCAATTAATGGGATAACAACATCTTGTGGCAATATGTTGCGTACTACTAAGGGTAAAAGTTTCTGAAAGATAATATGGTAGTCATGAGTTTTGAGAAAAGACGACTTACATCCAAAGTGACATTCATGATTTCTTGATATTGGAGGCGTAACCATCAGGCATTTTCACTTCTTCTAGAAATTTGCATAATACCGTCTTTTCATCATTACCTAGGTAGTACAAAGCTGGTGGCAAAGTATACTTACCATTCTCGAGCAAAGGATGTTGATCCTTCCTTATCCCTAGATGTTGCAAGTCTAGCCGAGCCTTCTCACTTTCCTTAGATTTATATTTTATGTCGAGCAAAGTCCCCAATATGCTCTCACATATGTTTTTCTCAATGTGCATCACATCCAAATTATGCCTTATAAGCAATGAGCTCCAGTAAAGGCGGTTCAAAAAAATACTCTTCTTCCTCCAATTGTGCCATCTAGTTTCTTCTTCACGCTGCTTCCTCTTTCTTGTTGCCTTCCCAAAGGTCACTTGCTCGAAACTCTCATACTGTTCCATCACTTGCTGACCAGTCAGTGACACTGGAGCCTCCCTATTTTCTGCCTTGTTGTTGAAACTGATCTTGTTCCTGCGCCACCTGCGGTTCAAAGGCAAAAAACGGCGATGTCCCATGTAGCAATGCTTAGACCCGAATTTCAGCCACAACTAGTCAGTATCCTTGTGGCAGTATGGACATGCAAACTTTCCTTTAGTGCTCCATCTAGATAGCATTGCATATGCAGGAAAGTCATTAATTGTCCAAAGTAGAAGTGCACGCAGAGTAAAATTTTTCTTCAGCTTTGCATCCCATGTTTCAACACCATTTTCCCAAAGATCCTTTAGCTCATCGATAAGGGGCTGCAAATATACATCAATGTTCATTCCTGGAGATTTCGGCCCTGGTATCAACATCGACATCATCCAATATTATTGTTTCAAACACAACCAAGGAGGCAAGTTATAAGGAATTATGATCACAGGCCATGTAGTGTATGTAACATTCAACATCCCAAATGGATTGAAGCCATCAGATGCAAGGCCCAACCTAACATTGCGAGGATCCAATGCAAAATCCTTATACTTGTCATCCACATGCTTCCATGCCAATGAGTCTGCAGGGTGACGCATTTTCCCATCACGGACCAATCCTTCCTTATGCCATCGCATATATGATGATGTGGTCTCATTCATGTACAATCTTTGAAGCCGCGGAATAAGTGGGAAATATCTTACGATTTTACGTGGAGAACGCTTTTTTGCTCCATCAGTGCCACTAGCCTCATCATTTCCAACAGAATCGGCCGTTTTCCACCTAGACTCACCACATATTGGACACGTATCTATCTTAGCATAATCTCCTCGGAATAACACACAATCATTCTCACATGCATGTATCTTCTGGTAGTCTAGCCCAAGATCTCGAACAACCTTTTGCACTTTGTCCAAGGTGTTTGGGATACAATGTTCTTTAGGGAGCACAAGCGAGAACAGATGAAGTATGGACTCCAAGGAACTGTTACTAAGTCCATACATGCATTTAATCTGAAATAGCCTGACAATGAAAGAAACCTTAGTTACCTCCTTGCAACCTGGATACAATTCCTTCTGTGCCTCATTTAATAATTTAAAGAATTTCCTTGCTTGTTCATTTGGCTCTTCAATATTAGAACCGATGATGTCGCCACGAATAGCGCCATCGATTATTGAAGAAACTAGATCATTAATGTAAGCCCTATCACCTGTTGGACCTTCATTGCAATCTCCTTCATCTTTGTTGTCATCGTCAGCCAAAGCTTCACCATTACCTTGCTCTTGGATGAAACTTTCATCAAAACCTCTAACTAGCAAATGTCTTTCAACCTCATATTGTAATCTATAGGACATGCAACGACACCTTGAACAAGGACAGGGTGCAATTAAACCTTTAGATGTGCCTCCAAAAGTAGTTTCAATGAATTTCTTGAATCCTTTTTGCCACTCAGATGTTGACTTATCCATCCGCATCCAACTGCTCCCATCATGTGACATGCTTCCAATGATTATCAATCAAAGTACAACAAATTAAAACCAATCTGTCCAAATTAACACTACCTGCAAGACCACAACATACACAATTTAAAAAGCTTATTAATGAAACAGAAAAAACTTATCAACCACATAGCATAACAAAACACACTAATTTTACAAAGAGGCAAAAATAATCATCAGTTAAATATTTTTATTTCTACTACTTAAAAATTAGGGTTGAATCGCCTCCCCCATCTCCTTCCTCGGCCTCCACTCCCTGCACCTCCCCCCATCCCCTCCCTCGGCCTCCACTCCCTCCACTTCCCCCCATCTCCTTCCTCGGCCTCCCCCCATCCTCCCCGATCTCCACTCCCTCCGCCTCCCCCGCGCGTCCCCCCATCTCCTCCCTCGGCCTCCACTCCCTTCGCCTCCCCGTGCCTCCAGCCCGCCTCCCCCATCCTCCCCCGCGCCCATTCTCCCCCGCGCCTCCCTTCCCTCCGCCTCCCCCATCCTCCCCTGCGCCTCCCCTCCCTCCGCCTCCCCGTGCCTCCAGCCCGCCTCCCCCATCCTCCCCCGCCGCCCTCCTCCCTCTGCCCCCGTCGCCCCACTCCCCCTCCTGGCCTCCCCCGCCGCCCCCTCCTTCCCCTCCCCCCGGCCTTCCCTCCTCGGTTCCCCGCTCCCCGCACCTCCACTCCCCCGCTGCCCTCCCTCTCGCCCCACCGCCCCCTCCCCCCCGGCCTCCCCGCCCCCTCCTTCCCCTCCCCTCCCGGCCTCCCCTCCTCGGCTCCCGCCGCTCCCACCGCTCCCCGCACCTCTGCCCCCCGCCGCCCTCCTCCTCCGCCCCGCCGCCCCTCCTTCCCCTCCCCTCCCGGCCTCCCTCCTCGGTTCCCCGCCGCCCCACCGCTCCCCGCGCCTCCACTCCCCCATCCTCCCCGATCTCCGCTCCCGCCGCCTCCCCGCTCCTCCCCCCATCTCCTCCCTCGGCCTCCACTCCCTCCACCTCCTCCCATCTCCTCCGGTGAGGTGATAGCAGCCGCATGAGCCCTAGGGGAGAGGATGCAGCAACCTCACGATGGTGGTGACCGGAGGCGCTCTCCCGCCCCTATTCCCGGGATCGCAGGGCGTACTGGTGGGAAGCTCGCGGTCGCCCCTGCTCCCGGCGGTGGCTTGGACCGTCGGCTTGACGAGTCGCTAGCAGGAGAACGGCAAGGAAGCAAAGGTGAGACAATAGATTCTTTATTACTTCTTGATTCCCAACATTGGACCTACAAGCTATATATATAAGGTGTTTTACAGGGGAGAGTCCGATCTGGACTGCAATCCCAACCCCAACTCGGAAACGGAATTAGAGTCCTTAAGGGTTTGATCTACTCTCAGCTAAGGTGCACTCCCTTCGGAACATCTGATTGATGAACGGGATGATTGATGAAGCTCAAAAATTGTTGGATGAAGCAGAAGCTCTGAAGAAGGTTGATCTCTAGCTTTAGCATTTAAATTTGTTGGAGCAACTGACTAGGAAGTTTTAGTTGCCAAAAGGAGTACTATTTCATACATTTCTCATGTGTTCTCTTTTGATTTCTAACCAGCTGGGTGCTCGGCCACTTGATCCTCTTCTAGCATTGGTTGCTCTAGCTGCTAGCAGTAAATGAATTCCTAGGTCACATCTGGAATAAGGTAAAGAAATTCTTACAAAAAAGGATAAACAATCATCTATCTGAATATGTGTGGCTAAAGAATATTGTTACTGCTACACTATAGACAATCCCTGGTTTCTCAGAACCACTTGGGACAAAGACAAAGTAATTTTTTTCTAGTTTTTCTCATTTCCATTTATGCTGTTTATCTTGATTCCATTTTTTAAAAAAAAATACTGTATCCCACCAAGAACATTAAAACTGATATCCATATGCTTACATTCATCAAATAGTTGGTTCTGCATAAGTTGTATTATATACTTATCACTATCAGCACTTTTTGTAGATAAATTTGGCGTTTTCCTGTTCCAAATGCTTGATTGGTTTAGTTTTTTAATGGCCGCAATCAATCACTATGTTCTATTTGTGTAAAGTGCATTTCACTCTGGTGATTATGTTTTGGAATTCTCCCACCATTTATATTGACCCAGTAACCATATTCTGCTTGCTTGATTGCAGTCTGTTGATCAATCATACCAGTAGTGGTTCTCTCCACAGAAAAACACCTGCCCAGTTACTAATCACTCCTTGCTCCACTCTCTCACTGTTCCAAACCACCTCCTCCATGACATGATTGCTGCATGGTGCCTCGATCAATCGATGCTTTCCCTATCTACCACTGTTGATAAACTCTCCATCCCCTTGGCACTGCCAGAGGAACAAATTCAGGACATCCTTGGAAAATTCTCAACAGCATTGCATAAAGAGGCCTTGCACCTAATCCAGCCTGGAAAATCTCCATGTCTAGCCTGGAAAATCTGTGTGCTGAAGCTTTGTCAAAGAAGCCTTGTCATGATCCTTCATATGGTGATGCTAGGAAGATCAAGGAATAATCATTTGTTAGTTCTTATTAAATACAATTTTAATAGAGTGACAGAAATCGTATTAAAAGCACACCGATCTGCATCGCTTTCTATTGTCTTGAAAGTCTTTTAATTGTGCTCCTTTCAATTGTGATATGTGCGAGCTCTTGTGGAACAAAGATATCATGCTTTATGGTATGGCTCGGTATGTTCTGTTGTTTCACGTTGTTTGAATGGTTTATCTTTGTTTACGTTTGGTTATTAGTTTCATCATTTTATGTCGCATGTTCGTGCGAGTGATGTGGTGTTAAAGTTTTCTCTAGCGGGAATATTCGGATGAAGTGATACAGGCCTTCCGACAAGAGGTAGATTTCCATCTCCGCCACAACTTTTGTTCGTTAATTCATGGAATATATAAGCAAGAAATATGTCTCTCTTATCACAGAGTGACTTTCAGTTCGAGCCCGATTAGCGTTAAAATTGTGATGTTTTCATGATAGTTTAGGACTCTCTAAAGAAACTTGAAGTCTGAAGACATATTGGGTTTCCAGGATGCCTACAAAACCTATCATTGCCATGTTTGCCAAACAAATTCATGTGAATAAATGTGAAATAACATGCTGACAAATCTTCACATATGTTTTTTGAAGTTAACTCTGGATTTAGAAATAAAGTGTGTTAACTTCAGATCTTGCGACTTCCATTTTAAATTTTGGGGTTTTAAATATATTGTCATCATTCATATGTGAAGGTATCCCTTATGAAGAAACTACGTCATCCTAATATACTGCTCTTCATGGGTGCGGTTACATCTCCACAACGCCTCTGTATCGTAACAGAGTTCCTCCCACGGTATGGCTTTTCAATGTAGGGCCTACAAATTAATTGTAGTAGACACTGTACTAACTTCAGCTACCGGCCAAAATCGCATACGACTGTCTCTCTCTTCATACTCTTTCTCGTGAATGGCAGGCTGGGGTTTGGGTTGGCTTTGGAGAGTTTTACTCGCCGAGCAATACGCAGGGAAGGCAGTGCAAAACAAGAATACAATGTAATTTTATTTAATTTTGCTTTGATGTAATTTCTGGCAATGTAATTATTCATGTTTTCATGCTTGTATCAAATTCTTGTAAATAACCATGTATTGTAATAAGGTTTTATTTTACTTAGGAATACCCAATGCAATTTCTTGTAATCGATTCTGGTAATGTATTTCGTTGTAATTATCTTAGTAAATCTTAATTTATTATTTATTTAAATTAATTGTACTGTTTAGAGGTAATTAAGATTTAGGGTTCTTTCAATGATGCAGTGCAAGGGTAATCTTACGTACATTTGCAACTCCACGTGTTAATACCTTCCATTCTAGCCAACTTATTTGCTTTGCAGGTTCATATATACCAAACTATTAAAGTTACCATTATGGCAAATATATAACATCGTTGATTGATCCGCCTAATATATACATTTTCACGTAAATGTACGCATCTAACTCATTTCATGGGAAAGTTCCATGCATAGTAGTTCAATCGAGCTTCGTGGTAAACGTATGGGATAATCAGGAGCTAGCTAGCGTAGTTAGCTGTGGTATTTGTCTGATCATCGCATCAAATATGCTCGGTTATATATACGACTACGTACTAATCCACACGTAACTTTGCAGTGCATCATGCATATAATTGAGCAACAAGACCAATGGCATCGGACCATGTGGCCTTGAGGATGTTGGTTTGAGCCATGTGGCGCAGAATCATATATATAGATGGTTTGCATAGTAGTTATAAATTGTAGTATATAGATTTGTCTGGGACACTAGAAAGTAAATTACTCATTTTTTGCCTTTAGGTTTAAAATGATGATATCAAAAATCAAAACCTAAAAGAGAGTTGCAGGAGTTATGATCAATCTTAATAAGTTAAGAAATAGTATAGGTGAATAATACTGGAATGATTGTTTAGTTATATATATTGAACTTCCGTATTATGTCATTTAAACTTGTTTTTAGAACAGACGTGTCTTAAGTTCGTACTTTCATCGTCAAAATTTTAGCTCAGTATATATATATATATATATATATATATATATATATATATATATATATATATATATATATATATATATAATTATAATTGACAGTGGGGTACAATAGTCCGGTGCTAAACGCCTTGGCCTCCAAGCTAGGAGGTTGCAGGTTCGATTTCTCCACACCCCATGGTTTTTGTTTTTATTTTTTCTATTCTAATTTTTTTATCCCTTCCTGTTTTGTCAAGTGAGACCTCCTCAACTGAGTTTTAGTTGTCACTTTTCAATTTTTTATCTCCTCTAAAAATTAATAACTATAGATAATATAATTCCTCCATATCAATTCGGCCCTTGCGTTGAGCAGTTAGGCCCACGCAAACAAAGCGTTGCAATAACAGATTATTACCACGAACAATCATCATATATAGCAACAAATTTATTTCGTGGCCATACAACCTCATTTCATACGCATTGTATAGGAACCTTTTGCAATGCAATTGATGACTATGACAACGCAATAAAATTGTGGCAATATTGTCACCCACTCGCAACGAACTTCTATAAGGTGGCAATACCTCCTAACTATTACCACGAATATCAATATTATCACAACGCAAGACAACCGTGGCAATAAAGTCATACTACTCGCAACCATTTTTTAAATGGTGGCAATAAAGCCACCTTATTACAACGAAATCAATGACTATCGCAACGTAATATTTTAGAGGCAATACTGTGCACATATCGCCACGATTTTGGCAAAACGTTGCAATAGTACATACCTATTGCAACTAATTTAGTGTCGTTGTGATGCGTTTCGTGGCTAAAGGGTTGGAATCTAGTAGTGAGCCAATGTGATGGGTCCAAGGTGATGTCCTTCTTGGGCCACTGGGTGTGGAGATCGTGGCATAGACAGGTCTAGGGCGATGCTCTTCTTGGGCCACTGGATGAATGCGTGGATGGCATCCCCTAATGTTATAATCTCTTCGTTTGGAGGCCTTTCGAGAGGGACAGTCATGAAAATGTCATTAATCATGCCCACTTGGACCTTCATTAAATTGGTCTCTTGCTGGGCACCATACATCAGCGTCCCTGATAGCCATGGATACGCCATCCCTCACCCAGCGTCAGTGGGAATGGAGCCAACAAGCCTGACTCTGATGATACACAGCGTGGGCTCCTACATAACTATACACGATGAGTTAAGGTATCCACCAGGTCTATCTATGTAGCATTATAGAGAGGTACATTACCTAGATGTCGTTGATAGGTTAGTGGGCATCGCTTTGTTCAGAAATTGGTGTGGATGTAAAGCTACTCCGACGTTGAGGAGGACTGGCTACCACATTAATGGGGGTTGGCAGCAATTGGTTGCAGACTTGTCTCAGTTCTTCCCTTAACGAATTTGTCTCTCCTCGAAGTGAGGTAGTTATCTATACTCGAAGTGAAGCAGATAGTTGTTCATCAAGTTGTGCATGAGGATCCGTGCCTCCAAGGTATGTAAACCCCCAGGGCTCGCTGTAAGATCGAGGAGATCAACAAGAGGGGGTAGGTGATCTTAAAAATTCCCTTCCAATTAATATAAATTTCTCTTTGGCAAAACCAAGTATATAATGTGAAATCTTAACTCAAATAGATTTAGCACAAATAATACTTAAATCAACAATGTTCACCTAAGTGCACCAACAAGCTAAGTCTAGATTTGCAATTCTAGAATGACAAGTAATTAATTTAGTTCTATAAATGCAAATAGCTTGAATCTCAGTTGAGCACAAGAAAACAAATAACAAATGACACAGTTGGTTTTCTCCCCTTGTCCACATTGAGGTAAGGCCAAATTAATTAGACCAGCTCTACGAGTTAAGCCTTCCACCTGAAATTCACTAGTGATAGGTCTTTTCCGCTCTAGGTAGATGAGCTCCAACTTTCACAACTTCGCTGGGTCTTCTCACAAGCTTCTTTGAGAAGATCACCACGCACGACGCCTCCAACGCCATCTAGGAGTCAGTAAACTCCAAAAGTAATAAGCCAAGCCCCTCGCTTGACTCTCACCACATGCAACGAATGCACAAGATTAAGTGAATACTCAATCCACCTTTAGATGCAGCACCTGCAATCTAAAACCTTCCTTCTTGCTCACAAGGTGCAACAGATGCACAATTGAGAGAATGACCTCACACTAGCTCAAAGAAGTGTCAATGGGTGTAGCAACTCTTACTTCAACTAGCCACAAGAGGATATATATACCCACACCACAAAAACTAGTTGTTAGAAGCAAAACCCTTGAAAAATCAGGATTTTTGGTAGTTCTACCATTATAAAACCAGAACTACCGTTCCCCTCACAACGATCAGAAAAGTAGCCATTATCAGCAAAATTGGTAGTTCCGTAGTTAATTTTTTGGCACTTTCGATCATCAGAAGTACCGCACCACAGTGAATGGTAGTCTACTATGCTGTAGACTCGGTACATGGAAAGGCTAGTATTTGATCGACTCGGCTCACGGAATAGTGAATAGTATGACTCGACTACTGACGTGGCTGATGATGTGGCAAACACATGGCATCTAGGATGACTCTGGTGCTAACGTGGCACTGACATGTGGCAACACGTCATATTTAGGGCTGAGGTGGTTGCCGAGGTGGCAACAACTCGGCTTCGCTGACTCAGCAGGGGTTCGCTCGGCAGATTGATGCAGTGATCGGACGGTCTGAGTTACGATCGGATGACCGAGGAGCGACGATGTTTGGACGGTCCGATGATCGAACGGCTCAGGAGGCAGAGACATTCAGAGTGTCTGATGATGATGTCGATCAAAAGGTCAAGCATCGATCGAATGACTTAGGTGGCGTGGAGGGTTCAGACAATCCGAAGATTGACGATACGCGTCGCTCGACAGTTGGCTATGGGAGGTGTAAGCACCGTGGCTCTTCGGTGGTGCACATGCGAGCAGCGGCGCATGGGGATCGAACGACGGAGCATTAGCTGAAGTGGAGTGAGACGGCAGGGTGGCGATGGAGCTTACCGACGGACGACAGCCGTCAACCAGGATGGATTGGTCGAGTGGTGCCACTCAGCAAAGATGGTGATGGCAGCTACTGGCCGATGACGAAGACGACGGCGGCGACTACGAAGGAGGCGGTGCATGAGTGATCTTGACGGTAGGGTGCAAAGGATGAGGGAAGTGGCACGGCTTTATACTTAGATGTCAAAGATGGCTGTGGT
The DNA here is from genome assembly GCA_036346265.1 of Melocanna baccifera. Classification (NCBI taxonomy): domain Eukaryota; kingdom Viridiplantae; phylum Streptophyta; class Magnoliopsida; order Poales; family Poaceae; genus Melocanna; species Melocanna baccifera. Next base: position 5,392,758 of record CM070708.1, read on the forward strand.
TGGAGACAGCACGGAGTTCATCTATAGCGTGGAAACCGAGACGAACACGGTGGCGGAAAGAGTTCCGATCGGAGATGATGAACAGTGCAAGGATGGCTGGAGAAGCCACAAGCGGCTCGGGGAGGAAATGGATGGTAGAGTCTAGACGACATAGATGAATAGTGCGGGCATGTTCGGATCGGGTGAACGGTAAGGTCGATCACACGGTACAAAAGTGATCGGACAGTGCAGATGGTGTGAATGTTCGGACGGTCCAAACGGTAGATTTGATCGCACGGCTAAGGACGTGTAGCGTGTAGTGGATGGCCGACGTATGGCAGCGACAGATCGGACCGATTCGATCAGTGCAGGAGGAAATTTTCCAATTTCTACTATTGGAAGAAAAAGAGAATAGTTCTAAAAATAGCAAATATATCCGAATAATTCACAGAAAATTCCTTAGGACACAAGGGACCCAAATAAAGTATTTTTAGCAATTATTAATGTTTATTTTGCCATATTAAATCCCTTTAATTAATAAAAATTTCATTTTAAGCATGAATTAAATCAAAATGGTGAATTTTATTTTAAAAGCTTCCAAAGGCTCTGAAAATCAGGATGCTACAATTTTACCCTTTTGTTTAAATAAGTCCAAAAGTACTTAATATGTTTTCACAAACAAAAACTCGCCTTTACACAAAGGGTCCACTTGGCACATCTTCCTTTTTTGCTTTAACACACAAAGGATTCTCCTCTATCTCATCTTTTTTTTCTTTTTATATCTCTTCCTTTTTATTTGAACTTTGTCTCCTTATATCATCGAGAATTACGAATCATGGATACCACTCCATTTTTTCATAATAGGTGATTTTATCCTTTTTGTGGTTGTCTTGTCTTTTTCGTAAAAGGCTTGTACCACTTTGACTTTTGTACCACTTATGATGACATTAGATAACATTTGTGAAAATATCGCTTGTAAACATAAATGATACCAAGTATAATTAATTCCAATTGTACAAACTTGATATCCCTTATGAGCTTAAATGACACCAGGTGTGCTTGATTCCAGTTGTAAGAATGGATACCACTTGAAAAAGATTATATTACTTGTAAAGATAAGAAAAAACTCTTGCCATGACAACAAGTATGATACCAAGTCTGATACTAATTGTGGGAACTTGATACCACTTAAAAGAAGATACCAATTGAAATATATTATATGAAAGTGCTTGGTTGAGAAAAGATTTTGCTCGGTAAGCAAAAAGATTAGATACCACTTTAAAAGAAAAAGATGATATCACTTGAAAGGATAAGGGTGAATTTCATGCCGAGGTCAAGATGATCAAGAAAGCTACCACTTTAGACATAATGCTATTTGCACAAAAAAAATCATAATATGATTATAATGGCATATGAAGTTAAAAGATTACTTAAAGGAAGCTAGCAATGACGAGAAAGATCAACTTGATTTTGAGGTGCCATGGGAATGGATGAGAGAAATGAAATCAACAAGTTTTGAATCAAATCAGCTGTTTTTAGAAAAGTCAGAAGTACCGCAGTTTGACTGTCAGTAGTTTTGAAAAGCAGACGTACTGCAGAATTACTGTCGGTAGTTCCGATTTTTCTAGGAGTATGCCAAGAATTGGATTTCAGAGGACAGTATAGATATAAAGTTGTAACTTGCTCTAAAGTTTTTCACGAAGAAACACAAACCACTTCTAGGGTATTTCCAACTATAATCCAAGATTAAAAAACTTTTAAGTATAGATTTTTAAAAATTACGCTTTTATTTTTTGAAGCACAAACTCATTTTTAAAGGAAACTTCAAGATTGCAAAAATAAACAACAGAGGGTATTTTTAAGCATTCAATTTTATGTATGAGTTGTAAATACCTTTGTGAGCCAACATACATCAATAGTGCTAGATTGTGACCAGTTAGGTCAACTAAACATTTTGGACAGGGTTCAAATCGAAATAACTTTTTATCGATTGGCTTTTTGAAAAATATTTGAATGCCAACAATGTTTGAAATAGCCGACTCTAGGTTTTTGGTGTTGAACACCTTTTCAAATTCCCTTTAGAATTTATTTTGGCCAATTTTTGAGTTTAAAACCAAAACAAGATACTACATTGATAGTTTTAGAAACTCACTTCTACTTAAAATAAGTTTTTGTAAAGCCAAAATCATTTAAAAACCATTGAAATGCATTTATATCCATTTTTCAACAATTTTTTGGAGATGTACTAATAATTTTAAATTTTTGACTTTTGACTAAATGGCTTAATTTTGATATATTTGTACTAATAATGTACTAATACTTGTACTTAATCAATTTGGACACACTTTGAGTTGTGATACACATGAACATGATTTAGTACTCCCCCCTTAATGTGCCTCCAACATCTTGCTCATAATTTCAATAATGAAATTTTAGAACAAGAGCAGGAGCACCCCTTTTAAATGATTTCGTGTAATGCAAGCTACATAAGGCTAGGGGCTAACTATATCAAATGTAAATACTTGTTACTAAGATGGTATTGGTTCTTAATATAAAATGATCATTCTCAAGCTTGACTCCATTTTGCACATGATGTAGTTCATCTCTTCATAAGTGAGTCAAGCCTCCAATGTCTCTCCAAATACATATGAAACTTTTAAGCGTATTTTGGTACGCAAAACTTAGTTGAGTCCATAAAAGTTACTCACAACAGATTTAGGCGCCCAAATGGTCCTAACATTCGAATTTTGTGCACTAACATTTCTATCAAATACATGGCCATATCTATTCTTGCTAAGCAAATAATGTTCATTAATAAGAGATGGCTTAGGAATGATACCTTTATAATAATCTTTACTAAAATGTTCCTTTTTTTGGCAATTATAGCAAGTTTAGAAATTTATACCCTTTCTTATTTTCCTGTCTTGCTCATTGCCAATTTGTCTTATGTGATGACTTTTGCTTGTCATACACCTTGTTCGGGCACTTAGAGGCAAAGTGACCCGTCTCATTGCATCCATGGCACTTGACATACTTCTTTGTGTGCCTTGCATTGTACCTTTTCGTACTATTCTTCTTCTTGGTGATGAATCCAACACTTCTGTTGTCATTTGATTTTCTTTGACTTACTAATATTTTGTCAACAAAAACCTTCCCTTTGTTTTTTGCTAAGTGATTTTTCAATATTGTGACTTGAGTCTTGAGCTCATTATTTTTCTCTACAATGTTAGTAATTCAATGCATAAAGAAAGTAAATGCATCTAATTTAGGACAATAAGGCATATCTAACAAATCATTACAAGAGGTGGATATGCTAACCTTAGATATTATGCAAGATTTAGAAGCTACACATGACATATCATCTAATAGATTGCAAGCAATGCCTATATTCACATTAGGCTTAGAATATTCCATGAGAAGAACATTTTCATATTCTCCCTTTAGATTATTATAATCATATTGAAGAGAGATGCGCTCATTCTTCAAAATCTTATACTTAGTCGTTTCCTTCCTAAGAAATTCATTAAATTCTTCTAGTATATCCATCAACTCATCATAAGAAGATGAATCATTGTCATCATCGTTATTTGCCATCTTGTTGCATTTTGCCATGAAACATTGAGTTGATGTGGAGGGATTTGTGAATTCTTCACTGCCGGAGCTGGAGGTTGGGCATTCTTCTCCTAACATCCACTCTTGTATGCAATCTTCAACGGTTGAGGTAGACATTTTATATTTATCTCGAATTATAGTCCATATATCATGAGCGCTCTCAACAATGCATATTGTGTTGAACACGTCTGCACTTAGAGCACTAAATAAAGCATTAGCTGCATGAAAGTCAAGATGTGAGCATTTGTTTTCCTCAATTGTTGGAGCAAAAGAATCCAATGGAGGAGAAAAATCCACTTCTATAATACACGATATTTTCGGGCTCATGCCCTTAAACTAGCATGTCATGCATATTTTTCCATCATCATAATTTGTGTTATCAAATAAAGGTGGTTCATCTAGATGTACTATATGACTAGTCACCATCCTTTAACTCTCTAGGCAGTGAAGCCTAATAAATAAGAAATCAAACTCTGATACCACTTGTAAGAATGAGGAAGCCGACTAGAGGGGGGTGAATAGGCGGTCTTAAAAATTCTCTTCCAATTAATATTAATTTCTATTTGGCTAAACCAAATATATAATGCGAAAAGTTAACTTAAATTGGTTTAGCACAAATAACGCCTAAATCAACGATGTTCATCTAAGTGCACCAACAACCTAAGTCTAGATTTGCAATCCTAGGTTGACAAGTAATCAATTTAAGTACAAGAAAATAAACCACAAATCACATAGTTGGTTTTTACCATGGTGTTCAAAGACTTGCCGGTCTTCTCTAGTCCAAGTTAAGGTAAGTCTAAATTAATTGGACCAGCTCCACGAATTAAGCCTTTCACCTCAAATGCACTAGTGGTAGCTCTTTCCTACTCAGGGTAAGTGAGCTCCAACCTTCACAACTTCGCCAGATCTTCTCACAACCTTCTTTGAGAAGATCACCGCACACGATGCCTCTAACACCGTCTAGGAGTTGGCAAATTATAAGAGTAATAATTCAAACCCCTCACTTGATTTTCACCATATGCAACGAATGCACAAAATCAAGTGGATACTCAATCCACCTCTAGATGCAATACATGCAATCTAAAACCTTCCTTCTTGCTCACAAGATGCAACATATGCACAATTGAGAAAAAAGACCTCACACTAGATCAAAGAAGTGTCAATGGGTGCGACAACTCTTACTCCAATAGGCTACAAGGGGGTATGTATACCCACACCACAAAAACTAGCTGATGGAAACAAAACCCTTGAAAAATTAGAATTTCTGGTAGTTCTACTATTATAAAACCGGAACTACTGCTCACCTCATAACAGTCAGAAACTAGTCGGCTACAAGGGGGTATGTATACCCACACCACAAAAACTAGCTGATGGAAACAAAACCCTTGAAAAATTAGAATTTCTGGTAGTTCTACTATTATAAAACCGGAACTACTGCTCACCTCATAACAGTCAGAAACTAGTCATTATCAGTGAAATCGGCAGTTGTGCCGTTCATTTTTAGTACTTGCAATCATCAAAAGTACTGCGCCATACATGCGGAACTACCGCACTTGCGGGGAGAAGAAAATCACCACACATGTGTCTCTCAGGAAAAAAATATACCATAGGATTTTTGAAACTTCCGAAGTCCGGTAGTACCACTCACACAGAGTCTGTACTTCTGACTTCCGGCAGTATCGTGCCACATAGGTCGGTAGTACCGACTTTTAGTACTACCACGCAACACATGCTGGTAGTACTACAAGCCAATCGAATTGCTCGTACAGAGCCGAAATTTTTGACAATCGGTAGTACCGTGCAACACATGTCAGTACTTTCGATCTACGGTAATATCGCGCAATACACACCGACAACCCTGATTTTCTTGACAAATGCAGATACTTTAATAGATTTTACAAAACACATTTGTAAATTATAGTATCATGCACACAAGGATCATACATGATTGTCAACAAGTTGTAAAACACATCTGCACACCTTTGAAATCGTGACACAAGGAATTTGTATATAGACTTAACAAATTTGCAAACCTAAGTCACATGCTACAAAGATTGTGTATAGGCTTCAACCATTTACAAAACACATTTACAAATATAAACCTCATACCATAAGGAATAGGAAATATAGACTTCAAACACTTGCAAAATATATTCGCAATATATAGTCCCATGTTATAAGGATTCAACACATGAGCTTGAGCTATTTGCAAAATACATTCGCAAATATAAGCATCATGCTATAAAGAGCTAGAGCAATTGAGGTTGAGCTATCGCCACACGATAAGACTCAAACTACTAGACATGACTCCTCTTAATAATACGACAATCTGTAGTAGCAATCTGGTCTTTCAACCAAACTCCAAGATCAGTAAAAGACTAGAAATACATCTTTAGCCCAAACTAGTCATACCTTTACCTTTTGTATTTTCGTGAAATTTGATGATACACATCATCACTTCAAGTCCGGATTCTTGTCTTAATATGCATCAACCAATGATGCATCATTCACTTGACCTCTATCAACATATGATGGGTCTTGTCTTCACTCGATGATTAACTCATGATCATCTTCTCTTCTTGATGGCTTTCTACATATGAAACCATCTTCCATCATCTTGACTTGATGATTTTGAAAACATGAAGTCGTTCCATGTCTTCCTCATTTGTGGAACCTAACCTATTCATCCAACTCATAGAAAATATCAACACATATTGGAGGACTAGATGACAACCCGATTATAAGTATATATGAACTATACAAGCTATATGACTCAAAGAATATGTTTCAAAGTAATGATACTTAATATATGGTAAGAGGAACATGGATCAATACTAACGAAACCACAAAGCATAAATTGAACTCCCCCTAAATATGTGTATACAAGAATGTATAGTGAAAAATATATGCACATATTGAGCTTAAACTTTTGATAGAGTTTAATCTATATTTTGGATATGAGAATTGCACTAAGATATAAATGAATGAGATATCGAATGCATACCTCTGCGAGTTTATCTTTTCATCTAAGTGAGACTTAAGAGATCATAATTAATCAAACATGTTAGTCTCACTAGTAAGGTGCCCGTGCGTTGCAACAAAAAATCAAATAAAATAACAATGCGTCTGAGATTTGCCCAAGTAAATGGGGCAAAGATAAGATTATATTTCCAATAGCTTGCATGAAAACATAATAGTAAATATATTCAAGAAAGGAAGATAACAAAGAGAGGCAAACCCTGGTTTTATCACGTATAACAAATAATAGTGTTGTCTTTCGAGGACTGAACAAACGCATCATGACCTACATAACCAGTTGTCCGAATGTTACAAATACATCAGGACTATATATCCCATCTGCAAGGGTGCACCTGAAAGAACAGAAAGGTTACACCTCGGTACCTCAAATACTGTCTTTAGAAGTGGTTTATTGGCAGCTTGCTCCCAACCGATATCATGGCACCACCACAGGCATACACATGATGACAATACAAAGTCAGTAAGTAAGTGCATGAACTAAGGCTTAAACCTAAGGCCATGGGAGGAAGTTATCATATTCATAATATCAAAATATTAGCTCAGTAACATATAGTTAGATCATAGAGAATGACTCACATGTTAATCAGAACTATATCTGAAATTGCAAGAGCAAATAACGCACTTTGCTTTTCAAATGTAGTGTCATCCTAAAATGAGGCAAACAAACAGATGTGTCCGAAAAGAATGTGTACCCACTAACCTCCTTACAGCAATATGTCTAATAAGACTCATCCACACGCCATGCTCAAGTTGCTTCAACTCGTGTAAGGGCACCTTTTATAAAATAAGTACTAAACAACAAGATTAAGTTCATTTTTGTTCATGGAGGATCAACAACGTTTACATTTCTTACATGAAGAAAGGAAAGTCAAAAGAAATGACAATGGGATGTTCAAGCAATATTTGTAAACCAAAATTTGCAAGCTTGAGCTGTTCAGAGATAATGCCATCACCGCAGGAGGAAAGGAAGTACTAAGTAATGCTAACTGAGCCTGATTGTATGAATTTCAGGTAACATAGCACAAAAGACAAATGAAAACAACCTTATGTTAATATCAAGTATTATTCTTAAACTTGTCTTGTTCCATGATCTAAGTTCCAAATTTTCTGTGCTGGCTCTAAAAACTCAAAGAAAGAACAAAAAAGTTATGTAGTGTTATATATTTCTTATCTGAGCTAGGTCTAACTGCCAGGGTTTGGTGATTGTTATGTGAAACCACATCAGATGTTCGAACAACTATAGTTAGCAAGTCTACAAAGTGTACTTCCAACAATTACATACCATTGCACATTGCTACTCCAAAAGCTTTGCTAAAAGATATTGAACAGCAAATTGAATTGTGTACGGAAGCATACCTCTCCTCTTTCTCTTCCATCACCCTCCAAATCCAATACAACAAAGATAAGGCTCAACACCAACACAGTGCTATCCAGATGCCTTTGGTAGTTTGGCTCCTAACAACTGAAATAGAACATCAACATTTTTTCCCCTAAACATAAATCAGACTTTAATAGTGCATACTACATTTGAGAGCTGCAATTTCTTGATAAGAGAAGGGGAAAGTGGCCAAGCGGACATGCAAAATGGCAAGCAAAGAAAGAGATAGTTGCTCAATTATTTAATCATAAGTAAATAAAATAAACAACATGATGCATGATTTATATCATGTGGGGAAAGAAAATGGTATATACCTTCCCCTGAATGCATCCATCTCCTGAAATTAGTACTGAAGAGTTGGTTCAACAAGGTACTCTTTCCTGCTCCAAAGAAAAAGTATGATGAAAATAAATCCCAACTAAATTCTAAACTACATACTATCTATTTGTAAAAAAGGGCAGAAAGCCCACATATCAGCCAAGAATACATGTTTCAGATAAATGTTATTATATTAATCACAAAATACATCTATGCATTTGGAAAAATCAGATGCTATGGGACTACATTGCCCTTTATTTGCTTGAGATCTATCATTCATGTCAAGAAGTTCGGGGCTTCAAAAAGATATGCACAAGCGCGCTACTTTCAAAGACACTCACGTTAGCCAATTAAGGTTCCAAACTATCCACATTTATCAAAATAACCTTGAACAACGCTAATTGGAAAAAACCATGGTGGATCACAAATACGAAAGTCGCTAACAATGCCACCATATGTCACACGCTAGCGGTGCAGATTTCTACATTGTACTATCAAAGCAAACAACCGATCATCCAGCACATATGAGGCTAACCCACCTATGCAACCCTTTCATGAAAGCCTATCAGCGAGTTCATCTTGTCAGTGTCGCACCTTCTCATTATTATGCCGAGTGCCACCACATGCAAGCAATCTTGTGCAGGCATGTACAAAACCACAAGGTGACAACAAACTCAATGATTTGGTTGCACGATACTACTCCACAAACAAACAAACTGAATTGCTCGCTCGTTAACCAACGCGATTCGGCGCTCATCGGCGCTACCGGACGCGCATACGCTACCGGAACGCGCGAACCAAACCCCTCATCAGAGTAACCAAGCGGCGCGCGGCGCGTACATGCCGCATGAACTCTCGATCTAACAGAGGAACCAACGATATATGGCCATTATTAACCCGATCAACCAAATGCATGCGCGATCACGAATGCGGTTCTAGAGAGAGGGAAGTACCTAATATTCTAATTAATGTACTTCATTGTTGATTAGCAATGGAACAGCGCGCGCCGCGCTACTCATGCCCAGCAAAATTTACAGAAGATGAGATGGAAACTTTTGATCAAACAGGTGGCCAGCGCCGCGCACGGGATCGATCGAACCAACTGATTCGATCGATCGATCGGCTGGCGTGTACGTACGTATCGCTGCTCTGGGGCCCCATGATGGAGACGACGGCGTAGGAGAGGCCGCAGCCGGCGACGCCCGTGGCCGCGATGAACCGTTCCATCGCGTTGCCCGCGAACTCACCCTCGCCGTCGATCAGCTGCACCGCCTCCGCGGCAGCGTCCTCCTCCATCTCCGATCCAACTCGCCCGTGCGCGCGCGTGGATAGGATTCGTCATGGCTTGGTGGGGAACGGATGGGAGGCAATGACGACGGTGGGAGTGGCTCACTTCGCCCGCGCTTCACTTTCTCTGCTTTGCTTCTCCGGCCCCTCGGCTTTCGCGGAGCACGATACGCGAGGCCCCTCTCTTACAGCGGAGGGGTGGGGGAGGAGGAGGCGTTGGCAGAGCGGGGGAGGAGGCGGCGGCGGAGCGGAGGAGGCGCCCGAGGGGGAGGAGGCGGCGGCGGCGCGGGCTAGGGGAGGAGGATGCGGCGGCGCGCGGGGTGGCAGAGGAGTGGCGGCGCGCGAGGCGGAGGGGGTGAGGGCGGGGGGGGTGGCGGCTCCCACGCCTGCGGCAGCGCGGCCCCGCACGGATCTGAGCGGAGGAGATCCGAGCGACCACGGGCGAGGTGATGAAGAACCCGAGCGGCGGGCGGCGGCGACGTGGGGTGTGGGGAGGAGGCGGCGGCGCGGGGTGGGGGGAGGAGGAGGCGGGGGCGGCGGGGGGAGAGCGAGGGGAGGCGGGCAGCGCGGGAGAACGAGGGGGAGGTGGGCGGCGCGGGGAGAACGAGGGGCAGGCGGGGTCGGCGGGGAAAACGAGAGAGACGGGGGGGCGACGGGGAGTGATGGGATTAGGGGGCCGGGAGCTGGGGGAGAGGTAGGGTTTAGGAGACGGACGGTTCGGATTAGTTATAGCGAATCGAATGGCTTAAAAAAGTGAGGGGAGAGACATGGGAGAGGACTCATCAACCACCAACTCCTTCTTTTATAGTAGTAAAGATAATAACATTTGTCATTCACTATATCCAAATAAGACTGGGCAATATTACAGTTGATAAGCAAATTAGTCTGCAATTGTATTTGTCATTATCACTAAAACCAACTTAATGGAGCTTGAACTTACACTCACGTGTGACCTTGGTGCTCCTTGTTTCCCAGGGCCTGTGATAGTATATCCCTCTCTCTGTCTTCTTCATAGGAGTCTTACGAAGATTCAGTAGTCAATGCTTGCTGCAAGAGGCAATCATATTATTTTAGACCCCATGAAGTTCAAGAGCATTTAACAACTAGGTAGTTTAACATATCTTACTAGGTGTTGAGACACTTCCTCGTTTGTGGGGTTTTTGAAAGATGAGACACCCGAAAACGTGGTTGATGACCTCACTCTTAACCAGTTTTTGGTACGCTCGTTTGCAATCCCAGCAAATAGTGGGGTGGTCTCCGATCATATTGCAACCTCGTCCTACATCCTCCATTGCGGGATTTTACCCGCGTACCCCATGGTGCCGAGTCTGTAAGGATGAGTGTTTTGTGCCTAGAGACCTTATGCGTCGTACTTTGTTGTTAAAATTCGGTCATCGTCTTCATCTGCACAAAGGTCTCACATGTTTCCGGCGACACGAAAGGATACCTCATGAAGGGCGTACGATCCTTGGCCACATACTACATGACAAGTGTACTCTTGAAGTTCTTCCACGCTTTTCCTATCGTGAGGAGTGCCTGCCATTGCACGAGTCCTTAGGTTTCTGCTGGGATCTTGAACGACTCTGTCATTTCCATCCATATCTGATTTTTTTGAATCTTTGTCAAATATTTTCATCTTGCTATGGTGATGAGGACCCGCTGCCTTCCAATTATCCCGCAGGTAGTCCGGAATGCTGCTATTGCTTTCTTCGGTTGCAGAGGGACCCTATCCGAAGAGACCACCGTGACGGCATTCGACCATCTGGCCTTTTCGATACACCTTTGCCACGCTTAATTACCCCAGTCTTCAGAGATTCAGACCCATTCGACAACATCAATGGTGACGATGATGACTCTGTGGACATAATCTCTCTTACAAGAAAAAACTAATTACAGTGAGCTATGAGCGTGTAATTTGCTATATGCCCTTTGAGGGTCTATAATCGGCCTTGTACCCAGCCAATATAGGTATAAGCATATATTTATATTTAATTCTAACATAATTAAATACGATCAAAGCACATTTCCAATAGTACATAAATGACAAAAATTGCATATAAACTATAATTCTACCATAACATTAAATGTATAAACACAAAGTAGGAACCATGATGACCGCTGAAATGAGCATAAAGAGCATTATCAAGAACAAGGAATCAACTATAATTAGCATAAAGCCCAAAGTTTAGTTTAGTGCTCTCAGATGCAGGGTTATACAAGAATTAATCTTGGTCGTCCCACTACTATGGTCTATACTCTTCACTAATTGGATATAACAAATGAGATTCAAACCTTGATATCTTAAATAACAATTACTTATCTAGCAAGCTTAAATTCATTGATTAAACATTTGGCCAGTAAGCAGACAAAGCTAGTGATCGCAGAACAATACTTCAACTTACTACACTTTCAACGATACAATCATAGATTCAAAAAGTTTGATAGCAAACTGAATTAACTAACAAGTGAAGCATAAATCATGAAGTACTAAATATCACAAAATAAATTAGACAACTATTCCGAAAGTGACAGACCATAAGATTAATAAATGACAGTAATAGTAACAATGTAGAGCTCAAGCTTGAATATCCAATTTTAGTATTAGATCAGTATCATCATCGAGCTAATATCCGAATACACATATATCTCTTTGCAATTTCCAATCAGCGATGAACAACAAATGTCTCTCTTCACATGTAGAGCCACCACATCTCTCATCTACCAAACTCACCATGATCTACCTCCAAAAGAAGTGGAATTTGGAATACATACCTTAGAGAAGAGAGGCGGTGTCAGGAGGGAGAAGCGGTATCAGGAGGATAGGCGTCAAGAGGGACAAGCAGCGTTGGAGGAAAAGGCGACGTCGGGAGGAGAGGTGGCGTCGGAGGGAGAGGCGGCGTCAGGAAGGAGAAGCTGGGGACTTCCTCTGCTAGGCTGTACCGCTGTGGGCTTAATTAAATTTGAACGTAGGCTTCATGTCTTCATTACACTGGACAGGCCACTCGGGTGAGTATACAGTCTATTAACCGATTACTCCGATTACTCACCTGGTTATACCCGTTAAACCGGCTATGTACTCGTTTTTACTTGCTTGTAGTCGGTGAGGGGACCTAGTCCTAGTACTCGGGCGAGTACTCAGCCGAGTACACCTAGTTTTAGAACCATGTAGTGTAAAACTTAGAAAATCACTGTACGAGCTTAAATAACTAGACAGAATATGGTATAATCGCTTAAGCAACTTTTTGTGCAAGGAAGGCTATACAAACAGTGAGAATTGTCCCTGTCTATTTATATGACGATCCTAAAATAGATTTTGTATAATCTTAGTGTATGTATATGATCTGAATATCATCGGAACCTTGGATGATATAAAAAAGCGAGCTTTTACTTAGAATCAGAATTTGAAATGAAAGATTTAGGTAAAACCAAATATTGCTTAGGCTTGCAACTTGAGCAGTCAGTCTATACTTAGAAGGTATTAGAAATGTTTAGTTTTGGAAAAGTACCCTTCAAAAGTATTAATGATCAGAAGATCTTTGCAATAAGATAATAATTCATACAGACCTAGAGAAGAGGGGTAGAAAGTCATGGAACCGGAATTCCTATATTTAGGTGCAATAGGAGCACTTTCGTATTTAACAAACTGCACTAGACTGGATATCGCATTTGCCATAAACCTATTAGCAATGTATAGTGTGAAATCTATCAAAAGACATTGGCGGGGAATAAATGACATCTTCTGATACCTCCAAGAAAGTAAAGACATTGGATTGTTCTACATAAAGAACCAATATTTGAATATAACTGGCTATGCAGATGCTGGGGATTTGTCACACCTACATACCGTCAAATTACAAATAAGCTATGTATTTCTGTGTGGTGAAACTACAATTTTATAAAAATCGTCTAAGTAAAGTCTTGTATCGCTTTCGACAAATCACTTAGAAATCATAGCACTATACGAAGCCACATATAAATGTGCTTGATTTTGACGGATGATTCATGTAACATCCCAATTTTTGCTTTTATTTTGAAGAAATAATTTTAAATTAATTATTTCCAATTATCTGGAATTTTCAGAATTTAAAGTTTCTGTTGAAAAGAAAATTTAATATCAAAATAAGTTAGAAATATTTTTAATATGTTTAAAACATTATCAGTGAATTATGTGAATTTTTCTGGAATTTTTGGAATTTATTTGGTATTTTTCTGAGTATTTTAAAGTCTCCTCTCGATTTTAAATATATAAAAGATTTAAATATCAAAATCTCCTCGGTGACACTTGTCAAGCATCCGAGCCCTTCCTCCCGCCCGAACCGATCCCGGCCGCTCACGCTCATCCCGCCTCTCTCTCTCGCGGCGCCAAGTGTCGCGATCCGACAAGAGCCATCCACGCCGCGGCTAATACTCAAAGGGTAAACTACCCTTATTGGGTGGTGAGCCTCCCGCCCGGCCCGTTACTGCCGCCCGCTCTCTTCCCTCCCCGCTCCTCTGCTGCGTTCGAGCCCGCTCGCGCGAGGTTGAGTTTTTTTTGATTTGCGCGACAAGCGGCCCCACCTGTCATAGATCGGTTGCGTGGACTCACCGCCGGTGGTCCCACACTGCCGAGCCTTCGCCCCCGACGCTTGTCGTCATCTTGACCGCTCATGATTGCCGATTAGATCGCGGCGCCGTTGCCACTTAGTACACCCCATCGGCTCGATTTGAATCCGATTGCGGATTGAATCTCAACCGCATCTTTTCACTTACCCTTCACTCATCATCCTACGGCCTTGATTATTTTCTCTGCGCGCGTCGCGCATCCGGAGCCATAGCGTCGCCTTCTCTCCTTCCCTCTCTCATCGACATGCGGGGCCCATCGGCGATCGTCTTCCCGTCACCTTCTTCCTCCGCGTTTCGCATTTGCGCCATTAATCGAAAAGCGAAGCTTAAAAAAAGCTTCGCTTGGCCAATTATTTCCCGCGCTAATGCACATTCAAATAGCCGCCTTCCGCAACCGTTTCGCATTATTTTCTTTAATTATGCACTTGCGCCGCCGCCTTCACTCTCCGGCGGCCAAGTCCGGAGCGAAGCCCGCGCTGTTACCGCCTCATTCCTCTATAAAACCCGACGCCCGAGCTGTGTCTCAGTTCCCTTTCGCTGTCTCCACCTCCAATTGCCCACTGTCGAGCCGAGAGCCCTCCTGCGCTTGATTTCCTCCGCCGACCTCCCCGCTGATAATCCTTAAGAGGATTACCTACCCTTATGGGGTAGGCAGTGCCTCCCCGCTCACTTGGCTAGCGCTGCTCTCTTCCCCCTCCCACTCCCTCGGCGCGCGTTCGAGCCCCGCTCCGCGCGCGAGGTTGAGTTTCTCCGTTTTTATTCGCGCTGACACCTGGGTCCCACCCGTCAGCGACCACCCCTCTGCGCTATTCACTGACAAGTGGGTCCCGAGTTCAGTGGGTCCCACATGTCAGAGACTGATTGTATTGCGGACTTACTGACCAGTGGACCCCACATGTCAGAGATTTCCGAATTTCTGGATTTATTTAAATCTGAGATTTTCAAATAGCCATATCTTTCTCATTTTAACTCCAAATTGATCCATTCAAATTTCTAAATTCATCTAAAATTTCAATCTTTCAATTGGTATATTTATTTTCAATTTTTGAGTTTTTATTTTATTTTATTTATTTGGAGTTCTTGATTTACGTGTAGAGACCGATCTGTCCGAGCAACCTCAAGAGCAAGTTGTGGAAGATTTCAACCAGACACAGGAAGGCAAGTCTCCTTTGACCATTTTGCTCCTATGTTTTGCAAGTTTCCTTTGATCAACTTGCTCCAATGATTTATAAAATGATTAGGTAGTTATTTTAAAATTATTGCATGCTTATGTTATATCAAGTGATAATTTGATTTAGAAAATTTAGTTAAATACCCAATTTGCTATACCTTCCATTGAAAATTGTTTATCTTGTACCATTGTCAACTTAGGATATCCCTTTTACTCAATAATGAGTTAGTGTTACAATTGTTGAATGTTTAAATACTAGCAAATGCTTAGCGTAGCAAATAAATATAATAATGTTCAAATGAGTAGCATGTTTATCAAATGTTTTGATGAATGATTTGTTTGAACATTGGTAATGGATGTTACCATTGTTAAATATTTTGTTTGAACATTGGTAATGGATGTTACCATTGTTAAATATTTTGTTTGAAAAGTGGTAAGGGATGTTACCACTTGTTAATTGAAAAATAAAGATGAAATTCAAGGGAAAAGTTGACAAGGGTGGATGGAAGGTTTGGTTGGTGCGATTAGCACGAGAATTGTTGGGTTTGTGAATGAGCCACCACAGTCGTTTAAGGACCGACGCTTGTGTTTGTCCAAACTAAGCAAAACAGTACAACCACAAGTCTATATGGGTACGACCTAGCTAACTACCCTATAATAGTGTAGTTTAGATGTCACCAGTGGTGTATTGAGTGCCAGGGTGTCTTGGTTACTCATAGTGAGGGACAGTGGTTTCATTTGTACTCATATGGCGCAAGAGGGGCTCCAACTCGTGGATTCGAGTTGTGGTGAAACCTTAGCGGGTGGTATTTAAACTATCTTTCGAGTAGGCGAAAGGCTTTGTGATAATTTATCCGGTCTCATGCCAAAGGAAGCGTGTTGACTATTAAGATAATTTATCTCTTGTGGGTAAAGTGTACAACCTCTGCAGAGTAAAACTATTCGAATAGCCGTGCCTACGGTCAAGGGCGGGCAAAGAATGCATACACATGGTAGAAGTTTTGGTTTTGATTTCAAAACAAAATGAATTGGAGAAAAACTCGGGAGCAGTATAACTCCCGTGATGTTCAGATCAGGGGGTGTAACCTGAGGCTTTTGAAAATTTGCCGTGATGGCCTGAGATATTAGTGTTGGTAGTTTAACCTTCACTAAAGTACTTATCCAATTTCAATTATTAAAAACAAGTTGTTTACAAAATGGCTTTTAAAGTAATTATGTAGATTTGAAATAAAATGCTGATTTTTGCAAATAAACCATATAGCCTTCCTTTGTGAAACCTTACATCTATGCATTTTTCCCAAGACTTGCGGAGTACATTTTTGTACTCACCTGTTGCTCTATAAATATAAAAGCAGAGAATGAAGAAGATCTGTCGAGAGTATGACTTCTGCGCCGAGTGTGGATGCGGTGGATTCTTCTCGGATGCCTAGGATTCGTTTCCCCAGTCAATGGCCTGTGGCAGATTGATGGGTCGATCAAGTTATCTTTTGCTTCCGCTGTGTTTATTTTCTTTTGCTTGAGGTTCTGTGAACCTTAGTAAGGCAATGGCCTTTGTAAAACTTCAGATACTATTGTAATAAAGCGTTGTTGGCAAGGTATCATCTTTTCTGTTTGAACTGTGTGTACTAGCATTGATCTCTGGGACTAGTACAGTAATACACAGGGGGTCTAGGAGTTTCTACTCCGGTCTCATGTATGGTATCGAGCCATCTTGACTGTAGGACGAGCCCTAGGTTTTGGGGAGCTTTAATGATTTATATTTAATAAAAATTTATGTACAAAAATATAAGTTTCTTTTACTTCTACTCTTTTCTTACTTAGTATCTTGTTCTTGTCCTACTCCTACTATTTAAAAATCTTTACTGATCTCCCCTTATTTTCAAACTTATAGATGGCAGGTTCTTCGTCGTCTTCAGCCCCATGGGATCACCATTCTCATGGCGAGAGTGAGGAGCTTTGCGACTCTTCTCGACGATTAATGCAGCATCGAAATATAAGCAACAGCCCATTTTGAGGGCGGAACACTAGAGTGATGACTATGGATTCATGGACCATGGAAGTATTCATCTATGCTCCGGATGGGCGGCTTGACCCCATCTACTGCAGGATTGAGCACCCTCGGACCATCAGACGGACGCTATCCAGATGCGGCCAAGATGGCGATAGCGAGTTGTGCAGAGGCACAAGGAGGAGTTACGACGATCGCCCTTACGCTTCTTTCCGACTACGAGAGCGGGACAGACCCACCCGAGGCTTTCGGATCGTGGTGGGCGACCCACGCTGTCTCATCAGTGCGATTCACCCAAGCATCGTCGCGACTTACGCGAGCTCGGCGGGAGATAGGACTTCTCCGGATGCTTCGGCGTCGAGCCACGACCACTCCGACACTCTCCGAGCGCACTGCCAGAGTGAGGCCGCCACGCCGACGCAGACAAGCGAGGACAGTGCCGAGGCAGAGGTGGAGCGTCTTCGAGCCGCCACCACTACACCGACCCACCGGCTCTGTTCTTTGCTCGGTCCGACTCGGGACCTCGCACTAGACTCACCGCAAGGAAGAGTGTGCGACGCCCGATCCGCTACCCGACCTCGATATCGGCGGATCCAACCGAGGACGCCCGGCGCTGCGTTCGGATCACCTACTTTGGCCAAAGCCGATCACGGTCGCGTTCACGAACAACTGCGTGGTTGTGGGCAGAGTCACTCGTCGGACTCGGAGGAGGATCCCGAGGAGGAGCAGAGGAGCGTATCATCGTTGAGGACAATTAGATGTTAGATAGACTACCCTTTTCAGATTGTTTATCGATACTAGAACGCTTTTATAATGATATGATGTAATAAAATGGATTGTACAGAGCCTTGTGCATTTGTGGTACAGCCATTTCAAAAGATAATTTGAATTTCAAAAGTTGAGTTTTCTCAATCTGTTGTGTTAATCTTGTGTGTTGTTTTGGGATGATAAATTGCCCCGTCTCTCATCTATGCTTTTCCCTCTTTCTTGTACTTTTCTTGATGGAGCTTCAGATGGTGAACACGAGAAGCAACATCAACAACAACCAAATACCAACAACAATGAGGCCCCAATTCCACCTCCGCCACCCAAGCTCCCAACATGGAACAAATGATGGCCATGCAACTTCAACTTCTTGAGCTTTGGCCCAAAATCAAGTTAATCAAGCTCAGCAAGTACCTATTCACCCACCGCAGTCTAAGCTCGGGGAATTCATGAGGACCCGACCTCCGACCTTCGCAGGATCTGCCGATCCGTTGGAGGCGGATGATTGGATCAAGGAAGTGGAAAGGAAGCTAAATCTAGCTCAATGTGCTGAACATGAGAAGGTTATATCGCTGCTCATCAACTCCAAGGAGTTCTTGCCAATTGGTGGGACAATTATCGCATTGCACACCGTGATGCCCAGAACATTGGTTGGGCGAATTTTTGAAGCCTTCCGTAATGCTCATATTCCTATGAGTATTATGGAAATGAAAAGGAAGGAGTTCCATCATCCGCAGCAGGAAACACGAGCGTTTCGCTTATTTAAGCAAATTCATTCACTATCTAGATATGCCCTGTGAAGATGTGGCGATCGATGCCGCAAAGATTTGGAGGTTCATGGGAGGGATAGACCCCAACCTCAAGGTTCAATTAGTCTCCAATGACTACCCTACTTTTCAGCATCTAGTGAATAAAGCTTTATTGCAGAAGATGCTCAACGCCAACTCTTCGACTCGGAAGAGGAAGTTCCAAGCTCGGCGATCTGCGGCGGTTCACGATTCACGCCACCACGCAGTACAACCGACCTCCGGTACATAATCATACAAGGATACCGATTCACGCACCTCGTCCTTTACCTCAAGCTCCTAGAATCGAAATGCAGCCCAAGCAAAGAAATGTAAATGTAGCTGCAGGAGTGCAATGCTACAATTGCAAGAATATGGGACACTATGCCAAAGAATCGCCCACGTAAGCGTCAGCGGTAACCCGGTTCGTTTCAATCTTGACCCTACACCGAAGAGCTCCAACCAATGGTCAGGGCGTGGAAGCCCTCAAACTCCCAAGACTCCACAAAACATTAATCGAGGGCGTATCAACCATGTTACCGCAGAGGCGTGGAAGATACACGGATGTAGTTCGGTAAGTTTCTAGTAAACTCAGTATCAAGCAATTATATTATTTGATTACGGAGCTACACATTCTTTCGTAACAAAGGCTTTTGTTGAAAAGAATAATTGGAAAATTTGTTTGCTAAGGGACCTTATGATAGTCCAATCCTCGAAAAGAATTGAGGACTAATTTGGTTAGCCCTAGTGCAACCATAATTATAAATGGAGTAAAGTTCTAGCGAACCTTATTATAATAGACTCGATGGAATAGATATAATACTTGGTATGGATTGGTTGATCAAGTATAAAGGACAGATAGATTGTGCCAATCGTGCCATTATCCTTACCAATTCTGATGGAATTCAGATAAGACATGAGGCAGTTATGCACTCAAAGAAGGACAGTATGTTAACCAGCCTAAAAGGGAAAAATTTGGAAGATGTGACAATAGTCGCGAATACCCGATGTATTCACGAAGATTTGCCAGATTACCACGATCGAGAAGTTGAATTTGTTATAAATCGGTGCACAGTGCATACTCAATATCAAAGAGACCTTATCGGATGTCGGTAGATGATTTAGCAGAAGTCAAGAGGCAGATCCAAGAATTGTATGAGAAAGGATTCATCAGACCAAGTTCTTCGCCTTGGGGAGCCCCAGTGCTCCTAGTAAAGAAGAAGGATGGTAGTCAACGGATGTGCGTTGATTATCGAGCTTTAAATGAAGTCACTATAAAGAATAAGTATCCCTTACCTCGGATCGATGATTTGTTTGACCAACTCATAGGATCAAGTGTCTTTTCCAAGATTGATCTTGGTCGAGGATATCATCGATTGAAGATTAGACACGAAGATATACCAAAGACGACCTTCGCCACAAGATATGGATTATATGAGTATACGGTGATGTCTTTTGGTTTGACAAATGCACAGCATACTTCATGAACTTGATGAATAAAGTCTTCATGGATTATTTAGATAAGTTTGTTGTTGTTTTCATAGATGACATTCTTATCTATTCGAAGAATAATAAAGAACATGAAGGTCATCTAAGGATAGTGTTGCAAAGACTCGTGAACACCGATTATATGCCAAATTTAGCAAATGTGCATTTTGGTTAAAGGAAATTGAGTTTTTGGGACATGTGATCTCAGCAGAAGGAGTATCAGTAGATCTGGAAAAGTTAAGGATGTATTAAATTGGATTCCACCCAAGGCGATGAAGAGATCCAAGTTTTAGGATTAGCCGGTTACTATCGTCGATTTATTGAAGGCTTTTCCAAGATTGCGGACCTTTAACCCATTGTTAAAGAAGGAGAAGAAATTTGAATGGAGTAAATTCGTGAGGATAGTTTTCAAGAGTTAAAGAAAAGGTTAACTTCAAAGACTGGTTCGAGGTTACCCGATATTCGAAAAGATTTTGAGATATTTTGTGATGCTTCAAACAAGGTCTTGGTTGTGTGCTAATGCAAGAAGGAAGGGTGGTAGCTTATGCATCAAAGCGATTAAGACCGCATGAAGAAAATTATCCCACTCATGATTTAGAACTAGTCTTTGTTGTGCATGCTCTAAAGTTATGGAGGCATTACTTAATCGATGTCGGTGTGAGATATATCTGAGATCATAAAAGTTTAAGGTATATATTCACCCACTGACCTTAATATGAGACAAAGAAGGTGGCTCGAATTGATAAAGGATTATGATGTGGGAATACACTATCATCCGGAAAAGCTAATGTAGTAGCCGATGCTTTGAGTCGAAAGAGTCATATGAATAATCTGTCAATTCGGATAAGCGATTAACCCTCCATGAAGAATTTCAACGATTAAATTTGGAAATAGTTAACGAAGGTATTCATGCGCATTGAAGGTTCACCCTACCTTGGAAGATCAAATCAAGCCATTAACGAGAGGATGAATATGTTAAAGAAATTAAAGAGAATATGAAGAAAGGTAAAGCGCTTGGATTTTCAGAAGATGAAGAAGGGACTCTTTGGTTTGGAAAGAGAATACTAGTACCCGAGAAAAAGGAAATAAAAGATTTAATCTTAAAAGAAGCTCATGAATCAGGATATTCAATTCATCTGGAAGTACAAAAATGTATCGAGATTTAAAGGAAAGTTCTTGGTGGAGCAGTATGAAAAGGAAATTGCGAGAATATGTAGCCTTGTGTGACATATGTCAAAGAGTTAAAGCGGAGCATCAAAGACCTGCTGGTCTTTTGCAACCTCTGCATATACCTGAATGGAAATGGGAGGAAATTGGAATGGATTTCATAACAGGACTACCAAGAACCAAGTTAGGTTATGACTCAATTTGGGTTATAGTTGACCGTTTAACAAAAGTTGCTCATTTCATACCAGTGAAGACTACATATTCGGGAGATAGATTGGCAGAGCTTTATATGTCAAAAATTGTGTGTTTGCATGGAGTTCCAAAGAGGATCGTGTCAGATAGAGGAACACAATTTACCTCAAGATTTTGGCAGAAGCTTCATGAAGTTTTGGGCACCAATTTAAATTTCAAGATCGCTTATCATCCTCAAGCGGATGGTCGAACAGAGCGGGTAAATCGATATTGGAAGATATGTTGAGAGCATGTGCTTTAGCCAATAAAGCCAGTTGGGATAAAAGTTTGCCCTATGCGGAATTCTCATATAATAATAGTTATCAATCTAGTCTGAAGATGTCTCCGTTTGAAGCCTTGTATGGCAGAAAATGTAGAACACCGTTATATTGGTCAGAGACCGGAGAGAGTCAAGTATTCGGACCGGATGTCTTAAAGTTAGCGAGAAGATCAAGTTAAGCTTAATCCGAGACCGATTGAAAAGCACGAGACCGGACAAAAGAGTTATGCGATAATCGTCGAAGAATGTTGGAATTTAAGCCAGCGATCATGTGTATCGAAAGTGTCACCTATGAAAGGGATGCGTCGATTCAAAGTCGAGTGGTAAGCTTGCCCCAAGGTATATTGGACCATTTCTAGTTATAGCAAGAAGAGGTGAAGTCGCTTATCGCCTAGAACTTCCTCCTCGATTGTCGGTGTACATGATGTATTTCATGTATCACATTGAAAAAGTGTTTGAGAGTACAGAGGAGTTGATACCTTTTGAGGATGTTGATTTAAAGAGGACTTGACATATTGAATTTCTGTCAAGATTTTAGAAGAGGCAGCGCTGCACAAGAAACAAGACTATCAAATTCAGTGAAGTACAATGGAGCAACCGTCAGAATCGAAGCAACTTGGGAGCGAGAAGAGGATCTTGACGAGTTTCTGATCTATTTCTCGATTCTTCCGAATCTCGGGTGAGATTCCTTCTAAGAGGTAGGTTTGTAACATCCCAATTTTTGCTTTTATTTTGAAGAAATAATTTTAAATTAATTATTTCCAATTATCTGGAATTTTCAGAATTTAAAGTTTCTGTTGAAAAGAAAATTTAATATCAAAATAAGTTGGAAATATTTTTAATATGTTTAAAACATTATCAGTGAATTATGTGAATTTTTCTGGAATTTTTGGAATTTATTTGGTATTTTTCGAGTATTTTAAAGTCTCCTCTTGATTTTAAATATATAAAAGATTTAAATATCAAAATCTCCCTCGGGTTGACACTTGTCAAGCATCCGAGCCCTTCCTCCCCGGCCCGAACCGATCCCAGCCGTCTACGCCTCATCCCGCCTCCTCTCTCTCTCGCGGCGCCAAGTGTCGCGCATCCGACAGTAGCCATCCACGCCGCGGCTAATACTCAAAAGGGTAAACTACCCTTATTGGGTAGGCTGAGCCTCCCCGCCCGACTGGTTACCGCCGCCCGCTCTCTTCCCTCCCCCGCTCCCTCGGCGCGCGTTCGAGCCCCGCTCCGCGCTCGAGGTTGAGTTTCTTTTTTTTGGATTTGCGCTGACAAGCGGGCCCCACCTGTCATAGACTGGTCTGCGTGGACTCACTGCCAGCGGGTCCCACCTGTCAGAGCCGTCGTCCCCGACGCTTGTCGTCATCTTGACCGTTCATGATTGCCGTATTAGATCGCAGCCGCCCGTTGCCACTTAGTACACCCCATCGGCTCAGATTTAAATCCGATTGCCGGATTGAATCTCAACCGCATCTTTTCACTTACCCCTTCACTCATCATCCTACGGCCTTGATTATTTTCCTCTGCCGCGCGTCGCGCATCCGAGCCATAGCCGTCGCCTTCTCTCCTTCCCTCTCTCACTGACATGCGGGGCCCATCGGCCAGTCGTCTTCCCCGTCACCTTCTTCCTCCCCGCGTTTGCGGCCGTTTGCTTATTAATCAAAAACCAAGCTTTAAAAGCTTCGCTTGGCCAATTATTTCCCGCGCTAATGCACATTCAAATAGCGCCTTCCCGCCGTGCTCGCATTATTTTCTTTAATTATGCAGCATCGCGCCGTCGCCTTCACTCTCCGGCCAAGTCCGTGAAGCCATACGCTGTTACGCCTCATTCCTCTATAAAACCCGACGCCGAGGTGTGTCTCGATTCCCTTTCGCTGTCTCCACCTCCAATTGCCCTTTGTCGGCCGAGAGCCCTCCTGCGCTTGATTTCCTCTCCGACCTCCCGCCGATAATCCTTAAGAGGATTACCTACCCTTATGGGGTGGCGGTGCCTCCCGCTCACTTGGCTAGCGCTCTCTTCCCCCTCCCACTCCCTCGGCGCGCGTTCGAGCCCCGCTCGCGCGAGGTTGAGTTTCTCCGTTTTTATTCGCGCTGACACCTGGGTCCCACCCGTCAGCGACCACCCCTCTGCGCTATTCACTGACAAGTGGGTCCCGAGTTCAGTGGGTCCCACATGTCAGAGACTGATTGTATTGCGGACTTATCGACCGATGGACCCACATGTCGAGATTTCCGAATTTCGGATTTATTTAAATCTGAGATTTTCAAATAGCCATATCTTTCTCATTTTAACTCCAAATTGATCCATTCAAATTTCTAAATTCATCTAAAATTTCAATCTTTCAATTGGTATATTTATTTTCAATTTTTGAGTTTTTATTTTATTTTATTTATTTGGAGTTCTTGATTTACGTGTAGAGACCGATCTGTCCGAGCAACCTCAAGAGCAAGTTGTGGAAGATTTCAACCAGACACAGGAAGGCAAGTCTCCTTTGACCATTTTGCTCCTATGTTTTGCAAGTTTCCTTTGATCAACTTGCTCCAATGATTTATAAAATGATTAGGTAGTTATTTTAAAATTATTGCATGCTTATGTTATATCAAGTGATAATTTGATTTAGAAAATTTAGTTAAATACCCAATTTGCTATACCTTCCATTGAAAATTGTTTATCTTGTACCATTGTCAACTTAGGATATCCCTTTTACTCAATAATGAGTTAGTGTTACAATTGTTGAATGTTTAAATACTAGCAAATGCTTAGCGTAGCAAATAAATATAATAATGTTCAAATGAGTAGCATGTTTATCAAATGTTTTGATGAATGATTTGTTTGAACATTGGTAATGGATGTTACCATTGTTAAATATTTTGTTTGAACATTGGTAATGGATGTTACCATTGTTAAATATTTTGTTTGAAAAGTGGTAAGGGATGTTACCACTTTGTTAATTTGAAAATAAAGATGAAATTCAAAGGAAAAGTTGACAAGGGTGGATGGAAGGTTTGGTGAGTGCGATTAGCACGAGAATTGTTGGGTTTGTGAATGAGCCACCACAGTCGTTTAAGGACCGATGCTTGTGTTTGTCCAAACTAAGCAAAGCAGTACAACCACAAGTCTATATGGAGTGCGACCTAGCTAACTACCCTATAATAGTGTAGTTTAGATGTCACCGGTGGTGTATTGAGTGCCGTGGTGTCTTGGTTACTCATAGTGAGGGACGGGGTTTCTTGTACTCATATGGCGCAAGAGGGCTCCAACTCGTGGATTCGAGTTGTGGTGAAACCTATAGCGGGTGGTATTTAAACTATCTTGGAGTAGGCGAAAGGCTTTGTGATAATTTATCCGGGTCTCATGCCAAAGGAAGCGTGTTGACTATTAAGATAATTTATCTCTTGTGGGTAAAGTGTACAATCTCTGCAGAGTAAAACTATTCGAATAGCCGTGCCCACGGTCAAGGGCGGGCAAAGAATGCATACACATGGTAGAAGTTTTGGTTTTGATTTCAAAACAAAATGAATTGGAGAAAAACTCGGGAGCGATATAACTCCGTGATGTTCGAATCGGGGTGTAACACGAGGCTTTTGAAAATTTGCCGTGATGGCCTGAGATATTAGTGTTGGTAGTTTAACCTTCACTAAAGTATTTATCCAATTTCAATTATTAAAAATAAGTTGTTTACAAAATGGCTTTTAAAGTAATTATGTAGATTTGAAATAAAATGCTGATTTTTGCAAATAAACCATATAGCCTTCCTTTGTGAAACCTTACATCTATGCATTTTTCCCAAGACTTGCGGAGTACATTTTTATACTCACCTGTTGCTCTATAAATATAAAAGCAGAGAATGAAGAAGATCAAGCTGGAGAGTATGACTTCTGCGCCGAGTGTGGATGCGGTGGATTCTTCTCGGATGCCTAGGATTCGTTTCCCCAGTCAATGGCCTGTGGCAGATTGATGGGTCGATCAAGTTATCTTTGCTTCATTGTGTTTATTTTCTTTTGCTTGAGGTTCTGTGAACCTTAGTAAGGCAATGGCCTTTGTAAAACTTCAGATACTATTGTAATAAAGCGTTGTTGGCAAGGTATCATCTTTTCTGTTTGAACTGTGTGTACTAGCATTGATCTCTGGGACTAGTACAGTAATACACAGGGGGTCTAGGAGTTTCTACTCCGGGTCCCACAATTCACCTCATCCAGCAGTCATGTAGGCTGAAAATCATGCAAGTTCTCACAATTATTTATGAAAATAATGCAGTTTGTATTATACAAGTACAAATGTATTATGTGAAGAGTCATCTCACAAAGCATATTAATCACAGATTCTTCTATACTCATGAATTTCGAAAGATAGACGGAATTAATATACTGTATACTAAGTCATGTAAAAATTTTGTACATTTATTCATTAAGTCACTTTCAGAATTTTTATTTTAAAAGATGTGTATATGGAATTGGAATGATAAGATTTAGAGAAGTGTAAAACTTAGGAGGAGATTCTTCTCGAGTTCACTATTAAACTTGATTACGAAAATCGAGTACCTAGAAAATAAATTCTGTAGATTAAATGAAATTAAGTGGATTATACTTTTTTTCTCTTGACGAGTTTTCCTGAAGTTTTTTGAGTAAGATTTTGAATAAGGCAGTTCGTGCAACACAACATAATATGTATCATGTACTCTTTTTTAAAACTTTTTCATTGAATTTTTTTTATATAATTTTGATAAAATATGAATATATTGTATGAGTATCTAAGGAAGAATGTTAAAAAATTTAGATCTAGAATTACAAGCCCAACAACAGCTATTTATGTTACGAGTTTCCTCCGCATTGCGCTGTTGCGCATGACGCTGTGTGCTTCTCAAGGGGAACGAGCAAGTCAGTGGATCCTCTCCGCCTCTTCCGCCCATTTCAAACGAAAACCGCCTGCCCGCTCCGCTCCCCTCCCCTCCGCAATGGCGTCGGGCTTCTCTCGAGCCCACGTCGACCAGGTAAACCCTAACCCTAACTATCACCCCCTTTCCCTATCTCCAAACCCTAACCCTCTCCTCGATCTGCCCCTCCGCAGTTCTTCCCTGCCAAGAAGCGGAGGCCCTCGTCGCGCAAGGACGAGCCGCCGCCAGAGGCGCAGCATGGCAGCCCTGGAGGAGCGAAGGGGTCTCTGGCGGGGTACCTTGTCCGGTCCCCTTCTGCCACGGCGGCGGTCGCGTCGGCGGCCCCCGCGGGCTCGCCGAGGGGTGGGGACGCGGGCGCCAGGAGGAGCCTGTCGGCGGAGATGGATGTCGATGTCGCCTATTCCGCCGCGGCGGCGGCGGGTGATGGGGGCGACTTGGAGCTGAAGAGATTCACGATGGAGTTCTTGTCCCATTACTGCAGGTGAGCGATTCATGTGTGAGTCGGGCTGGGGGTTTCTTATTTTGGTGCCAAGAACCGGTCTTGCACGAAGTTCAGGTTGTAATCTTGTTGTTGCAGTGCTATCCCGTCTGTGATGGATGATGCTGGCGAGGGCGAATCGGACAAAAAGCAGAAGAGGAGTGCGAGCAAGTCGTTCTTGGTTCCTTGCGGCAATGGATCTGTCAAGAAGCAGTGCGTTGCTCATTGTCGTGGCTTGGAAGCTCTAAAGGTTGAGGTAAGATACAAGATAAATCGAATCTGGGCAATATCGTATGAAGGTGATGCAGGAGCTGCAACTTACAGTTTGATGCATTGCAGGAATTAGGCGATAACGTGCCCTTCAAGAAGCAATGTGTCACTCATCACGGTGGCTCAGAGACTCTGGAGGTTTGGTCGATCTAAAAATTATCAAATCTGGAAGCTGTTTTGGAAATTCTTATTTTGAGCTGGTTTTAGAAATTCTTAAAGTGTTCCTTTCAGCAGGAACTAGGTGAGGGGGCAAAGGTGAGCAGTGCGGGGTTTTTGGCCTTGCAAAGACGTAGCTTTACCCCAAATACTGCACAGAAAAATGTTGGGTTTTCTATAGCATCTGGGGAGACCCCAAAGTCTGCATCCTCCCTGATTTCACCAGGGGAGGAGTTCTGGAATGCAGCAATTGAATTTGCTGACGGCATCTCTGCTCTGGCTGATAAGGGCCCTCGAAGGCCTGAATGTGATGCAGCAGAGGACAAGTCATCTTGTGCAGTTGCACTGTGCTCTAAGACTCTTCCTAGATCAGAAAACGGGCACTTTGACTGTGAAAATACAGTAGGCAGCAATGATACAAAGCGAATGGATAAATTCTCAAATAGAGTAGAATCAGTGGCAGCAAATAGTCAGCATAAAAACAGCTCTCCTTTGCCTGTGAAGCATTTGGACTTCTTTCATGTGGATGAAATTCAAGTTTCAGCCCTGAAAGATAAAGAAAAAGGCAGCACTATTCCTGGGAGTGTGCATGTGGACCAGGGTCAATTGAACGACGATAGCTTCCATAGAAGGGAAAATCTCATTCACTCTGTAGATGATATCAAGAAAAATACTTCAGACCTGCACGCGGATTCTTCAGCCATGATTCCTGGTGAGGAGTTGTTAAAGTCAACAGCTGCAGGGAAGGGTTATTCAACTGGAGTGTGCGACAAAGGTTCTCATAGGATTAAGAGAGATCTCAATCAACTGACCCATGATGAGGAAAAATCGTTTGCTGTGTACCCAAATTGTGGAAAGCCTAACAAAGATTCCAAGAGTAAATTTGCTTCTCAAGAAGTGGAAGCTAGCACTCCTAGTTCTCTTCCCCCGAAGGACCACTCAAAGCTCTCAAGTTGGCTCCCTCCTGAGCTTTGTGCTGTATACATGAAAAAAGGCATTTCGGAGCTGTATCCTTGGCAGGTTAACCATTTTTTTCTCCAGTCTAATGTCACATACATTCACTGGCCAGCAGTCCAAAAAGAAAAATTTGCTGCCCTGTCAAGCATTATTGTGTAGGCTAACCAATTGTGTCTGCTACACTGCTCCTAAACAGTAAAAAAGTGTCACTATATGCTGCAAATTCAATTATGTTAATAACTTTGTTATTTTCACCACAATGAAGTAGTAATACATCTTAAGGAACTTTATGCCATAAGTGCTTCTCATGTCACATGCAAACTACATGTTTCCTAAATGTTCTGTGTATCGAGTGGTGTGCATGCCAAAAGCTACTTCTCTATTTTATGTCAAGGGATTCACATTGAAAAGCTAGGTCTCTATCTTATCCTATTGCTACCACCACGTATGTTGTACTTTACAATGTGCGTCTCTTTGTTTTATCTTGTGTGTAGTATGTTTCTGTTCATTTTTTTTTTGTGTTTGTGCACTCTCGTAACTGTCGTTACTATATTTCAGTGAGTTGATATATTATTTGACTGTCTTAGCTTATGCCAAAGCCAAGTGTTGCCATTGATGGGCAGCAAATGATGTAAACTAATCTAGTGTCTTCTATTTGTTCAAAGAAGTGTTGTTCTTCTCCATCTTTTTCTTGTGAACGCAAAGTATAGTGGACCATCAAAAGCGGTTAAGGATGTTGCCTTAATGAAAATGATGATAATGATCTCCTTATATAGAGGCTCTAGAACCTAAAAGATAGAACTGTTTAAAAAGAAATATAAAAGATGGCAAGTAACCGAAAAGAAAGATCTAATAAGCAAACTAACTATCCTAATCCTTAAATTAATGCTGCTTCCATATGTGCCGATTTGCTGCTGTTGCGCCTGGGCCCACATGCACATGACACCCTTGCTCAACGATTATCAGTTGCAAGTTCTTTTCCCTTGATACTTTCTTGATTGTATGGCTTATCCACTTACTTCCCCATGTCTATTGCAGGTGGAGTGTTTACTTGTGGAAGGTGTCTTGGAGAACCACAATCTTGTATATTGTGCATCTACGAGGTACTTGAGAGGTTTTACATATTTTTTCGCTGTTGATAATCTCAGTATGCAATGCTTCAACCCTACTTTTTGGTTACCCTAAAACTATTCTATATAATTTTACAAGGTACTTGGATGTTTCTTTCTGTTACTCTAAAACTATTCTATATAATTTTTTAAATCTACTGGTGTGTATTCTGCTGTTCTTATATCGCAGCGCTGGTAAAAGTTTTGTTGCTGAAGTCCTGATGTTGAGACGGATATTTTCCAGTGGAAAGATGGCAGTTCTTGTTCTTCCCTATGTTTCAATATGTGCTGAAAAGGTACACATTTGTACTGAGCTTGGTGATGTTTTGAAATTTTCATTACTTGTGTATTGGGCTGCATGACTATTGATTTTTTTACAGGCTGAACATCTTGAGCAACTTCTTGAGCCAATGGGTAGGCATGTCCGTAGCTTCTACGGAAATCAGGGGGGAGGGTCACTTCCTAAAGATACATCAGTTGCTGTGTGTACCATAGAGAAGGCAAATTCTTTAGTAAACAAGTTGTTAGAGGATGGACGCCTTTCTGAACTTGGTATTATTGTAATAGATGAGCTTCATATGGTAAGTTCATCTAAAACCAATGTGCTTATCAAAATCTGTCTCTTTTGTTTCACTTTTTAGTTCTTTACTTATGTTTACTTAGATGACAAAACACCGCTTAGTATTTCTGGGATTTAAATTATATATTTTAACTAATGTATGAGTACGACTGTTATGCTTAAGTTATTGTAAGCTAGCGCCATTAAGAATAAGGATGCTATCATACCTAAGTAAATCAAAGGTGAGATAAGGTATGGATCTTGCTCTATAATTTTTCTTCAGCTGTAGTAGTGTCAGTCATACATTTTTGTACTACAAGCAAAACTTGTAGTTGATCAACATGACCAGTAACACTTTCGTGCTGATCACTGACAAATACACACAAGTCTTATAAATAAGAAAGTCAAACATAATGTAATAATACCTTGATCTTGGAGAAATTAGTCTTATCATTCTGAAAAAATTAGCTGATCTTAATTATAACAGTTAGCTATTGTTTTACATCCTGAATGTTAAAGGGTTTTGAAAAATAGTTGTATCAACATCTAATATGTCATTTTTGGAGGCCTTGCCAATATAATGTATCTGCCATCTAATGCTTGACTAATATTTCTTAAGTGTGACTGGGAGAAACTTGTGCAAAATGAATTTCTCTTCAGATTTACAATATTTGAACTATTTGATCAATGCTGTTGATTATGGACCACTATACTATTGCTGTGCTATGCTTTGGAATATACTCAAGAGAATATGTATTTATTCTACTGAAACATTTTTGTATGTCTCTAAAGAAGAGATTACAAATAATTAATATATCCTACATTCCAACAATATAGCAAAATAGTGCCTTTAAGAAGCCATTATAATGCCAACCGCATGCTATGTCTATGCGTCCCAACCCGTATCTGTTTAACTTTGCACTTATGTCATCTGAATAGGTTCTTTCCTCCTTTCCCTTTGACTTCCTCTGATGATGAACATGTAATAATTTACACACGTGAAGTTCCTCTAATATACAACTGTGGCATAGGTTGGTGACCAACACAGAGGGTACCTTTTGGAACTGATGCTGACAAAGCTTCGGTATGCAGCTGGTGAAGGGAATTCAGAGTCATCTAGTGTAGAAACTTCTGGTTCTAGCAGTGGGAAGACAGATGCAACTCATGGATTGCAAATTATTGGTATGAGTGCTACTATGCCCAACGTTGCAGCAGTAGCTGATTGGCTTCAAGTAAGAAGTCTATTGTTTTCGTTCGCATTGTTATCTACCTTTTAGGCAATGTTGTTATCTACCTTAGAACATCCATTGCATGCAGAGCAATAATCCAGAAGTACTTAACGATTTGAGTTTATTCACCATATGACTAGAGGAAAATTGCTCGTATTATTGAGCTCAAAATTCTGATGAGACAAGTAGATAACAAGTTCTGGCAAGGCAATCAATATCATGCAGATTATGGTTAAGTGGTTAACTTGAGCACTGAACTTTGAAGTTTCAACTGTACATTCTTTCATGGATTGCTGTCTTTGTTAACGATAATGCCACTAAACTTTTGACTGTCTAGCTTGACATGAAACATATTTATATCTAATGATAGGGCAATGTCTTAGGCTCTCCTTAAAGGTTTCTTGTAGTGTACCCATAAGGTATGCTGGTGTTGTGGGGTAACTACCGTTAGAAGTGGCCAAATGGCATGGCTTGTAGGGGATTAGGGTATTGGAAGGGGGATATAGACTATAGACCAAGATGAGAGAACTTTAGACAAGAGAAAGATTTGTTCATTATTATAACTTGATTAAAGAAGACATTGTTATCTGTTTTGGGTGTGGGTCTTGTGGGTAGCTGCCACATGGCAAGGCAGCAGCAACTTTGGCAGCAAGGAGGGATCAGTAGCCTTGTCGTTCTAGTTTAATCAGTTTGGTTATTATAATCTCATCCATTAGTGCATCTGTTTGTTAGCGTGTTATTGAAGTTGTTGCATTTTGTTATCATGTAGCCTTATCTTGTTAGGGGCTGGTTAAATACCAAGCTGTGTCATCCTATTGTGGCAAGAAAAGAAAAAAAAACAAAGGTTCCGTAGTCTCCCTCTCTCCTTCAACCAGCTCTCAGAGGTCAGAGCCTTGGTGAATGGCATGGGAGAAGAGATCCTAGCCAATCGATGAAGGGCGATTGACTTATCCTTGGTTCTTGGACCCTTGCCCAATCAGATCTATAACACTAGCCCTTTTATAGGGATGACTTGACTCCTAAGAAATTAGCTCAAACTTAAATAAACTTATCTCTAATACATTAAATAAACTTATCTCTAATACATTGAGTAAACAAAGCCATCTAGTAAGGAAAATGATTTCTCTTATCTCTATTTTTTATGGGAATTCGTAACTCTAATTTCCAACTAATACTGAGCCAGTGGGTCCCGCACAAACAGTACCGAGGCATGAACAGCTCTGCTACAGTACCACTACACATCAGCTGGAGAAACTCAAGCAGCATGAGGTTGTGGAGGAACAACTTCACTGTGCTGCTACAAAATAGATAGTGAGCTCTGATACCAAACTGATGCAACACAAGTGTTGGAGGAACCTCTCCAACGTGCTGGTGGGTAGAGACAGCACAAATTGTTGAAGGAACAGCTTCAACGTGCTGGTAGATAACCCCTATGGGCAGTCTGAATCCACAAACACAAAGATCTAATCCAAGATCTTGTATAAGAACACCAAGTTATATTAAAGGGTAGAGGGTACATGAGCAAAGTTACAAAACCAGAGGGCTTTGCCTCTATTCATATGCTTCAAAGCCTTATACAACTCGCGTACAACCATGATGACAACTCCTAGCCAACTAGAAGACAACTCATCTATTACCCAATATAACTCATATATTATTCATTGGCACACCTAAATACCTAATGAACAACTCAAAAGCACAACTAATAGACAACTAGTTGTAAAGATCTTTCTTATGTATTCTAGAACTAAGTAGTAGTAATGGCGAAGTCTGAATTTACTTTTAATTCTTAAGGAGCTTAGAGATAAACTTTTATGGTAGCAAAATCAAGATTGCTAGTAGCAAACTCCAAATTGCCTTTTTAGTTTGTAATCTCTAGAATCCAGCCAAATGCATATCTTGAAGTCCCTCATCAGAAACGCTGCATGCGGTGATTTGAATCACCCTGGTATTGAAGGCATTGGTCTTTAATCCAAGCTACAAATGACTGCAGCAACCAATCCGATTTGGACACTGGAAGCACGCAATCGTGGGCCGGAGAACTTGCTTCTCCTAGTTACACTGACTTGTTTTATTTGCCATTTAAGTAATTGACTAAAAATCGTCCAGAGCCTACTGTGTGATGGTCTTGCAACAATCGTTCAACAAACTTGTGTAACAACCAAACCATGAATATTCTTGTGTAACAACCAAACCATGAATATTGTTAAGGAGTGATATATATCTCTGCTAATTGCTAAAGCCTACAAGCTGATCCTGTCATCAACTTGAATCTAGCTTGCTGCACAATGGAAATTGGTCACTGCTAGTTATAGTCTTGTTGACATTTAGCTGGTTCATTTGGTTATTCACCGTAATTTATTTTCCAACATGTACAACCTAATTTGTGAGGATTTATACAAGGATTTTTGGTTATTGACTTGATTCTGTGTTATTACAAGTAATGTGCCAACAGATGGCATTTATGTTATCTTGTTACTTCATTTTCTTGTTTAGTGAATGTGCCAATTCTTGATCTGGTTGGGCCATATGAAAGGTTGTGTGTCTCTCTGTTGAAGTATAAGTGAATTGTTCACCTTTCCTCATCAGCTTAAGTTTTTGGGTGAATTGGTTGGTGTATGCAACTCAATATGGTATCAGAGCCAAGAGGTCTTGAGTTCGAGACCCGGTTGGCGCAATTAAAAAAAATAATTGCAGCCCACTTCTATTCCACGTCTTAGGCCTGAGAGAGCCTACACGTGAGGGGGAGTGTTGAAGTATAAGTGAATTGTTCACCTTTCCTCATCAGGATAAGCTTTTGGGTGAATTGGTTGGTGCATGCAACTCAATACTCTCATCTTTCCTGTACAAAGTGTCAAAGTGGTATTGTACTTCATTGCAAATTTAATTTCGACAATTGATGTTTATCTGATGGAATACTAGGCTGCACTTTACCAAACTGACTTTCGACCCGTCCCACTGGAGGAATTTATCAAAGTGGGTAATCAAATATTTGATAAAGACATGAATGTTGTTCGTGTCCTTCCAAAAGTAGCTGATCTTGGTGGTAAGGATCCAGACCATATTGTTGAGTTGTGTAATGAGGTAAATTCAATATGTGCTCTGCACTATCCAGTTATTATCAATTTCTTACTGTATTTCTAAGGTAAATGCATAATCTACTTGTTTTGTCCTGCAGGTTGTTCTGCAGGGCCATTCTGTTCTTTTGTTTTGCTCCAGCCGAAAAGGCTGTGAATCTACTGCAAGACATGTTGCCAAGTTCTTGAAAGTAGCTTCTGTTGACTCAAGTGAAGCTGGCTTAGAGTTTTCAGATGTTGCATCTGCAGTTGAAGCCTTGAAGAGGTGCCCTTCTGGGTTAGATCCTGTATTGGAAGAAACCCTTCCCTTTGGAGTTGCATATCATCATGCTGGTCTCACGGTACTGTAATTTTACTTATCATTTTATCTTCATATATAACAATATAATTTATGCATAACCAATTAACCATTTAGCTTGACATCATGCTGGTCTCATGGTACTGATTACTGAATGACATTTTTTTTACTACTTTTGAGTTAAATGCTGTTTCAGTATGTATTATTGTTAAAACTATACCCTTTTGACTTCATGACAACTTTTGTCTTTCAGTTGGTGACATGATTCAATACAATTCTAGATTTTCAATGGTTGTTTTTACAACTACTTTCTCTGCTGTTGATGAGAATACACTGCCAGTTCATTGAGCTCATAATCAGTGTCTCGTTCTGTTTGATTCATTGACTGTTACAACGGCTCTTTTGGCAGGTTGAGGAGAGAGACATTGTGGAAACATGCTACCGTAAAGGTCTTGTCCGAGTTTTGACTGCCACTTCAACTTTAGCTGCTGGAGTAAACTTGCCTGCTAGACGAGTTATATTCAGGCAACCTAAGATAGGGCGTGATTTCATTGATGGGACTCGCTATAGACAGATGGCTGGTCGTGCTGGTCGAACTGGAATAGACACAAAAGGAGAGAGTGTAAGCTATAAAACCTTCATTGACATTTGATGTTCTTCATGATTTCACCAGTGTTGTTTTTAATTAATGATTTATGTGTTGGAAATATTTCTTCTTTTTGATCTGTGGCCATGGAGTAACAATGTTTGTCTAATACTTCGACATTTGAAATACAGATACTTGTATGTAGGCCTGAAGAGGCCAAGAGGATTACTGGTATTATTAGAAGTAATTGCCCTCCTTTGGAGTCCTGCCTCTCAGAAGATAAAAATGGAATGACTCATGCAATCATGGAGGTTGTTGCTGGAGGGATTGTGCAAACTGCAAATGATATCCATCGATATGTGAGGTGTACGCTGCTTAACTCTACCAAACCTTTTGACGATGTTGTGAAGTCTGCTCAAGACTCCCTTCGTTGGTTATGCCATAAAAGGTTTCTTGAGTGGAACAATGACACTAAAATATATTCCACTACTCCACTTGGGCGAGCAGCTTTTGGCAGTTCACTTAACCCTGAGGAGTCACTGGTAGGTTACTTTGTATTGTTTTATTTTGCGTTTATTTTTTCATTTAACCTTACCGTTCTCTATTTCTCACTATAGGTTGTGCTTGATGATCTTTCGAGGGCAAGAGAAGGTTTTGTTTTGGCATCTGATTTGCATTTAGTCTACCTGGTAACCCCTATAAATGTAGATGTTGAGCCTGATTGGGAATTGTATTATGAGAGGTTCATGCAACTTTCTTCTCTTGAGCAGGTACAGATGTCTTCTGTTGCATTTGGAAAATTTCTTATCTAACCATTAGGTCTCGTTTAGAACGTAGAAATGCCAGAAAATTTTGTGGGAATTTCACAGGAAACAGTTCAATTCCCCCAGCTGGGAAAAAATGTTGTGTTCCAAACATGTAGAGTATTTTCAAATTATGTTTGTGTTCATTGGACAATTGCAAACACAGCTTTCTTTTTTATGCTAAACTGATTGTGAACTGAAAATGAATTCAAGAAATGATCAGTCAAAGTAGAAACATGGAAATCAACTAAGCTCCATGTAGATGGGACAAGAGTAATGGGATTGCAGACTGATCCATGCTGAATAAGTTATTGCCTTGATTGTCCTCATAGCCTCATAGGTAACCATTCTTTTCAAGGTAGTGAGTTGTCTTTACACTTTACATCTGAGGACAACTTGCAGGAGAGATTATTGTTTTCTAGAGCTGACTTTGAGAAATTTTCTGTTTATTTACATATTTGTTTTTCTTATTGTTTTCAGTCATGTCATTTACTTGTTCTGAAGTTTCTTTGAAGGCATAATACTCCTTTACCATGTTACGCTTTGTCATGTGGGGCCAGGTTTATAGCCGGCGCCACGAACCCAAAGAGCAGCCGGCCCTAGAGGCGGCTGATTAGGGTTAGATTAGTATGATTTGCAAATTTGGAAGGTTTAGATATTTATTTCCTTAGTTAAGGTCCTTAAGATCAGTTCGGATCCTTCAGATCCTTTTGCAATTCCGTTTTGATTTGTAATCTCCTCTATTTAAAAGGGAAGATGGCATATGAATAAAACTAAGCAAGGATTAGACCATAGTCTGGTCCTTTGCCTTCCTTCCGATCCCACCTCTCTTTTCTTCTTGCACCTAGGGCTCCTGCCCTAGCCGCACTCCTATCTCACGGCTTGTTGGCGGGATCCTCACCCATCGGAGCTAATCCTACCTCACTGCCTACGCTCCCAAAGGTCATCTCCTGACATCTTGGTATCAAAGCCATCCGCCGCTTTTCCCATGGCTAGCGACGGCGGTTTCGATGATGCTTTCAAGGAGATGATCAAGTTCATGGAGAACACCGACAACCAACTCCGACTGTTACCGGACGTCCTGGATCGGCTAGACAATCACACGGGACAGCAGGCTGAACCGCCAGGATCAGCGGTTGGCACGCATGGAGGGCCAGCCAAGTAGCGAAGAAGGGGCGACTTATTGGGAAGATAGGGAGGCTTCAGCATGTGCTGCGGTCGCTGCAACTGATGTGGCCGCTCGGGAGACCGCATCCGCGGCCGGTATGGCGGTCATGCCATTGCCTGTGCACAGTCGTGATGAGGTTCAGGATTTTCGCCTGACACTTCCAACAGCCACTCTAAACGGATGGCAGATGAGCGGCAATCGCCACCCTAGACGGAAGTCGGATGGGCAACTACACGAAGCTTACATTCCCGGCGTTTGACGGCCGCGAAGACACGCTCCTATGGATTCATCGCTGCGAGCAGTTCTTCCGTATGCAACAAACTCCAACTGAAGACAAGGTGTGGCTGCCCACGTATCACATGATGGGAGCTGCATAGCTTTGGTATATGCGGCTAGAACGCATGGAGGGCACATCGAACTGGTGCCACTTCACTGACCTGTTCTCACGGCGATTTGGGATGCCTACCCGCCACAATCCCTTGGGCGAATTGGCAGCCCTTCGCTGGACTGGCACAATGCATGACTTCACCGAGCAGTTCCTGCTATTGCTCACTCACGTGGACTGGCTAGACGAGCAGCAGCGCATGCTATTTACGACGGGATTGGGCGAACCGCTCCAGACCCACGTCGAGCTCCAAAAGCCTAGCGATTCGGAGGAACCTGTGTGCCTGGCTCGAGCCTACGAGTGCCTGACCACTTTGCCACACGCAATGGAGGGATTGACCATCACCACGCGTCCTGCGACTAGCATCATCCCGGTAGCTTCCAGCGAAAGGCAGAGCACCATCGGTCGCTTTGTTTTCGATCGGAAGCATGGCATCCAACAGTGCTGCATGTACAACATGCTCCTCTACGCCAATTACGAGGGCATCCAGACAGGCGCGCCCATTCAAGCACCTGACACCGGCTGAGATGGAGGCACAACGCACCCAAGGGCTCTGCTATAATTGTGACGAGAAATTCCACCAGAGGCTTTGCAAGCATATTTTCTCCTTACAAGTGGATCCTGATTCCGAAGACGAGGACGTTGATGGGGCTGCGACCATCTCCCTCCACACCCTGTCAGGCACCCGCAAGGCGCAAACCATGCAGCTAGCCGTCTAAATCAACGGCGTCCACTTATTGGCCCTGGTGGATTAGGGGTGTACCCACAACTTCATTTGCGGAAGAGTGGTCGGCCGGGTGGGGCTGTTCCTCACACCACATACTGGCTTGTCGTGATAGTGGCTAACAACGACCACGTAATGAGCCGAGGGGTCTGTCGCGCCACCCCTGTCTCCATCAACCACGAAGAATTCATCCTCGATCTCCTGAAGATTCCATTGTGCGGCTATGATGTCGTGCTGGGTGTCTAGTGGTTGGGCTCCCTGGGACCCATTACGTGGGACTTCCGCCAACAGACGATGCAATTCCAGCGGCATGGGTGGGACTTGCTGTGGTGGGTTGCCAACTGACCAGACGCAGGCACACATATCCACGTGGCAACCTCGGAGGACTTCACGGACGACCTGTTAGAAGAGTTCCAAGCTATCTTTGTAGAGCTGCGGAACCTGCCTCCAGCTAGAGGCCGGGATCACCGCATTCACCTCCTACCTGGATCGGGTACGGTGGTGGTTCGACCTTACAAGTACTCTGCTCTCCAGAAGGTTGAATTGGAACGCCAATGCGCTGCCATGCTGACCAAGGCATCATCCGTCGTAGCACTTCGGCACTTTTGGTACTTGTCCTGCTTGTCAAAAACCAAACCAAGACGGGACATGGCGTTTCTGCGTCGACTATAGGGCACTGAACGCCAAGACAATCAAAGACAAGTTCCCAATTCTGGTAGTCGAGTAGCTCCTTGACGAGCTCAAAGGGGCCTGATTCTTCACCAAGCTCGAACTGCGTTCGGGGTACCATCAGGTCTGGATGCATCCAGAGGACATTGAGAAGATAGCATTCTGGATGCATGAGGGCCTTTTCGAGTTCTTGATCATGCCATTTGGCTTGACTAATGCGCCGGCCACATTTCAAGCTTACATGAATGAAGTCCTTGGTACCTACCTCCGTCGTTTTGTCCGTATTTTTTTGATGATATCTTGACATACAGTTCCTCCTGGGTGGATCACCTGCGACATGTGAGGGCAGTTCTTCAGCTTCTCCAACGCCATCAGCTATTCCTGAAGTGCTCAAAGTGTCACTTTGGGGCCTCCTCGGTGACATATCTGGGCCACATCATTCGGGCCGATGGTGTCACCATGGATCGTTCAAAGGTGGAGGGTGTACTTGACTGGCCGTAGCCCCAGTCGACGCGTGCCCTTCGCGGATTCCTCGGCTTGGCAGGGTACTAACGCCGTTTCATCAAGAATTT
This sequence comes from Melocanna baccifera, assembly GCA_036346265.1. Classification (NCBI taxonomy): domain Eukaryota; kingdom Viridiplantae; phylum Streptophyta; class Magnoliopsida; order Poales; family Poaceae; genus Melocanna; species Melocanna baccifera. The sequence goes on from CM070708.1 coordinate 5,432,803, forward strand.
TGGTGCCATGGTTGCCCCATTGACTCATCTCCTCCGGAAAGAGGGGTTCACCTGGACGGAGGAGGTTGCACATGCTGTTGCGGCCATCAAACAAGCGCTCACTATGGCGCTGTTCTTCAGTTACCCGATTTTTCGGCTCCATTCATTGTGGAGTGCGATGCGTCGGGCTCTGGATTTGGTGATGTTCTTCATCAGGGCGTTGGGGCCATCGCCTTCTTTAGTCGGCCTATTTCCGCACAGCACACTAAGTTTGCGGCATACGAACGAAAGCTCATTGGCCTTGTTCAGGCCGTGCGGCACTGGAGGCCGTGCTTGTGGGGGCGCCCGTTCACTCCTTTCAATGATTCCTCAACATCAATGGGTGAGCAGATTATTTGGTTTTGATTTTTTAGTCGAATTCAAGCCAGAATGTAGTCTCCGATGCCTTGTCTTGTTGGGATGCCAAACCGGGGATCGCCTTCACCATTACTGCTCCCTGGTTCTCCCTGTTTGATGACCTACGCCACTACGCCTGCACAGAGCCGACCCTGTCTGGCATACGAGAGCGCATTTCGTCCGGTGAATTGGGCTCCCTATAGTCCTTGGTGGGCGGTGTGGCCACTGTGGTGTGTTTCCAGCAGTGCCCCATGTTCTAGCCGACTCCACGCTTCTCTCGGCCACCCTAGGGGCACTCCATGACGGGACGCATGAAGGGATCCAGAAGACACTCCATCGTTCGCGGCGGAATTTCCATATTCCCCAGGACCAGGCAGTGGTTCAGGAATATGTCCGCATTTGCGGGGTTTGCCAATGCAATAAGATTGAGCACCTCCATCTGGCCGGATTGTTGCTACCCCTACCAGTTCCTTCGATATGATCTAATATCTCAATGGATTTTGTGGAGTGGTTACCAAAGGTGGGCAGCAAATCGGTTCTCTTAACAGTGGTTGGCAGATTCTCCAAATACGCTCATTTCATCCTGCTTACCCACCTGTATTCCGCTTCTTCAGTGGCACATTCTTTCTTTGCTGAGATAGTCCGGCTTCATGGCATCCCCACTTCCATTGTAGTAGACCGAGACCCTGTTTTCACTTCGACTTTCTCGAAAGATTTGTTTGCTCAGTGTGATACCAACCTTAACATGAGCAGGGCTTACCACCTGCAATCTAATGGTCAATCTGAAGTGGTCAACAAGATAATTGCCATGTACCTCTGTTGCATGATGGGCGATAGGCCGCGCCACTGGGCATAATTTATTTGAAACACTTCCTATCATTCCGTCCTCCAGACGATGCCTTTCAGAGTCTTGTACGGGTGAGACCCTCCGTCTTTGCATGACTATGCACCAGGAGAGGCATGCACCAATGCGGTTGAACAAGCGCTCCAAGACTGTGATTTGTTTTTGGCTGATGTCTGGAGTTGCCTCTTACATGCCCAGGAATTTTACAAAAAAGTTTTATGATCAGAAGCACCGGTAGGCGCTTTTCCACGTGGGCGATTTGGGTGGGGTTCTTTTGGGCTGTGATTTATGGCTTATGACTTAAAATTTTGAATTCTAGCTGTTCGCGAGAGATCGTACACAGAGAAAAATAGTCGCATACGATTTTGGCTGGTACAGCTGAACTCAGTACGTTTTTTTACTATAATTTTCCTATTGACCCTGTCTTGAAAAAATGCAATGTTTGAAAGCTAGTTATTGTAGCCACAAGTCATAAGTGGAAAAGAAGGTAGCCTTGTTTTGGCTACGCCTCCACCATAGGGCGGCTGCATCTCTGCTGGGAGCTAGCCATGGGAAGCTGGGACCGCGCTACTATGGGCCTTACCATATCATCTCCAAAATCAACGACATGGCATATCAACTGGACCTTCCCAAGACTGCTCAACTCCATGATGTTTTTCATGTCAGCTTTCTCAAGAAGTTTGAGGGGGTTCCCCCGGCACCACCGTCTCCTTTGCCGCCACTTCTTCATGGGAAGGTGCTGCTTGAACCTCTCAAGGCGTTGCGTACCAGATTTTCTAGAGAGGGCTAGCAAGCGTTGATTCAATGGCAGGGTTCCTCCGCTTTGAATGCTTCCTAGGAAGATGTCCAATCTTTCTAGAAGGCTTACCCCTCTTTCCAGCTCGCCCGTCGAGGGAGGGAGAGATGTCATGTGGGACCAGGTTTATAACTGGCGCCACAAACCCAAAGAGCAGCCAGCCCTAGAGGCGGCTGATTAGGGTTAGATTAGTACGATTTGCAAATTTGGAAGGTTTAGATATTTATTTCCTTAGTTAAGATCCTTAAGATCAGTTCGGATCCTTCAGATCCTTTTGCAATTCAGTTTTGATTTGTAATCAATAGGGAAGATGGCATATGAATAAAAAAAATGCCATAAATCGAGCAGCTAGTGTTGAAAATCAGGGCGAACATTTCTGGTAGTGTTTTGATGTAGGTCTTGTCGAGCACAACTAAATCTTCCATTAGATTGTCATGTAGCATAGACTAGATAGTGTATTTCTAGCCAGCTAGCATCATTTGTTCCCTCACCTTGAGATGGATCACCTCATGTTGCTGCATCACCATCCAAGCTACCATCTAACCTCACCTTTATCACAATGCTGCATTGCAGCTATTGAGGACTCGTGAGAGGTTATGGTTTTCTGGAATAGGGTCAAGATCAGGTATGGCAGACATTGAGTACTGTGCAAGATGTCAGGGGGAAGTTCTACAATAATCTCTTCAATCAATTATGAAAGATCGGAGGGCCTTTTTTTCTTAGGCAGATACTTTGGTTTTTGAATCCTATAATAGTTGTACATTGTCGATTAAAAAGGGGGAAAACTAACATGATATTTACAAAACAATTGCAAAAGGTTAATTTTATCGAATGTCGTTATTACGGCAGTGACATAAATATATATCTTTTTCTCAACTTTGTCGTAATAACGATAATTGGTACAAACTATGTCAAATATAACCTTTGTTCATTTTAGAAAGTTATTTTCATATAATGCACTTTTGTTTAAATTTTTTGGTTTGTTAATGTTTGTTGGTAATCTTGAACGCAGTCAGTTGGCAACCGGGTTGGAGTAATAGAACCTTTCTTAATGCACATGGCTCATGGGGCAGCAATGCCTGTTCGTGGAAGGCCTCAGAGAAATACCGGTATACGCAATAGGTCCCCAGCACAGGGTTCTGGTGGAAATTCTCTTATTAATGAGCAGACACTTAGAGTATCTAAACGCTTTTATGTGGCGTTGATGTTATCAAGACTTGCTCAGGTAATTCAACCTCTTGTGGATTATTTTATCTGTTAGCCTATTATTCCTGAAATTTGGCAGTGTGTAGTCATCTCTTATCTTTTTGTGCTGGCAATGTGATGTGGCTATAATGTTTTTGAATCTTTGTGCATTTATATAGTGTGATTAAATATTTAAAGTTTTGAATCTTTCAGGAGATTCCTGTCACTGATGTTTGTGAGGCATTTAAAGTTGCCAGAGGTATGATTCAAGCGTTACAGGAAAACGCTGGCAGGTTTTCTTCAATGGTTTCTGCCTTTTGTCAGAGACTTGGTTGGCATGATTTAGAAGGCCTTGTTGCCAAGTTCCAAAACCGTGTCTCTTTTGGAGTTAGGGCAGAGATCGCAGAACTTACATCAATTCCATTTGTGAAGGTTTGTTTATGTCACTGAATGTATTAGTATGACTTATCCAAGTGTTGCCACAGGATATATACTTACTTCTTTTTATGTACCATGGGGTGTAGGGCTCACGTGCAAGGGCTCTATATAACTCTGGTTTGCGTACTCCTGTTGCCATTGCTGAAGCATCTATTCCCGAAATTGCAAAAGCTCTTTTTGAATCTTCTTCTTGGTCTGGTCAAGGTCTGTTCTCCATCCATGCTTGACCTTTTGCCTTCTAATATGCTTGGCTTCTTTTTCATGTTACTTATGCAGTCTGATAAGCAGTAGTACTGTAGTAGTTGTATATTGGTGGTGCTGGTGGAGGTGACTGGTAGTAGCAGTAGTGGTGTTAGTACTTAGTATTAGCAGCAGTAGCCCATGTTATTAGAGCAGCAGCGGCAGTAGTAGTCGAACTCACAGATTACTCTGGCAACCTGAGCACATGACTTTTTGCTTTTTGGAGAAGGCCTGCGCAAAATTCAAATGTACTAAGTACTAAGTAGTCCATAATGGCATTCACTTCCTTTATCCGTTTTTGTTTTCCTTCATTTGGTTTTTTTTTCAGTTGCTTCTGACAGTTCAGACTAAAGCTGTTAAATTCATCATTTAGCCTATTATTTGTGCATTTTTCTGCCTTCTCTAATGACATTCTATTTGATTGACTAGATAATTCTGGTTTAGGACGACTGCAATTTGGTATAGCCAAGAAGATAAAAAATGGAGCTCGCAAAATTGTTCTTGAGGAGGCAGAAGCAGCCAGAGTAGCAGCATTCTCAGCTTTCAAGTCACTTGGTGTACAAGTTCCTCAGTTTAATACACCACTACTCCCAGCTACAGAGGAATCTCCAACTCGTGATATCATGGTTTCTCCTGGCGGAGATGACGCTAAGTGCCATGAGCCAGCTTTAGGGACACGTGCTGGTGTTGATGGAAATATCTGCTCTAATTATGTTGCTCAAAGGGCTTTTACAGAGAGTCTAGGGGAGGACATGAACCCTGTTTCGTCTGTACAAATAAAAGAGACTGCAGGAATAGCGAATGATGTCAACATCGTTACTGTCCAAGAAGAAGCATCACCTTTGTCTACAAAAATTATTGATAAGTTGTGCAGCAGAAATGTGGCCGACAAAGGTCCCGTCAATGCATATAACTTCCCAGGAGGGTTTGATAGTTTTCTTGATCAATGGTCTTCTGTCAGTGAGTTTTCTTTTGATCTTCATTTTGTTAAGAGATCGATTAAACTATCTTCGACCCTTTTTGAAGTTCTTGGGTTAGCTGTCTGTTGGGAAAATTCACCCATCTACTACTGCAACTTCCCGAAAGACCTAATCACAACTGGTAAAAATGATTCCATTGAGATGTGGAGGGAATTTAACAGAAGATGGAACAGAATAGTTGAGATTATGCAACAAAAGATTGTCAGGAAAATGACATGGAACTTGAAGATCCAGATTCAGGCACTTAAATCTTCCTGTATTTCTTGTCAACGGCTTGCTAGGCTTCATGTCGACCATAAAATGTTGAACAACGTTGAAGTTCTTGACAACACGTATGTGTTGCTACCGCCAATCTATGTCTACAATGGATTAGACATATGCTTGGTGGCGTGGGTTCTCTGGCCTGATGAGGAAAGCAAAATAGTGCCAAATCTTGAGAAGGTATAATATTTTAAGTTATGATCTGCAATGCATGCTTGCTTATAATATTTTAAGTTGTGATCTGCAATGCATGCTTGCTTTCTTTTTTTAATGCATGATTTTTTCAAGCTTATTTCTTTAGTCTGATTTCTTTCAACTTTTGCAATACCCAACAGTTTCTTAATTTTGATGCTGAGCTGTTTCAGAAAATGTACTGTGATTTCACTTTTTTCTGATGAATAGTTAATCAAGAGACGGCTACATAGTGAGGCTGCAGCAGCAGCAAATCGGGATGGCAGATGGAGAAATCAGATGCACAAAGCAGCTCACAATGGCTGCTGTAGGCGTGCTGCGCAGACAAGAGCATTATGTTCTGTTTTGTGGAAATTACTTGTTTCTCAAAATCTCAATGATTTGGTTGAAACAATCGAGGGTCCACTGGTATATTCTGTACCCTTGCCTAATGCAAGATTGTTTATCATATAATGCTTTAATATTCATATTTTATCCGTTTCGATAGGTAAATGTTCTTGCTGATATGGAACTTTGGGGAATTGGTGCTGACATGGATGCATGTCTCCGTGCGAGAAATATTATAATAAAAAAGCTGAAGGAACTAGAGAAAGAAGCATACAAATTAGCGGGCAAGAGTTTCTCACTAAATGCAACTGCTGATATCGCTGACATTCTTTATACACACTTAAAACTGCCAGTTCCAAAAAGTTGTGATAAAGGAAAGTTACATCCTAGCACTGACAAGCAATCTCTAGACCATCTAAGGTAAATTTGATTTCTTTTCATTATTATTTGTGATGTGCGTCCTTTTCTGGGCTTTGCAGCTTTTGCCATACTAAAGTGAATTTGTGAATCCTTTCATGCTAAGACATTAGTCACAGCTTCACAGGAACTTCGCATGATCACAATATTTTTTTAATTGAAAGTACACATGCTGGTATATCTAGTGTCAACGATGGTATATTATTATGTTGTCTTGATCTGAGTGTCACGTGTTGGAATTACTGCTCATGTGCACTTTTCAAGCGCACGAACAGTACTCACAATACTGTAGCAGCCGCGGGGGTAGGATTAGATTAGTTGGGACAGAGATAAGAATAGTTAGTTTCCTTATTAGATGTGTTACTACCTTATAAATATATTCCATCTATTAGATATAAGTTTTATTAGAGATGGAAATTATTTCTTAGAGGTCAAGTAGAGTTATTTTTATAAAAGGAACATGTATCCATTATCATTAAACAATGAATAGTAAAAAAATATTCTCAAGTTGAGCAGATGGACCCAGCCGCCGACGAGCACCAGGTGTCACGCCACCTCGAGGCGTACTTGTTGTGCCTGTTTGATTGGGTGCTGTTCACCAGCAACCATGGGGACAACGTTGACGCGCGGTTCGTCGCGTACGCTAGAGCCATCGCCGACGGGGATGGCCCCTAGATCAGCTAGGGTTCGGCTGCACTTGACGCGACCTATTGCGACTTGTGCGACGCGTTCTGCAAGTTGAGGCCGAACTCTGTCCTCATGGGGTGTCCGCTTCTACTGCAGCTGAGGTTGTTCAAGCGCTTCAGCCTCGGACGGCCGTTGTTGGACCCCTACGGGCAGGAGAGTAGAGTTATCTTTATAAAAGGGACATGTATCCATTATCATTAAGCAATGAATAGTAAAAAGGTATTCCCAAGTCCTCGATTCTTAGCTATGGTCTCTCTCCTAGACCGACTACCCTAGATCCATTCCTCTCTCCGAATCGGTGCTCTCTTTCATCTAGCACTGTTATACCTTAAGTCGTCCGATCTCTCTTCGACAGGTGTTTATTCCGAAATGAACTAAGGTTCATGACAATTAGTATCAAAGTAGATGATCCCTTTCTATGGCTTCTACTTACCGTGAAGCGCGCCAATGGGCTGCTCTCGTTGTCAGCAACTTCCTTGACATCGAGTAATGTTAAGGTTCTCACGCCTTCACCATCAATTATCATCAACACACTACTGATCTTCCATGCAAGGCATCGCAATTGCTCGCCAAAGTGGGTCTACCAAGGGCTGCAACCATGGCCACCACCATAGCTCGAGGACGAGCTGTCGCGAAGGGGGGAGAAGTTGTCACGTGCTAGAATTACTGTTCACGTGTACTGTTCATGCGCGTGAACAGTACCGACAGTATTATAGCAGCCGCGGATGGTGGGATTAGATTAGTTGGGATAAAGATAAGAATAGGTAGTTTCTTTATTATATGAGTTTACTACCTTATAGATATATTTCATCTATTAGAGATAAGTTTTCTTATAGATAGACTTTTTTAGAGGTTAAGTTGAGCTATCCCTATAAAAGAGACAATACGTATCCATTATCATTAAGCAATTAATGATAAAGAAGTATTCCCAAATCTCCGATTTCTAGCTCTGGTATCTCCCCTAGATCGGCTAGTCTAAATCCATTTGTCTCCCTCAATCGGTGCTCTCTTTTGTCTAGCGCCGTTCTACCTCAAGTCGTTATCGTCCAACCTCCCTCCGACAGATGATTATCCTATCATGAACTAAGGTTCATAATAGTAAGCTGGAATGGCCCTGATGTGCGACAATAGTATTGGCACTTCGATTATTTTATGGACATGCTTGAAGCCAAAATAAGTAATCTAACAATTGCTTGTTTGTTGTTTTGAAGCCACATGTAGTTAGGGAACTATGGTCTGTTTTTCAGCTTCTAAAAGTGGATTTTGGGCCTGTTCTTTGCGGCTTCTAAAAGCCGCTTTTGACTTTTGCTACAGTAACTAACTTTTAAACGGAGTATTTTTTTAAGATGGAGTCTACAAGTAAATTGTAATACACGTTAAAAAACTAATATCTGTATCATCAAAAATCACAAGCGAGTATCTCTCTTTCCGCAATCTACATGCAAAACACCAAAAAGCCATCACCGTAGCCAAAGCCATCACCATGACCAAAAGAACAGGCCCTTTGGCTTTTGCTACAGTATCTAACTTTTAAACGGATTATTTTTTCAAGACGGGGTCTACAAGTAAATTGTAGTACACAATAAAAGTCCAACATTTATACAATCTAAAATCGCAAGTGATTATATCTCTGTCTGTAATCTTTATCGCAAACAGCTAAAATTCAAAAATTTCAGCCAAAAACCAGAAGTCACAGCCATATCAAACAGGCCCCTAATATATTCTTAGCTTCTTGCTAATTAGTTATTTGTAATAAATTCATCCCATGTTCTTTGCCTTGCTCTTGTTTCTTCTTAATTTTGTACTGTCCAGGATTTCTGAGGTTTTCTATTTGACTAAATGTTAACTCTAGGAAATAAAGTTCTATTCCCTAAGTTTCTATTCCCGCTCCTCCCACCGCAAGGTCCGCTAAACTGCTAAACCTTGAAATTTGTAGAGGCTGCTATGCATATATTGTTAAGGTAGACCTATTGCTAACTTGACAGTGGCTACTTTCAAGGTCATATCTAGAGGCCGCTATTTAGAACAGCGGCTAGTTTAGGAAATATGGTTATGTTAGATCTCAAAAGCATAGAACATCATTTATAGATGAACAAAATTTGCTCCCTAAAATGTCACTTATAAAAGAACAGAGGGAGTAATGAAACATTCAATCTAAGGGAACTAATCGTCCTAAAAATCCGAACTCATCTCTAATAATAGGGAAACTCTTTATCTTATAATGATATGACTTTTGTAATCCTAACAAATAGACTAAGTTTTCTTTTCCTTGTTCTGCCGCTCCCTCCCTTCTGCTGTAGAGGCTGCCCTGGCCAGGGCCATAATATCACCACCCATAACATTACACTTCTCCCAGTGAACATCCCGCCTTGAGCTGTTATGTAGGGTGACGTCATTTTTACTGGAAGGGCTGAAGATGGTGGCCAGGGCTGCAATCCTACGTGATAGGATTATAGTGTCAAGGTGTAAGAGCAGTGTCTTCTGTTGCGCATGAGGAGATCAGCAAAGCTTTGGTGATGGCAGGGGCAATGGATGATGTTAGGGTGCAGTTTGACACTAAGGAAGTTATCAATGGATTAGGGAAGCAAAGCGAAGCTACAGAGGAACACTGCATTGTGCCCTATTGTTGGAACAAATGCGTCGATGTTGCAATCTAGTTTGTGATTGCCTCTGTGATCCGCACCACAGATGCCATTGCCCTGGCCAGCTGTGCCAAGAGGACAACCGTGGGGTGCCTATTGGGCTGGCATCAGCCTTCTTTCACTGCAGTGAAATTAGTGACGATGCAACCTAGATGATGTGGCCATGGAAGGTATGGTTAGAGTCTTAAAGACAGCTCGGCTTGACAGCCAGGTTGCCTTGTGTCTGCCTGTGGCATCCGCCTTTAGGACAAGGAAACGTATCACCCTAACAATCCAATGTAATTTCTAATAATAAGGATTAAGGAATCTCTTATCTCCTAAAGATATGACTTATCTAATCCTAACAGATGGACTAAGTCGTTCCTTCTGTTTCTGCTCCCTTACATCCCTTCTCTTGCAATGGGTGTTGCCCTGGGCCCACACCCATAACAAGAGCACAGGGGCAGAAAAAAGTGAGGTTAAAAATATACTTGTAGCCCTAGAAGGTTCTTTCGTGGTAAAGTCAGGATTTTCTATGACTATGTAGAATAGAATGGTTTGGAGAATATTGATATTTGGTAGCTTTTACCTTTTAATTGTCGCCTTGCAATATAATCTGTTTTCACCTATAGGCGGTCAGGCGGGTGCCTGGGTGCCTAGTATCCAGACGCTATGATTAATATAAAATAAAAATTCCCCGAGCAGGATATTCATTATTATAGAATTATTAGGTATAAATCAGCAACCAAGGCGTTACGGGACTCAAAAAGAAAAAGGTTAGTGACTGGGCTCAGAATGGTGGACGACGATCGATAGCAGCTGTATGTTTGGAAATGTCAAACGTGAAGATGACAGTGCTTTAAAGCCAAGTGAGGCTCATGAACAAAACACAAGGAGCCACACCTCCCAGTATGCCATGATAACTTTGGCCCAAATTATCTGCTGAAGGTCTATGTGCTTGCCAGGGAGACTTTTTTTTTTTCATCTGTCACATTCTTTTGGTTTGGCACGCCTTCATTCCCTAAATTTTTTGGCAACTGTAGAGACACACCTCACGTCCAATATGGGGAGGTGACCTTCATATATATGGCCAATATGGTTGGGAATACAAGGAATACAATCAGGTATACATGGCAGGTGCTAATTATAGCTAATCACATATAGACCTGCCTAATATATCTAATACCCGCCCGCAGTCTAAGCGGGAGGATCCCGGACGCATAGACTGGACCTGAACTCAGTAAACAGTTGTACAGGAAGGCCCTTGGTCATGATGTCTGCGAACTGGTGAGAGGACGGCACATGAAGGACCCGAACTTGTCCCAGGGCAACCTTTTCACGGACGAAGTGAATGTCAATCTCAATGTGCTTCGTGCTTCGATGATGAACGGGGTTGGCTGTCATGAAGACAGCGCTGACATTGTCGCAGTAGACAACCGTCGCCGAAGTAATGGAGACATGGAGCTCCTGCAGGAGCTGGCGCAGCCAGCAACACTCGGCCACCACATGAGCAGCAAAGACGGCACTTCGGCCGCGACCGGAGCGGGAGACTGTGGTCTGACGCTTGGAGGACCAAGAAATCAGATTGTCGCCGAGGTAGACACAATAACCGGAGGTGGAGCGCCGAGAATCTGGGCAGCCAGCCCAGTCGGCATCGGAGTAGGCGACCAGTGACTGAACAGGGCCGACACCAATGTGGAGGCCGGAGGAGAGAGTGCCCTTCAGGTAGCGTAGGATCCGCTTGATCAACGAGAGGTGTGGCTCGCGGGGATCATGCATGAAGAGGCACACCTGTTGGACGGCGTACGCCAAGTCAGGGCGAGTCAGCGTGAGGTACTGGAGCGCATGGATCAAAAAGGCGGCCAGGGCGGCCGCCGAGGCGGCGCCTAGGCGGTGGGCGGCAGCCGCGACTTGGCCCCTCGACGGGTGGTTATGCGGCTGGGCGGTCGCAGGCGGGCGTAGGCGGTCAAAGGCGGGCGCGAGGCGGCGTCAAACCAGGCGGACGCGGCGGTGGCGCGGCGGCTAGGCGGTCGCCGAGGATGCCTAGGCGGGGAGGAGGCCGCCGGGAGGGGAGGAGGCTGCGTGGGAGGAGGCGGTGGGGAGGGCGTGGGAAGGAAGCGCGGGGGGGGATGCACCGGGAGAGGAGGCGACGGGGAGGCGGCGCGGGAGAGGACCGAGGAGGCGGCGAGGAGGGCGGAGGAGGAGGCGGGGGAGGACCGGACCACGGAGGAGATGTTGCGGAGACAGGGGCCGCGGAGAGTCGGCGGGAGTTGGATCTCGCCGCAGATCTTTGGCTCGCTCGAACCGCCATGCCTCGCTCGCTTTGGTCGCGATCTTTGGCTGCGCAGATTCTGGCGCTTCCTCGCCGCTCGCTTGACTCGCCCTCGCCTCTCGCTGTCGCTCGCCTCGCGTCGCGCTGCCGCCGAGCACTGAGCTTCTCCCGCCTCGCCTCCCTTCGCCGGATTATCCCGCACTTGTGTACGCACTTCTTCCTCTCGCCTCGCCCGCCCTCCCTCCGCTCGCCTTGGCCTCCTCCCCGGGCCCCTCGCCTCGGCCTCGTCTCTCCTCCGATCGGCGCTTAGGCCCCGCTTAGGCGGCCTAGGCGCTAGGCCCCTGCTTGCTGCCCGCCTAGCGCCTACTTGAACATTGCTGGAGCGCGCCAGCAAGGCTCCGGTATGTGGACAGATCAGCAACAGTAGCACCGGCGGTTGCGGACAGCTTGGCCTGAGTGTCAACAGGTGTCGACGTAGAGTGACACTCAGCCATGCCGGCGCGTTGAAGAAGCTCGACGGCGTACTGTCGCTGGGATAAGAACAGACCGTCAACGGAGCGAGTGACGGAGATCCCGAGGAAGTGATGGAGTGCGCCCAGGTCAGTCATGGCAAACTCAGAGTGGAGGCGCCCAATGACCTGCTGAAGAAATGCCGTCGAGGATGCAGTAAGGACGATGTCGTCGACGTAGAGGAGCAAGTAGGCGATACTGGTCCCGTCTTTGTAGACAAAAAGGGAGGTGTCGGAAGGCGAGGCGACGAAGCCGAGCTGGCGAATGTATGTCGCAAACGCCGGTACGGCTCGGGAGCCTCGCTTGTGCCGTAGAGGAGCGCCGCAATGATACACATGGTCGAAAGCAGGTCGACGGCACGAGGGTGCTGGCGATGACGGTCTCCTCCAGATGTCCATGGAGAAAAGCGTTCTTGACGTCCAGCTGATGGATAGGCCAGGCGTGTGAGGCAGCAATGCTGAGAACAGCCCGGATGGTCGCCGGTTTGACCACCGGGCTGAATGTCTCGTCGTAGTTGATGCCGTGGCGCTGGGAGAAGGCACGAACCACCCAGCGAGCCTTGTGGCGGGCAAGGGTACCGCCGGAGCAGCCGCTGGAGGAGCAGCAGGTGGTGGAGCAGCAGGCAGCACGGAGCCGCGAAACAAGATCGCGGGGTCGTCGGTCAGCTCCTCGATGAATCCTTGATGTGGCTGCCCAACAGCAGTGGACAAGGATGCAGGATGCACCGGCACTGTAGTACCTGCAAGCAGAAAATCCAGGTCACTTGGAGAAGACCCGGAGGGGTAAAGCCCGAAGGGAAAACAAGTCTCATCGAAGACCACATGGCGAGAGATGATGACGCGCCGAGTGGCCATGTCGTGGCAGCGGTACCCCTTGTGGGAGGAGGGATAGCCGAGAAAGACACAAGCTGTGGAGCGAGGGGACAGTTTGTGGCGAGCCGTGGCGGTCAAGTTCGGATAACAGAGACACCCAAAGACACGCAAGTGGGAGTACTCGGGAGGTTTGTTGTGGAGTAGAGTATATGGAATGGCGTGACGAACAGCAGAGCATGGACGCCTGTTCAGAAGGTATGTGGCTGTTGTGAGCGCCTGATGGATAAGTCTGTGCTGTGTCTGCTGTTTTGTTTGCTTTTGCTTTAGCATCTTAGACTAGCTTTTGCTTTAGCATCTCAGACTAGCATCTTTGCTTTTCCTTTTGCTTTAGTGCTTTTGCTTTAGCATCTTAGACTAGCTTTTGCTTTAGCATCTTAGACTAGCATCTTTGCTTTAGCATCTCTAGGACAGCATCTGCCTATAAATATGTATCCCCAACCCCTCAGGTTGGTATGGCTTTGTGAGAGAAATAAACAAGAAAATTGCCCCATCTCCAAGTGTCATCCTCTCGATGAGAGTAAGGATCTTGCTATCACCAAGAGCAAAAATCGAGCGTGTAACAGCGCCTCAGCCCAGTACTGAGCAGGCATGTGTGCATGGAGAAGCATCGTGCGGCTGATGTTGTTCAATGTGCGAAGAAGGCGTTCAGCCTTGCCATTTTGTGGAGAGGTATAGGGACACGAGAGGCGTAAATGAATACCACGGGAGGCAAAGAGAGTATGGAGGGTATTGTTTACGAACTCAGTGCCGTTGTCGGCTTGGACAGCTTTGATGGCAAGGCTGAATTGAGTGTGGACATAATTGCAAAAATTTGTAATATGTGTGGGAACTTCAGATTTGCGAATGAGGGGAAAGGTCCAACAGAAATGAGTGAAATCATCAAGTAAAACGAGATAATATTGATACCCAGATACACTGGCAACCGGGGATGTCCATACATCACAGTGAATAAGTTCAAAAGGCATGGAGCTAAAGGAACTAGAATCTGGAAAAGGAAGCCGCACATGTTTGCCAAGCTGACAAGAATGACATAGCAGGTGCTCTACTTTATTACAGCTTATGGACGCATTACGACGAAGAATGTCGATGGTGGCAGAGCTGGGATGACCAAGACGGTGATGCCAAAGGTCGGTGGAGATGGCGATGCTGGCGTGTGGAGCGGAAGACGCGGTGGGGAAGGTGTAAAGATCGCCAGCACTATTGCAGCGAAGCATCACGCGGCGGGTCGGGATATCCTTGACAAAAAAACCAAGAGCGTCAAATTCTATAGAGCAGTTGTTGTCCCTAGTAAACTGACGGACAGATAGCAGATTGCAGACTAGGGATGGGACAACTAAGACATTATTAAGATGAAAATTTGATTTTGGTGTATGAAGGACAGACTCGCCACGACATGAAATAGGAAGAGTTTGACCATTGCCAACGGTAATGGAAGAGTAAGGAGGGGGATGACGAGAAAGGAGTATACCATCCGAGGAGCTCATGTGGGAGGAGGCGCCGGAGTCCAGGACCCAGGGATGCTGGCCCTGGAGGTGCATCTGATTTAGGGCAGCAACAAGACCATCCTGGTTCCACATGGGAGCCTGTTGGGAGAAATTGAGGGGCGCAAATGTCGTCGGGGTCTGTCCAGGCGCGAAGGCCGTGTGAGCCTGAGGAGGAGGGGCGCCAAGCACACCGGGGCGCCAGCCGCTTTGTTGAGCCGAAGGAGGGCCCTGTGGCGCCCATGGATTGTAGCAAATCCAGGGGCCCATGGGCCAGATACATTCGCCAGCCAGTGGGACGCGCAGCGCTCGCGCCGCCGCGCCGCCGCTGCGCAGATCATTGTGCGCCCACGCCGCCCTTGCCCTTGCCGCCGCTACTGTGGCTACCGCCGCCGGCCTTGTTGCTGCTGCCGTAGCCGGTCACGTGTGGGTTGGGTGCACCTCCAGAGGTGGCTGTGGCAACGAGAGCACGACATCCGCCCGGGCTGGTGCAGCCAGACCCGGCGGTGGCTAGGAGGGCGGTGCTGGCGACCATCTTTTCATCGTTGGCGAGACGAAGCTCCTTGAGTGCCAGCATGTCATGGGCTCTGGCGAATGTGGGAAGTACAGCTGAGTTGGCGATATCATCGGCGGTGTTGGAGAGGCGAGGATTGAGGCCACGCAGAAGGGCGAGGACGAGCTGCGAGTCCTCCACAGGATGGCCGACATCGCGAAGGGCGGCGGCCTTGGTCTTCAGCCGCTGGCAGTACGCCGAGATGGTGCTGTCGCCTTGCACCATGGAGTGGAATTCGTTGAGGAGGAAGATGGCACGCGGCTCCCTGTTGGCGCGGAAGATCCCCTCAATGGCCACCCACAGATCGCGGGCGGTTGGGTCGGCGTCGTCCATGGCGAGGTCGAGGACGGAGTCGTCGACAGAGCCGGAGATCCAGCCCCGGACGCAGCACTTCGCGGCATCCCACTGAGGATCATCAGGTCGAGGGGGAGCAGAGCCATCGATGTGCGAGCGAAGACCGAACTTGCCGCACAGCGACTTGAAGAGGAACGCCCACTTGGAGTAGTTGGATTGAAGATCCAGCGTAATCGGGATGTGGGACTTGACATTGACGGTGGCGTAGGGGTGAACCACGATCGATGCAGCAGCACCGACGCCCATGGCACCCATCGTGGCAGTGCCGTCGGGGGGCATGGTGGGAGTGCCTGTCGCTGGCAGGGTGCCGGCACCGGTGGCCAGGGAGGAGGTGGAGGTGGCCATCGGAGATGGGAGAAGGCGATCAGGAAGAGGTCGCGCAGGGGAGGGAAGTGCGGAAAAGTAGGATCTGATAGGCTGATACCATGTAGAGACACACCTCACGTCCAATATGGGGAGGTGACCTTCATATATATGGCCAATATGGCTGGGTATACAAGGAATACAATCAGGTATACATGGCAGGTGCTAATTATAGCTAATCACATATAGACCTGCCTAATATATCTAATAGCAACTTGCCTAAAAATTGCTGTGGCTTCATTCTTAACAACAAATTTGCGTCTTGGTAAATGTGAACAAGAATTATGTCGCTATAATTCTCAGTTAGATCAGTAATTTAGGAACACTTTAATTTGTTCATTTTTAATATAAAGTGTCTTTTGCTCTTTTTTTAGGGATCGACATCCAATTATCTCAGTAATAAAGGAACATAGAACATTGGCAAAACTGTTGAATGGCACACTGGGGTCCATTTGCTCACGGGCTCAGTTGTGCAGCCAATCACAAAGGTACATCATGCATGGAAATTGGCTTCAGACATCAACTGCAACTGGCCGTCTATCAATGGAAGAGCCAAATCTTCAGGTTATTTAATTTTATCCATGTGTTTTGTATGATTTGTTTTTATTTCTAGCAATAACTGTCTGAACTATACTTTGTAGTGTGTTGAGCACTTGGTGGATTTCACAACAGCGAAGAATGATAAAGATTACACAAGCATGTCACTGGTTGATCATCATGAAATCAATGCCCGTGATTTTTTCACTCCCACTCAGGTATTCCTCATTCAGCCATTGTTTGCTTGTTGAATATGTTTTTCCTATAACTACCAGTACGATAGTTTCATGGCCTCTCTGTTTTTTTTTGGTAGGAGAACTGGTTGTTGGTAACAGCTGATTACTCACAGATCGAGCTGCGTTTAATGGCTCATTTTTCTAAAGATCCTGCATTGATTGAGCTTCTGAGTAAACCAGATGGTGATGTGTTTACTATGATTGCTTCAAGATGGATTGGTAAAGAAGAGTCCTTGATCTGTTCTAAGGAGAGAGAGCGCGCAAAAAGATTTATTTATGGCATCCTCTATGGAATGGGTGCCAACTCCCTTGCAGAACAACTTGAATGCAGCCCACAGGAAGCTGTGCAGAAAATTCAATGTTTTGAGAAATTCTTTCCTGGTGTTTCTTCATGGCTACATGAAGCTGTGGCATCATGTCGCCAAAAAGGGTAAGTTTGCTTTGTCGTAGCCATTTCTCTTCATTGATGTTAATCCAGAATTTAAAATTATGTCTGAAAATAATCTTATTATTCCAAACATGTTTTTAGGCATTTGTACGTTTTTCCTGGTAAGTTCCAAGGAAAATTGAGGAAAATCTATGATTACTTTGGTTGATCTTTTAATTGTAACTTCCTAGAATAAATCCCTATGACTACCGTTCTTTGTCTGTTAACCTGACAAACATGTTAGGATCACTGTTCATGATAACTAAGTGTACGTGCGCATATAAACACATCGACTGTTGTGGACACATTTGTGGGGAAGACATACTGGCGGCAACCGAAGCCGGGGAGCTCCAGGCTGGCGGATGTTGGGTCAGCTGCAGTCAGCAATGGACGGGGGACAATATCATCCGACAATGCTGTATTGGAGAGGGAGCCGGGTAGCTCTACTACTGCAGTCAGCAAGGATCTCGGGATGGAAGGAGTCCAGGACTCGGATTGAGTTCCTCTTCGTAAGATAGTAGTATTAAGAAAGTCCTTTACTTTCTTAATCTAAGCGCCTGTTATATAAAGGCTAGCTATGTATTCGGTTGAAGGCAATAAAGAACATTTTATCTCTAAACCGGTTAGCTCTGGGTCAGAGCCTCTTCGGAGGGCGATCCCCAGCTCTCCTAGATTACCATCTCCTACCATAACATCGACATGGATTCACAGATAAAGACAAGAGACTGAAACATGTATGCAGGTGGACACAGATACACAAATATCGACAAGGATTCACAGACATGTGCCTGCCTACACTTACACAAATGTTCTGGGGGTCCTCTGATATTGCATGTTCTAATGCACAAGCCTTTGCATACATATTCTGTATCATATCAATTCCTACACAAACATAGGCATGAATTCACAGACATGTGCATGTCCACGCTGACAAATGATCCAGGAAGTCATCTGATATTGCATGTTCTTATGCACAACCCTTTACATACATTATTTTGTATCATATCAATGTCTGTCTTTCAGTTGCATACAATTCTTATCTTTTTGAATAATGTTTCTTATCATATATCACTATAATGTTCTTATCAATAAATATGTGTGCTTTCACCACATATTTATGCATTCACATGTGTAAAAGAGAGAATTTATGGGGCATGGATCCTCCACTCCATTTTCTTTAACTACCTGCAAATTAACACTTAAGGGAACATCAAAATTATTATCACTTGTTAGATATGTGGAGACCTTGATGGGCCGAAGACGTTTTCTTACGAAAATTACAGTTGGAAATAGCAAAGAGAAAGCTAAAGCACAGAGACAAGCAGTAAATTCTATTTGCCAGGTAATAGAGCATTCATCCTGCTTTAATATATTCAGTGTTATCTTCTGTTATGCCCTTTATTTCATTGTTGCTGTTTACTCTTTCAATATGTGCGAGTAGTGGTCTTTAGGGCTACGGACGATGTAGGGGGTTGTTGTTCAGTAATAATGTAGGAAACTAGATTAGACTCTTTAATCTTGTGCAAGTAATTTTGAACTAGAGTTTGTTTATATATTAGGTTGCAAGTTGCTAGTTTCATTGTATTGAAGCACTAATGCACTATTGTTCCCAGGGTTCTGCCGCTGATATTATCAAGGTGGCTATGCTTAAAGTTCATTCTGTAATTACCAATAGAAGTAACACAGTTGATTCCATGGATGGGCTGATGCGGAACTTTTCAAATATCAGAGGGCATTGTCGCCTTATTTTGCAGGTATTTTGCAAAGCAGGCATCAAGTACTCATTTTCCTTGATCGTTCTATCCATATGCTTGTTAAATATGAATGATTAAAATCACGTTTTGCGTTTTTAGGTGCATGATGAACTGGTGCTTGAAGTTGATCCGTGTATGGTAGCAGAGGCTGGTAGGCTGCTACAGATAAGCATGGAGAATGCAGCTTCACTCTTAGGTATCACTTTTAATCTGATCTTGATGATATTGGTTCATTTTCATTTTCAAACTGAAAATTGAATTGCTGTTTGTTTCTTGTTCCAGTACCTTTACGCATTAAAATAAAGGTTGGAAAGACATGGGGTTCTCTTGAACCGTTCCAACCAGAGCCTTGATGCAATGATGAATGCCATTTTGGACTAATCTCCCAGGAAATCATCTTTTCATCATCTGTTAAGGCTAATATGCCGTTGCAATCAGAAGGCTGAGGAAGTTCTCACAGGCATCTCTGAAGCCACGTTTCATCTACCAAGTTCAATGCCACATTGGCTTGAACTTGCTGTAGCACGAATGATCAAGCAGGTTACAGAAATGTATCCATTATTGCATACCTTCTCTATTTTGATTTTTAAAATTAATCTACTTTTTCTCCTTTTTTGGATGTCTCTAAAACTTGAATTGAATCAGGTCCTGGTTTCTGGTTCTCCATCAGATGGGCCTTCGGTTGCTTTGGCTAGATTTCGTGCCTTGAACTCGAATCGATGTGAAATCAAGGGTACAGGGATCGGGTACATTATTGAGGACAACAGAACGAGGGGCGAATGGTTATGGATTCTGCGGTGCACTATGCAGCCGATTCTGTCATTCAGAAATCATTCACAGATGCTGTCGCAGGGAATTTGTCAAGAGGGCATCTCAGAGGATATCGACTGAGCATGCAGTCCTTGAAGGTTCTTACATATTTTGTAAATAGATTACACTCGAAGAGCAGAGCAGATTTCTTTTGCGCCCCCCCCCCCCCGGGGTCGCTGTCATCAAAATGTACGTAGTAGCGTTGAATGACATAAGATCTGTACGGAACAATACGGAAACGGATTTATTTCCTTGTAGTATTGAGTTCTATTGACTATTGAGCGCACTGCACTCAGGCAATCGTTTCGGGGTAAGTTGCTGATAGGAAACGTATCTTGTATTTTTCACATGCTGCCAATTTGCAAGCTCAAGTTTTGCGTAGGCATTGCTATGCTCAAATTTTTTTTTTTGAGCGAAGGCTATGGTTTAGCGGCCATTTTACTTCTGTATTTCATCCTCACATTTGACGCATTCCTTTCCTGGGTCCCATATTCAATCAACGAAGTGTCTATATTTGCGAACTTTTTGTTGAAAACCAACAATGATTTTTTTAAATAATCTATTTTTTAGTCGAAAATACGGAAATATACCTGTGATTATATTATTTGTAAAATTAGTCTTTTGTTGTTGAATGGTTAGACGACTGGAGCGTATCATCTAACTATTAGACAATAATAATGCAGTCATCTAACTATTGGGCACCATTAATACAATTGTCGAATTGTTGGCGACAGGTTTTAGCCGTCTAATCATTGGATGACTGTAGCTTTCAGTCGTTGAATGGTTGGGTGACTGGATGGTTTATATAAGAACTCAGTGGTAGTTGCCCCCTTGGCCGAGCGAGAGAAAGAAAGAAAGGGGGAGAGGAGAGGAAAGCAAAGAAAGGGAAAGGAGAGGCAGAAGAAGAGAGGGAGGGAGAACAGGACAGAAGATTCGTTTGCGAGATAATTTTTTTATCTTTTATTATATATCTTTTTATAATTTGTTTAGTGTACATAATAGTATAAGTAGTACTTATAAAAAATTGTAGTTAGAGAAAAAATGAGTAAATCAGAATCATGTTAATTTGTGTGCAAGTAGCACCTGCAGCAAAATGTAGTTATAGAAATAAGTAGTAAATTAGAATCTTTTTAATTTATAATAATATAAGAAGCATTCGTATAAAAGTTTAGTTAGAGAAGAAAGTAGTTCGTGAGGGAGAAGTAGTGTTGTTTATGAGATGTACTATAGCAGTAACGGTGTTGTGTTGGTGCATGCATGATTGACTAATATTCGGTAAATAAATAGAAAGTCAGTTAGTTGTAGTGGGTACTCTAGTTGAGTGCATGAGAAGGGTAAATGGTTTGTATGGACTAATTAATTTAAGTTAGTGTCAGAGTTAGATAATGCTCGGTATGGAATACCTCGGCGTTCGGGTTGAATCAGAATAGTGTAGTGCACGTTCATTATGCTTGTGCCTTAGGGATTGAATGACGCCTTATTCATGCGGTAGTGCAGTTGGTCAAGATAGACGAATGTACGAATGTAAATTACAGTACATGAATACTTGCATATCATGTGGTGCTGACTAGTTGCATTATTGAAAATATTTATAGGTAGACTTCAGTCATGCCGACACCCTCTATATTGAAAGTGCATTATGGTGTTGGCACCATTCGTGAAGGTCTGCACGGTGTTGACTTGAGCAGTTTTTCGCAAGCTACTCTGGTACACCCGAACGGCGAGAATGCTCTTATTGTAGAGGCGATGCATTGGCTGACTCGTAACTTCTCCTTGGACCCTGAGGTGTGTAGCGTTGTCATACAAGGGCTTTGAGCATGTCTCCCACGCAGATTAGATGGGAGTTGAGAAGAATGATGCGCATGGCTGTATGGGAGGGCTTTCTGGAAGGCTACTAGCGCCGTAAATATGAGTATGTGCTACTTGTGCAAGGATGCCCAAAAGAAGTTGTATTGGGTCCTGCCAATAGGTATCGTTCGAGTAGTAGGAGCAGTTTGGGCACCCAACATGTTGGTGAAGAAGAGACTCCGGAGGCAGGTGTTTCGAAGGGTGCAGAGGATGTCGCTCGTGACGAGACTAACACGGTAAATGCATTAGACAAAGATTGGTCACTGCATGACGAAGGAGAATATAGGGAGTACATAGTGTGTCAAATAGGAAGCGATGACCAAATGGCCTGGGTTGAAGAGTAAGTTGTGCAATAGGACAACAAGGATAGTTCCGATGACGATGAAGCTCCCATCCTATAGGAATGGAACAGATTTGACGTCGAGGGTGTAGTTGCGCATGATGAGCACGAATCACCGTGGGATTACCATACCACAGAGGTCTGGTTGCACTCAATATTTGCTGATAAGGCATCCCTGTAAGATACCATTAAGCTATGGGCAATGTCTATGTAGAGGACGTTTCGGGTTGTCAAATCTAGT
This sequence comes from Melocanna baccifera, assembly GCA_036346265.1. NCBI lineage: Eukaryota > Viridiplantae > Streptophyta > Magnoliopsida > Poales > Poaceae > Melocanna > Melocanna baccifera. The sequence continues at coordinate 5,454,764 of CM070708.1, forward strand.
CAGGAGCAGTACACCGTCAAGTGCGAGTAGGCCGGTTGTCCTTGCCTAGTGCACGAGCATAGACTGAAGTATAAGACTCACTAGCTCGTCTCGAAGGTGGAACCGTACTCCTGCGTGCTCAACAGTGTTTTGCCGAGACATTGTAATCTAACCTCGACCTTCATAGCTAATTTGATGTATGGAGAGATAGTGGAGAGGAAGGACTTTGAGGCAAATCACATCATAGTGGCTATCGAGAAGAAATGCAACTACAAGATTAGCTATGCGAAGGTGTGGTGTATGAAGCAGAAGGCTTTCGAAAGACAGTTTAGGTCATTCGAGGCAGCGTACAACAACCTTCCTCATATGCTTTGGGTGCTAAAGGACAAAAATCCGGTCATGTACATTGCTTTGAAGGATAAGCCATCTACAACACCGCCAGGTTTTGTGGTATTGCAGAGGACCTTCTTAGCGTTCGGTGCATGCATCGAGGTTTTCAGGCATATGTTGTTTGTGATCTCAGTTGATGGGACCTTTTTGACCTGGAAATACAAGGGGGGCAGATCCTTACAGCCATTGGAATTAACGGGAACAATCAGATTCTGGCGTTGGCCATCGCATTTGTTGAAAGAGAATTACGATGGTTGGTTGTGATTCCTTCGACATGTGAGGGTGAGAATTGTTGGAGCTCGTCCTGGTGTGTGCGTAATCCATGATCGCCATACTGGGATACTGAAGGCCGTAAGAACACTGCAGCAAGACTTGGAGGAGTCGTTCCCATGGCTAGATATGAGGAGCAAATGGTGCTTTCGCCATATGGAGGCCAACTTCTTCAAGCAGTTCCCAAAGCAACCGTTGGTGAAGCTATTCAAGAGGTTTGCTATGCAGAATCAGCAATGCAAATTTGACGCTTTATGGGCGCTGTTAGATGAGCACAGCAGGAAGCACGTGGACGAGAGGAACAAAGGGCCGGCTATTGCTGGGGCGGCACAAACCGAATACCTCACACCGCTGCCAGAGTCCGAACCTGCTGGTCTAAGGAGGAGGGCCTCGAAAATCATCAAGTGCTTCTCTTACTGGATTGTGGCCGAGCCATTGGAGAAGTGGTCCCTTCTGCACGACACGGACATCATAAGGTACAACATAGTGATGACTAACCTTGACGAGGTGTACAACTAGATTCTCAGGGGCCTTTGTTCTCAGCCCCTCGTCATCATTGTGGAAGGTGTTCTGCACATCACAATTAGCTATTTCAGAGAGAGGCATGCAAATGCAACACTTCATGCCGCCAACCCACAGACATCATATTGTGCGAAGATTACAGCGTATATGCAAGCAAAGACAGAGAAGGTCCAGTTACATATAGTGTACGTGATGGGCAATACAAAGCATCGTTTCGACGTGCTCCTCCGGGATAAAGCTGGATTTGGCACAGCTCGTTCTCTTGTCACCCGCGAGGTATGCCTTAGAGATCATATGAACCAACCTAGCTATATGTGCAACAAGCCAAAGCTCTTACACAAGCCATGCTCTCATGTTCTCACCGCATGCGGGATTGTGCACATGGACCCTTCGAACTTTATGTCCAAGTATTTCTTAAAGAAGAGGGTGGCGTAAGCGTGGTTTGGCGAGCTTAGGGGGTTCAGGGTTGTGGGTAACTTTGCCTCCTTGGTTATCACAAATAGGACCTAGATTTCAGATGTTGCCACGCTGAAGGGTGGGAAGGGCCATCGGTAGAGTCATCGGATTACTAATGATATGAACGAAGTGCAAGCTAGGGCATTGAGTAGGCGCTGTGGGCGCTATGGTCAGGAGGGCCAAACAGCCAGACAATGCAAGACATCTACTAAGGAGTAGGCACACCGGTATAGTTTATTGTACTACTTCTTCGAGTGTGCAAAGTGGGAGCATTATTGGAAATCAGTGTATATTGTGATCTCCACTTGTAATATTCCTTGTAATGTTTATGTAAATGTTGTGGTACTATCCTATCCTATTTTCATTTCATGTGCATAGTGTCGTAGCACTTGTGTCATTCGTTGCACGTACTGTTTATATAACTATTGTGGTACTGTCCCTTTTTCGTTTGTTTTCAAAGTAGTGATATGTCGAACCCGGATTTCACAATCCAGAATTATCTGTGATTCCACTGCACTATTCCCCTGAATCACTAGATAGTGTTTACAGTTACAACACTGAACATCAAAACTACATATCATGTGAAAGCGTAAATGTATTAGTAGACTTACTCATGAGCCGATCAAGCCGAAATCAATAAAATGCAGAACGAAAATGGAAACTTCACGCAGGGGGGACCCTCAGGACATGCCCACAGACAGCCAACTGGGGTTCACGACCTAGTTCTTGGCCTCATCGTCTTGAATACTTGTTGACGCCCTTGGATGATTGCAGGGCTTGTATTTCTCCTTCTAACTTACCGAATGATTGTAATTAAGCAATAGTGAGTACAGAGGTTCTCAACAAGCCACCACATAGAATGCAGTAATAATAGATGAAGGGCTAAACAAGGAAGGCTTAAGGTTCTTTTATTTGTGTGGTGCTACTATTGTGAAATACAGATATAGAGAGTACCTAAGACTTAGCCATTTTAACTGAAATAGAGTTTTCTAAAGTGTGTGAAATATTGCAATAAAAGTAGCACATATTCTATCCACTGTTACATGTCACCTGCACCATATGCTAGTTTCTAATATCATACACTTATTATCATCACTGGGACCGATCGCCTAGGGCAACACAAAGACCAAATTTTCATCCCACCCACAAATTTTTTTGAAATAGAACTATATCTATGTAAAGTTTCTAACGTCCACCCATGACTGTGAATATGGCTATTTGAATAGTTTATACTCTGCAGAGGTTGTACATCTATACCCACAAGATATGATTGTCCTATAATGTCGGCCATTATATGCTTCTGTAGGCGTGCGACTAAGTAATCATAACAAGGCTGCTACAATGCATCCTTCTAATGAGGTTACATCTACTTAGGACTTTCTTCTGTAGGATGCGACCATTCATCGAGAAGTTTCCCTCTTGAGCCGTCACGGTAGAGACGGGGATGAGATCATCCTTTCCTTTGTATATGTGCAAACCTTCACATAACCACGCTAGGAGTACGCAAATTAGTTAGCCCTGCCTATAATTTGCCAGCTTGTGGTTGTACTATTATACACTGAGAGGTCATCACAAGATTCAGTCATTAGAGTTATTTGGACGGTTCTACCATACTCCATACTCTCATGCATCCACTACACCACACCCCCGAACCATCCGTCCAGATAGTTAAACAATTTGAGATTTTTGGGAGCATAAAATATCCATATTACAATATAGCAGCCATTCTCCAATAATGACTACCCAAACCAAGTTTTCATGTTAAAATGATGCTAGGGCAAATTAATGCCCTTGAGTATCTAAGTAGTATTAAGTAGAGCGTATAATTGTAGACTTATTTTTAAAAGTTACTATTATAGTTTTCCTAGGGTGACAAGTTTCATGTTCAAACCCAAGGAGTAGGATATAATTAAGCAATACTCATAGGGAATTATCTATGAACAATGCGAACATAATTTGCAATAATAAAGTAAAGCATGCAATTTGATCCTTTCAAATAAAATACTTGCATTCAAAAGGTAGGTGAAATATTATCAAAGTGATGACTTGCCTTGTTCAATTTACTGTGGCCTTGATCATACTCATAGCCTTCTCAGTTGATTGTCTTGCAATCTCAGTCTTCGTCTCTAACTGACCTTCGATCCCGCTTGATCATTTACTTTCTTTGAGACTTCGAGTTCTAATTACGTGATAAACAGCTTAATCCAAATAAATCCAAATAACTCTAAAGCCTAAATAAATCCAAATAAATTCAATCATGCTTTATAATGAATTAGTGTTTGAATTGAGGTGAGTTTTAGGATGTGTAGGGTATAGATGGATCCAAATGGGGTTTGAGCGTAGTGAGAAATGACGGAGGGAAATCTACCGAGACGAACATCAAGGAAGGTTCATGATAAAAGGAATATTCATGAGAATATTCCATTTTAGGTTCAAAGATGGCTAGGCATAGTCGATTGTGGAACACCACAGCTTGATCTGTTATTTAATAATTTCTTCTATTATTCTTACATTTATTAAGGATGTTCCATGAGTCTAGTTAGACCTACGAACAGATGTTTGAGTTTAGCTAGGTATTATTTGTCCAATGTTAACTTTTAGGGTATAAGGCATATGTTACATACGCAATGTATACCATTTAGCTTAGCGAATTAACCTTATGGTTCATATTGCTAGCAACTCGGGATGTATTATTTTATATGGTCATAATATTACCTTGTTCATTAAAATGTAGATTGGCACGAGGTGGTTGTTATTATTATTATTATTTTAATGACTGATGACGACCCCAGGGGTCATTGTATTTTGATTGATGCATGAAATTATATTTTTAACGTGATCTTTCTATTAAAGATGCACTTTTTGAATAAAGGTCATCGTTATTTTATGTATCCTTAGTCGTTACCCAATATAGATTATGTCTAGAAATAAATTCGTTTGTTATATGAAATTATATTATTTAATTAAATAAACCGCTAAGATTTATTTATCAGCAGCATACTAATGGCAAGGGTTACATTTTATTCATGTCCTTCTAATTTAAATGTGTATTTCATTTCAAGTGATCACGACACATCAGTTAATTAATTTAATGAAGTGGCTTGATTTGTTATTAACCTTAAATAATCCTAATTATCTATGCTTGCAACATTTATACTTTTATCGTCACTTCTGGCTTAGACTTGTATTTTAATTTAAGTAGCAATAACATATTGGCTAATTTCTTTATTTCTAACTCAGTCAACATTTTAGTTGAGGTCCTTACGATATTCAAACATTTACACGGATATATATATATATATATATATATATATATATATATATATATATATATATATATATATATATATATATATATATATATATATATATATATATATATCAATAGTCTATTTCTAGCATTTTCATTTACAGATAATTATTAATGGTGCAGTAGTTATTTTAAGCCTTATTTAATTACATGCAAGGTCATCCTTAATTTCAAATCTTAGTATCTCCGGTTAAATATTAGTGAGTTAGTATTAGAGTATTTCCCTTAGTTATTTAATAACCATAAAAAAAGAGGGAACCTCATGACCTTTAGGACATACTGGTAATGTCTATGACTTGTATGGCTTAACCTCACATCACTCTTGCTACGTGTTATTGATTCAAGATTCTAATCTTTATGCATGTTTTAGTTTATCTGATCCCTATTTTATGGAAGAAATTAGTCTAGACATGTTTTCCCACATTAATTTCTAATTGGAAATGGGAGCAGATGCTGACATGTGGGTCAGGAGGGGTTTTTAGGGCCCACTTGTCATAAGAGGGGGAGGAGGAGAGAGAAAGAAACAGAATGGGGGAGTGGCTCTGTTTTGGCCGAATAGAGGGGAAGTGGGGGCGGTGGCGCACGGCTTGTGTTGTTGGTGGCGACAGCAAGGGATGGCCAGAGGGGGGAGTAGGTTGGCATGCAAAACAAGATCCCGAGGAGGTGAGGAAGGTAGTGGAGGAGGTAGCTCAGCCCGGGATGGCGTAGGGCAGCTTGGGCAATGCCTGAGCTGCCAGCAGCAAGGGTGGAAAGAGGCGGCGGCGTCGTAGTGGGAGAGAAGGGGAAATAGGGGAAGCACGAGCGGGAGAGGATGAAGGGGACACGTATCATTCAGACCACAGAGGTAGGGAAGCTCCTGGGAGGGCTGGCAACATGGATGGGTGGCGGCCTAGGCACGCTCACGGTGCCGGCAAACTGGGATGGAGGGAAGCCACAGCCAGTGCTTGGGGAAGCCTCAGGGCATCAAGGATGTGCTCCCATAGCGTGCAATTGAACCGTGGCGCTTCAACGAAGAAGGGGCGGCGGCAATGGCGGTGCTCATCCAAAGGCGGGGAGGACAAGCATGTAAGCAAGTAATCCGGACATGGAATACTGAAAGCTTGTGTGACCGAGTCATGCGGAAGAAATAACAGAAGCGGAAATACAGTACGCAAGTTTGTTTTCGTCAGTAAACTAAATAACGTTCAGGTTGTTTGCATGTTTACCGTAGTGTGCGGTTTGCACGTTTGAATCCTATTTGTGCGGATCTCGCACAGTTAGTTAGCTCTTTGATTCAACTCTATATTAAGCATGTATTTTGATGCAGTTAAGCATCCCGAGCAATAACATCATTCATCCAAATATCCTGCTGTCTTCAGTGCTTCCAGTTTTATCTCTGAATATTACTGTAGCACTTCCGAAACGCACAGGTGGTGCAGTTCGGGATTTCCTCTGAAGATCGCTCGGTGTGGGTGAATCCTAGGCTCTATATCCAACATTTGGTATCAGAGCAGCAGGTAGATCACCTGAGGATCATTGACTCTGCGGAATGGCGATGATTCCACAATCGGCGGCGAAGGATGGCGGCGGTGGGTCGTTTCAAGCGCCGAAGTTGAACTCCGGAAACTACGCGGTATGGGCAGTGAGGATGGAGGCGATCCTCGATGCCCAGGGTGTATGGGAGGCAGTGGAGCCGGCGGAAGGAACTCAAGTGATCGCGAAGAAAGACAAGACGGCTCGGGCATACATCCTGCAGTGTATTCCCGAGTCAATTATCCTCCAAGTGGCGAAGAAGAAGATAGCGAAAGAAGTGTGGGAGAGCATCAAGATGAGATATTTGGGTGCAGATCGCGTGAAGAAAGCCCGATTACAAACCCTGAAGAGTGAGTTTGACGCCTTGCAGATGGGAGAAAATGAGACCGTGGATGATTTCGCAGGTAAACTGATTGCTTTGTCCAGAAAATTCGATTCAGTTGGTGAAACAATTGAAGATTCGTCTCTCGTCAAGAAATTGCTTGACTCCATCCCCGACAAGTTCTTCACTGTCGTCACCGGGATTGAGCAATTCTATGACCTTGAGACGATGGCGTTTGAAGAGGCAATCGCAAGGTTCAAAGCTTATGAAGAACGGGCAAAGACACGGGGTCTCTTCGGCAGCAACCAAGGCCAGTTATTGCTGTCTCACACCGACAAGCAAGCTCGGTACATGAATGATGCAGTAGAAGCTCGAGCAGGTGGCAAAGGGCGTGGTTTCTACGCTCCAGAGCGTGGCAGATGGCGCGGACGAGGGCGCAGCCGTGGACGATTTGGCCGCTGGACGTCACGTTCAGAGGGTGCAGGCAATGCTCACATTGTTGGCAACAACACCCGTGACAAAGGTCATATCAAATGTTACAACTGCAAGAACATGGGACACTTTGCTTCCGAGTGTCGGAGCAAACGGCGTGAAGACGAGGCGCATCTAACCTGCGCTGAGGAACCAGCACTGATGTTGGCAATATCTCAGGAAAAGGTGGCCAATGATCAGGAAGTGCAAGGAGTCATATTACTGAATGAAAAACGGAAGATGCAGGAAAGGTGTCCAGGCAACAAGAAAGAAACAGCTGCTGATATCTGGTACCTAGATAATGGTGCTAGTAATCATATGACAGGCAGCCGTGAAAAGTTTCAAGACTTAGATGAGACCATCACTGGAAGAGTCAGCTTTGGAGATGGTTCTACAGTCCGGATCAAAGGCAAAGGAACAATAGTCTTTACTTGCAAAAATGGAGATCAGAAGGTGTTTCGGGAAGTCTACTATATTCCTGAGCTTTGTAGCAATATCATGAGTCTCGGTCAGATGACTGAAGATGGCTATGAAGTGCATATGGTTGGTGAAAACATGAAGGTGATTGATAAAGGAGGAAAACTGCTGATGCTGGTAAAGAGGAATCAGAACCGCTTGTAAAAAATAATGCTGCAGACAACAAAGGCAGTGTGTCTATTATCTAACCTTGAAGATCCAACCTGGTTGTGGCACGCGAGACTTGGGCATGTCAACTTCAATGATCTGAAGCTCATGGGAGAGAAAGGTTTGGCTGTTGGAATACCTACTCTGTCCAAGCCAGATAGAATATGTGAGGCGTGTGTAATTTCAAAGCACACCAGACAGCCATTTCCTCGTCAGGCTAGCTTCAGAGCACAGAAGCTGTTGGAACTCCTCCATATGGACATTTGTGGGCCAATTACACCATGCACACTGGGGGGAACAAATACTTCTTGCTAATCGTTGATGAATACAGTTGGTGGATGTGGGTGTACACACTGGCAACGAAAGCCGATGCATTCCAGGTATTCAGAAAGTTTAGGATTTTGTCGAAAAACAAAACTGGGCACAAAGTCAGGACCCTACGGACGGATAGAGGAGGAGAATTCTTATCTGCAGAATTCATTCGATTCTGTGAAGACACAGGCATTGAGAGGCACTTAACTGCTCCCTACACGCCCCAACAAAATGGGGTGGTGGAACGTCGGAATCGCACTGTAATGGGAATGGCAAGATCATTGTTGAAGAGTATGAATGTGCCGGCAAAATTCTGGGGAGAGGCAGTGAGACATGCTGTCTATCTGTTGAACAGGCTCCCAACCAAAGCATTAGGTGACTGCACTCCATTTGAAGTTATGGAGGGAAGAAAACCACACCTGGGACATCTTAGAGTGTTTGGCTGTACTGCATTTGCAAAGAACACAGCACCACACATAAAGAAGCTTGAAGATAGAAGCTCAGCTGTGGTGTATTTGGGTGTGGAGGAAGGATGCAAAGCTCATCGACTATTTGATCCAAGTCGTGGTAAACTCCAAGTTAGTAGGGATGTTATATTTCAAGATCTCAGATGGAGTTGGATTGCTGCAGGCGATAAGGAGGTAGAGCCACCTGAATTCATAGTATTAGACAAATACTATTCAGGTGAAGCTGCTGCAATGGCAGAATCTGGAGTAGATTTATCACCTGGGACAGAAGAAGTGGCAGCACCTATTGCAGAAATGGAAGTAGGAAGTTATTCCTCTCTGGTTGATATAGAAGTGCAGGCACCAGAAGCAGCAAGTCCATATACACCAATGAGCAGTGGATCAACAACACCAAGTTCGGTGCAACCCTCACTTGAGTCTCATGATGGTCCAGTAAGATACAGATCACTTGCCGATATCTATGCCCAAACTGAAGAAATAAGTGGAAATTATGAAGAAGAAGAAACTTTGATGCTGGGAGTATCTGAAGAACCAACAAGCTTTCGAGAGGCAGTAACTGAAGCCTGCTGGAATGAAGCAATGAGAGAGGAACTCAGGTCCATTGAGAAGAACAATACTTGGTCTTTAACTGATCTCCCACCAGGCAAGAAACCCATCGGTTTAAAATGGGTGTTCAAGTTGAAAAAGGACTCTGAGGGGAAGATTATTAGGCACAAGGCAAGATTAGTAGCTAAGGGGTATGTCCAGAAGGAGGGAGTTGATTTTGATGAAGTTTTTGCACCGGTTGCAAAACTTGACACCATCCGGGTTATATTAGCACTTGCTGCAAATAGAGGATGGAAAGTGCATCATTTAGATGTAAAGTCAGCATTCCTAAATGGTGAATTGGAAGATGAGGTTTATGTCATACAGCCGGAAGGTTTTGAGGTGAAAAATCAGGAACATAAGGTGTACAAGCTGACTAAAGCTCTTTACGGTCTGCGACAAGCCCCCCGAGCATGGAACATTCGGTTGGACAGAAGCCTGAGGGAACTTGGGTTCAGTAAATGTCCCCAGGAGCAAGCCTTATACAGCAGATGGGAAGGAGAAGAAAATGTGACTGTTGGAGTTTATGTAGATGACCTTATTGTGACAGGAAGCAGTCCTAAGGAGGTGCAGAAGTTTAAGCAGCAAATGATGAGTGAGTTTGAGATGAATGATCTGGGACTCCTCTCATACTATTTGGGAATTGGGGTGGAGCAGCAGCAGAATCGAATTCTGCTGAAACAATCGGCTTATTCACAAAAGGTACTATCTCAATTCGGTATGGAGGATTGTAATGCTACAAAGTATCCCATGGAGCCCAAGATTCAGCTGCACAAGGATGTAGAAGGGACATCAGTTGATGTCACAGAGTATAGATGAGTAATTGGGTGTCTCAGGTATTTGCTAAATACCAGACCCGATTTGTCGTATGCTGTGGGAATTGCAAGCCGATACATGGAGAGGCCAACAATTTTGCACCACAAAACTATCAAGCAAATTCTCAGATACTTGAAGGGGACTATTCACTTTGGGCTAATCTATGAGAAGGGACATCAAGAAATAGGCATCTGTGGATATTCTGATAGTGACCTGGCTGGAGATCTCGAGGGAAGGAGAAGCACCAGTGGGATGGCATTTTACTTCAATGGAAATCTGGTGTCCTGGAACTCTCAGAAGCAGAAAACAGTAGCTTTATCATCTTGTGAGGCCGAATTCATGGCAGCAACAGCTGCTGCTTGTCAGGCGCTGTGGTTGAGAAGTCTAGTTGGAGAACTCACAAGGATGGAGCAACAGCCAGTGACTTTGTTTGTGGACAACCGCTCAGCAATTGCTCTCATGAAAAATCCTGTATTTCATGGTCGGAGTAAACATATAGATACAAGATTCCATTTTATAAGAGAATGTGTAGAGAGGGGACAGATCAAAGTAGAGTTCGTCCACTCGGGAGAGCAGCGGGCTGATATTTTGACAAAAGCGCTGCCAGCAGTGAAACTGACAGCTATGCGCCAATTACTTGGTGTCAAGGAATTGGATCCATGTCAGGATTAGGGGGGAGTATGTAAGCAGGTAATCCGAACATGGAATACTGAAAGCTTGTGTGACCGAGTCATGCGGAAGAAATAACAGAAGCGGAAATACAGTACGCAAGTTTGTTTTCGTCAGTAAACTGAATAACGTTCAGGTTGTTTGCATGTTTACCGTAGTGTGCGGTTTGCACGTTTGAATCCTGTTTGTGCGGATCTCGCACAGTTAGTTAGCTCTTTGATTCAACTCTATATTAAGCATGTATTTTGATGCAGTTAAGCATCCCGAGCAATAACATCATTCATCCAAATATCCTGCTGTCTTCAGTGCTTCCAGTTTTATCTCTGAATATTACTGTAGCACTTCCGAAACGCACAGGTGGTGCAGTTCGGGATTTCCTCTGAAGATCGCTCGGTGTGGGTGAATCCTAGGCTCTATATCCAACAAAGCATTCTGGTCAGCTTAGCGCGCGAGACTGCAATTAACTGGGAAGGCAAGTTGGCGACCCCTGAGGACACACCATGACACACTCAGCTCAGGGAAAGACTAGTTGTGGTGTCCAAAATGGCGCGGGGGCACCAGCAGACGTGCAGCTATGGTGGCAGCGAGGTGAGCCTTGGGCTCTAGGGAAGGAGGAAATGGGAGGGTGCAGGGAGGCCTAGCGGAGGTCAGAGTAGGGCTCAGCATAGAGCAGCGATGTGACCATGGTGCGGTTGGCATGGTTTTCCGTCCTGGTGCATGCGCAACGAGGTGGCCATGACAAGGGATGGTGACGGTGACGTGCAGGCGGGGACATGACGGAGGTAGGTTTGTGTGCACTATCGCTGACAGAGGTGGCGCAGCTTGGCAGGGCATGGCACCAGCGTGGGGCGCTGGCCAGCTCAGGTGGGCATGAGTAGGGTGTAGGGTACGGCCGATGGGATGGCTAGCACAGGATGACGCAGGCCAGGGTGTCAAGAGTTGCGGTGCTGTTTGGTACAAGGGCAGGGCTTAGTGTAGACTCGTCAGGCGTGTGGTCGGGCTAACTGACGCATATGGCCGAGCTGGCACAAGTTGTGCAGCCAACTGGCCAGAGGAACAACCGCACAAGTGGGGTGAGAAAAAGAGGATAGGGGAAGACAGAGGAAGCTGGCTCGTGGGCCCAAGGAAGAAAAACATATTTGGCCAAAAGAAAAGAGCTCTGAGGATTTGTGAATTTAACTCCGGTCTTCGGTTTATCATGTTTTAAATTTTTATTTTGAACATGAGCTCAATTTTGAAGTTGGTATATAAGTTATACTCCTCATGCCTTCAATTCGCTTTTCAGTTTGATTTCCCGATCCCACATTCTTTCTTTTGATTTTAAGTTAACCAATAATTTGCATTACTCGTTAAATTTAAATTTAAGTTTTGTTTATTTTGGAATTATCTTTGAGTTCAAGCTTTTGGATTCTAATTACATAATTCGTCGCTTTAAATTATCCCATATCTTTTCTCTTATGAATATTTCTAGCAACCCGGAATTATTCCTAGTTATTAATCCACTTAACAGCAATTTTGGAGGTATGTGCTAACTTGAAGTTGTTTTGCTAACTTGAAGTTGTTTTGTAGGTATGGCTCATGACCCTCACGGATCGAAGTGGCCTTTCGGCCTCCTACAGGAGCGCACTGGCTGGCCACATCACGCGTTGCATCGTGTGCCACATCCTGTGGGCGCAAGTGACATGATTGAGTTAGGGGTGATCCGCACATAGACACCTCGGGTGGCCTGGAGGCTAGACTCACGCTAGACACATAGGTTCACATCTCGGCACTATGTTCTCGCCATGTGTATGTTTCTTACTAACCTTTTTTTTGGCTCAGCAGGCTCAGCACTGCCAGTCTACTACCTCTCGCCTGAATGGAGTAGTCCACGGACGAGGATGAGCTGGCACCACTTGCGGTTGGCAATGATGGAGACGTCCATGAGCGGTCACAATGCTTCCTGTTTGACCACTCCCTGCTGATGGCGCTCATGGACCAGTGGCAGCTAGAGACTCACACTTTCCATCTCCCATTTGGGGAGATGGCCCCTACTCTACAGGATGTCTCCTTGTTGCTTGGCCTCCCTATCGCAGAAGGTGCCGCCTTCCCATAGGAGGCCTTGGCCAACTGGCACAGCGATCTTCTGGCTAGGTTTGCTGGAGTCCTTCCACCTGCGGCCACAGATGGATACTACATCTTCTCGGAGGCATAGATTCACGGCCTGCCCTTATAGTGGCTGTCGCAATTTCGAGTACGTGCTTGACGCCCTCCCTATTAGGAGCGTTGAGCTCTTGTTTTCGTTCTATGGTCTTACTAATGTTTTGCTTGTAATCAAGTCGAGTGGTTGTTTGGTGGGATGTTGTTCACCAGTAACCAAAGGGACACCGTTGACGTGTGGCTCATCGTGTACGCTAGGGCCATCGCCGACGGGGAGGGCTCCCAGATCAGCTGGGGTTCAGTCGCACTTGCCGCGACCTATCGCAGCTTGTGCGACGCGTGCTGTAGGTTGAGGCCGAACTCTGTCCTCATAGGGTGTCCGCTCCTACTGCAGTTGTGGTTGTTCAAGCGCTTCAGCCTCGGACGGTCCCTGTTGGACGACAGTGCTCCCTACGGGCTGGAGATGTACCATGGGGACGACGTCGACCGGTCGACTATGGGGTCTCTGTGGTGCCGGTGATGGGTACATACTACATCTTGTGAATAATTTTGCTCATATAACCGATTGTACTATGTAATGGCTCATGTTCCTTACAGATACGGTTCACACACGTGCAGGTGACATGGGTGTACGAGCCATTTGTTGAGTAATTTGACTACCTCATGGCGGATGACATGCGCTGGGAGCCATACTCCCATCAGGAGTTATAAGCTCGTGCTCCTCACGGCATGTCCTTGCTGTGCTTGCGCGACTGGGACTACTGGCTGACCCGCAGGGCGCTTGTGTTTGACATCTTCGTTGAGTACTACGCAGCACATTGAGTTATGCGCCAATTCGGCCTAAGCTAGGTGGTTCCAGTACTAGACAAAGGGCCTAAGTTTGACAATGTGCATGGGTTAGTAATTAGGACAGATGTCACTTTTTTGTTCTGGTGTCTCGTATGCACTACTTCTAAGTAAATGTTACATCTTCAGGCACAGTAGGAAGGGAGTCCACCGCGACACACACTAGGACAGGAGGATGGACACATGGGTACAGCAGTAGGAGGGCACGCTGCAAGACTGTGTGCACGAGGACACCCCCATCACCACAGCGCGTATGAGGAGTGCTTTCGCTGGTACTCTCCTCAAACATGTACTGGGATGGTACTTGCTACCGACGACTCGCCCTCATCACACATCCTAGCACCGACCGGCATATACCCTACGCACTTCGTGCAAAATGTCCACCATGTAGTACGTTACATAGTATTTTTCACACTTCGCTTCCTCGAACCCCACGTACAAGTTTTACTCTGCAGTGTTTTCGTTACAGGTGGACATCGTTACTGAGATTGAGAAGGATTCCCACTCCATGTTTCGAAGGATGACTGACAGTGTGGAGGTCACATGCGAGGAGGCGGCCCAGGCTTTCCATCGTGTCATAGCTCAAGCTGCATGTGTTCTTGGCCTATTGTCATGCACCAAGCTCCTGGAGGTTGACCCGCCAACGCTTTCTACACAGTCAGTACGTCCGTCGGCGCCGTCTCGTCCGACAGCATAGCAGGTGGGAGGGTCGGTGTGGCCACATGCGGCACGGCCCGATGAGGCCGGAGCCTTGGCCATGCCACGATGGACACTGTTGCGGCTTGACGAGGCTGGAGGGTCCACATGGGCATAGGCCCATACCACACCAGCGTCATAGAACGGGATTCCCCCAAACTCCTTTGCCTTCCATACGCAACACATGCAGGGTGAATATGACCTGCTGTACTTCCAACAGGACGGCTTTTTACGCACCGATGTGCTAGCCCTGGGTACATCGCGTCAATGTTTTTTTGCACTGCAGGTCTTGACCCATCTGACATTTTAGGACGGCCCTAGGTGACCAGGACATCCACGACTACCTTGTGGACATGGACCCGACACCTCAACCCACACCCCTGAGGTTCTCTCTGGCACCAACACATAACACAGAGGAAGCCAGACGAGGCTGTGTAGAGGATGCGGAGCCAGAGTGGACTAGGGGGTGACGGAGGGGGTGCTGCAGGTGCTGCTGGGGGCTTTATATGGGTCTTCCGCTTGCGTTGGCTGTACTTTTGTTATTCATGTAGTTCTTACATTTCTTACTCACTATATAATGTACATAATACTGTTACATTCTTTTTTGTACTCCTTTTTACGATGTTCGTTTGTTCGATGCATGTTGATGCATCTACTTTGTTGCATGTAGCTTTGCCTAGATGATGTAATGCATTGACAACATCAAAGAAGATATGCATTGCACATACGTAAGTCATACAAAGTAATACAGTTAACAATGCGAATTAAAATAACACACCCAGTGGCACACCTTGAACACAACAAAGAAAGTAGCATACAATGTTAAGTTAATCATGCTCTCTAGTTTATCAGAACGATGCATGCCTACTGATAGAAGGTTCCTCGCGCTACCCACATGGAGTGTTCCAGAGGGGCTGCCTTAGACGTGGCTGGCCGTCGCTGTAGTGGAACGCACATGTGCAACTAGGGTTCACACATCAGCTTGTAGAATCAGGCGAACTTCCTATATTGATGACCTCCTCGTTGCTCCTCTCGCGCTGCATCTGTTGGCAGGTGTCATCGTTCTCCTCATTGAGACTATCGATCCACGCCTCCAACTCTAAATTTTCTCCTACAATGTATCTATGTACCTCACAATATAGCATTCATAGGGAGGATCGATCCAGCGGACGAAGTTGCATTTCACCATCTATTGGAATGGACAGTTAACATCGAAGCTCTATTAACAATAAGAGAAAGTAAACTATTACCAAATTATACCCCCGAAGTGTGGGCATCGGAAGAAACGTTGCTCTCCATCGAAATGGTTTCCACGACCTGCACGACTGCGTCGTCCCTATCTCTACATTTCGGCCATACTGGTTGAGCATGCTTGTTCGGCATCAATCGGTAGTTTGGGCCGAAGTACTCCCTCCTTTCCACATGAAGGTCTTCCTTTGGCAATCCCACTCCGACTAGCCTGTAACATCTAGATCTTTAGAGCCTTTTTGAAGTTTTTAAAATAAAATTCATCGTTTGGATTTTTTCTAGATTTAATTCAAGGTTAAATTAGATTTTTAATAATTAAAAGGATTTAATAGTACTAAAATAAACATTAAAATTTGCTAAAAATATTTTATTTGTGTTTCTTGTGCCCAAGGAATGTTTTAGAATTTTTTGTGAATTTTTCAAATTTATTTGCTATTTTCTAGACCGTAAAAGGATTTATTTGAATTTCTGATATTAGAAAATCCTCAAAAATTCCAGGAACAAAATTGGGCTTGGCCCAATGCTGTTCATTAGTCCAATCAGCTACAGCCATCGAATTCCACCTTCGTCCCGTGTCAATCATCCTTGCCCTATTCACTTGTGCCACCGGATCTGTCTAAGGGGATACATGTCGGGCATCCGTGCAACCGAGCATTGTTCATCTGTGCCATCTCACCTTAGTCGTCTATTTTTCTCTGCAAAATCAAACTCTATCTTTTGGTTTTAGTTTTGAAGTTTTTAGAGTTTACTTGAATTTTATTTGATTTTACTTTTTTGCCTTATTTGTTTTCTCTCTCATTTGATCACGTCTTTGGAGGAGCAGAAGCACAACCCAAAAATCAACAATTCATAACTGAGCAAGGTCAAACCAATTCATGTCCTTTGATCATGTTGAACTTAGTTTGTAATCTATTATCTAATTTTTTATTTTTAATTATCATGCATCGCTATTTTATTACTAACCTTCATATGAGGTAGTTATTGTCTAATTGATTAATTCCTCTCTTGATAATTTGAATGCCATGATTTCATTGTCACCTTAGGATGAAAAAGTATTTAGTAATACCATGCTTGTTGTCACATGGGTTGTACGATTAATTTACCTAGCCTGCTTATAGTCTCGGTGGGTTCATCATCACATGAGAACAATATTTAATTAGACTTGATGAGATATTGAAATGTGGTTAGTGCCATAGTTATAAAATGTGTGTGCCATGAGATTGGTGTGTTACTGGTGTTGGTTATACAAAATTGATTTTCACTTGGGTGAGTGATCGTGCAATAAAGGGGGAAGTATGGTTAGCACTTCGAGGGATGTGGAAGTCTTATCTGGGTAATGTCTAAGAAATTAACTTTGTACGCTTCTGATCTGAGCCTTACCGTACAAATCATATGTCTAGTATGTGATAGACTTGGCTGATTAATTTGTGATATTGTAATTCCAATTTCACCATTGAGTTGAACATGATTGCTGATTTCGATGAGGCATAAGATGGGGGCAATTATCGACTAAGTGGTTAACTTACTCGATGGCGAAATGTTAGAGGGTGGAATTGGGTTGAGGTTGAACATTGTAAAGGTCTTGTTGTGATTTACTTTAACGTGAGGATGATCTCATCGTATGCGTACAGTTGTGCAATCTCTGCAGAGTGTAAAACTATTTGAATAGTCATGTCCGTGGTTGTGGACAATGCTCAGTGATTTGATATGAGGGATAGTTTTTTCATAAAATTAAATTTGGATAGTAGACATGTAGTTCACTGGTGGTTTATTAAAGTGGATGGTTAGTTCACTTATAGTATATTTTATTCCTTTGGTTATGTATTTATTATTGTTTTCTTCAAATTTTGTTTTCAATCTATTTTTTGTATTTACTTTAATTTATAGCTTTCTACAAAAAAAACCTTTCAGCCATCCATTGGTAAGGCTTGCTTGTTATATTGCACTTTTGTTACAAATGACTTGCTGAGTACTAATGTACTCACGGCGTTATGCCTACTGTTGCTCAGTTGAAGACGAAGAATCATATCAGCAGTAGGTACCTGAAGGAGGATACTTTGCAAGCGACGAGACGAGATGCGGCTGCTTTGCAAGTACCTCCTAGCCTTCAAGTATCTCTTACTTATATGGTTCCTCCTCTTCAACTGAGCAACAGTAGGCATAAAACCGTGTGTACATTGGTACCCAACAAGTTATTTGTAACAGAAGAACAATACAATTTGCAAGACTTACCAATGGATGGCTGAAAGGTTATTTTGCAGAAAGCAATAATTTAAAGTAAATACAATAAATAGATTGAAGCTGAACTTTAAAGAAATCAATCATAAATAAATAACCAAAGGAATTAAATAGACCATAAGTGAACTAACCATCTACATAATAAACCACCATTGAACTTCACGTTCACTTTTCAAAGTTATCCAATTCAAGTTTCATAAAATAACTACCCCTCGTATGAAATCACCAAGCATTGTCCATAACTAGGGACACGGCTATTCGAATAATTTTACACTCTGCGGAGGTTGCATAACTGCACCCATATGATTTGATCATCCTCACATTAAATAAAATCACAACAAAGCATTTACAACATTCAATCTCAACCCAATTGCGCGAGCTAAGCTTTTGCCGTCGAGTAGGTTAACCACCTAGTTGATAATTGCCCCCTCTTGCACCTTGTGGAAATCAGCAACCATGATCAACTCAATCGTGATATTAGAATTGAAATATCAGAAATTAATTAGTCGGGTCTACGCCGTACTAGACGTGTGGTTTGCACAGTAAAGCTCAGATCAAAAGCGTACAAAGTTAAGTCCATTAACATTACCCAAGTGAGACTTCCACATCCCTCAAAGTGAATCCACACTAATGATACACCAATGTCATACCACATAAATTTTATAACTGTGGCACCAACCACGATTCAATATCACATCAAGTCAAATTAAATATTTATCCACATGTGATGGTGAACCCAACAAAGCTGTAAGTACATCTAAGCATATAAATCATACAACCCATGTGACAACTGGTATTGTATCACTAAATGATTTTTATCCTATGGTGACAATGGAAATAGGCATTCAAATTATCATGGTGAAAATGATCAAACTGGACATTAACTACCGTATACGAAGGTTTGTGATAAAAATAAAATAATTAAATAATAGATTAAAAATTAGGTTCAATATAATCAAAGGACATGACTTGCCCGGTCTTGCTAAGTTATGAATTCTTGATCTTCTGGTTATGCTTTCGCTCCTTTGAAGACGCGATTTAATGAGAGAGAAAATGAATGAAGCATAAAAATAAAATGAAATAAAATTCAAATAAACACAAAAAACTTTAAAACTAGAACCTACAGATAGAGCTCAATTTTAGATGAATTTTGGAAAAAGAACGGGGTCAGTTGGAGTTAGGATGGAAGAGAGGCTCTTAGAGAATTTAATGTAACGAAAATACATAAAATTAGAAATGTTACTGTGTTGTAGACTCGGTGCAGGAAAAGACTAGTCTACAGTTGACTCGGCTCATAGAACCATGTGATGCAGCTTGGCTGGATGACATGGCTATTGACTAAGCAGCTAGGGGTGACGTGTTGGCGACGTGGCAAGACACGTGTGCACTAGGCTGATGTGGCACTCGAGTTGGCTCGGGATCTGACGTGGCTGACACATGGTGACCACATAGTATTAGGGCTAAGGTGGCAACTGGCGTGGACAACTGACTCGGTTGGGCTGGTGACGATCGAATGGTCTGAACGATGAGGATGATCGGGCGGCCAAGGAGTGACTACGATGTAACGGTCCGACGATGATTGGACGGACCAGATAGGTAAGGATGTTTGGACGATCCGAACGGCGCAGTGAATCCTAGCCGTAGGGAACGAATATACGGTCCGAACGGGTGGCAAAGTTCGGACTAGGCCGAAGATGTTACGCTATCGGTCGTTCGATGATGATCGAATGGTCTAGAGGTGATGTGATGTTCCGACGGGGCAAAGAAGGCAAAGCAACGGTGTCTCTTCGGTACGCAAGGTTGCGGGTGCGCGATGGGCGAGCCAACGGCACATGGCTTAAGAGTGGTGAGTCATTGGCTGGAGAGGACGGCATTGCAGGTGAGGGCTATGGCGGCGGTGCACTGCGATGGACGGACTGGTCGAGCGGTGGTGCTCGATGAAGATGACGACGGTGGCTACTGGCCGAAGATGAAGATGACACGGCAGCTATGAAGAGGCGGCGCATGGGAGAACTCGGCGAGGGCGACCAGATGCGGGATGCAGAGGGTGAGGCACGGCTTCGCTTTCAAGCATGGAGGCCGAGAGAGTCTGGAGTGGGGATGGTGATGGAGTCTTGCTCGGGCATGAACACTAAGGCAGGATCGGAGGTGGACGGCGGTGGAGAGACTGGGAGGAAGATGACAAACAGTAGCTCCGTCAACGAATGGGCGACACGTGGCACGGGAAGGAAACGAACGTCCAAGATGAGATGGCACAGATGAACAGCTCTTAGGCATGTTCAGACCAGTCGAACGAGATGGCCGATCGGACTGCTCAAGACATGTGGCAGATGGCCAACGCACGGCAAATAAATCCAAAAAATTTACAGAAATTTCCTTGAGATACAAGGAACCCAAATAAAATATTTTTAGCACATGTTAAAGTTTATTTTATTCATATTAAATCCTTTTAATTATTAAAAATTCAATATAAGCTTGAATTAAATCTAGAAAAATCTAAATATTGAATTTTATTTTAAATGGCTTCAAATAATGTTGAAAATCAGGATGTTACACCCATGCAAGTTCTTCATATCTAAGTAGCGGCTCGGCCTCGGCACGCTTTGCTGGGGTTGCGCGAACTACTCCAGTGACTATCCCGACCGCCGTCGGGACTTGAGGAGCTATCGACAGCCGATAAGTACCAGTTACAGTGTGTTCCCCTTTCTATTTCTCTTTGAAAGTACGCACTAGCAATCTCTCCCGTCTAACCATAGTCCTAGATCCACTATGTGGCTACCGCAAGTGGATTGACCTAGAGATCCACTCACATGATCAGTAGACTCTTGACTTTGAGGAGTGGGATGTTAAAATGGCCTACGAGATCCGAGAGGATGAGCACCACAACGATGGGCAAACTAAGTGTATATGTCGAGAAACAACAACTCATATTGAGACATGCATGCGTCGTGAGGCTCGTAAGAGGGAGCGAGAGAAAAAGAGAGAAATGACAGCCAAGGCCAAAGAGGCTGCCGATGAGTTCAACGCTGAGCTCGCAAGGAAGGAAAAAAGGCCTCGGTCGACGTAGTAGGTTGGGCTGTTCTGCCCTAGTCCCCCGAAGGTCAAATTTATTTTCATCCAAAAAAGGCGCATAGATATCGTAGGAGTATTTTGGTTTGTTATATCATGCATGATGTTATTTCACACGCACGTAAGTAGACCCTGTGCGCCATGTTATTGCCAACTTTATTATGAAGTCCAATATTCCATCTCGTCGTCTTTTTGCATTCAATTCTTCGTATACAAAGGCATCCAATGACTTGAAAAAACAAGTTCTCCTCCACGTATGAATTCTTGGTTGCATCACAATATCACTTGCATTCGTACGTACCAATCGTTGCTACGTGAATCATCCTCAAACAAATTTTCAAAAAATTTCTTGCACTACAGCAACATATGATGGTCACAAAAAGGTTATTATGAATCTAGCAAATTTTAAACCATTCATAATACACGAAAATCACAAATGGATCAATCTAGATTGTCTATTTTTTTCAAAACAAAAAAACAACTTACAAACATAATTTGATAAATTTTACCTACCTACAGTAATTGTCATTTAGCCCCATGCGTGGTGGGGTTCCAATTGTGCACAAATTGGGCTGACGTGGTAGTCAACCAACCGTTGGGTGATTGGACCTATAGTTGCCCAACTGTTCGGTGACAAGATCTTGTTGCCCTACCATAGGGCGACTGGAGCCTGTCACCCAACGGCCCACCGATTAGCTTCGTGTCCCTCTCCCGTTGGGAGACAGGCTCCAGTTATCGAACTGTTGGGCGACTGGAGCCCATTCCTATATATACTTTTTGTGTGGGTATATTTCTATATTTTTGCATAAAAATAGATTTTTTTTAAAAAAAATGAAACCATCAATAACCAACCATTTTTGTAATATCTAAAAAGGAAAATTAAGTTCACGGTTGTAGCCTTTGCTGCTCATATGCTTCGATCCTAGTCGGTGAAAATACTCCTTCATGGATTGTTCCATGACATGACTTGTACAATGCGTATGCTTCTCAATGGATATGCAGAGGCATGTAACCGTTGGAATTTGTTGAGCACATGGGCTTTATGCTGGCCCATACAGCCCATGTCCATGTGTATGTATATGGAGCAAGGAGTCTTATGAAGAAGTGTGAACAAATACTACCACACAAGTCTTTGTGGTATTAGAGCTAGGTCCGGCGCCTTAACCCTAGGCGGGTTCAGCTGTGGAGGCACGATGCCCGACGACGGCGAGGGAGGCAGTGCACTGTTGGGCCTATGTGGCAGAACTGGAGCTAGAGTCAGACGAGGAGGGGGAGACAACGGTGAGGAGGAGGGCATCATCGTCATTCATGGGGGCCTGATGGAGTAGAAGTGTAAGAGCTGCAAGCGTGGATAATGGAGACGAAGAGCTTCCACAACGCCATGTACCACTCCGCTATCGTGTCTCGCCTGGTCCGCTCTACCTAGGCTGCCGCTGGAGACGAGGCCAACAACTCCAGCATGGTGCACTATACACCTAGACACCAACGGCCTCTGCCTCTATGAGCACCAGGCGAGCCCACACCAAGGTCGAGGCAAGCGGTGGGCGCCGTTGCTGGGGTGGTCGAGGCGGGCTAACAACATTGAGGTCGCGGCACCGGTGATAGCAGCGGAGGACATGGGCTGCTCATGGAGAGACATGCATGCAGGATTGGAAGACCTCGTATGACGCCCTGTTCCTACTGTTGTGAACTTGTTTTGGCTGCTTCGGTAGAACAAGGGGAATGAGGTGCAATGTCGTGCTATTGCTGTTACTCCTGCTACTGGCCTGTGACCTAGAGGTCATGCTATAGCTATGGGGGAGAATAAGGGATTGAGCATGTGCTCGAGAAGCTAACACAACTTCTCACAAAGAAGACAGCTAGGGCATCGTCCTCAGGTAGGACAATCATTCCTCATGCTGATATGGTGCAAAAAAATAGAATTGATGCCTAATGATGTTAAGTTGGAGGGTGTAAGAAATTAGTTGAGCTAGTCACAGAAGGCATTGTTGATCCTGAGGACAAAAAAGGCTGGAAAGCTTTATCAAAGGAGAATTAACTAAGCCGGCGGACAAGATAGGTGCACAATGACAAACTTGGAGTGCTACCAACTCACTGGTGGTGGCATGGCTGTTGAATTCGATGTCTATGACTATTGTTGGAACTATCGAAACCATCTCAAATGTCGTTGACATGTGAGAGCTTTGTCAAAATTGTACTCAGGAGAAGGGAATGTAATGTTGATGGTTGAGACATAGGAGAGAGTTAGTGATATGAGGCAAGGGGAGAGCCCTATGATGGAGTATGTTGCTGCACTACAATGATTGAGTTACCTCATGTAGACTGCATATTCACTATTAAGAAGTGGATTGAACACAGGCAGGTGATTGAATTTCTGAAATGGCTAAATCTAAGATTTGATGGAAGGTGAGCTACTATTTTTCACCAGCTTATTCTTCCTACACTGGCGGAAGCAATTGCTGCTATTGTATAGGAAGAGACTAGATTAAAGGTGATGACAAACACTACATTGCCAGTTGTTTGTCCTGTCTTTTTAGTAACTAAAACAAGATATTGTTTTAATTGTGGTGAGAAGGGTTGCCTAAGCCGCAACTGTCCCCATCCCTGCAAGTCTAATCAGGGTAAAGATCAGGTGTATGTTAAGGGTGGATAGAAAGGAGGTGGAAGTAAGGAAGATAAGAGCAGCTATATGGCGAACTTTGCAATGATTGGAGCAGAGTCACCAGAACGTGTGGAGATCTTAGTTGCAGAGTTGGAGGAGCTGAGGCAGCTAAAGAAGAAAGTTGAAAATTTAGGAAACAAAGATGAAAGGACTGTAGTTGTATGCAACGCTTCCACTAATTTGGCTCACCCAAATCCAGGTAAATGGATTATAGATTTGTAACACTCTAGGATCCACATTACCCTGGGATGCCACTAAACCACTCCACAAACTAGCCAATTTACAAGATGACATAAACTGACGATAATTCCTAAATCAAGATAAGCTAAGCGGAAGCATACTAAAACAAAGGTAATGGAACACTATTAATAAAAAAAACAACTGCTAATAATTATAACCAATTAAAACGAACCACATCCTAACATTATTAATTATAAATGATCAGCAATGAAAGAAAAGATGAATAACTAGAGACTCCACTTAATTATTACAGTATGAAATATGATATGATGTGTGACAATGATGTGTCGCTCTACCCTTCCCATGCATGCCCGAGAATCACCTAGAAGGGAGGAAAAGCAAGAGTGAGATAAAAAAATCTCAACAAGCAAACTATTTAACAAGTTTATTAAACTACAATGGTTTAAGCATCAAATTTATTTTCCACTATTTTCACTTTTATAATCTTAATCCAAATCACTACCAACAACGGTAAAACTTTGGCAAATAAATCTTGTTTGACTACTTCAAATCCTCAACCACTAATACTACCAATATCAGTTTAGCACTAACATAATTTTTCTCACTGACTTTATTAATTCCCACACCATAACCGCTAACAACAATTACCACAAAAGAACCCCTCATGCCACTACCACAATTCCTACCACAACACAAGAGGTGGGTGAACCCCATTCCACGACCACATCCACATTTCTTATACCGCAAGTGACTCTCATGAGCCAATCCTACATAAAAACTAAGAAGTTGTATTTATTTGTAAATAATTCAACCACAATACATTGCATAAGTATGCAAATGATCTATCCATAATGTAAATATATATGAATGCATATGATCCACTACACCCTTACCCAACAAGGTAAGAGTGTGCATCGTACTACAGCAATGTACGATACAGTACCGGTACGGTCGCGGTTATGTGCAGTGACATCCACGATGCAAATGACATGTCATGATATGAATGATTTGATAAATATGATTCATAAAAATTTAACTACAAAGAACAGCAACATATTCATTATGAATATTTTCTCACAATCCACTTATACCTCAAAAGAAACCTCACCACACAATCCACATTCAGTTCACTAAGACCAAAATCAATCTATTCAAAGGGAACACTACCACATGGACCTCAAAATATTCATTAAGAATACTACTGCTACAACCATAGTAGATTCACTAAGAGTATTACCACCTAGACCATAATATCCTCGTATGGAATATTACAACATAACCATATTTGTCTCATTAAGAACTATACCACATCACCACAATTAATCCATCAAAGCATAACCATTTGAATGCTAAATTGCTACCACACAGACCACATTAAGGAAGTATGTAACAATGGCATAATATATGAAATTAAGAGAATTAACTAGTGTGAATGTAGAATGATTAACGAGTCAAACAGTAGTACATCTGCTACGTTTACTTACCTCTACCATTAAAGTGAAGCGATTACAGGTGATCAGGAGCAAAACCACCTGTCCAAAAATTAATTCTCAGCACAAGTCCACAGCAAGTTAATCATGACTAAGAAAATAAACACGCCGCTAAAACCCTAAATCCGACAATCCCCACTCCGCTCGATGATCCTACGCACTACCCACTTCAGCGATGCTGGTTGTTATTTTTGTATCTTTAAAACTATTAAGCTGATTATAGCAAATAAGATATTTCTGGAATTTAAACTTAAATACCTTCACTTTCTAAGTAGATCTCTTATTTTTATTTTGCTACTAACATGGTGTAATTTAACGTGCAAAACAGAGGATGTACTCTGTTCTGGCAATCTGGACTGCCAGCTTCTAACGCTCCCCAACTATAGTACAAAGCGCTAAAAATTATGATTTTTTTTACAGCAACTAGATATTTAGATTTCCTACAACTTTCGTTATTGGAAGAAAAAATATAAAAAAAATATCTTCTACTCCGAATCTTCATCCGAACAACAATTTATCTCAGATTCCACCTTTGCCAGACAGTAGTCTTCCCGACCCTGCTGCGCCCAAACACCGTGGACAAAAAATCTGAAAAAACTATAGGAGATATATCTCGACGTCCGCTACAATTTTACCTTTGTCTAGACCCACACGAAAAATCGTTTTGTAGGTCTAATCTGCACAAACAGCCGTGCTGCTTAATCATAATCGGTTAATCTCTCCATTAGAACTCTACTAACCCGTGCCAAGAACCCTAAAAACACCTAAAACAGAGAGAATTGAGGTAAGAAAAATTACCTTGGTGATCCCTCAGGATCACCTCTCTTCTCTCTTCTTCTTCCTCTTTCCTTCCCTCCTTCTCCCTTCTCTTCCTCCCCTTCTTTCCTTCTTCCTTTTCTTCCTTTCTTTTTAGCCATGGTAGCCATGGGGGGAAAGAGAGAGAGCAGGGAGGGGCGCCACAAGGGGTGGGGGCTGTAACATCCTGTTTTTCTGAGATTTTTAAAGCCTGGATTTCAAAAATGAAATTTCTGGAATTTTCTGAAATTAATTGAAGCTTCAAATGAATTTTTAAAGTTTTAAATGATTTAATGTGATTAAAATAAACATTAACATAAGTGAAAAATATTTTATTTGAGTTCCTTGTGTCACAAGGAATTTTCAGTATTTTGGTGAATTTTCGGATTTATTTGCTATTTTGGAGCTCCTAGCAATTTATTTGAATTTTAGAAAAGAAAATTTAAGCCACGCCTCTCTCGCGTGACGCGTGTCGGCCCCGCCCGCCCCTCGCCCGTCGCCGCCACGCGTCGGTGCTCGCCGCCGCGCCATGCGTCCACCGCCGCCACCCTCGGCCGCGCCCTCGGCGTTCGCGCGCACCCGCCTCGCTCGCCGCGATTCCTTTCCCGCCATGCGTCGCGCATCCGCGCGCTGCGCGCGCGCGCGCCGCAAACCCTAACCCGCGCCGCGCCGTGAGCCGTCCGATCTCCGCGCGAGATCTCGGCCGTCCAACTTGATCCGAGTCGCCACCGCATCGAACCGATCTGCGCTCACCTCGGTTCGCGTGATAAACGCGGCGCTTCGCCTCGGTTCGCGTGCTCTCGTCGCCGCCGCCGAACCCTCGCCTCCGCTCTCCGGGCGCTCACCGCCGTTCGGCGCCGCGCCGTCGCCGTGCAACCCAGCGTCTTCACCGCCGCGTGCGTCCCGCCGTCGCCGGTGAGCCTCCGCTCGCCGTCGCCTTCCCGTCGCGCCCTGCGTCGCCGGACGCGCCGCTTCGCCCGCCTCGATCACGCGCGCTAAATCGCACACCGCGCGCGCGCGCGCGCGCGCGCCGCACCGCACACGCCGCCACGCGCGTCGCGCATCGTCACCGCCGCCCGCGCCACTCCATCCGCGCGTCGCGCGCGGCGCTCGCGCGCCGAGCCGCCACGCGTCGGCAATCCGCGCACCCACCGACACCGCCGCCGTCCGACCACGATCCGGTCTGGATCCACGGCGCGATCGCGCCACGTGGCCAACCCTCGCCCGTCGATCCGCGCCGCCGCGCGCGCGCACGCGTCGGCCCTAGCCGGCGTGGCAAGCCACGTCAGCCGCCCGTGCCATGTGTCCGCCACGTGGCAGTGCCACGTCAGCAAAATCCCGCCGCCCGTGCCACGTCATCATGCCACGTGTCACCCCCTTAGCCAGCCACGTGTCACTTCCTCGTTGCGCCACGTGTCGCAATCTCCGAGAGCCACGTGTCAGCCCCAGATTGTGCCACGTCACCCCCCTTTCCGATTTTTCAGGGATTTTCTCTGAATTTGTTTTTCCGAGAGCCCGTTCTCCTCCGTCCTAGCTCCGATTGACCCCGTTCTTTTTTCTAAATTCATCTAAAATCGAGCTCTAGCTGTTGGTTCTGGTTTTGTGAATTTTTGAGTTCTTTTGCTTGTCATTTTATGTGTTTCTTTGTTTCCGGTCGTTTTCTCTCTCGTTAGATTCGGATTCCGGAGGAGCAGGTTTCGCGCCAGAAGACCAGGAGTACCCCGCTGAGCATAACGAAGGCAAGTCGTGTCCCTTGATCATGTTGAACCCAATTTTACAAACTATTATTTAATTATTTTGCTTCAAATTACATTGCATTGCTATTTTTATTCAAACCGTTGCACAGGTAGTTATTGTCCCAATTGCAATTATACCTCCTTGACACTTTGAAATACCATGATACCTTTGTCACCATAGGTTGGGGAAATTTATTAGTGATGCTAGTTTATTTATCACCTGGGTTGGTACGATTAGATTTGCTTAGCCTGTTTATATTTACGATTGATCTCCTCACACCTGTTAAATTATTAATTTGAATTAATGACATATGGAACTGTGGTTGGTGCCACGTGTATTAAAATTTGTGCCACGTCATTGGTGTGACGTTGGCTTGGTTATACAAATTGGTTTTGCACTCGGGCGAGTGATCGTGCGAGAAAGGGGAAATCTGGTTGTACTTTGGGGATGTGGTAGTCTCGCCGGGTAATATTAAGGACTTAACTTTGTGCGCCATTGATCCGAGCTTAATCGTGCAAACCACATGTCTATTATGGGATGGACTGGGTGATTAATTTGTAATATTTCAATTCGATTCGCCATTGTGTTGGACATGGTTCTTGATTTCCATGTGGCGCAAGGGGTGTGATCACGAAACCCTAGCGGGCGAGGATTGTATTGAGGTAGTGCATTGTAAAGGCCTTGCTTTGTGATTTCCTTAGGCCTAGGCTAATCACATCGTGTGGGTACAGATTGTGCAACCTCTGCGAGTGTAAAACTATTCGAATAGCGCGTCCTCGGTCATGGGCGGTGCTCGGGATTTCACACGAGGGTTAGTGTTTGATTAAAACTTGGTGGTTTATGTTGGGGTGGGCGGGTAGTTCACCGTTGGTTTAACTTGTGAATTGGTGTTCACAAGTGGTTCATGTTTATCCCTTTGATTATCTCACATTACTATTTTGATTAACTTTCGCTTTCAAGTTATTTATTATATTTCATCAATAAATGCCTTTATGCAAATTAACCTTTCACCTTCCTTTGGTAAGCCTTGCATATTATATTGCATTTATTGTTACAAGCGACTTCTTTGAGTACCAATGTACTCACGGCTTTACGCCTATGTTGCTCGATTGAGGAGAGGAGTACTATCGGCGGGAGGTGCGGAAGGAGAGTACTACGACGACTTCACGGATTAGGCCGTTCTCCACTCGATAGCTTTGTGGCTTGTCGATTGGTCGCTACGCTTTATTTTGGATTTCTGCTGCTATTTTGTTAAGCCCTTCCGGCTAGAGATATTGTAAGCTTGGCCATAAGGTCGTACCTTGATATTTTATCGATATTCTAGTTTTCCCTTATTATTATCGTGTGTATGACTATGATGACATCTATGTTTGACTGTGTGCACTAGCGTGATCCTGGACTAGTGCAGTTTACACAGAGAGACCGAGTTTGCATATTCGGGTGTCGACAGAGATGGCATCAGAGCCATATCGACTGTAGGACGAAGCCCTAGATAAATTGGTCGATAGCCCAAAAATTTATTTTCTAAATCAAACCAACTAAACTTGATATTTAGTAATATCTCTATCCTCTTACCTCATTCTTAAGGATTCTTGTCTCTCGCCCCAACTCTTGCAAAATTTGTTTTCCTAAAGTTATAAGCTGATCTTTCCCTTATAAATGCATTAGATGTCCCAAACTTCCTACAGCCCGACAGGAGGATGGAGGTCACTTCTACGCGTTCTGTTGCAGAGCCTCGGATTTAAGAGATTGCCCGTCTACCTCACCAAGGATGAGAAGCAAAAGGTCAACGATCGGGAGCATCTCCGGGCTATACTTCACCACCCGAGTCGGCAGCGGTGCTACATCACGGTTTCAAGAACACCGGTGCGGTGGGAGATGTCGGCTGAGGAGTTGCGCACAAAGCCATCCGTCGACTTTGCAAGCTATACAAGATCAACATGGCCAAACTCGTGCGGAAGTTCAAGGAAGCGATGCGGAGCCACCCGAGACTACGAGCGATGCAGGAGGAGCCCCGCCACGATCGCGATACCTCTACCGTCGCCTACACCGCCGAGCGCGAGAGGAGAGCGTCGTATCACGGAGATCGTCGCGCCTACCTCGGTCGGTTCCTCCAGCCCGCGGAGAGCGATCGCGCCGATCCGCAACTCGTGGGTTGTCTACGGCGATTCGAGGGCGATAGCGATGTACCCTATTTGTCGGGACCGAGTGGGAGCCTTGAGTAGATAGTGCGAGTAGACACGTTGGATTTTATTTGCAGTTGAGTGTGATGTGAGCTGCAAATATTGCCTTAAAAGCATTATATTGCGATCATGTCAAATCTTTTATTGGAGTTTATTTCTGTTCAGTTTCTTAGTTAGCCTTATGGCTAAGTGTTTGTTTAGGTTAGGTCTCCATTAAGCAAAACCCCCTTAGACGCATTTACCTCTTATCTATGCTTTTCCCTCTCGTCTTTCACCTTTGGTGATCGCCAGATTGTTTTCTTTTGAGTAAGATGGTTGATACCAGAACTCCTCGGCCGCCATCGGGGAACCAGACCAGAGAGAAGCGATCTTTGCGCAGCCGGTGCCACCTACCTTGATCCGCCCTCGATCGATTCTTGATGGCGGACTCGGATGATGCGAACTATGATGCGGGTATGCGAACTATGATGCGGCAGCAGCACGAGAGCGATACCACGCGGCACCTCGTCGTGAGACCGGCTATGCAGAGTTCATGAGGCGAGACCGCTGTTTTCTCGATTCGTGAGCCTTTGGAGGCCGCGATTGGGTCCGTTCGATTGAGAAGAAACGAACTTGGCTCGATGCACCGGCGAGGAGAAGGTTTTGTATGCGGCACATCGGCTTGAGGACCAGCGGCAGAGTGGTGGGAGAACTCTGTGCCGCCCATGAGAACCGGCACAACATCACTCGGAAGGAATTGCAAAGGCTTTCCACACCGCTCATGTCATGGAGGGAGTGGTTGAGATGAAGAAGGATGAGTTTGGGAGTTCCAGCGAGAGGAACCTATCGGTGAGTGAATATCTCAATAAATTCACTCGGTTGGCTCGCTTCGCGCGGAGGGCGAGCGGCGGATGCAACTTCGCGAAGAGGTTCAAGAAAGGCTTGAACCCAGCTTTGAAGGTGCAAGTCGAGGCAACGACTATACCGATTTCAGCGGTTGGTGGATAAGGCCATTCTCATCGAGGAGAGTCGCGCGAGCTCGAGGAGTCTCGCAAGGAGGTTGATCGGCGAGGATCACGGTCACACCGATCTCGAGAGGCCTCGTTTTAGTTCCTACCGGCTGCACGAGCGCCACAGAAGCAGCAGCAGCAGCGATCCTCGGATTCGGACCCGGCTCGGACCGCGCGATTTTAGTCGGGCGGCGCCCTAGTGGTTCCAGTGGACAGCAGCAGCAGAAAAGCAATAATTCGCGGCATCCATCACTTGCTTCAAGTGTCACGAGGTGGGACACTATGCTAGCAAGTGCCCTCGAGCGAGCTCCGGCGCCGATTCGTTTTGACTTGGGAGCCACACGGTCGTACCCTACCGGGGAGCGGGGCGAGCACCCGGCCGGGGCGAGGCAGCGGGGCGCGGTGGTGAGAGGTCGGTGAACCACGTCACCGCAGAGGATGCCCAGCAGCACGAGCGTTGTGATCGATGCGTTTCGTACATTCGATTCTGCCACCGTTTTATTTGATTCGGAGCTTCGCATTCGTTTGTTTCTCGGAGTTTTGCTTTAAAGCAACAATTGAAAAGCTGTTGCTCTTGGATCATTCTTTTAATCCAATCCCGGATCGAGTTGAGATCCAACCTAGGTTGTCGAGTTAGGATAACCATTCGGGAGTTGAGTTCAGGCCGACTGATTTTGTTGGATATGCGATCCCTAGATGTAATCTTGGGAATGGATTAACCAGCAATGAAGCGATATTAGGCGTAGGAGCGAGCGATGACCTTAACCAATTGAGGCGGAGTTAAGGTGCGATTCGCGGCCGATGAGTGCCCGGCCAGAGCGGTCATGATTTGCGAGTAAGGTAATCCGGTTGGAGGGTGTACGGTTGTCGAGAGTACCCGGCGTGTTTCGAGAGGATCTTCCAAGTATGCCACGAGAGAGGAGGTTGAGTTTACGATTGAGCTTGTGCGGTACGCTCGATTTCCAAGAGACCCTATCGGATGCCACCAATGATTTAGCGGTGAAGAAGCAAATTCGGGAGCTTTTGGATAAGGGTTACATCGGACCAAGTTCATCCCGTGGGAGCGCCGATGTTGTTTGTCAAGAAAAGGATGGTAGTCGGCGCATGTGTGTGGACTCTGAGCACTTAATGAGGTCACCGTCAAAAATAAGTACCCTCTGCCCGGGATCGATGATCTGTTTGACCAACAAGGGAGCAGGAGTATTCTCCAAGATTGATTTGAGATCGGGATATCATCGGATGAGGATACGTAAGGAGGACATACCCAAGACGACCTTCTCGACTCGTTATGGTCTATACGAG